>CM061750.1:1685893-2285893 GCA_030979885.1 Lolium multiflorum
CGGGTTGACGATGGCATGGGGCTCCTGCTTGATCAGTATAAAGCTAAACCAATCTACGACAGCTTAGGGTTTTCACCGTATGATCGGAACATCCTACGCGTAGTTGAGCCTAATAGACACGAAAGATAATGGAAAACTAACCCTAAAAGAGGCCTAAAAACCAACATTAAGTTAATTCCCGGAACATCCCTCTTAGGACTAACAAACCATACCTAACGCACTACCGGATCGTTCAACCCGTTTGCAAGGCCTAACCATACGGATATTAAACCAATCCTTGAGGAATCAAGGAGCAACTATAACGGATCGGATCTACTAAACAACGAACAAGCAAGACGCTGCCCTTACACCTGGATAGGTGTAAGGGCAGCTAGATATCGAGGGACGGCACAGCTAAGCAGATATGCGCAAGAAAAGCATCTATGCAAGCCCCAAAACATCTACGATAAATAGTGCTACTCGCCATCAACAACGCTTCAGCACGAGCAACACAAGGTAAACGAATAAACGTGTACTGCCTAGATCGCAAGAGGCGCCAGAAAATAGTCTTGATGACCCACAAGTATAGGGGTGTATCGTAGTACTTTCGATAAATAAGAGTGTCGAACCCAACGAGGAGCAGAAGGTGTTGACAAGCAGTTTCGATGAAGGATTCACTGTAAATGCTCACGGACAAGTATTCAGGGTTTTGATATTGCAGATAAATAAAATACAAGTAAATAAAATGCGAGAGAAATAATTGCAGCGAGTGGCCCAATCCTTTTTAGCACAAAGGACAAGCCGGTTTGTTTACTTATAATGACCAAACGTTCTTGAGGACACACGGGGATTTTAGTCTAGTGCTTTCGCTTCAAGTGGCTAAATAATCTTCATTGTTTTGATAAGTGTTGTGTGGGTGAACCTATGCTAATGCACCGCCCTTCCTAGGACTAATACATACTTGTGATTATACCCCTTGCAAGCATCCGCAACTACAAGAAAGTAATTAAGATAAATCTAACCACAGCCTTAAACTCTGAGATCCTGCGATCCCTCCTGCATCGATATACTAACGGGGGCTTAGGTTTCTGTCACTCCGGCAACCCCGCAATTAGCAACCGAATACAAGATGCACTCCCCTAGGCCCATAAATGGTGAAGTGTCGTGTAGTCGACGTTCACACGACACCACTAGAAGAATGACACCACAACTTAAATATCATAACATTGAATATTACTCAACCATAGTTCACTACTAGCATTTAGACTTCACCCATGTCCTCAAGAACTAAACGAACTACTCACGAGACATCATATGGAATACAATCAGAGGTGATATGATGATGAATAACAATCTGAACATAAACCTTGGTTCAATGGTTTCACTCAATAGCATCTACAACAAGTATAGAATAACACCGGGAGAGTTTCCCCTATCAAACAATCAAGATTTAACCCGAATTGCTACAGCGGTGACGAGGTGCAGCGGTGGTGATGGCGGTGTAGATGGTGGAGATGATGATGATGATGATGGAGATGATGTCCCGCTCGATGACGATGGCGATGGCGTCGATTTCCCCCTCCGGGAGGGAATTTCCCCGGCGGATTCTGCCCGCCGGAGAGCTCTTTTCTCTCTGGTGTTCTCCGCCCCGCAGAGGCGGCTGTAACCCTTCGTGAGGTCCTCTCTGTGGCTTAGGTTTTCGGGACGAAGGAGTACGCGAAGAAAAGGAGGCGAAAGGGGCTGTGGGGCCCCCACACCACAAGGTGGCGCGGCCAGGCCCTGGGCCGCGCCGCCCTAGGGTCTGGGCCCACAGTGGCTCCTCCTCTCCCCCTTCTGGCTCCCTCCGTCATCTGGAAAAATAGGAATTTACGTGAAATTCCCTTCCACAGTTGATCTTCCGAAATATTGCGTTCTGACGGTGCTTTTTCCAGCAGAATCCTGGCTCCGGTGCTTGATCCTCCAATGATGATGAAACATGCAAAATAGATGAAATAACATAAGTATTGTACCCCAATATGAAATATATCAATGAATAACAGCAAATTATGATACAAAATAGTGATGCAAATTGGACGTATCAACTCCCCCAAGCTTAGACCTCGCTTGTCCCCAAGCGAAACTGAGCTCGATAAACAAGACCACATGTTTATGGAGTGAAGAGTCGATAAATAAAATACGGACAAGAAGCATCATATTCATTCACACAAGACATTCTAGTAAACAACTTCCTCATATAACTCATCTTGAAATAAGTAAAGAGAAATCACAAGTAAAGGTGCATAAGAAATCATAATTGGTGATGGCAAACTTTGTTCTTGGTCAGAGAACTACTAACGGATTGTACTTCTAAGCAAAGCTTTCATATTAGAATTTATAGCTGAGCCTTCATATTTAAGCATAACAATCTCTTCATAATCATTGATAACTTCAAAGTCATATTCATTCAGATAAAATTGGTACTAAACAAGAAAGTATAAAAGACATGATTAACTGAATCATAGCATAAATGATTGGTTCACATCAACTCAATTGCTTGCTTGAGATAGAGGGAAATAGGTATACTGACTCAACATAAAAGTAAAAGATAGGCCCTTCGCAGAGGGAAGCAGGGATTAAATCATGTGCTAGAGCTTTTCAAGTTTTGAAATCATATAAAGAGCATAAAAGTAAGATTTTGAGCGGTGTTTGTTGTTGTCAACGAATGGTAGCGGGCACTCTAACCCCCTTGCCAAACGAACCTTCAAAGAGCGGCTCCCATGAGGGACGGCATTTCTACCAGCAAGGTAGATCATCCCCCTTCTCTTTTGTTTACACATGTATTTTAGTTTTATTAAGGATGACACTCCCCCCAACCTTGGCTTTCTCAATCCATGGCTAACCGAATCCTCGGGTGCCTTCCAACATTCACATACCATGGAGGAGTGTCTATTGCAAAATTAAGTTGCTTACTGATAAATCAGAGCAAAACATGTGAAGAGAATTATTAATGAAAGTTATTAATTGGGGCTGGGAACCCCGTTGCCAGCTCTTATTGCAAAATTATTGGATAAGCGGATGTGCCGCTAGTCCATTGGTGAAAGTCCGCCCAACAAGATTGAAAGATGAAACACCACATACTTCCTCATGAGCTATAAAACATTGACACAAATAAGGAGTAGTATAGTTTGAATTATTTAAAGGTAGCACATGAAGTATTTACTTGGAATGGCAGAAAATACCATGTAGTAGGTAGGTATGGTGGACACAAATGGCATAGGTTTGGTCTAAGGTTATGGATGTATGAGAAGCATTCCCTCTCGATACAGGTCTTTGGCTAGCAAGGTTTGATAGCAAGCATAAAGGTTGAGGGAAACAAACAAATATACATATGATAGAAACAATCATGCATCTTTCTCATAAGCACAAGCAATTTTAACTTTAGAATACTAAGCATAGAGATAATAGAGTAATATATCTAAGTGTATTTCTCTCTTCTATTTAAACATCAAGATGTTGTTGCTATTGACCAATGCTAAGTTTGCCAAAACCAAATAGATTTACTTGATGCTCCCAAAGTGATATCAATACTCATGTCAAGAGTAATCATATAATGGAGATTGCAAACTAAAATAAGGTGTGCAAAAAGTAAATGATAAGACTTCTCATTAATATTTCATAACGATAACTCACACCAACGGATACATAGATAACTAACTAAGAGAGATACTTCCACATTGCATACTATTCCATATGATAACTTCCCTACTCATGATATGACACTACTTGATAGTAAAAGATAAAGGTGGTGATGATGTGATACCGCGGCACTCCCCCAAGCTTGGAATAAACCAAGGGGATGCCAATACCGATGATGAATTACTCCTTCGGTGATGATGGTGAATCTTTGTCGTCATCAGACTTCCATGGAAGAGGCCCTCCATCAACAAAAGACATCTTGGTCTCCGGAAACCTGAAACTAGCAGCATGACTTATGCGCTTAAACCTGTTTTCATACTCACAGTTTTGATTATGAACATCATAGAGTTGAGCTTGGAGTTTGTTGGTGGTGTCGTGAAGTGAGAAGATATCGTCCCACAGCTTTGCAGTCTCCTTCTTGTGCCCATCAATGAGTTCAGACACAATCTTGTGAAAGATATCCACTTCACGCTCAGCCATCTTCTTGTAGTTGAAAACCTCTTGTTCCAGCTTCTCCATCCTGTCTTCCAAACTCCCTTCTCCCTTAGGACCCTGGACATCTTTGATCTGCAACTCTCCATCCACGAGCCGCAACTCTTTGGGGTGCATCTTCAGCTCGTTCATGTACGGGTTGACGACGTCCTCAAAGAAGCTGTCCTTCTGAGTTCCCGACGAAGACATGATGGATCTAGATCCGAAGCAGATCCTGGCAGAAAACAGCTCGAAACAAAACACGACGAGAAAACGATATTACGGACCTCCAGGGGTCCGGGGGATTATATAGCAAATATTTTTACGACAAAAGGAAGGTTCCAGGTCGAACGAGTCGGAAAGGGGCAACGAGGCGGCCAGACCATAGGTCGGCGCGGGCCCAGGTCAGGCCGCGCCGGCCTATGGTGGCACCCCCTCGTGCGTCCTTTCCACTCCGTTTCGAACTCGTAATTTTTCATATTTTCTAAAAACAGCAGAAATAATGTTCGGAAAGGTAAACGCGGACTTTTTATTACCTGTACTGTTACCTATTCAAAGTCCAGTTCTGGCGGACTGTCAATTTGTCCTTTGATGAAAGCCTCCGGTGTTTCCACTTGAATAATATCAACATCAACATTATAAGAATCACCCGAGATATAATGCTTGAGTCTTTGTCCATTCACCACTTGTGTGGCATTGCCTTGGAGAGAGCTAATTTTAATTGCTCCTGAACGATACACCTCCTCAACAACATATGGTCCTTCCCACTTCGAGAGTAATTTCCCTGCAAAGAATCTGAGACGAGACCGATACAATAGAACTTGATCTCCAACATTAAATTCTCTTTTAATGATCCTTCTATCATGCCACTTCTTAACTTTTTCTTTAAAGAGTTTAGCATTTTCATAAGCTTCACTTCTCCATTCATCTAGAGAACTTAATTGCAACAACCTCTTATTACCGGCTAATTTAGGATCTTTATTTAGTTCTCTAACAGCCCAATAAGCTTTGTGCTCTAGTTCTAGAGGTAAATGACAAGCTTTTCCATAAACCATTTTATAAGGTGACATTCCCATAGGATTTTTATAAGCAGTTCTATAAGCCCATAGTGCTTCTTTCAATTTGCTAGCCCAATTCTTTCTAGATTTATTAACAGTCTTTCCTAAGATAGCTTTAATCTCTCTATTTGATAATTCTACTTGACCACTAGTTTGAGGGTGATAAGCAGAAGCAATTCTATGATTAATACCATACTTAGCAAGAGTTTTTCTAAAACCTCCATGAATAAAATGAGAACCTCCATCAGTCATAATATATCTAGGTACTCCAAATCTAGGAAATATAACATCTACAAGCATTTTTATAGAGGTCTCACCATCAGCACTTTTTGTAGGTATAGCTTCTACCCATTTAGTAACATAATCAACAGCGACAAGTATATGAGTGTTACCGTCTGAAGAAGGGAAAGGACCCATGAAGTCGAATCCCCAACAATCGAATGGTTCAATAACAAGAGTATAATTCATAGGCATTTCATTGCGTCTAGAGATATTACCAACTCTTTGACATTCATCACAAGATAAAATAAATTTCCTTGCATCTTTGAAGAGTGTTGGCCAATAAAAACCTGATTGTAGAACCTTTTGCGCGGTTCTATCTCCAGCGTGATGTCCTCCATAAACACTACCATGACATTTATTCAATATCTCCTGTTGTTCATATTCAGGAACACATCTTCGCATAATACCATCCACTCCTTCTTTATATAAGTGTGGGTCATCCCAAAAATAATGCCTCAAGTCATAAAAGAATTTCCTCCTTTGCTGAGCTGAAAAGGTTGGAGGCAAATACTTCGAAACAATAAAGTTAGCATAATCAGCATACCAAGGGCTCTCTCGCGAGCTCACCTTTATTACAGCCAATTGTTCATTTGGAAAACTATCATTAACAGGAACAGGATCATAAGCAATATTTTCCAATCTAGACAAATTATCAGCAACAGGATTATCAACACCTTTCCTATCTATAATATGTAAATCAAATTCTTGCAACAGAAGTACCCATCTAATAAGCCTTGGCTTAGCATCTTTCTTTGTCATAAGGTATCTAATTGCAGCATGATCAGTATGAATTGTAACTTTCGAATCAACAATATAGGGTCTAAACTTATCACAAGCAAAGACTACAGCTAACAATTCCTTTTCAGTTGTAGCATAATTTCTTTGAGCAGCATCAAGAGTCTTACTAGCATAATGAATAACATTTAATTTTTTATCTACCCGCTGTCCAAGAACAGCGCCTACAGCAAAATCACTAGCATCACACATAATTTCAAAAGGCAAATTCCAATCAGGAGGTTCAACTACAGGAGCAGTTGTTAAGGCTTTCTTTAGAGTTTCAAAAGCTTCCTTACAATCATCATAAAAAACAAAAGGTACATCTTTTTGAAGAAGATTAGTAAGAGGCTTTGAAATTTTAGAGAAATCTTTAATAAATCTCCTATAAAACCCAGCATGACCAAGAACACTACGAATACCTTTAACATCCCTCGGATAGGGCATCTTCTCAATTGCTTCAACTTTAGCTCTATCAACTTCAATACCTCTCTCGGAAATTTTATGTCCCAATACAATTCCTTCATTAACCATAAAGTGGCATTTCTCCCAATTAAGAACAAGGTTAGTTTCTTCACATCTCTGCAAAACTTTATCGAGGTTTCGCAAGCAATTATCAAAAGAATTCCCATAGACAGAAAAATCATCCATGAACACCTCTACAATACTTTCGCAAAAACCATGAAAAATAGCAGACATGCATCTTTGAAAAGTAGCAGGAGCATTACATAAACCAAAAGGCATACGCCTATAAGCATAAGTTCCATAAGGACAAGTAAAGTGGTTTTCTCTTGATCTTTAGCTTTAACAGCAATTTGTGAAAACCCAGAATAACCATCAAGAAAGCAAAAATGAGTATTTTTAGATAACCTTTCTAGCATTTGATCAATAAAGGGTAAAGGGTAATGATCTTTCTTAGTAACTTTATTAACTTTTCGAAAATCAATGCACATTCTATACCCTACAACTATTCTTTGAGGGATAAGCTCATCATTATCATTAGGCACAACAGTCATTCCTCCTTTCTTAGGAACACAATGCACAGGACTAACCCATCTACTATCAGCAATAGGATATATAATACCAGCTTCAAGGAGTTTTAATACCTCGTTCCTTACCACCTCTTTCATCTTCGGAATTAGACGACGTTGATGTTCAACAACAGGCTTTGCATCTTCTTCCATATTAATAGCATGTTGGCAAATAGAAGGAGAAATCCCTTTCAAATCATCAAGAGTATAGCCAATAGCTCCTCGGTGTTTCTTCAATATTTCCAATAACCTTTCTTCCTCAATCTCTGAAAGCTTAGAACTAATAATAACAGGATATATTTTCTTATCATCAATATGAGCATATTTAAGATTATCAGGTAAAGGCTTTAAATCAAAAACAGGATCTTCCTTTGGTGGCGGTGTTGTACCCAAATCTTCCACCGGTAAATCATGCTTGAGAATAGGTTGACGAAGAAAAATTTCCTCAAGCTCATCTCTTTCTTTCCTAAAAGCTTCACTTTCACTATTCTCCAAATGTTGCTGCAAAGGATTATTAGGAACAAGAACAATAGATGCACACTGCTCCATTTTAAAATCATTACTAGGCAAGTCAGCTTTATAAGGAGTTTTGGTAAATTTAGAAAAGTTAAATTCATAAGGTTCACCAGCAAATCTAGTCAAAATTTTCTCTTTCTTACAATCTATAATAGCTCCACAAGTATTTAGAAAAGGTCTACCAAAAATGATAGGACAATGATCACTAGCAGCAGAACCAAGTACCAAAAAGTCAGCAGGATATTTAATCTTACCACATAGAACTTCCACATCTCGAACAATACCAATTGGAGAAATAGTTTCTCTATTAGCCAGATGAATAACCACATCAATATCTTCAAGTTCACAAGAACCAATTTCGTGCATAATCTCCGTGTAAAGCTCATAAGGAATAGCACTAACACTTGCACCAATATCACATAAACCATAATAGCAATGATCACCAATTCTAACAGATAGCATAGGAACACTAACTTGTTTGGGTTTATTAGGATGTGAAACAATATTAGAAGCATCTTCACAGAAAATAATATGACCATCCTCCACATTTTCAGTCACAAGATCTTTAACTATTGCAACAGCAGGTTCAATTTTAATTTGTTCTTCAGGTTCTTTAGGTTTCTTTTCACTTTTATTAACCGCACTAGATATGACAGAGTACTCCTTCATTTTAGCAGGGAAAGGAGTTTTTTCAATATAAGCTTCAGGAATAACATTATCAACAGTTTCAATCACTACACATTTGTTTACAGATGAATCAACTTTATCTTTATACGGTTCATGATACTTATCAAAATTCTTCTTAGGCAGTTCATAATGAGAGGCAAAAGCTTTATAAAGATTTGCAACAACTTGGGAATCAAGACCATATGTAGCACTCATATTACGAAATTTATCAGTATCCATAAAAGCTTCAATGCATTTATAATCATAAATTATACCTGATTCTCTATCTTTGTCGTTCTCCCATCCTTCAGTATTTTCTTGGATCCGATCAAGAAGGTCTCTTTTAAACTCTTCATTCTTGCGTGTAAATGATCCAGAACAAGAAGTATCCAGCAAGGTCTTGTCTTGAAAAGAAAGTCTTGCATAGAAATTATCAATAATAACATTACCAGGAAGCTCATGAATGGGACATTTGAGCATTAAAGACTTCAATCTCCCCCAAGCTTGGGCAATACTCTCTCCATCATGAGGCCAGAAATTATATATGCGGTTCCGATCTTTGTGAATTTCACTTGGAGGATAAAATTTGGAATAAAATAAAGGCACAATGTCCTCCCAATCAATAGAATCACCATTCTTCAGCAATTTATACCAGTGCGCCGCTTTACCAGACAGCGATATAGTGAATAGTTTCTTTCTAACTTCATTCATAGAAATACCTGCACATTTGAATAACCCGCATAATTCATGCAAAAACAATAAATGATCACCAGGATGGACAGTTCCATCCCCTTCATAGCGGTTATCCATAACACGTTCAATAATTTTCATAGGTATTTTATATGGTACTACTTCCTCACCTGGCGCTTCATCCACTACCGTTGCAGTAGTAGTAGATTTCCCAAATAGAAATTGAAGAGAAGATCTCTCCATAATGATTTATAGCAGCAGGCAGAAATAAAATCAGCACAAACAGTAAATTTTCCTTACCAATTCCACTTACCAATAGCGCTTCACTCCCCGGCAACGGCGCCAGAAAATAGTCTTGATGACCCACAAGTATAGGGGGTGTATCGTAGTACTTTCGATAAATAAGAGTGTCGAACCCAACGAGGAGCAGAAGGTGTTGACAAGCAGTTTCGATGAAGGATTCACTGTAAATGCTCACAGACAAGTATTCAGGGGGTTTTGATATTGCAGATAAATAAAATACAAGTAAATAAAATGCGAGAGAAATAATTGCAGCGAGTGGCCCAATCCTTTTTAGCACAAAGGACAAGCCGGTTTGTTTACTTATAATGACCAAACGTTCTTGAGGACACACGGGGATTTTAGTCTAGTACTTTCGCTTCAAGTGGCTAAATAATCTTCATTGTTTTGATAAGTGTTGTGTGGGTGAACCTATGCTAATGCACCGCCCTTCCTAGGACTAATACATACTTGTGATTATACCCCTTGCAAGCATCCGCAACTACAAGAAAGTAATTAAGATAAATCTAACCACAGCCTTAAACTCTGAGATCCTGCGATCCCTCCTGCATCGATATACTAACGGGGGCTTAGGTTTCTGTCACTCCGGCAACCCCGCAATTAGCAACCGAATACAAGATGCACTCCCCTAGGCCCATAAATGGTGAAGTGTCGTGTAGTCGACGTTCACACGACACCACTAGAAGAATGACACCACAACTTAAATATCATAACATTGAATATTACTCAACCATAGTTCACTACTAGCATTTAGACTTCACCCATGTCCTCAAGAACTAAACGAACTACTCACGAGACATCATATGGAATACAATCAGAGGTGATATGATGATGAATAACAATCTGAACATAAACCTTGGTTCAATGGTTTCACTCAATAGCATCTACAACAAGTATAGAATAACACCGGGAGAGTTTCCCCTATCAAACAATCAAGATTTAACCCGAATTGCTACAGCGGTGACGAGGTGCAGCGGTGGTGATGGCGGTGTAGATGGTGGAGATGATGATGATGATGATGGAGATGATGTCCCGCTCGATGACGATGGCGATGGCGTCGATTTCCCCCTCCGAGAGGGAATTTCCCCGGCGGATTCCTGCCCGCCGGAGAGCTCTTTTCTCTCTGGTGTTCTCCGCCCCGCAGAGGCGGCTGTAACCCTTCGTGAGGTCCCTCTGTGGCTTAGGTTTTCGGGACGAAGGAGTACGCGAAGAAAAGGAGGCGAAAGGGGCTGTGGGGCCCCCAGACCACAGGGTGGCGCGGCCAGGCCTGGGCCGCGCCGCCCTAGGGTCTGGGCCCACAGTGGCTCCTCTCTGCTCCCCCTTCTGGCTCCCTCCGTCATCTGGAAAAATAGGAATTTACGTGAAATTCCCTTCCACAGTTGATCTTCCGAAATATTGCGTTCTGACGGTGCTTTTTCCAGCAGAATCCTGGCTCCGGTGCTTGATCCTCCAATGATGATGAAACATGCAAAATAGATGAAATAACATAAGTATTGTGTCCCAATATGAAATATATCAATGAATAACAGCAAATTATGATACAAAATAGTGATGCAAATTGGACGTATCAACTCCCCCCAAGCTTAAAAGAAGGGGTGGCGATGCGCCTGATTTGTGTTTGTTGTGAACGTGATTGTCCTCCTTTTCCGATAACCCTAGATACATATTTATAGTCCAAGGGACTTTCTAATTCGGCGTGCACCTAACCGTGCACGGGTCAAACTCTATCTTTTAGTTCTAAACTAAGATGCGATCTACTATATTACGATACATGGGCAATTAAGCCCAAACTATTCGCGCAAGGCCGCTTCAAAGATGCTCCACGCGTGTATCCTTCAAGCCCATCTTCACTTACGGCCCATCTCCTGATTTGGCCAAAATCTGGTGATAACAATTTATTAAGTGCATATTGCATAATCCTTAGACCGTGAGTTCATATCTAATTATGGTCTCTGGAGGTTGCCTTGACTGCATCAATCGTCATACCGTAACAGGGTGATCATAGAGGTCTGGTTAAGAGATATATTATCACTCGTCCTTATTAAAACAATTGAGGCGGGTGCACTGACAAATGGATTCCAAGAGACTACAAGTTGCATCTTGTTTGCTCAAAGATAATTTCGCCTCCAGTCCTTGTTAGTGAGCTAATTGATTAATCATCGCGCACGTGGAAGACTGATGTCTTGGAGAAACATTTTATTGATATGGACAAGGAGCTTATCTTGTCAACTCCACTGAGCACCTATGCCCAGGGTGATTCCTAGGCATGGCACTATGATAAAAAGGGGGTTTTCAGTGTGAGATCAGCCTACCGATTGTTATTTGCAACCAAAAACTAGAGAGAGAAATGGCTTGAACATAGGACTAGTGGATCAAAAACAAAGAAAGAAAGGAAATCATGAAAAAACTGTGGCATGTAACTGTACCTGCTAATCTTCGAGTTTTTGCTTAGTGAGTGGCATGTATGTCACTGCCAACGGGAGATGTTCGTCTTTGCCGGAACTTAACATGGTTGATTCGAATATTTGTTCCTTATGTAATGCTGCGGAGGACTCATGGAGACACTCATTGTTGAACTGAAATATGTCGTGAAGTGTTTGGTCTCTTTTCGATGAAGAACTGATGGAGCACCTAATTTCAAATCACTCCGATAATGTGAAGCTATGGCTCTTTTGGCTATTTGGCACACTTAATCAAGATGCCCTTGCTAGGGTGTAGTGATGCTATGGGCGATCTGGTGGGCAAAGTGTAAGGGTATTTTACCCTTAACCATTATTTTGGTTAACAATGACACTGGAGCTATTGTGTGCATTAATGGTTTCTACAAGTATATACACAGGTTTTAGTCCACATATGAGGTTGCAAGGTGGAGAGAAAGGTTTATAGTCGGCATATGAGGATGCAAGGTGGTGAGAGAGGTTTTTAGTCTACAATTGATGTTCTCAATAAGTGACGGTGTTTTGGCTCTTTTCTCTATTGGTTATGTTGGAGTCTATAGGAATCACCGCTCTACTAAGAGGGGCTCTCTCGATGAGCTTAAAGGGGATGTTGCCAAAGCCGCATATACACATCCTACCACATAATCTTCACACCAAAAATGCTGAGAGGTATAATTGTTCGGGAAGGAGGAAGAACGCAGCCCAGCAACTTGGCACACAGCCTGACATGCCGAGTGCTGCTGCCGGGTAACTTGGCACGCAGCCCGTCATACCGGGTGCTGCTGCCGGGTAGCTGATGTGCGTAGATGTACACGTCCGTTGGGAACCCCAAGAGGAAGGTGTGATGCGCACAACAGCAAGTTTTCCCTCCGAAAGAAACCAAGGTTATCGAACCAGTAGGAGCCAAGAAGCACGTGAAGGTTGTTGGTGGAGGAATGTAGTGCGGCGCAACACCAGTGAAACCAGCGCCAACGTGGAACCTGCACAACACAATCAAGATACTTTGCCCCAACGTAACAGTGAGGTTGTCAATCTCACCGGCTTGCTGAAAACAAAGGATTAAGCGTATCGAGTGGAAAATGGTGTTTGTTTGCAAAGAACAGAAGAACAGTAGAATGTATTCAGATGTAAAAGAATGGACCGGGGTCCACAGTTCACTAGAGGTGTCTCTCCAATAAGATAACTAACATGCTGGGTGAACAAATTACAGGCGGGCAATTGACAAATAAAGATTCAATACATATCAACGATGATTACTATGTGATTTAATCAGGGCATTACGACAAAGTACATAGACCGCTATCCAGCATGCATCTATGCCTAAATAATCCACCTTCAGGTTATCATCCGAACCCCTTCCAGTATTAAGTTGTAAACAACAGATAATTGCATTAAGTATGGTGCGTAATGTAATCAACACAAATATCCTTAGACAAAGCATCGATGTTTTATCCCTAGTAGCAACAGCACATCCATAACCTTAGAACTTTCTGTCACTGTCCCAGATTAAATGGAGGCATGAACCCACTATCGAGCATAATTACCCCCTCTTGGAGTTACAAGTATCAACTTGGCCAGAGCCTCTACTAGCAACGGAGAGCATGCAAGAACATAAACAACACATATATGATAGATTGATAATCAACTTAACATAATATTCTATATTCATCGGATCCCGCCAAACACAACATGTAGCATTACAAATAGATGATCTTGATCATGTTAGGCAGCTCACAAGATCTAAACAATGATAGCACAAGCGGAGAAGACAACCATCTAGCTACTGCTATGGACCCATAGTCCAAGGATGAACTACTCACGCATCAATCCGGAGGCGGGCATGATGATGTAGAGCCCTCCGGTGATGATTCCCCTCTCCGGCAGTGCCGGAGGCGATCTCCTGAATCCCGAGATGGGATTCGCGACGGCGGCGTCTCTGGAAGGTTTTCCGTATCGTGGCTCTCGGTAGGGTTTCGCGACGAAGGCTATTTGTAGGCGGAAGGGTAGGTCGGGGGCGACGAGGCCCACACACTAGGGCCGCGCGGCCGGGCCCAGGGCCGCCCGCCCGGTGTGTGGCCGCCTCGTGGCCCCACTCGTTCCCCTTTCGGTCTTAAGCTTCGTGTAAAATAGGACCCCGGGCGTTGATTTCGTCCACCCGAGAATATTTCCTTACTAGGATTTTTGAAACCAAAAACAGCAGAAAACAGCAACGGGCACTTCGGCATCTTGTTAATAAGTTAGTGCCGGAAAATGTATAATAATGCTATAAAGTATGTATAAAACATTCAAGTATTGTCATAAAAGTAGCATGGAACATAAGAAATTATAGATACGTTTGAGACGTATCATCCCCAAGCTTAGTTCCTACTCGCCCTCGAGTAGGTAAACGATAACACAAATAATTTCTGAAGTGACATGCTACCAACATAATCTTGATCAACATTATTGTAAAGCATATGAGATGAATGGAGTGATCTGAACAAAAGATTGCTAACAAAGATAATGACTAAACAAATGAATCATATAGCAAAACTTTTCATGAATAGTACTTTCAAACAAGTATCAATAAGACTTGCATAAGAGCTAACTCATAAGCAATAAATTCTAAGTAGAATGCATTGAAGCAACACAAAGGATGATTAAGTTTCAGCAATTGCTTTCAACTTGTAACATGTATATCTCATGGATATTTGTCAACATAGAGTAATATAAAAAGTGCAATAAGTAAACATGTAAGAATCAATGCACACAGTTAACACAAGTGTTTGCTTCTAAGATAGAAAGAAGTGGGTAAACTGACTCAACATAAAGTAAAAGAATGGCCCTTCGCAGAGGGAAGCATGGATTACTATTTTTGTGCTAGAGCTTTTGTTTTGAAAACATAGAAACAATTTTGTCAACGGTAGTAATAATTCATATGTGCTATGCATAATACTTCCTACAAGTTGCAAGTCTCATGCATAGAGTACTAATAGTGCTCGCACCTTGTCCTACTTAGCTCGGAAACACGGATTATCATCACATGACATATGTTTCAACCAAGTGTCACAAAGGGGTACCTCTATGCCGCCTGTACAAATGTCTAAGGAGAAAGCACGCATTGGATTTCTCGCTTTTGATTATTCTCAACTTAGACATCCATACCGGGACAACATAGACAACAGATAATGGACTCCTCTTTTAATGCTTAAGCATTCAACAACAGTTAATATTCTCATAAGAGATTGAGGTTGTATGTCCAAACTGAAACTTCCACCATGATGCATGGCTTTAGTTAGCGGCCCAATGTTCTTCTCTAACATATGCATACTCAAACCATTTGATCATGAAATCGCACTTACTTCAGACAAGACGAACATGCATAGCATCTCACATGATATCCAACAAAGGTAAAGAGTTGATGGCGTCCCCAGAAACATGGTTACCGCTCAACAAGCAACTTATAAGAATTAAGACACATAACTACATATTCATCACCACAATAGTTTTTAAGCTATTTGTCCCATGAGCTATATATTGCAAAGATAAAGGAATGAAATTTTAAAGGTAGCACTCAAGTAATTTACTTTGGAATGGCAGAAAAATACCACATAGTAGGTAGATATGGTGGACACAAATGGCATGGGATTTTGGCTCAAGAGGAAGGAAATGGAAAATGGTAGACCGAGAATATTTTATAAGCGCAGGACCACTCTTTGGGACTTGCCGTATTGGGCTGGTAAGAAGCTTCGGCATAATATTGATATCATGCACATGGAGAAGAATATATGTGACAGCATTGTCGGCACATTGCACAAGGTTTGGGATAGCAAGGTTGTTTGAAGCAAACACAAGTATGAACAGGTACAGAAAAACTCACACAAGAACATATTGCAAGCATTATAAGACTCTACACTGTCTTCCTTGTTGTTCAAACACTTTACCCGAAAATATCTAGACTTAGAGAGACCAATCATGCAAACCAAATTAAACAAGCTCTACGGTAGTTCTTCATTAATGGATTAAACTACATGATGCAAGAGCTTAAACATGATCTATGAGAGCTCAAACAATTGCCAAGTTATTCCAAACCATATGCAGCATTTTCTGATTCCAACCAAATAGCAATTTAACGAAGCAATTTCAGCCTTCGCCATGAACATTAAAGCACAATTAAGAACACAAGTGTTCCATATGAAAAAGCGGAGCGTAATATCTCCAATATAAGAATGATGGGATCCAACTTTATTCAAACAAAAACAAAAATAAAAGCAAACCGACGCTCCAAGTAAAGAACATAAGATGTGATGGAATAAAAATATAGTTTCACTAGAAGTGACCTGATAATGTTGTCGATGAAGAAGGGGATGCCTTGGGCATCCCCAATCTTAGATGCTTGAGTCTTCTTAAAATATGCAGGGATGAACCACCGGGGCATCCCCAAGCTTAGACCTTTCACTCTTCTTGATCATAGTATATCATCCTCTTCTCTTGACCCTTGAAAACTTCCTCCACAACAAACTTCAAGCAAACTCATTAGAGGGTTAGTGCATAATCAAAATTCACATATTCAGAGGTGACACAATCATTCTTAACACTTCTGGACATTGCACAAAGCTTCTGAAAGTTAATGGAACAAAGAAACTCATTCAACATAGCAAAAGCGGCAATGCGAAATAAAAGGCAGAATCTGTCAAAAACAGAACAGTCCGTAAAGATGAATCTGGCAGGGGCACTTAACTTGCTCAAATGGAAAAACTCAAAACTAATGAAAGTTGCGTACATATATGAGGATCACGCTCGTAAATTTGCAGATGTTTTTTTTTTTACAGAGAGCTCTGCGAGAATTCGTGACAGACAGCAATGCTGTTTCTGCGCAGCGATCCAAATCTATCATCAACTTTAGCATAGAAACTTTACTTGGCACAAAAACATGATAAGGAGAGGTTGCTACAGTAGTAAACAACTTCCAAGACTCAACAATACAGTAAATAAAATAAAACATGGGTTATCTCCCAAGAAGTGCTTTTCTTTAACGCCTTTCAGCTAGGCGCAGAAAGTGCAAATCAAGTAACATCAAGAGAAGAAGCATCAACATCATTACCTTGGGAGTTGGAAGTTTTCTCCACAATGCATGTTATCTTATCTATGTAAGTTTCAGAGGCTCCTTTTTCATTATTCTTAGGCTTGCTATTCTCATCAAACAAATTTTCAGGAACAATCCAATCATAATTCTTTTCTAGTGCCTCGATCATTCCTACGAGCTTGCAAGGTATTGATGTCTTAATGTCCCCTCCATCATTAACATTATTAGTGTACTTTATTCTATCAATGTCCATCTTTTCAAGGGTACTAGCAAAGTTGGTGTAAGAACCAAGCATTTTATATTTAGTAAAGACTTTTCTAGCCTCTCTTGCTACACCACCAAATTCTTTGAGAAGAGTTTCTAAGACAAAATCTTTCTTTTCTCCTTCCTCCATATCAGAGAGTGTAAGAAACATATGCTGAATTATAGGATTGAGATTAACAAATTTAATTTCCAACATGTGTACTAGAGAAGCAACAACAATTTCATAAGTAGGAGCAAGTTCTACCAAGTGTCTATCTTCAAAATCTTCAGCTATACTAACATGAGTGAAAAAATCTTCTATATTATCTCTTCCAATTATAGACCCTCGGCCTACCGGTATGTCTTTTAGAGTGTACTTAGGAGGAAACATGATGAAATAAGCAAAAGGTAAACTAAACAAGTAGAATAAAGTAAGACAAGTAACTAATTTTTTTGTGTTTTTTGATATAGAACTAGTAAACAAGACAATAAGTAAAGTAACTAATTTTTTTGTGTTTTTAATATGAAGAAAACAAGACAGTAAATAAAATAAAGTAAAGCAAGACAAAAACAAAGTAAAGAGATTGGAAGTGGATACTCCCCTTGCAGCGTGTCTTGATCTCCCCGGCAACGGAAAAAGAGCTTGATGCGCGTAGATGTACACGTCCGTTGGGAACACCAAGAGGAAGGATGCGCACAGCAGCAAGTTTTCCCTCAGAAAGAAACCAAGGTTATCGAACCAGTAGGAGCCAAGAAGCACGTGAAGGTTGTTGGTGGAGGAATGTAGTGCGGCGCAACACCAATGAAACCGGCGCCAACGTGGAACCTGCACAACACAATCAAGATAATTTGCCCCAACGTAACAGTGAGGTTGTCAATCTCACCGCTTGCTGAAAACAAAGGATTAAGCGTATCGAGTGGAAAATGGTGTTTGTTTGCAAAGAACAGTAAGAACAGTAGAATGTATTCAGATGTAAAAGAATGGACCGGGGTCCACAGTTCACTAGAGGTGTCTCTCCAATAAGATAACTAACATGCTGGGTGAACAAATTACAGGCGGGCAATTGACAAATAAAGATTCAATACATATCAATGATGATTACTATGTGATTTAATCAGGGCATTACGACAAAGTACATAGACCGCTATCCAGCATGCATCTATGCCTAAATAATCCACCTTCAGGTTATCATCCGAACCCCTTCCAGTATTAAGTTGTAAACAACAGATAATTGCATTAAGTATGGTGCGTAATGTAATCAACACAAATATCCTTAGACAAAGCATCGATGTTTTATCCCTAGTAGCAACAGCACATCCACAACCTTAGAACTTTCTGTCACTGTCCCAGATTAAATGGAGGCATGAACCCACTATCGAGCATAATTACTCCCTCTTGGAGTTACAAGTATCAACTTGGCCAGAGCCTCTACTAGCAACGGAGAGCATGCAAGAACATAAACAACACATATATGATAGATTGATAATCAACTTAACATAATATTCTATATTCATCGGATCCCGCCAAACACAACATGTAGCATTACAAATAGATGATCTTGATCATGTTAGGCAGCTCACAAGATCTAAACAATGATAGCACAAGCGGAGAAGACAACCATCTAGCTACTGCTATGGACCCATAGTCCAAGGATGAACTACTCACGCATCAATCCGGAGGCGGGCATGATGATGTAGAGCCCCTCCGGTGATGATTCCCCTCCGGCAGGGTGTCGGAGGCGATCTCCTGAATCCCCCGAGATGGGATTCGCGACGGCGGCGTCTTCGGAAGGTTTTCCGTATCGTGGCTCTCGGTACAGGGGTTTCGCGACGAAGGCTATTTGTAGGCGGAAGGGTAGGTCAGGGGGCGACGCGAGGGGCCCACACACTAGGCCGCGCGGCCAGGGCCCGGGCCGCGCCGCCTGGTGTGTGGCCGCCTCGTGGCCCCACTTCGTTCCCTTTCGGTCTTCTGGAAGCTTCGTGTAAAAATAGGACCCTGGGCGTTGATTTCGTCCAATTCCGAGAATATTTCCTTACTAGGATTTCTGAAACCAAAAACAGCAGAAAACAGCAACTGGCACTTCGGCATCTTGTTAATATGTTAGTGCCGGAAAATGTATAATAATGCTGTAAAGTATGTATAAAACATTCAAGTATTGTCATAAAAGTAGCATGGAACATAAGAAATTATAGATACGTTTGAGACGTATCAGTAGCCCGGTATGTGCCCTGGCCTGCCGGGTGGTATACCGAAATTTTCGGTACTGCCGGGTCCTCTGCCGGGTGCATCGACTCTGACTTCTCAAACAGCTCTTTTCCCGGGAGGACTATATAATCCCCTGCTTCTTCCTTGAAGGGGTAAGGTAACCAGTGCAAACACTCAAGATATTTCACTCTCTCATACTCCATTGTTGAGATCCAAAACCTTCATATCTCCCTCCTCCTCCAACCAAACTCAAATCCTTTTGGGGAAAAGCTTGAGGAGGCCTTAATCTACGATTCCACCAAGCCAAATCTCATTCCCCCTTGTATTCATCGAGAAGCTTGCTTCCTAGGTTTTGGAAACCCTAGGTGGGCAGAGTCACTCGGAAGCATCCGGGTTGTGGATTTGCTCCAAGAAGAAGTGAAGGTTTGGAGGCTACCTCAAAGTCTACCACAAGTGAGTGAGCTATTCCTTCGTGGGATAGGCTCCGGAGAAGATGGTGAGCCTTCGTGGCATTGGGAATCCTTCGTGGGATCTACACCTCTCCAAACATGACGTACCTTCTTGCAAAGGAAGGGAACACGGGAATACATATTTTTCTCCGCGTGCCACGGTTATTCTAACCGATCTCTTTACTTGTGTTATCTACTTGCGTGATAGCCTTTGTCCTTGAGTATCTTGTTTCATTATATAGTTTGCCTCACCTAGTTTGCATTAGACTCACATTATATTCCGCAAATCCTAAACTTGCAAAGAAACAAAGAAAATTTGTAGAAACATATTCACCCCCTCTAGGTTTACCATCTCCGAAATTTCAATTGGTATCAGAGCCTGGACTCTTTTTAAGGGCCTAACAGCCTTAAGAGTGAGATGGATAAAATATTCTAGGGTCTGGATGAAGATTCTAACATTTCGGTTAAGGAGATGAAATCTAGATTCTTAGCATATGATGCTGAGAAAAAGAAAAAGGAGGATGGTATCCAAAACCAAATGGCACAAATGAGTGCCATGCTTAAAAGCCTAACGGTGGGACTTCTAGTGAGGCTTGGCTCCCTAAGGAGACCTACAATGAAGTCAATCATGACTATCCCAAAAACACTTCACCCATGCCTCATATAAACCATAGTGGGAATGTTCCCCATTTTGATGGAACTCACTTTCCTTTTGGAAATCTTCTATGGAGTCTCATATTCGCAGCTGCAGTGTGGAGCTATGGGAGATCATTCTTCATGGATACCGGGAGCCACAAGATCCCGTTCGGTTGACCTCCACCGAGTTCTACAACCGTCAACTCAATGCCTCCGCACGTGACAAGATTAGAAGTGGCATCAACCGCAAGCTCCTTGATCAAGTCAATGACATTGACTCCGCTAAAGAGTTGTGGGATCGGATCGTAGTACTCCAAGAGGGAACCGATTTGATCCAATCAGCTCTTTATGAGACCGCAAAGCAAGAAGCTCACCGGTTCATGATTCGAGAAGGAGAATCCTTGGCCGATGCCTATGCAAGGCTTGGTGCTCTTAAAGTAAGGATCAAGGGACTTGGTGCTGAGAAGTATGATGATGGCTTTGAAATGAATGAAGGATTCATAAAGTCCAAGGTCATTGCTATGATTGCTGTCAAGCAAGAAGACACCAACCTTGCACTCAACTTGCAAATCATGACCAAGAGTGCCGATCTGAACTCCGATGATCTAGTCTCCTATGTGGCCGCCAATGAAAACATGGCCAAGGCAGGAAAGAAGCTCATGGCAATGAACCGTGTTGATGAACCTCACACAACCTTGCCTTGAAGGCTAGAGCTGACCATGAATGAGAAGAAGTCTATGAAATTGAAGAAGATGAAGAGATGACTTCAACTAGTGACATGCTACCGACTTTGCTTTCTTTGCCAAGAAGTACAAGGAAAGTTCCCAATGCTCCTCAATGACAAGAAGAAGAAGAGAACATGCTAAAAATGTGATGAAGACAATCACTTTGCAAATGAGTGCCCTTATGAGAAAGGGATTTCTATTTTCATGCCCCTGCTTCGTTAGTTGTACTCAGTTTTCCCCAGCTCGTTAGTTTTTCCTCAGTTTTCCCCTCCCTCTAGTTTGAAACCCCTCGAAGACGCGGGTTGCCGTCAGGTCAGAGGCCTTACCGTTACCGTGAGGTCAGTTCCTCGCTGACCGTCTCGTGCTGATGGGTAGCCATCCATCTATCGCTTACGCGTGGGCCGTTTTATTTCGTGATTATATACGCGGTGCTGCCAATGACAAATGGGGCCGCTCTATGGGGCTGCCGCAGCCAATGACCAGTGGGACATCTATTTATTTATAGAAAATCATATATTGCCTCTCTGTGGGGCCTCCGCAGCCAATGACCGCTGGGGTCGTCTATTTATTTAGAGAATATAATATAGAGCCGCTCTGTAGGGGCCGTCTCAGCCCATGGCAGGTGACTATTTTCGCAGCTTAATCTAAAGTGACTTTTATGCTAAACATTGTGCATCCCGACGTTGACCTAGCAGTGGCGGCGAGCATAGCCGTTCTGACCATGCCGATATCGGCATCGGCATCGTTTGGAGGATGTGGTGCTCGAATAATAGTGGAAATGTGATATTATTTTTTACATGCATAATATATAGAAAATAGCTAGATCTCTAAATCGATGCATATGAAGCTACATATATATTCTTGGTCATAATCCCCTTATCTAAAGGGGATGGATGCATGGCTTCACGTCGTCGTCGCTTTCATCGTCAGTATCTTCGTCGTCTGAGTAGTAGTACCTCCTGCACATTGTTCCGTCGAACACCTTCACTGTGAGCACATCATCGCCTTCATATTTGAAGTGTACGTAGCAGCCGAAATCCACACCGTGCGCGATGGCGAAATTCTCCCAGCCCTTGTCGAGGTACATCCGGCCTTGTCCGTCAAATAGGACCTCCACGGTCCAGAGACGAGGACCGCAGTCAGCTGCTCGCAGATACACCTTAGCTGGCTCCTGGCCGTCAAGATAGTCCGCAAACTTTTTTGGGAGTGCCTGCAAAGAGATCGAGCGCCGATCGTTTGAAATTAAAGGTTTTTTAGAACATGCCCATAATTAATCACATGCATCATATATGTGGGAACGCGTACGTACCTTCTTGACCAAAGGGTCTTCATAGACGACGATGAAGAACTCCTCTATGATCAATGGCAGTGTTGACGGTGGTGGTGGCAATGATGATGATCCACTTCCCCTTCCCCTTCCCCTTCCCCTTCCGGTCCGCGTCCGAGACGTGGAAGCCATGGCAATGGATCAAGTGTATGTGAACGAAGAAGAGAGAGGCAGAACCTATTGACACAAGGGATGGCCGTGTGGGTGTTTATAAGGGAGAGATGACCGTTGTAGGGGTTTACACAATAAATTAAGGAGGAGGTGACCGTTGTGGGGGTTTACACAATAAATTAAGGAGGAGATGACCGTTGTGGGGGTTTACACAATAAATTAAGGAGGAGATGACCGTTGTGGGGGTATATATCTCAACAAAAAAGTAATGCGGACTATCTTGACGGAAATGGAACTTCGTGATATAGTTTATCATTTTACCGTGAAAAGTAATGCCTAAAAGAAATGGTAATTCGTGATAGTTTATCATTTTACCGTAATGGCTACAACAAATCGTTGATGGTTTATCATTTTTTGCGTGTAAAGTAATGGCTACAAGAAATGGGTGATGGTGTATCATTTTTTGCGTGAAAAGTAATGGCTACAACAAAATCGGTGATGGTTTATCGTTTTTTGCGTGGAAAGTAATGGCTACAAGAAATGGGTGATGGTGTATCATTTTTTGCGTGAAAAGTAATGGCTACAACAAAATCGGTGATGGTTTATCATTTTTTGCGTGAAAAGTAATGGCTACAAGAAATGGGTGATGGTGTATCATTTTTTGCGTGAAAAGTAATGGCTACAACAAAATCGGTGATGGTTTATCATTTTTTGCGTGGAAAGTAATGGCTACAAGAAATGGGTGATGGTGTATCATTTTTTGCGTGAAAAGTAATGGCTACAACAAAATCGGTGATGGTTTATCATTTTTTGCGTGGAAAGTAATGGCTACAAGAAATGGGTGATGTTGTATCATTTTTTGCGTGAAAAGTAATGGCTACAACAAATCGGTGATGGTTTATCATTTTTTGCGTGAAAAGTAATGCCTAAAAGAGTTTATAATTTAGCTCGTGAAAAATAATGCAGAAAACCAAACTTTAGCGTACTGGGTAACCGCCCTTTCGCATACATAGAGGGTGGAAGCTAACCGACGACAGAGAGAGAGAGAGAGAGTGGTGGCCCCGACCAGAGAGAGAGATAGGGGTTATCCTGCCCGTTAGATCATACGATCAACGGTCGGCGGGCACGATCCGCGTGACATGGGCTAGACCAATCAGGGCAATGTTGGGCGTCTGTGAGAGTTTGTGAAGGGAGAGGGCAAAACTGAGTAGTATCAAGAAACCAAGGGCAAGTGAGTAGTAAACAGACTAAGGGATTCAAATATGAGATTTAAAAAATGGAAAATGCGTGTTTTGTACAATGAAACCCATCTTGGCCTACCTCAAACTATTTGCAATACAAATATACATGAGTGTGAAAATTATGGCCTCATTCAGACAAAGTATGTTTTGGGGAAAGCTGTTTTGGGTAGGGCTTATTATGGAAAACCATGCACCTTCATAGCTACTAGGTGATTTGAGAAGTGGCAATTTGTGGTAAAACTTGATTTATCTATGATTTGAGAAGTGGCAATTTGTGGTAAAGACTCCATGAGTAAGTGCCACTCTTTTTCGGAATTTTTTGCACATTAAATAACTCATTTAACTAGTTAATCCCATTTGTTGACTCTCTGTTGACCAGCCACTTGAGGGTAAAACTGAGTATATTGCACTAGCCAGTATTAGCACTCAAGGAGAAAACTGAGCACACAAAAAATGCTAGTATATGACTCGAGGGTATACCTGAGTATATCTAAATTTCCAGGGTTAGACTCGAGGACGCGTGTTGCGGTGCAGAAGTGGAAGACGTGCCATTGTTGACGCGTGTCGCGGTGCAGACGTGCAAATAGTGGACGCGTAGGACGCGGGTCGCATTTAGGACGCGTAAGCCCCTCCCTCCCTCCCTCTGCACACAGTCGTCTCATTCTCGCTCACGCACGAAACCACCCCTCTCACGTCCCATCAACTTCTCCAAATCTTGTAGACAGTGTTGGGTCTCCAAGAGCAGAGGTTTGTAGAACAGCAGCAAGTTTTCCCTTAAGTGAATCACCCAAGGTTTATCGAACTCAGGGAGGAAGAGGTCAAAGATATCCCTCTCAAGCAACCCTGCAATCACGATACAAGAAGTCTCTTGTGTCCCCAACACACCTAATACACTTGTCAGATGTATAGGTGCACTAGTTCGGCGAAGAGATAGTGAAATACAAGTAGTATGGATGTATATGAGTGGTAATAGCAATCTGAATAAAATATGGCAGCGAGTAAACATGCAACAGAACAGTAAATAAGCGGTGTTTGCAGTATTGGAAACAAGGCCTAGGGATCATACTTTCACTAGTGGACACTCTCAACATTGATCGCATAATAAATAATAACTTCTCTCATTGTGCTACATACACTCTTTTGTTGGATGACAAACACCAGTCGTTGTGTAGGGCTACAAGAGCACCTCAATGCCGGAGTTAACAAGCTCCACAACATTCGATGTTCATATTTAAATAACCTTAGAGCATAATAGATCTTTGCAAAATAAACCGAGAACTAACATAGCATACACACTGTCACCATTACACTATGAAGGGGGGATAAATCACATCAATACTATCATAGCGATAATTAACTCCATAACCTACAAGAGATTATGATCATAATCTACGACAAGAACCACACGATGCACACACTGTCACCATTACACCATGCAGGAGGAATAGACTACTTTAATAACATCACATGAGTAGCACATAGACTAGTAGCGATACAAAGCTCATCATATGGATCTCAATCATGTAAAGCAGCTCATGAGATCATTGTATTGGAGTACAGAGAGAGATTAACCACATAGCTACGGTAGAGCCCTCAGCCCCAGGGGAGAATTACTCCCTCCTCATCACGGGAACAGCGATGGCGGTGAAGATGGCGGTGGAGATGGCTTCCGGGGGCAATTCCCGGTCTCGGCGGCGTGCCCGAACAGAGACTTCTGTCCCCCGAATCTTGATTTCGTGATGACGGCGGCTCTGGAACTTTTCTCGTATCGGGGTTTTTTCGTGTCGAAGTTTTAGGTCAAGACGACTTATATAGGCGAAGAAATGGAGTCAGAAGGCTGACGGGGCAGCCAGACAACAGGGGGGCGCCCCCCTGGGCCGCGCGCCACCTTGTGTGGTGGGCACGTGGCCCTCCTCCGGCCCCTCTCCGTGTTCGGAAGCTACGTGCAATTATAAGATCTGGGTATTAATTTCGTCCAATTCGAGAATATTTCCTTACTAGGATTTCGAAACCAAAAACAGCAGAAAACAGGAACGGCACTTCGGCATCTCGTCAATAGGTTAGTTCCGAAAATGCATCAAAACGATATAAAGTGTGAACAAAACATGTAGGTATTGTCATAAAACTAGCATGGAACATCAAAAATTATAGATACGTTTGAGACGTATCAAGCATCCCCAAGCTTAGTTCCTACTCGCCCTCGAGTAGGTAAACGATAACAAGGATAATTTCTGAAGTGACATGCTACCAACATAATCTTGATCAACATTATTGTAAAGCATATGAGATGAATGCAGCGATTCGAAGCAATGATGAAGACAATGAGTAAACAACTGAATCATATAGCAAAGACTTTTCATGAATAGTACTTTCAAGACAAGCATCAATAAGACTTGCATAAGAGTTAACTCATAAAGCAATAAATTCTTAGTAAAAAGCTTTGAAACAACACAAAGGAAGATATAAGTTTCAGCGGTTGCTTTCAACTTCAACATGTATATCTCATGGATAATTGTCAACACAAAGTAATATAACAAGTGCAATAGGTAAACATGTAAGAATCAATGCACACAGTTTACACAAGTGTTTGCTTCTAAGATAGAAAGAAGTAGGTAAACTGACTCAACAATAAAGTAAAAGAATGGCCCTTCGCAGAGGGAAGCATTGATTGCTATATTTGTGCTAGAGCTTTGATACGTCCATTTTGCATCACTATTTTATATCATAATTTGTTGTTATTCATTGATATATTTCATATTTAGAGATGATACTTATGTTATTTCATCTATTTTGCATGTTTCATGATCATTGGAGAATTATTCACCGGAGTCAGGATTCTGCTGGAAAAAGCACCGTCAGGACACCATATTTCTGAAGATCAACAATTGACGGAAGTTATACGAAAAATCCTATTTTTCCAGGGGACGAAGGGAGCCAAAAGGAGGAGCCGAGGGGGCCCATGGTCCCCCATAGGCCGGCGCGGCCCAGGCCTGGCCGCGCCTTGTGGGGAGGGGCCCACAGCCCCTCTGGCCGCCTCTCGCGTACTTTTCGCCCGAAAACCTAAGACACAGGGAGTTACGGAGAATTGACAGAGCCGCCTCGCGGGGCGGAAAAACACCAGAGAGAAAAGAGCTCTCCGGCGGGCAGGAATCCGCCGGGAAATTCCCTCCCGGAGGGGGAAATCGACGCCATCGCCATCGTCATCGAGCTGGACATCATCTCCATCATCATCATCATCATCATCTCCACCATCTACACCGCCATCTCCACCGCTGCATCTCGTCACCGCTGTAACGATTTGGGTTGGATCTTGATTGTTTGATAGGGAAACTCTCCCGGTGTTGATTACTACTTGTTATTGATGCTATTGAGTGAAACCATTGAACCAAGGTTTATGTTCAGATTGTTATTCATCATCATATCACCTCTGATCATGTTCCATATGATGTCTCGTGAGTAGTTCGTTTAGTTCTTGAGGACATGGGTGAAGTCTAAATGTTAGTAGTGAATTATTGTTGAGTAGTATTCAATGTTATGATATTTAAGTTGTGGTGTTACTCTTCTAGTGGTGTCATGTGAACGTCGACTACATGATACTTCACCTTTATGGGCCTAGGGGAGTGCATCTTGTATTCGTTTGCTAATTGTGGGGTTGCCGGAGTGACAGCAACCTAAACCCCCGTTAGTATATCGGTGCAGGAGGGATAGCAGGATCTCAGAGTTTAAGGTTGTGGTTAGATTTATCTTAATTACTTTCTTGTATTTGCGGATGCTTGCAAGGGGTATAATCACAAGTATGTATTAGTCCTAGGAAGGGCGGTGCATTAGCATAGGTTCACCCACACAACACTTATCAAAACAATGAAGATTAATCAGCTATGAAGCGAAAGCACTAGACTAAAATCCCCGTGTGTCCTCAAGAACGTTTGGTCATTATAAGTAAACAAACCGGCTTGTCCTTTGTGCTAAAAAGGATTGGGCCACTCGCTGCAATTATTTCTCTCGCATTTTATTTACTTGTACTTTATTTATCTGCTATATCAAAACCCCCTGAATACTTGTCTGTGAGCATTTACAGTGAATCCTTCATCGAAACTGCTTGTCAACACCTTCTGCTCCTCGTTGGGTTCGACACTCTTATTTATCGAAAGTACTATGATACACCCCCTATACTTGTGGGTCATCAAGACTATTTTCTGGCGCCGTTGCCGGGGAGTGAAGCGCTATTGGTAAGTGGAATTGGTAAGGAAACTTTTACTGTACGTGCTGATTTTGTTTCTGCTTGCTACTATAAGTCATTATGGAGAGATCCTCCCTTGAATTTCTATTTGGGAAATCTACTACTACTGCAACGGTAGTGGATGAAGCGCCAGGTGAGGAAGTAATACCATATAAGATACCTATGAAAATTATTGAACGTGTTGTGGATAACCGCTATGAAGGGGATGGAACTGTTCATCCTGGAGATCATTTACTGTTTTTACATGAATTATGCGGGTTATTCAAATGTGCAGGTATTTCAATGGATGAAGTTAGGAAGAAATTATTTGTTATGTCGCTATCTGGTAAAGCGGCGCATTGGTATAAACTGCTGAAGGATGGGCGCTCTCTTGATTGGAAGGATATTGTGCCTCTATTTTACTCTAAATTCTATCCTCCAAGTGAAATTCACAAAGACCGCAACCGTATATATAACTTCTGGCCTCATGATGGAGAGAGTATTGCCCAAGCGTGGGGGAGATTGAAGTCTTTAATGCTCAAATGCCCCATTCATGAGCTTCCTGGTAATATTATTATTGATAATTTCTATGCAAGACTGTCTTTTCAAGATAAAACCTTGCTGGATACTTCTTGTTCTGGATCATTCACACGCAATAAAGAAGAGTTTAAATGGGACCTTCTTGATCGAATCCAAGAAAATACTGAAGGATGGGAGAACGACAAAGGTAGAGTGTCAGGTATAAATTATAATTATGAATGCATTGAAACTTTTATGGATACTGATGAATATCGTAATATGAGTGCTACATATGGTCTTGACTCTCAAGTTGTTGCAAATATTTATAAAGCCTTTGCCTCTCATTTTGAATTTCCTAGGAAGAATTTTGATAAGTATCATGAACCATATAAAGATAAAGTTGATTCACCTAAAGGTAAATGTATTGAAATTAAAACTGTTGATCATGTTCTTCCTGAAGCTTATATTGAAAAAACTCCTTTCCCTGCTAAAATGAAGGAGTATTCTGTTATAACTAGTGTAGTTAATAAAAGTGCAAAGAAACCCATAGAACCTGAAGAACAAATAAAAGTTGAACCTGCTGTTGCAATAGTTAAAGATCTTGTTACTGAAAATGTGGAAGATGGTCATATTATTTTTTGTGAAGATGCTTCTAATATTGTTTCGCATCCTAATAAGTCTATGAAAGCCAGTGTTCCTGTGCTCTCTGTTCGAATTGGTGATCATTGCTATTATGGTTTATGTGACATTGGTGCAAGTATTAGTGCCATTCCTTATGAGCTCTACACGGAAATTATGCATGAAATTGGTTCTTGTGAACTTGAAGATATTGATGTGGTTATTCGGCTAGCTAATAGAGAAACTATCTCTCCCATTGGTATTGTTCGAGATGTTGAAGTTCTATGTGGTAAGATTAAATATCATGCTGACTTTTTGGTACTTGGTTCTGCTGCTAGTAAGTTTTGTCCTATTATTTTTGGTAGACCTTTTCTAAATACATGTGGAGCTATTATAGATTGCAAGAAAGAGAAAATTGTTACTAAATTTGCTGGTGAATCTTATGAGTTTAACTTCTCTAAATTTGGAAAACCCAAGAGGAAGGTATGATGCGCACAACAAGTTTTCCCTCAGAAAGAAACCAAGGTTGAATCGAACCAGGAGGAGCCAAGAAGCACGTTGAAGGTTGATGGTCGCGAAATGTGATGCGGCGCAACACCAGGGATTCCGGCAACGCGGAACCTGCACAACACAACCCAAGTACTTTGCCCCAACGAAACAGTGAGGTTGTCAATCTCACCGGCTTGCTGTAACAAAGGATTAAGCGTATCGAGTGGAAGATGTTTGCAAAGAAAACAGTAAACACAATTGCAGTAGATTGTATGCTATGTAAAGAATAGGACCGGGGTCCACAGTTCACTAGAGGTGTCTCTCCCATAAGATAAAAGCATGTTGGGTGAACAAATTACAGTCGGGCAATTTTTTTTTTTTTTTTTTTGAGATTTCCTCAACTTAGTACAGCTCTAGTATCTGAACTTATGCACTAACACACTCCACACGCACACCACACGCACACACCCCTAGTGCACAAGCTAGATAGCACACGTACTAAACCGCGAGCCTAGTCAACTCCGGTTAAACCCTGTGGCGTGGGAAGCACCGCAATACCTCTAACCGAACCGCGGGAGGAAACTAACATTTTTATTCGGGGGCAGAGCCTGAGACACCCGGAAAATCGCTCCCTCTGGGAGTCGATCCCGGGCGGGCTGTGTGGCCACCGCCAACCACAGCCACCGAGCTATACGCTCGTTCTCAAATAGAGAAGGGCATAACAATGCATATACATGATATGATAAATATAGTGAGATTTAATCCGGGCATTACGACAAAGTACATAGACCGCCATCCAACTGCATCTATGCCTAAAAAGTCCACCTTCAGGTTATCATCCGAACCCCATTCAGTATTAAGTTGCTAAGCAACAGACAATTGCATTAAGTATGGTGCGTAATGTAATCGACAACTACATCCTTAGACATAGCATCAATGTTTTATCCCTAGTGGCAACAGCACATCACAACCTTAGAACCTACTGTCACGATCCCAGGTGTCAATGAAGGCATGAACCCACTATCGAGCATAAATACTCCCTCTTGGAGTTAAGAGCAAAAACTTGGCCAGAGCCTCTACTAATAACGGAGAGCATGCAAGATCATAAACAACACATAAACAATAGATTGATAATCACCATAATCATAGTACTCTCTATCCATCGGATCCCGACAAACACAACATATAGTATTACATATAGATGATCTTGATCATGTTAGGCAGCTCACAAGATCCAACAATGAAGCACAACAAGGAGAAGACGACCATCTAGCTACTGCTATGGACCCATAGTCCAGGGGTGAACTACTCACTCATCACTCCGGAGGCGATCATGGCGATGAAGAGTCCTCCGGGAGATGAATCCCCTCTCCGGCAGGGTGCCGGAGGCGATCTCCTGAATCCCTCGAGATGGGATTCGCGGCGGCGTCTCTGGAAGGTTTTCCGTATCGTGGCTCTCGGTACTGGGGGTTTCGCGACGGAGGCTTTAAGTAGGCGAAAGGGTAGGTCAGGGGGCCACACGAGGTGCCCAGATGACAGGGCCGCGCGGCCAGGGGCCAGGCCGCGCCGCCCTATCCCCTGGCTGCCTCGTGGCCCCACTTCGTTATCTCTTCGGTCTTCTGGAAGCTTCGTGCAAAAATAGGACCCTGGGCGAAGATTTCGTCCAATTCCGAGAATATTTCCTTACTAGGATTTCTGAAACCAAAAACAGCAGAAAACAACTGGCTCTTCGGCATCTTGTTAATAGGTTAGTTCCAGAAAATGCATAAATATGACATATAATGTGCATAAAACATGTAGGTATCATCAATAAAGTAGCATGGAACATAAGAAATTATCGATACGTTGGAGACGTATCAGCATCCCCAAGCTTAGTTCTGCTCGTCCCGAGCAGGTAAAACGATAACAAAGATAATTTCTGAAGTGACATGCCATCATAATCTTGATCATACTATTTGTAAACATATGTAATGAATGCAGCGATCAAAACAAAGGTAATGACATGAGTAAACAAGTGAATCATATGACAAAGACTTTTCATGAATAGTACTTCAAGACAAGCATCAATAAGTCTTGCATAGGAGTTAACTCATAAAGCAATAAATCAAAGTAAAGGTGTTGAAGCAACACAAAGGAAGATTAAGTTTCAGCGGTTGCTTTCAACTTATAACATGTATATCTCATGGATATTGTCAACATAAAGTAATATAACAAGTGCAATATGAAAGTATGTAGGAATCAATGCACAGTTCACACAAGTGTTTGCTTCTTAAGGTGGAAGGAGATAGGTAAACTGACTCAACAATAAAAGTAAAAGAATGGTCCTTCAAAGAGGAAAGCATCGATTGTTGTATTTGTGCTAGAGCTTTTATTTTGAAAACATGAAACAATTTTGTCAACGGTAGTAATAAAGCATATGAGTTATGTAAATTATATCTTACAAGTTGCAAGCCTCATGCATAGTATACTAATAGTGCCCGCACCTCGTCCTACTTAGCTTGGACTACCGGATCTTTGCATGCCATGTTTCAACCAAGTGTCACAAAGGGGTACCTCCATGCCGCCTGTACAAAGGTCTAAGGAGAATGCTCGCATTTTGGATTTCTCGCTTTTGATTATTCTCAACTTAGACATCTATACCGGGACAACATGGACAACAGATAATGGACTCCTCTTAAATGCATAAGCATGTAGCAACGATTATTATTCTCATATGAGATTGAGGATATATGTCCAAACTGAAACTTCCACCATGATTCATGGCTTTAGTTAGCGGCCCAATGTTCTTCTCTAACAATTTTGCATGCTCCAACCACTAAAATGATAGATCCTTCAGACAAGACGGACATGCATAGCAACTCACATGATATTCAACAATAGTTGATGGCGTTCCCCAGAAGCATGGTTATCGCACAACAAGCAACTTAATAAAAGATAAAGTGCATAAGTACATATTCAATACTACGATAGTTTTTAAGGCTATTTTGTCCCATGAGCTATATATTGCAAAGGTGAATGATGGAGTTTTAAAGGTAGCACTCAAGCAATTTACTTTGGAATGGCGGAGAAATACCATGTAGTAGGTAGGTATGGTGGACACAAATGGCATAGTGGTTGGCTCAAGGATTTTGGATGCATGAGAAGTATTCCCTCTCGATACAAGGTTTAGGCTAGCAAGGTTATTTGAAGCAAACTCAAGGATGAACCGGTGCAGCAAAACTCACATAAAAGACATATTGTAAACATTATAAGACTCTACACCGTCTTCCTTGTTGTTCAAAACTCAATACTAGATATTATCTAGACCTTAGAGAGACCAAATATGCAAATCAAATTTTAGCAAGCTCTATGTATTTCTTCATTAATGGGTGCAAAGCATATGATGCAAGAGCTTAAACATGAGCACAACAATTGCCAAGCATCACATTATCCAAGACATTTTAGAATTACTACATGTAGCATTTTCCAATTCCAACCATATAACAATTTAACGAAGAAGAAACTTCGCCTTGAACATTATGAGTAAAGCCTAAGGACACATGTGTCCATATGCAACAGCGGAGCGTGTCTCTCTCCCACAAAGTGAATGCTAGGATCCATTTTATTCAAACAAAAACAAAAACAAAAACAAACCGACGCTCCAAGTAAAGAACACAAGATGTGACTGAATAAAAATATAGTTTCAGGGGAGGAACCTGATGATGTTGTCGATGAAGAAGGGGATGCCTTGGGCATCCCCAAGCTTAGACGCTTGAGTCTTCTTAAAATATGCAGGGGTGAACCACGGGGCATCCCCAAGCTTAGAGCTTTCACTCCTCTTGATCATAGTATATCATTCTCCTCTCTTGACCCTTGAAAACTTCCTTCACACCAAACTTCAAGCAAACTCATTAGAGGGTTAGTGCACAATTAATAATTCACATGTTCAGAGGTGGCACAATCATTATTTACACTTCTGGACATTGCATAAAGCTACTGGACATTAATGGATCAAAGAAATAAATCCAACATAGCAAAAGAGGCAATGCGAAATAAAAGGCAGAATCTGTCAAAAACAGAACAGTCCGTAAAGACGAATTTAAATCTGGCACCAGACTTGCTCAAATGGAAAAACTCAAAACTAATGAAAGTTGCGTACATATCTGAGGATCACGCTCGTAAATTGGCAGATTTTTTCGAATTTTCTACAGAGAACTGTGCCCAGATTCGTGACAGACAGCAATGCTGTTTCTGCGCAGCGATCCCAAATATAACATCAACTTTGACATAGAAACTTTACTTGGCACAAAAAAATGATAAGGAGAGGTTGCTACAGTAGTAAACAACTTCCAAGACTCAACAAAACAAAAAATTGCTGTAGTAAAAACATGGGTTGTCTCCCATAAGCGCTTTTCTTTAACGCCTTTCAGCTAGGCGCAGAAAGTGCAAATCAAGTAACATCGAGAGTAGAAGCATCAACATCATAGCTTGTTCTAATAATAGAATCAAAAGGCAACTTCATTCTCTTTCTAGGGAAGTGTTCCATACCTTTCTTGAGAGGAAATTGATATTTAATATTACCTTCCCTCATATCAATAACAGCACCAACAGTTCGAAGAAAAGGTCTTCCCAACACAATAGGACAAGATGCATTGCATTCGATATCCAAGACAACAAAATCAACGGGGACAAGGTTATTGTTAACCGTAATGTGCACATTATCAATCCTCCCCAAAGGTTTCTTTTTAACATTATCGGCAAGATTAACATCCAAATAACAATTCTTCAATGGTGGCAAGTCAAGCATATCATAAATCTTTTTAGGCATAACAGAAATACTTGCACCAAGATCACATAAAGCATTACATTCAAAGTCATTGAATTTCATTTTAATGATGGGCTCCCAACCATCTTCTAACTTTCTAGGAATAGAGGTTTCAAGTTTTAGTTTCTCTTCTCTAGCTTTTATGAGAGCATTTGTAATATGTTTTGTAAAGGCTAAATTTATAGCACTAGCATTAGGACTTTTAGCAAGTTTTTGTAAGAACTTTATAACTTCAGAGATGTGGCAATCATCAAAATCTAAATCATTATGAGCTACAGCAATGGGATCATTGTTCCCAAGGTTGGAAAAAATTTCAGCAGTTTTATCACAAGCAGTTTCAGCAGTTTTAGCAATTTCAGGCAGTTTTGTTCGCTTTGCACTAGGAGTAGAAACATTGCCAACACCAATTATTTTACCATTGATAGTAGGAGGTGCAGCAACATGTGAAGAATTAGCATTACTAGTGGTGGTAATAGTCCAAACTTTAGCTACATTATTCTCTTTAGCTAGTTTTTCATTTTCTTCTCTATCCCACCTAGCACGCAATTCAGCCATTAATCTTATATTCTCATTAATTCTAACTTGGATGGCATTTGCTGTAGTAGTAATCTTATTATCAATATCATTATTAGGCATAACTTTCAATTTTAAAAGATTAACATCAGAGGCAAGTCTATCAACTCTAGAAGCAATAATATCAATTTTATCAAGCTTTTCCTCAACAGATTTGTTAAAAGCAGTTTGTGTACTAATAAATTCTTTAAGCATAGCTTCAAGACCAGGGGGTACACTCCTATTATTATTGTAAGAATTCCCATAAGAATTACCATAACCATTACCATTAGCAGAAGGATATGGCCTATAGTTATTACCAGAGTTGTTCCTATAAGCATTGTTGTTGAAATTATTATTTTTAATGAAATTCACATCAACATTTTCTTCTTGAGCAACCAATGAAGCTAAAGGAACATTATTTGGATCAACATTAGATCTACCATTCACAAGCATAGACATAATCACATCAATCTTATCACTCAAGGAAGAGGTTTCTTCAACAGAATTTACCTTCTTACCTTGTGGAGCTCTTTCCGTGTGCCACTCAGAGTAATTTATCATCATATCATCAAGAAGTTTTGTAGCCGCCCCCAATGTGATGGACATAAAGGTACCTCCAGCAGCTGAATCCAATAAATTCCGCGAAGAAAAATTTAGTCCTGCATAGAAGGTTTGGATGATCATCCAAGTAGTCAGTCCATGGGTTGGGCAATTCTTTACCAAAGTTTTCATTCTCTCCCATGCTTGAGCAACATGTTCAGTATCTAATTGCTTAAAATTCATTATGCTACTTCTCAAAGATATAATTTTAGCGGGAGGATAATATCTACCAATAAAAGCATCCTTGCATTTAGTCCATGAATCAATACTATTCTTAGGCAAAGATAGCAACCAATCTTTAGCTCTTCCTCTTAATGAGAAAGGAAACACTTTCAATTTAATAATATCACCATCTACATCTTTATACTTTTGCATTTCACAAAGTTCAACAAAATTATTGAGATGGGCAGCAGCATCATCAGAACTAACACCAGAAAATTGATCTCTCATAACCAAGTTCAGTAAAGCAGGTTTAATTTCAAAGAATTCTGCTGTAGTAGCAGGTGGAGCAATAGGTGTGCATAGGAAATCATTATTATTTGCATTTGTGAAGTCACACAACTTAGTATTTTCAGGGGTATTCATTTTAGCAATAGTAAATAAAACAAACTAGATAAAGTAAATGCAAGTAACTAATTTTTTTGTGTTTTCGATATAGAGAGCAAGACAGTAAATAAAGTAAAACTAGCAACTAATTTTTTTGTGTTTTGTTTAGGTGCAGCAAACAAAGTAGTAAATAAAATAAAGCAAGACAAAAACAAAGTAAAGAGATTGAGAAGTGGAGACTCCCCTTGCAGCGTGTCTTGATCTCCCCGGCAACGGCGCCAGAAAACAGGCTTGATGCGCGTAAATATACACGTCCGTTGGGAACCCCAAGAGGAAGGTATGATGCGCACAGTGGCAAGTTTTCCCTCAGAAAGAAACCAAGGTTGAATCGAACCAGGAGGAGCCAAGAAGCACGTTGAAGGTTGATGGTCGCGAAATGTGATGCGGCGCAACACCAGGGATTCCGGCGCCAACGCGGAACCTGCACAACACAACCCAAGTACTTTGCCCCAACGAAACAGTGAGGTTGTCAATCTCACCGGCTTGCTGTAACAAAGGATTAAGCGTATCGAGTGGAAGATGTTTGCAAAGAAAACAGTAAACACAATTGCAGTAGATTGTATGCTATGTAAAGAATAGGACCGGGGTCCACAGTTCACTAGAGGTGTCTCTCCCATAAGATAAAAGCATGTTGGGTGAACAAATTACAGTCGGGCAATTGACAAATAGAGAAGGGCATAACAATGCATATACATGATATGATAAATATAGTGAGATTTAATCCGGGCATTACGACAAAGTACATAGACCGCCATCCAACTGCATCTATGCCTAAAAAGTCCACCTTCAGGTTATCATCCGAACCCCATTCAGTATTAAGTTGCTAAGCAACAGACAATTGCATTAAGTATGGTGCGTAATGTAATCGACAACTACATCCTTAGACATAGCATCAATGTTTTATCCCTAGTGGCAACAGCACATCACAACCTTAGAACCTACTGTCACGATCCCAGGTGTCAATGAAGGCATGAACCCACTATCGAGCATAAATACTCCCTCTTGGAGTTAAGAGCAAAAACTTGGCCAGAGCCTCTACTAATAATGGAGAGCATGCAAGATCATAAACAACACATAAACAATAGATTGATAATCACCATAATCATAGTACTCTCTATCCATCGGATCCCGACAAACACAACATATAGTATTACATATAGATGATCTTGATCATGTTAGGCAGCTCACAAGATCCAACAATGAAGCACAACAAGGAGAAGACGACCATCTAGCTACTGCTATGGACCCATAGTCCAGGGGTGAACTACTCACTCATCACTCCGGAGGCGATCATGGCGATGAAGAGTCCTCCGGGAGATGAATCCCCTCTCCGCAGGGTGCCGGAGGCGATCTCCTGAATCCCCCGAGATGGGATTACGGCGGCGTCTGGAAGGTTTTCCGTATCGTGGCTCTCGGTACTGGGGGTTTCGCGATGGAGGCTTTAAGTAGGCGAAAGGGTAGGTCAGGGGGCCACACGAGGTGCCCAGATGACAGGGCCGCGCGGCCAGGGGCCAGGCCGCGCCGCCCTATCCCCTGGCTGCCTCGTGGCCCCACTTCGTTATCTCTTCGGTCTGGAAGCTTCGTGCAAAAATAGGACCCTGGGCGAAGATTTCGTCCAATTCCGAGAATATTTCCTTACTAGGATTTCTGAAACCAAAAACAGAAAACAACAACTGGCTCTTCGGCATCTTGTTAATAGGTTAGTTCCAGAAAATGCATAAATATGACATATAATGTGCATAAAACATGTAGGTATCATCAATAAAGTAGCATGGAACATAAGAAATTATCGATACGTTGGTGAATCTTATGAGTTTAACTTCTCTAAATTTGCCAAAACTCCTTATAAAGCTGATTTGCCTAATGATGATTTTAGAGTTGAACAGTGTGCATCTATTGCTCTTGCTCCTAGTAATCCTTTGCAGCAACATTTGGAGAATAGTGAGAGTGAAGTTTTTAGGGAAGAAAGGGATGAGCTTGATGAAATTTTCCTTCGTCAACCTATTCTTAAACATGACTTACCGGTTGAAGATTTAGGTGTAACACCACCACCAAAGGAAGATCCTGTATTTGATTTGAAACCATTACCTGATAATCTTAAGTATGCTTATATTGATGAGAAGAAAACATATCCTGTTATTATTAGTGCTAAGCTTTCAGATATTGAGGAAGAAAGGTTATTGGAAATATTGAAGAAGCACCGAGGAGCTATTGGCTACACTCTTGATGATTTGAAGGGGATTTCTCCCGCTATTTGCCAACATGCTATTAATATAGAAGATGGTGCAAAACCTGTTGTTGAACATCAGCGTCGTCTAATTCCTAAGATGAAGGATGTGGTAAGAAATGAGGTATTAAAACTTCTTGAAGCAGGTATTATATATCCTATTGCTGATAGTAGATGGGTTAGTCCTGTGCATTGTGTTCCTAAGAAAGGAGGTATAACTGTTGTGCCTAATGATAATGATGAGCTTATTCCTCAAAGAGTAGTTGTAGGGTATAGAATGTGTATTGATTTTCGAAAAGTTAATAAAGTTACTAAGAAAGATCATTACCCTTTACCTTTTATTGATCAAATGTTAGAAAGGTTGTCTAAAAATACTCATTTCTGTTTTCTTGATGGATATTCTGGGTTTTCACAAATTGCTGTTAGAGCTAAAGATCAAGAGAAAACCACTTTCACTTGTCCCTATGGAACTTATGCTTATAGGCGTATGCCTTTTGGTTTATGTAATGCTCCTGCTACTTTTCAAAGATGCATGTCTGCTATTTTTCATGGCTTTTGTGAAAAGATTGTTGAGGTATTCATGGATGATTTTTCTGTCTATGGGAATTCTTTTGATAATTGCTTGCGAAACCTTGATAAAGTTTTGCAGAGATGTGAAGAAACTAACCTTGTTCTTAATTGGGAGAAATGCCACTTTATGGTTAATGAAGGAATTGTATTGGGACATAAAATTTCTGAAAGAGGTATTGAAGTTGATAGAGCTAAAGTTGAAGCAATTGAGAAGATGCCCTATCCTAGGGATGTTAAAGGTATTCGTAGTATTCTTGGTCATGCTGGTTTTTATAGGAGGTTTATTAAAGATTTCTCTAAAATTTCAAAGCCTCTTACTAATCTTCTTCAAAAAGATGTACCTTTCGTTTTTGATGATGATTGTAAGGAAGCTTTTGAAACTCTAAAGAAAGCCTTAACAACTGCTCCTATAGTTGAACCTCCTGATTGGAATTTACCTTTTGAAATTATGTGTGATGCTAGTGATTTTGCTGTAGGTGCTGTTCTTGGACAGCGAGTAGATAAAAAATTGAATGTTATTCATTATGCTAGTAAAACTCTAGATGCTGCTCAAAGAAATTATGCTACAACTGAGAAAGAGTTATTAGCAGTAGTTTTTGCATGTGACAAGTTTAGACCCTATATTGTTGATTCAAAAGTTACAATTCATACTGATCATGCTGCGATTAGGTACCTTATGGAAAAGAAAGATGCTAAGCCAAGGCTTATTAGATGGGTTCTTCTTTTGCAAGAATTTGATTTACATATTGTAGATAGGAAAGGTGCTGATAATCCTGTTGCTGATAATTTGTCTAGATTGGAAAATATTACTTATGATCCTGTTCCTGTTAATGATAGTTTTCCAAATGAACAATTGGCTGTAATAAAGGTGAGCTCGCGAGAGAGCCCTTGGTATGCTGATTATGCTAACTTTATTGTTTCGAAGTATTTGCCTCCAACCTTTTCAGCTCAGCAAAGGAGGAAATTCTTTTATGATTTGAGGCATTATTTTTGGGATGATGACCCACAAGTATAGGGGGTGTATCGTAGTATCTTCGATAAGTAAGAATGTCGATCCCAACGAGGAGCAGAAGGTGTTGGCAGCAGTTTCGATGAAGGATTCACTGTAAATGCTCACAAACAAGTATTCAAGGGGTTTTGATGTAACAGATGAATAAAGTACGAGTAAGTAAAATGCGAGAGAAATAATTGCAGCAAGTGGCCCAATCCTTTTTAGCACAAAGGACAAGCCGGTTTGTTTACTTATAATGACCAAACGTTCTTGAGGACACACGGGGATTTTAGTCTAGTACTTTCGCTTCATGTGGCTTAATAATCTTCATTGTTTTGATAAGTGTTGTGTGGGTGAACCTATGCTAATGCACCGCCCTTCCTAGGACTAATACATACTTGTGATTATACCCCTTGCAAGCATCCGCAACTACAAGAAAGTAATTAAGATAAATCTAACCACAGCCTTAAACTCTGAGATCCTGCGATCCCTCTTGCATCGATATACTAACGGGGGCTCAGGTTTCTGTCACTCCGGCAACCCCGCAATTAGCAACCGAATACAAGATGCACTCCCCTAGGCCCATAAATGGTGAAGTGTCGTGTAGTCGACGTTCACACGACACCACTAGAAGAATGACACCACAACTTAAATATCATAACATTGAATATTACTCAACCATAATTCACTACTAGCATTTAGACTTCACCCATGTCCTCAAGAACTAAACGAACTACTCACGAGACATCATATGGAATACAATCAGAGGTGATATGATGATGAATAACAATCTGAACATAAACCTTGGTTCAATAGTTTCACTCAATAGCATCTATAACAAGTAGAGAATAATGCCGGGAGAGTTTCCCCTATCATACAATCAAGATTTAACCCAAATTGTTACAGCGGTGACGAGGTGCAGCGGTGGTGATGGCGGTGTAGATGGTGGAGATGATGATGATGATGATGGAGATGATGTCCCGCTCGATGACGATGGCGATGGCGTCGATTTCCCCCTCCGGGAGGGAATTTCCCCGGCGGATTCCTGCCCGCCGGAGAGCTCTTTTCTCTCTGGTGTTCTCCGCCCCGCAGAGGCGGCTGTAACTCTTCGTGAGGTCCTCCCTCTGGCTTAGGTTTTCGGGACGAAGGAGTACGCGAAGAAAAGGAGGCGAAAGGGGCTGTGGGGCCCCCACACCACAGGGTGGCGCGGCCAGGCCATGGGCCGCGCCGGCCTGTGGTCTGGGCCCACCTTGGCTCCCCTCTTCTTCCCCTTCTGGCTCCCTCCGTCATCTGGAAAAATAGGAATTTACGTGAAATTTCCTTCCACAGTTGATCTTCCGAAATATTGCGTTCTGACGGTGCTTTTTCCAGCAGAATCCTGGCTCCGGTGCTTGATCCTCCAATAATGATGAAACATGCAAAATAGATGAAATAACATAAGTATTGTGTCCCAATATGAAATATATCAATGAATAATAGCAAATTATGATATAAAATAGTGATGCAAATTGGACGTATCAACTCCCCCAAGCTTAGACCTCGCTTGTCCCCAAGCGAAACTGAGCTCGATAAACAAGACCACATGTTTATGGAGTGAAGAGTCGATAAATAAAATATGGACAAGAAGCATCATATTCATTCACACAAGACATTCTAGTAAACAACTTCCTCATATAACTCATCTCGAAATAAGTAAAGAGAAATCACAAGTAAAGGTGCATAAGAAATCATAATTGGTGATGGCAAACTTTGTTCTTGGTCAGAGAACTACTAACGGATTGTACTTCTAAGCAAAGCTTTCATATTAGATTTTATAGCTGAGCCTTCATATTCAAGCATAACAATCTCCTCATAATCATTGATAACTTCAAAGTCATATTCATTCAGATAAAATTGGTACTAAACAAGAAAGTATAAAAGACATGATCAACTGAATCATAGCATAAATGATTGGTTCACAACAACTCAATTGCTTGCTTGAGATAGAGAGAAATAGGTTTACTGACTCAACATAAAAGTAAAAGATAGGCCCTTCGCAGAGGGAAGCAGGGATTAAATCATGTGCTAGAGCTTTTCAAGTTTTGAAATCATATAAAGAATGGTAGAATGGGCACTCTAACCCCCTTGCCAAACGAACCTTCAAAGAGCGGCTCCCATGAGGGACGGCATCTCTACCAGCAAGGTAGATCATCCCCCTTCTCTTTTGTTTACACATGTATTTTAGTTTTATTAAGGATGACACTCCCCCCAACCTTGGCTTTCTCAATCCATGGCTAACCGAATCCTCGGGTGCCTTCCAACATTCACATACCATGGAGGAGTGTCTATTGCAAAATTAAGTTGCTTACTGATAAATCAGAGCAAAACATGTGAAGAGAATTATTAATGCAAGTTAATTAATTGAGGCTGGGAACCTCATTGCCAGCTCTTTTTGCAAAATTATTGGATAAGCGGATGTGCCGCTAGTCCATTGGTGAAAGTCCGCCCAACAAGATTGAAAGATAAAACACCACATACTTCCTCATGAGCTATAGAACATTGACACAAATAAGGAGTAGTAGTTTGAATAATTTAAAGGTAGCACATGAAGTATTTACTTGGAATGGCAGAAAATACCATGTAGTAGGTAGGTATGGTGGACACAAATGGCATAGGTTTGGTCTAAGGTTATGGATGTATGAGAAGCATCTCCTCTCGATACAGGTCTTTGGCTAGCAAGGTTTGATAGCAAGCATAAAGGTTGAGGGAAACAAACAAATATACATATGATAGAACAATCATGCATCTTTCTCATAAGCACAAGCAATTTTAACTTCAGAATACTAAACTCATTAGCATAGAGATAATAGAGTAGTATATCTAAGTGTATTTCTCTCTTTTATTTAAACATCAGGGTGTTGTTGCTATTGACCAATGCTAAGTTTGCCAAAACCAAATAGATTTACTTGATGCTCCCAAAGTGATATCAATACTCATGTCAAGAGTAATCATATAATGGAGATTGCAAACTAAAATAAGGTGTGCAAAAAGTAAATGATAAGACTTCTCATTAATATTCCATAACGATAACTCACACCAACGGATACATAGATAACCAACTAAGAGAGATACTTCCACATTGCATACTATTCCATATGATAACTTCCCTACTCATGATATGACACTACTTGATAGTAAAAGATAAAGGTAATGATGATGTGATACCGCGGCACTCCCCCAAGCTTGGAACAAACCAAGGGGATGCCAATACCGATGATGAATTACTCCTTCGGTGATGATGGTGAATCTTTGTCGTCATCAGACTTCCATGGAAGAGGCCCTCCATCAACAAAAGACATCTTGGTCTCCGGAAACCTGAAACTAGCAGCATGACTTATGCGCTTAAACCTGTTTTCATACTCACAGTTTTGATTATGAACATCATAGAGTTGAGCTTGGAGTTTGTTGGTGGTGTCGTGAAGTGAGAAGATATCGTCCCACAACTTTGCAGTCTCCTTCTTGTGCCCATCAATGAGTTCAGACACAATCTTGTGAAAGATATCCACTTCACGCTCAGCCATCTTCTTGTAGTTGAAAACCTCTTGTTCCAGTTTCTCCATCCTGTCTTCCAAACTCCCTTCTCCCTTAGGACCCTGGACATCTTTGATCTGCAACTCTCCATCCACGAGCAGCAACTCTTTGGGGTGCATCTTCAGCTCGTTCATGTACGGGTTGACGACGTCCTCAAAGAAGCTGTCCTTCTGAGTTCCCGACGAGGACATGGTGGATCTAGATCCGAAGCAGATCCTGGCAGAAAACAGCTCGAAACAAAACACGACGAGAAAACGATATTACGGACCTCCAGGGGTCCGGGGGATTATATAGCAAATATTTTTACGACAAAAGGAAGGTTCCAGGCCGAAAACGAGTGGAAACGGGACGCCGAGGTGCCGTCACCATAGGTCGGCGCGGCCAGGGTGGGGCCCGCGCCGGCCTGTGGTGACGGGCCCTCGCGCGTCTTTTCCACTCCGTTTCGATTCCGTAATTTTTCATATTTTCCAAAAACAGCAGAAATAATGTTCGGAAAGGTAAACGCGGACTTTTTATTACCTGTACTGTTACCTATTCAAAGTCGAGTTCTGGCGGACTGTCAATTTGTCCTTTGATGAAAGCCTCCGGTGTTTCCACTTGAATAATATCAACATCAACATTATAAGAATCACCCGAGATATAATGCTTGAGTCTTTGTCCATTCACCACTTGTGTGGCATTGCCTTGGAGAGAGCTAATTTTAATTGCTCCTGAACGATACACCTCCTCAACAACATATGGTCCTTCCCACTTCGAGAGTAATTTCCCTGCAAAGAATCTGAGACGAGACCGATACAATAGGACTTTATCCCCAATATTAAACTCTCTTTTGATGATCCTTCTATCATGCCACTTCTTAACTTTTTCTTTAAAGAGTTTAGCATTTTCATAAGCTTCACTTCTCCATTCATCTAGAGAACTTAATTGCAACAACCTCTTATTACCGGCTAATTTAGGATCTTTATTTAGTTCTCTAACAGCCCAATAAGCTTTGTGCTCTAGTTCTAAAGGTAAATGACAAGCTTTTCCATAAACCATTTTATAAGGTGACATTCCCATAGGATTTTTATAAGCAGTTCTATAAGCCCATAGTGCTTCTTTCAATTTGCTAGCCCAATTCTTTCTAGATTTATTAACAGTCTTTCCCAAAATAGCTTTAATCTCTCTATTTGATAATTCTACTTGACCACTAGTTTGAGGGTGATAAGCAGAAGCAATTCTATGATTAATACCATACTTAGCAAGAGTTTTTCTAAAACCTCCATGAATAAAATGAGAGCCTCCATCAGTCATAATATATCTAGGTATTCCAAATCTAGGAAATATAACATCTACAAGCATTTTTATAGAGGTCTCACCATCAGCACTTTTTGTAGGTATAGCTTCTACCCATTTAGTAACATAATCAACAGCGACAAGTATATGAGTGTTACCATCTGAAGAAGGGAAAGGACCCATGAAGTCGAATCCCCAACAATCGAATGGTTCAATAACAAGAGTATAATTCATAGGCATTTCATTGCGTCTAGAGATATTACCAACTCTTTGACATTCATCACAAGATAAAATAAATTTCCTTGCATCTTTGAAGAGTGTTGGCCAATAAAAACCTGATTGTAGAACCTTTTGCGCGGTTCTATCTCCAGCGTGATGTCCTCCATAAACACTACCATGACATTTACTCAATATCTCCTGTTGTTCATATTCAGGAACACATCTTCGCATAATACCATCCACTCCTTCTTTATATAAGTGTGGGTCATCCCAAAAATAATGCCTCAAGTCATAAAAGAATTTCCTCCTTTGCTGAGCTGAAAAGGTTGGAGGCAAATACTTCGAAACAATAAAGTTAGCATAATCTGCATACCAAGGGCTCTCTCGCGAGCTCACCTTTATTACAGCCAATTGTTCATTTGGAAAACTATCATTAACAGGAACAGGATCATAAGCAATATTTTCCAATCTAGACAAATTATCAGCAACAGGATTATCAGCACCTTTCCTATCTATAATATGTAAATCAAATTCTTGCAACAGAAGTACCCATCTAATAAGCCTTGGCTTAGCATCTTTCTTTGTCATAAGGTATCTAATTGCAGCATGATCAGTATGAATTGTAACTTTCGAATCAACAATATAGGGTCTAAACTTGTCACAAGCAAAGACTACAGCTAACAATTCTTTTTCAGTTGTAGCATAATTTCTTTGAGCAGCATCAAGAGTCTTACTAGCATAATGAATAACATTTAATTTTTTATCTACTCGCTGTCCAAGAACAGCGCCTACAGCAAAATCACTAGCATCACACATAATTTCAAAAGGCAAATTCCAATCAGGAGGTTCAACTACAGGAGCAGTTGTTAAGGCTTTCTTTAGAGTTTCAAAAGCTTCCTTACAATCATCATCAAAAACAAAAGGTACATCTTTTTGAAGAAGATTAGTAAGAGGTTTTGAAATTTTAGAGAAATCTTTAATAAATCTCCTATAAAACCCAGCATGACCAAGAACACTACGAATACCTTTAACATCCCTCGGATAGGGCATCTTCTCAATTGCTTCAACTTTAGCTCTATCAACTTCAATACCTCTCTCGGAAATTTTATGTCCCAATACAATTCCTTCATTAACCATAAAGTGGCATTTCTCCCAATTAAGAACAAGGTTAGTTTCTTCACATCTCTGCAAAACTTTATCGAGGTTTCGCAAGCAATTATCAAAAGAATTCCCATAGACAGAAAAATCATCCATGAACACCTCTACAATACTTTCGCAAAAACCATGAAAAATAGCAGACATGCATCTTTGAAAAGTAGCAGGAGCATTACATAAACCAAAAGGCATACGCCTATAAGCATAAGTTCCATAAGGACAAGTAAACGTGGTTTTCTCTTGATCTTTAGCTTTAACAGCAATTTGTGAAAACCCAGAATAACCATCAAGAAAGCAAAAATGAGTATTTTTAGATAACCTTTCTAGCATTTGATCAATAAAGGGTAAAGGGTAATGATCTTTCTTAGTAACTTTATTAACTTTTCGAAAATCAATGCACATTCTATACCCTACAACTATTCTTTGAGGAATAAGCTCATCATTATCATTAGGCACAACAGTCATTCCTCCTTTCTTAGGAACACAATGCACAGGACTAACCCATCTACTATCAGCAATAGGATATATAATACCAGCTTCAAGAAGTTTTAATACCTCGTTCCTTACCACCTCTTTCATCTTCGGAATTAGACGACGTTGATGTTCAACAACAGGCTTTGCATCTTCTTCCATATTAATAGCATGTTGGCAAATAGAAGGAGAAATCCCTTTCAAATCATCAAGAGTATAGCCAATAGCTCCTCGGTGTTTCTTCAATATTTCCAATAACCTTTCTTCCTCAATCTCTGAAAGCTTAGAACTAATAATAACAGGATATATTTTCTTATCATCAATATGAGCATATTTAAGATTATCAGGTAAAGGCTTTAAATCAAAAACAGGATCTTCCTTTGGTGGCGGTGTTGTACCCAAATCTTCCACCGGTAAATCATGCTTGAGAATAGGTTGGCGAAGAAAAATTTCCTCAAGCTCATCTCTTTCTTTCCTAAAAGCTTCACTTTCACTATTCTCCAAATGTTGCTGCAAAGGATTATTAGGAACAAGAACAATAGATGCACACTGCTCCATTTTAAAATCATTACTAGGCAAGTCAGCTTTATAAGGAGTTTTGGTAAATTTAGAAAAGTTAAATTCATAAGGTTCACCAGCAAATCTAGTCAAAATTTTCTCTTTCTTACAATCTATAATAGCTCCACAAGTATTTAGAAAAGGTCTACCAAAAATGATAGGACAATGATCACTAGCAGCAGAACCAAGTACCAAAAAGTCAGCAGGATATTTAATCTTACCACATAGAACTTCCACATCTCGAACAATACCAATGGGAGAAATAGTTTCTCTATTAGCCAGATGAATAACCACATCAATATCTTCAAGTTCACAAGAACCAATTTCGTGCATAATCTCCGTGTAAAGCTCATAAGGAATAGCACTAACACTTGCACCAATATCACATAAACCATAATAGCAATGATCACCAATTCTAACAGATAGCATAGGAACACTAACTTGTTTGGGTTTATTAGGATGTGAAACAATATTAGAAGCATCTTCACAGAAAATAATATGACCATCCTCCACATTTTCAGTCACAAGATCTTTAACTATTGCAACAGCAGGTTCAATTTTAATTTGTTCTTCAGGTTCTTTAGGTTTCTTTTCACTTTTATTAACCGCACTAGATATGACAGAGTACTCCTTCATTTTAGCAGGGAAAGGAGTTTTTTCAATATAAGCTTCAGGAATAACATTATCAACAGTTTCAATCACTACACATTTGTTTACAGATGAATCAACTTTATCTTTATACGGTTCATGATACTTATCAAAATTCTTCTTAGGCAATTCATAATGAGAGGCAAAAGCTTTATAAAGATTTGCAACAACTTGGGAATCAAGACCATATGTAGCACTCATATTACGAAATTTATCAGTATCCATAAAAGCTTCAATGCATTTATAATCATAAATTATACCTGATTCTCTATCTTTGTCGTTCTCCCATCCTTCAGTATTTTCTTGGATCCGATCAAGAAGGTCCCTTTTAAACTCTTCTTTGTTGCGTGTAAATGATCCAGAACAAGAAGTATCCAGCAAGGTCTTGTCTTGAAAAGAAAGTCTTGCATAGAAATTATCAATAATAACATTACCAGGAAGCTCATGAATGGGGCATTTGAGCATTAAAGACTTCAATCTCCCCCAAGCTTGGGCAATACTCTCTCCATCATGAGGCCAGAAATTATATATGCGGTTCCGATCTTTGTGAATTTCACTTGGAGGATAAAATTTGGAATAAAATAAAGGCACAATGTCCTCCCAATCAATAGAATCACCATTCTTCAGCAATTTATACCAGTGCGCCGCTTTACCAGACAGCGATATAGTGAATAGTTTCTTCCTAACTTCATTCATAGAAATACCTGCACATTTGAATAACCCGCATAATTCATGCAAAAACAATAAATGATCACCAGGATGGACAGTTCCATCCCCTTCATAGCGGTTATCCATAACACGTTCAATAATTTTCATAGGTATTTTATATGGTACTACTTCCTCACCTGGCGCTTCATCCACTACCGTTGCAGTAGTAGTAGATTTCCCAAATAGAAATTGAAGAGAAGATCTCTCCATAATGATTTATAGCAGCAGGCAGAAATAAAATCAGCACAAACAGTAAAGGTTTTCCTTACCAATTCCGCTTACCAATAGCGCTTCACTCCCCGGCAACGGCGCCAGAAAATAGTCTTGATGACCCACAAGTATAGGGGGTGTATCGTAGTATCTTCGATAAGTAAGAATGTCGATCCCAACGAGGAGCAGAAGGTGTTGGCAGCAGTTTCGATGAAGGATTCACTGTAAATGCTCACAAACAAGTATTCAAGGGGTTTTGATGTAACAGATGAATAAAGTACGAGTAAGTAAAATGCGAGAGAAATAATTGCAGCAAGTGGCCCAATCCTTTTTAGCACAAAGGACAAGCCGGTTTGTTTACTTATAATGACCAAACGTTCTTGAGGACACACGGGGATTTTAGTCTAGTACTTTCGCTTCATGTGGCTTAATAATCTTCATTGTTTTGATAAGTGTTGTGTGGGTGAACCTATGCTAATGCACCGCCCTTCCTAGGACTAATACATACTTGTGATTATACCCCTTGCAAGCATCCGCAACTACAAGAAAGTAATTAAGATAAATCTAACCACAGCCTTAAACTCTGAGATCCTGCGATCCCTCTTGCATCGATATACTAACGGGGGCTCAGGTTTCTGTCACTCCGGCAACCCCGCAATTAGCAACCGAATACAAGATGCACTCCCCTAGGCCCATAAATGGTGAAGTGTCGTGTAGTCGACGTTCACACGACACCACTAGAAGAATGACACCACAACTTAAATATCATAACATTGAATATTACTCAACCATAATTCACTACTAGCATTTAGACTTCACCCATGTCCTCAAGAACTAAACGAACTACTCACGAGACATCATATGGAATACAATCAGAGGTGATATGATGATGAATAACAATCTGAACATAAACCTTGGTTCAATAGTTTCACTCAATAGCATCTATAACAAGTAGAGAATAATGCCGGGAGAGTTTCCCCTATCATACAATCAAGATTTAACCCAAATTGTTACAGCGGTGACGAGGTGCAGCGGTGGTGATGGCGGTGTAGATGGTGGAGATGATGATGATGATGATGATGATGGAGATGATGTCCCGCTCGATGACGATGGCGATGGCGTCGATTTCCCCCTCCGGGAGGGAATTTCCCCGGCGGATTCCTGCCCGCCGGAGAGCTCTTTTCTCTCTGGTGTTCTCCGCCCCGCAGAGGCGGCTGTAACTCTTCGTGAGGTCCTCCCTCTGGCTTAGGTTTTCGGGACGAAGGAGTACGCGAAGAAAAGGAGGCGAAAGGGGCTGTGGGGCCCCCACACCACAGGGTGGCGCGGCCAGGCCATGGGCCGCGCCGGCCTGTGGTCTGGGCCCACCTTGGCTCCCCTCTTCTTCCCCTTCTGGCTCCCTCCGTCATCTGGAAAAATAGGAATTTACGTGAAATTTCCTTCCACAGTTGATCTTCCGAAATATTGCGTTCTGACGGTGCTTTTTCCAGCAGAATCCTGGCTCCGGTGCTTGATCCTCCAATAATGATGAAACATGCAAAATAGATGAAATAACATAAGTATTGTGTCCCAATATGAAATATATCAATGAATAACAACAAATTATGATACAAAATAGTGATGCAAATTGGACGTATCAGACCCACACTTATATAAAGAAGGAGTGGATGGTATTATGCGAAGATGAATATGAACAACAAGAGATATTGAGTAAATGCCATGGTAGTGTTTATGGAGGACATCACGCCGGAGATAGAACCGCACAAAAGGTTCTACAATCAGGTTTTTATTGGCCAACACTTTTCAAGGATGCAAGGAAGTTTATCTTATCTTGTGATGAATGTCAAAGAGTTGGTAATATCTCTAGACGCAATGAAATGCCTATGAATTATACTCTTGTTATTGAACCATTTGATTGTTGGGGATTCGACTTCATGGGTCCTTTCCCTTCTTCAGAAGGTAATACTCATATACTTGTCGCTGTTGATTATGTTACTAAATGGGTAGAAGCTATACCTACAAAAAGTGCTGATGGTGAGACCTCTTTAAAAATGCTTTTAGATGTTATATTTCCTAGATTTGGAGTACCTAGATATATTATGACTGATGGAGGTTCTCATTTTATTCATGGTGGTTTTAGAAAAACTCTTGCCAAATATGGTATTAATCATAGAATTGCTTCAGCTTATCATCCTCAAACTAGTGGGCAAGTAGAATTATCAAATAGAGAAATTAAAGCTATTTTGGGAAAGACTGTTAATAAATCTAGAAAGAATTGGGCTAGTAAGTTAAAGGAAGCATTGTGGGCTTATAGAACTGCTTATAAAAATCCTATGGGAATGTCTCCTTATAAAATGGTTTATGGAAAAGCTTGTCATTTACCTTTAGAACTAGAGCACAAAGCTTATTGGGCTGTAAGAGAACTTAATAAAGATTTTAAACTTGCCGGTAAGAAAAGGTTGCTACAATTGAGTTCTTTAGATGAATGGAGAAGTGAAGCTTATGAAAATGCTAAACTTTTTAAAGAGAAAGTTAAGAAGTGGCATGATAGAAGAATTATTAAAAGAGAATTTAATGTTGGAGATAAAGTTCTATTGTATCGGTCTCGTCTCAGATTTTTTGCAGGGAAATTACTCTCAAAATGGGAAGGACCATATGTTATTGAGGAGGTATATCGTTCAGGAGCAATAAAAATTAGCTCTTTGGAAGGTAACGCCACACAAGTAGTGAATGGACAAAGACTCAAGCATTATATTTCTGGAGATTCTTATAATGAAGATATTGATATTATTCAAGTGATAACTCCGGAAGCTTTCATCAAAGATCAAATTGACAGTTCTGCAGAGTCCGACTTTGAATAGGTAACAGTTTTAGTAATAAAAAGTCCGCGTTTAGCTTTCCGAACAATATTTCTGCTGTTTTTGGAAAATATGAAAAATTACGGGATCGAAACGGAGTGGAGGAGACGCGCGAGGGCCCGTCACCATAGGCCGGCGCGGGCCCCACCCTGGCCGCGCCGCCCTATGGGGACAGCCCCTCGGCGTCCCGTTTCCACTCGTTTTCGGCCTGGAACCTTCCTTTTGTTGTAAAAATATTTGCTATATAATCCCCCGGACCCCTGGAGGTCCGTATATCGTTTTCTCGTCGTGTTTTGTTTCGAGCTGTTTTCTGCCAGATCTGTTTTTGATCTAGAAGCACCATGGTCTCCAACAACAAAGACAAGGAACCTTGGGAAGAGGAGATGGATGAAGGGGTCAATAAGGGAGTGAAGAATATAGCATCAGCAAAAGAGAGCGGGAAGCTATGGAGAGTAAGCCAATCTTGGTGGGATCGGTTAACACTGGGCGTTCTTTTTCTCATAACTTGCAGGGACTTCTTCCGCCTGCTCTTAGCCTCGACTCTTTCCCTTGTGTGGAGGAAGCAATACGGGTTGCTGATGAGTTTTGTGATCAATATCGTGCTCTAAGAAGGGAAGTGGAGATACTTCAGGAGGAGAACCAGCGACTTCGCAGAATGCTGGAATATTACTCGATTCCCATCACAAGGCCGCCACCGCCACATTCAGATAACAATGAATCTCTTCGAGTCTTAGTGCAGAATTGCCAAATTGAGAAGCTGAAGCTGAAGGAGATCCTTAAGAAGCGCGAGAAGAATCCACCATCATCGCCACCGAAGGAGTAATTCATCATCGGTATTGGCATCCCCTTGGTTTGTTCCAAGCTTGGGGGAGTGCCGCGGTATCACATCATCACTATCTTTATCTTTTACTATCAAGTAGTGTCATATCATGAGTAGGGAAGTTATCATATAGAATAGTTTGCAGTGTGGAAGTATCTCTCTCTTAGTTGGTTATCTATGTATCCGTTGGTGTGAGTTATCGTTATGGAATATTAATGAGAAGTCTTATCATTTACTTTTTGCACACCTTATTTTAGTTTGCAATCTCTATTATATGATCACTCTTGACATTGGTATTGATATCACTTTGGGAGCATCAAGTAAATCTATTTGGTTTTGGCAAACTTAGCATTGGTCAATAGCAACAACACCATGATGTTTAAGTAGGAAAAGTAAATACATGTGGATATATTGCTTTATTATCTTTATGCTAATGAGTTTAGTATTCTGAAGTTAAAATTGCTTGTGCTTACAAGAAAGATGCATGATTGTTTCTATCACATGTATATTTGTTTGTTTCCCTCAACCTTTATGCTTGCTATCAAACCTTGCTAGCCAAAAACCTGTATTGAGAGGGAATGCTTCTCATGCATCCATAACCTTAGACCAAACCCATGCCATTTGTGTCCACCATAACTACCTACTATGTGGTATTTTGCGCCACTCCAAGTAAATACTTCATGTGCTACCTTTAAATAATTCAAACTATATTACTCCTTATTTGTGTCAATGTTTTATAGCTCATGAGGAAGTATGTGGTGTTTTATCTTTCAATCTTGTTGGGCGGACTTTCACCAATGGACTAGTGGCACATCCGCTTATCCAATAACTTTGCAATAAGAGCTGGCAACGGGGTTCCCAGCCCCAATTAATAACCTTCATTAATAATTCTCTTCACATGTTTTGCCCTGATTTATCAGTAAGCAACTTAATTTTGCAATAGACACTACTCCATGGTATGTGAATGTTAGAAGGCACCCGAGGATTCGGTTAGCCATGGCTTGTGAAAGCAAAGGTTGGGGGAGTGTCATCCATAATAAAACTAAAATACATGTGTAAACAAAAGAGAAGGGGGATGATCTACCTTGCTGGTAGAGATGCCGTCCTCCATGGGAGCCGCTCTTGGAAGGTCTGTTTGGCAAGGGGGTTAGAGTGCCCGCTACCATTCGTTGACAACAACAAACACCACTCAAAATCTTACTTTTATGCTCTTTATATGATTTCAAAACTTGAAAAGCTCTAGCACATGATTTAATCCCTGCTTCCCTCTGCGAAGGGCTTATCTTTTACTTTTATGTTGAGTCAGTAAACCTATTTCCCTCTATCCTAAGCAAGCAATTGAGTTGTTGTGAACCAACCATTTATGCTATGATTCAGTTAATCATGTCTTTTATGCTTTCTTGTTTAGTACAAATTTTATCTGATTGAATATGACCTTGAAAGATATCAATGATTATGAGGAAATTGTTATGATTAAGAATGAAAGCCTTGCTATATAAATTCTAAAATGAAAGCTTTGCTTAGAAGATAAGTACAATCTGTTAGTAGTTCTCTGACCAAGAACAAAGTTTTCCATAACCGTTTATGATTTCCTATGCACCTCTATTTGTGATTTCTCTTTACTTATTTCGAGTTGAGTTATATGAAGAGAATGTTTACTAGAATGTCTTGTGTGAATCAATATGATGCTTCTTGTCCGTATTTTATTTATCGACTCCTCACTCCATAAACATGTGGTCTTGTTTATTGAGCTCAGTTTCGCTTGGGGACAAGCGAGGTCTAAGCTTGGGGGGAGTTGATACGTCCATTTTGCATCACTATTTTATATCATAATTTGCTGTTATTCATTGATATATTTCATATTTAGAGATGATACTTATGTTATTTCATCTATTTTGCATGTTTCATGATCATTGGAGAAATATTCACCGGAGTCAGGATTCTGCTGGAAAAAGCACCATCAGGACACCATATTTCTGAAGATCAACAATTGACGGAAGTTACACGAAAAATCCTATTTTTCCAGGGGACGAAGGGAGCCAAAAGGAGGAGCCGAGGAGGGCCGCCATGCCCCCCATAGGCCGGCGTGGGCCCTGGCCTGGCCGTGTGGGGAGGGGGCCCACAGCCCCCTCTGGCCGCCTCTCCTTCGCGTACTTCTTCGTCCCGAAAACCTAAGACCTGGGGAGTTACGGAGAATTGACAGAGCCGCCTCTGCGGGGCGGAAAAACACCAGAGAGAAAAGAGCTCTCCGGCGGGCAGGAATCCGCCGGGGAAATTCCCTCCCGGAGGGGGAAATCGACGCCATCGCCATCGTCATCGAGCTGGACATCATCTCCATCATCATCATCATCATCTCCACCATCTACACCGCCATCTCCACCGCTGCATCTCGTCACCGCTGTAACGATTTGGGTTGGATCTTGATTGTTTGATAGGGGAAACTCTCCCGGTGTTGATTACTACTTGTTATTGATGCTATTGAGTGAAACCATTGAACCAAGGTTTATGTTCAGATTGTTATTCATCATTATATCACCTCTGATCATGTTCCATATGATGTCTCGTGAGTAGTTCGTTTAGTTCTTGAGGACATGGGTGAAGTCTAAATGTTAGTAGTGAATTATTGTTGAGTAGTATTCAATGTTATGATATTTAAGTTGTGGTGTTACTCTTCTAGTGGTGTCATGTGAACGTCGACTACATGATACTTCACCTTTATGGGCCTAGGGGAGTGCATCTTGTATTCGTTTGCTAATTGTGGGGTTGCCGGAGTGACAGCAACCTAAACCCCCGTTAGTATATCGGTGCAGGAGGGATAGCAGGATCTCAGAGTTTAAGGCTGTGGTTAGATTTATCTTAATTACTTTCTTGTATTTGCGGATGCTTGCAAGGGGTATAATCACAAGTATGTATTAGTCCTAGGAAGGGCGGTGCATTAGCATAGGTTCACCCACACAACACTTATCAAAACAATGAAGATTAATCAGCCGTATGAAGCGAAAGCACTAGACTAAAATCCCCGTGTGTCCTCAAGAACGTTTGGTCATTATAAGTAAACAAACCGGCTTGTCCTTTGTGCTAAAAAGGATTGGGCCACTCGCTGCAATTATTTCTCTCGCATTTTATTTACTTGTACTTTATTTATCTGCTATATCAAAACCCCCTGAATACTTGTCTGTGAGCATTTACAGTGAATCCTTCATCGAAACTGCTTGTCAACACCTTCTGCTCCTTGTTGGGTTCGACACTCTTATTTATCGAAAGTACTACGATACACCCCTATACTTGTGGGTCATCAAGCTTTTATTTTGAAAACATAAAGAGAGCATAAAAAGTAAAGTTTTGAGCGGTGTTTGTTGTTGTCAACGAATGGTAGTGGGCACTCTAACCCCCTTGCCAGACAGACTTTCAAAGAGCGGCTCCCATGAAATTTTGTTTTTGGGTGGCACTCCTTCCAACCTTGCTTTCACAAACCATGGCTAACCGAATCCTCGGGTGCCTGCCAACAATCTCATACCATGAAGGAGTGTCTATTTGTAAATTTATGAAAGTTAATTAATTCGGGGCTGGGAACCCCATTGCCAGCTCTTTTTGCAAAATTATTGGATAAGCGGATGAAGCCACTAGTCCATTGGTGAAAGTTGCTCAACAAGATTGAAAGATAAACTCCACATACTTCCTCATGAGCTATAAAACATTGACACAAATAAGAGGTAATAACTTTTGAATTGTTTAAAGATAGCACTCAAGCAATTTACTTTGGAATGGCGGAGAAATACCATATGGTAGGTAGGTATGGTGGACACAATTGGCATAGTTTTTGGCTCAAGGATTTGGATGCACGAGAAGAATCCCTCTCAATACAAGGCTAGGCTAGCAAGGTTGTTTGAAGCAAACTCAAGTATAAAACGGTGCAGCAAGACTCACACATGAACATATTGTAAGCATTATAAGACTTTACATCGTCTCCTTGTTGTTCAAACACCTTAACCAGAAAATATCTAGACTTAGAGAGACCAATCATGCAAACCAAATTTTAACAAGCTCTATGTAGTTCTTCATTAATAAGTGCAAAGTATATGATGCAAGAGCTTAAACATGATCTATATGAGCACAACAATTGCCAAGTATCAAGACATTATACCATTTACCACATGAAGCATTTCCTGTTTCCAACCATATAACAATGAACGAAGCAGTTTTCAACCTTCGCCATGAACATTAAAAGTAAAGCTAAGAACACATGTGTTCATATGCAACAGCGGAGCGTGTATCTCTCCCACACAAGCATGAATTTATTCAAAGAATGAAAATAACAAAACGAAAATAAAAGCACACAGACGCTCCAAGTAAAGTACATAAGATGTGACCGAATAAAAATATAGTTTCAATAGAAGAAACCTGATAAGTTGATGAAGAAGGGGATGCCTTGGGCATCCCCAAGCTTAGAAGCTTGAGTCTTCTTGAAATATGCAGGGATGAACCGGGGCATCCCCAAGCTTAGGCTTTTCACTCTTCTTGATCATATATCATCCTCCTCTCTTGACCCTTGAAAACATCCTTCACACCAAACTTAGAGCAAACTCATTAGAGGGTTAGTGCATAATCAAAATTCACATGTTCAGAGGTGACACAATCATTCTTAACACTTCTGGACATTGCACAAAGCTTCTGAAAGTTAATGGAACAAAGAAACTCATTCAACATAGCAAAAGCGGCAATGCGAAATAAAAGGCAGAATCTGTCAAAAACAGAACAGTCCGTAAAGACGAATTTTGCAGGGCACTTAAATTGCTCAGATGGAAAAACTCAAAACTAATGAAAGTTGCGTACATATCTGAGGATCACACACGTAAATTTTCAGATTTTCTGAGTTACCTACAGAAACTTCTGCGCAAATTCGTGACAGACAGCAAATCTGTTTCTGCGCAGTAATCCAAATCTAGTATCAACCTTACCATAGAGACTTTACTTGGCACAAAAACATGATAAGGAGAGGTTGCTACAGTAGTAAACAACTTCCAAGACTAAAATATAAAACAAAAGTGCTGTAGTAAAATAAAGACATGGGTTATCTCCCAAGAAGTTCTTTCTTTATAGCCATTAAGATGGGCTCAGTAATTTTAATGATGCTCGCAAGAAATAAGAGTTGAAGCAAAAGAGAGCATCAAGAAGCAAATTCAAAGCACATTTAAACCTACCCCACTTCCTATGAAAAGGAATCTTGTACACAAATAAATTCATGAAGAACAAAGTGGTAAGCATAGAAAAGCAACACAAGCGCAATTTCAAGATTCTCAACATAAAGAGGGGAAACTTAATATTATTAAGATGCATATAACCATGTTTCCCTCTCTCATAATAACTTTCAGTAGCATCATTGGTGAAATCCACAATATAACCATCACTTGAAACATTCTTATCATGGTTCATATGCATAAAGGTATCATTATTTTTGACATAAGAGAAACTCTTCTCATTAATAGTAATTGGAGCAGGATCATTATTAAGAATTTGAACATGGTAAACAAGTTGCATACTAAGGGAATGGTTTTTGGCAAGCCCATCATAACTATGACAAGTTTCATAAGGATAATTGTAACATATGTCATATCCATCTCTATAGCGATTATCTAAACCAGAATATGTAATATCATCATTTTCACTAAAAGTAGAGGTCTCAAATATAGGATCTTCAAGCACAACATCCCCAAGCTTAGAGCTTTCAATATCATCGTTTGAGGGGACATGAATAATGCTATCATCATTACTTTCATAATCAGTACCAAAGAGATTTCCAATATCAAAGATAGTGTGCTCTTCCAAATCATGATCACTAACATGGGTACAGGGCATAGGAAGATCATCGTACTCAGATTCATTATCATAATAATCATTAGGAGCAACATACTTACGGTTACCTATTGTTACCTCATACACGCGGGGATATGCTGTTACCTCTTTCTTTTTATTCCCCTTCTTCTTCTTCTTCTTCTTCTTCTTCTTCTTCTTCTTCTTCTTCTTCTTCTTCTTCTTCTTTCTTCTTCTCCTCGTTCCCTTCTTTAGGAGGGAGAGGCTTGATGAGAGGCTTCTCCACATAACCTGCTTTATTTCCAGAAACAATAGAAGAAACCTTGGAGGATTCCTTCTTTTCATTAATAAGCTTGAAACACATAGCGGTCCTATCATATTTTGGCAAAGTGTCATCTTCTAAAATATTTTGTATGTAAGTATTTGTATGGAAATTATTGATGCAATAAGAAAAACACCCATGCAGGACATCATCAATATCAAGATCGTTAATATCTAACAAAGAAATTTTTCTTGATAACTCTTCACACTTCAAAAATAAGGTAAGTTCATCATGCTGATTAGGAGTAATTTCATCATCACAATACAAATTTTCAGCACTCATGGGGTTCGAATTATCATTGGAGGAGCATTGAAAATTAAAATGACCAACTCTATGGCAAAGTTCACAAATAAAAGGATAGAGGGCACACACTTTTTCACCAAGATCATCTAGAGCCCTAGACCACTTTCTAGTTTTTTCATTCCTATGATGGATACAATATTCATTTTCGATTTGATTAATTCCACAAGGTCTATGTATTCCACAAAAATTAACATGCTTATAGGAAATAGCATTTTCAGAAGTTTGAACATGTTCATTGCAATCATTAATAACAGTTTCATCCTTCATGCAAGCGTCTTTAAAAGGTTCATGATACTTATCAAAATTCTTCCTAGGCAATTCAATGTGAGAAGCAAAAGCTTTATAAAGATTTGCAATAACTTGAGAGTCAAGACCATAAGTAGCACTCATATTTCGAAATTTATCAGTATCCATAAAAGTTTCAATGCATTCATAATCATAATTTATACCTGACTCTTTACCTTTGTCGTTCTCCCAATCTTCAGCGTTCTCCTGAATCCGATTAAGAAGGTCCCATTTAAACTCTTCTTTGTTGCGTGTGAATGATCCAGAACAAGCAGTATCCAGCAAGGTTTTATCTTGAAAAGAAAGTCTTGCATAGAAATTATCAATGATAACATTACCAGGAAGCTCATGATTGGGGCATTTGAGCATTAAGGACTTCAATCTCTCCCATGCTTGGGCAATACTCTCTCCATCATGAGGCCAGAAATTATATATACGGTTTCGGTCTTTGTGAATTTCACTTGGAGGATAGAACTTGGAATAAAATAGAGGCACAATATCCTTCCAATCAAGAGAGCGCCCGTCCTTCAGCAGTTTATACCAATGCGCCGCTTTACCAGATAGCGACATAACAAATAATTTCTTCCTAACTTCATCCATTGAAATACCTGCACACTTGAATAACCCGCATAATTCATGCAAAAACAGTAAATGATCTTCAGGATGAACAGTTCCATCCCCTTCATAGCGGTTATCCATAACACGTTCAATAATTTTCATAGGTATCTTGTAAGGAATACTTTCAGTAGGTGGATTTAAAATGTCACAAGCATCATTAGAGTTATCGCATATGGGAGATAAAGTATTATCAGAGCAAATTTTCTCCCCTAAAGATGGGAGGCTAAAAAGATCACATAAACTAGCTTCCCCAAGCTTAGACTTCTCCATAGCATTAGCAGTAATTGCATTCATACTAATAACATTGCTACTAGCATGCAAATAAGGTTCCATAGTTTTTTAATTTTTGCATCAAACAATTCTAAATTAGGAAAAAGATTAAAAAGCTCACTAATTTTTTTGTTGTTTTCCATTATGCCTAACTAGTGAAAATAAAAACAAGAAACAAAAAGATGCAATTGCAGGATCTAAAGGAAATAGCTTCGAGCACTCACACACCGGCAACAATGCTAAGAAATAACTTAGTAGTCGGAGGATGTGAATACCTTTTACCTTACCTCCCCGGCAACGGCGCCAAAATAGCTTGATGTCTACGGGTGCTTCTATTCTTGTAGACAGTGTTGGGCCTCCAAGAGCAGAGGTTTGTAGAACATCAGCAAGTTTTCCCTTAAGTGAATCACCCAAGGTTTATCGAACTCAGGGAGGAAGAGGTCAAAGATATCCCTCTCAAGCAACCCTGCAATCACGATACAAGAAGTCTCTTGTGTCCCCAACACACCTAATACACTTGTCAGATGTATAGGTGCACTAGTTCGGCGAAGAGATAGTGAAATACAAGTAGTATGGATGTATATGAGTGGTAATAGCAATCTGAATAAAATATGGCAGCGAGTAAACATGCAACAGAACAGTAAATAAGCGGTGTTTGCAGTATTGGAAACAAGGCCTAGGGATCATACTTTCACTAGTGGACACTCTCAACATTGATCGAATAATAACTTCTCTCATTTGTGCTACATACACTCTTTTGTTGGATGACAAACACCAGTCGTTGTGTAGGGCTACAAGAGCACCTCAATGCCAGAGTTAACAAGCTCCACAACATTCGATGTTCATATTTAAATAACCTTAGAGCATAATAGATCTTTGCAAAATAAACCGAGAACTAACATAGCATACACACTGTCACCATTACACTATGAAGGGGGGATAAATCACATCAATACTACCATAGCGATAATTAACTCCATAACCTACAAGAGATTATCATCATAATCTACGACAAGAACCACACGATGCACACACTGTCACCATTACACCATGCAGGAGGAATAGACTACTTTAATAACATCACATGAGTAGCACATAGACTAGTAGTGATACAAAGCTCATCATATGGATCTCAATCATGTAAAGCAGCTCATGAGATCATTGTATTGGAGTACAGAGAGAGAGATTAACCACATAGCTACGGTAGAGCCCTCAGCCCCAGGGGAGAATTACTCCCTCCTCATCACGGGAACAGCGATGGCGGTGAAGATGGCGGTGGAGATGGCTTCCGGGGCAATTCCCCGTCCCGGCGGCGTGCCGGAACAGAGACTTCTGTCCCCCGAATCTTGATTTCATGATGACGGCGGCTCTGGAACTTTTCTCGTATCGGGGTTTTTTCGTGTCGAAGTTTTAGGTCAAGACGACTTATATAGGCGAAGAAACGAAGTCGGAAGGCTGACGGGGCAGCAACAGGGGGGCGCCCCCTGGGCCGCGCCGCCACCTTGTGTGGTGGGCCTGTGGCCCTCCTCTGGCCCCTCTCCGGTGTTCTGGAAGCTCCGTGCAATTATAAGATGCTGGGTATTAATTTCGTCCAATTCCGAGAATATTTCCTTACTAGGATTTCTGAAACCAAAAACAGCAGAAAACAGGAACTGGCACTTCGGCATCTCGTCAATAGGTTAGTTCCGGAAAATGCATCAAAACGATATAAAGTGTGGACAAAACATGTAGGTATTGTCATAAAACTAGCATGGAACATCAGAAATTATAGATACGTTTGAGACGTATCATCCATCAACTTCTCTAAATCGAAAAAACCCCAACCGCCATACGCGCGCTACCCTGCCGACGATGGAGAAGAAGAATGCGCCGGCGGCCGTCACCTCCGAGCCCGTCGCCTCCGAGCCCGTCGCATCCGAGCCCGTCGACGCCGAGCCAGTCGCCGCCGAGCCTGTCGCCTTCGAGGGCGGCGCATCCAAGCGCGGTGCCTCCGTGAACAGGGCCTCTCTCTCGGCTGATGGACCACTTCACAAGATCGGCGAATGCTTACTGGCGAACGAGGAGTACGCGGACACCTACTCTGCTATGAGGCAAGTCTGTAGAAATTGGCGCTCAGGTTTACCTGAGCCCGACGTATACCTGCACGAATGGATCATGCTACACCACGCCCTTCCACGCGTCGCTGAGTTCACCTTCCTCCAACTCGGCACATCACGCTACGTCACCATAGATCTATCGGAAGTTCATGCAAGGTTCAAATTCCTCCATATCTATAGGGTTAATCTATTCTTATTTTCAATCTTAGTGCTGAATGTTATCTTCATCAATATATTTTAGATACTACTTCGTCGGCTTTTGCCGTGGCGTCATCGTGCTTGCCCAGAAGAACCCGCCGCACAAGATACGGCTTCTGAACCCACTCACAAAGAAATCGAACACTATGTTTGAGGCGCAGATGCCATCTGTTTTTCTGGATTCAGTCGCTGTAATCAAATCCCCGACTATGGTCTTCGTTGCCGCACATTACCCGCCGGAAATTGGTTGGGTCGATGAGAGCACTCCAACTAAGGATATATATGAAGATTGGGGAGAAGAAAGATTTTCGATCGAGAACCATTGTCTGCGTTGCATTACCCCGTTCAATGGTGAACTGTATGCAGTAGCTGTGGACAATTTTGAGTCGGAAGAATAGTGTGCACCAATGTACAGTTGCAGCAGCGCGCGAGCACTGTCAAGATGGAGACACTAATTTCATTTCCAGAACTTGGAAATGACAAGTTCTACCTTGTGAAGTCGGATGGTGATCTGCTGCTTGTGTTGTTGGTCAACCTGGCTTTGGCGGGCAAACCATTGGTGTACCGTGTGGACACTCAGAGCCGCTCTCTCCATCCGGTCAGTAACATTGGCAGTAATGCCTTCTTCGTGAATTATATTCGGTGTATCTCCGTCGACACCAGAGTGCACCCGACACTTCGACCCTCATATACACGGATTGGGATGAGTGGCAGATACTGTGGATAGAATAGGAAACTACGGTATGAGAAATGAACACAGGCCATACCGTTTGGAGGATGTATTGGCCGCACACTGCAGACGGAAGGAGTTCAATGAATATTTCCTTGGGGTAATGCACGAATGGAGCGACGAAGAAATATATGAGGAATGAAGAACAAATTAATTCATCCTGGGGTATCCGAATCTTCTTGTTGTCCATACATTGCGTGCGTCTTGTATTTTTTCAGCTTAGTTTGTCGTGAACATTAACAATGTTATTGGCTGTATGCAGTTTATGTATTATACTTAGTTTTCTGATTATGCTGCTGTGAATTTATCATATACTAGCTTCTAGATTTGCTACTAGATTTGCTGCCATATTGGGCAAAAAATGAGGGCCAAAAGGCATAAATAATTGAAGAAAGACAGAAATAGAAGCTTCTCTAGATTTGATACTAATTTGGTGAAAAAGACAGAGAGAGAAAGAGGGGAAAAGGTGCTCTTAAAAATGCCAATTTGGGCCAAGAGAGACAAAACCCAGCTCTCACGTACAACCAAACATGGTCTCGTGCTGTCCCACGTGGTCCCTTCCTACCAACCCCACACGACGCGACCCCACAGACGACGCGGCCCCACAGACGATGCGGCGCAACACGTCAGCACAGAACGTTCAAATAAACGGAATCCTTCCGGTTACAAAACAAGAAGAAGAAGAGGCTTGTACAACTGAGGAACTAGGACCCGGCAAATAGAAATCCCTATGAGAAAAGGGTAGACAAGCCAAAGTTTGTCAAAGGTGTCAAGCCAAGATTGAAGCCAAACCCAATCAATGAACGATACAAGAAGAACAAGGGAAGAGCCTTTGTTGGTGCTGAGTACATCTCCGATGAAGAAGGAGAAGATGAAGATAAGGAGGCCGGAGTGGCTGGTTTGGCTTTCTCCAAACCTGGGTCACTCTTCAAATATAATTACTCCAAGGATTACTCCACGGAGAACTGATGATTGGTTCTTCCTTCATGGCAAGAACAATTCATGATGATGACTCCTATGACTATTCCTCCTCTACTACCATTGGCTCTTGTCTAATGGCAAGGAAAGCAAAGGTAATGGAATCACCACCTTATTTATCTATAATTCTTCATAATGATGAGCAAAATGAAGAGGTTGTTCTTAAGGAACTTTTAAAAGATAGATACACTCTTCGTGGTGATTCTCTTGTCAAGTTCGATTACTCGATGGACTCCCTCAAAGAAAGGGACGAGTCCATTGAAGAATTATAATATCATATGAATGATGAGAAACGGAGATTCAATCTCCTAAGACAAGAGCTGAAAAACGAAAGGTGCATATCTCAAGGCCTTAAGCAACTAGTTGAAACTTTTGAACTAGATAAAGTTAAGGACCAAGAAACTATTGAAAGGGATCAATTAATGGCCCAAGAGCTAGATGCTTCAAAGAAGGAGCTTCAAGTTGCTCATGCTTCTCTCACTAAGGATCTTGACCACCTTGAAAAGGCTAACAAGCTTGTTAAGGATGAGCTCAAGAAACTTGGAGAGAACCATGACCTACTCCAAGACACCTATAAGAAGGCTCTTGGATCATTGAATGATCCCATTGTTGCTAAAAATGTTGCAAGTTCCTCTACCTCATTTACTTGTGAACATGCTAAACTTGTTGAGGAACATGTTCGTTTGAAAGAAGAGCTTTCTCTATATTTTGAGACCAATGTATATCTTGAATCTTTGGTAACCAAATATGGTCTCAACTATTATCCTAATGACTCGGCTTGTGAACAAGCAACTATTCTTGAGGAAAATGCTAGGTTGACAAAGGAACTAGCCAAGTTCACCACCTCCAAGAATAAGATGGGATTGGATGACCTTTTGAGTAAGCAAAGGTCAAACAATCAAAAGTATGGACTTGGGTATGCTCCCAAGCCCTACAAGAAGAACAACTACAAGAAGGAGAAGCCCGCTCAAGAGAAGAACAAGAAGGTCACTAATAATGGCAAAGCCCCAAAAGGCAAAGCCACTAGTGGTGACCGCACGGGACCTAACAATCACTATGCTTTATTTGTTGATTATTATGGTGATGTTTATGCTGAATATGTTGGCCCTCGTAATGGCTATGCTTATAGAGGGTACTCAATTTGGGTACCAAAAGATCTTGTTGCCATTACAAAGGAACCCATTAATCGATGGGTTCCTAAAACCTCTACTTGATTTTGTAGGGGTATTCCTCCGGTGGTCCAAAATGGGTGTTTGATAGTGGATGCACCAATCATATGACCGGAGGAAGAGGTGTGCTTGACCAATTCATAGAGGATGTTAACAAGAAGTCAAGCATCACCTTTGGTGACAACTCAAAGGGAAAGGTACTTGGGTATGGCAAGGTGGCAATCTCTAAGGACTTGTGCCTTGAGACGGTCATGCTTGTTGAATCCCTTGGCTACAATTTACTTTCTATTTATCATCTTGCAGATGCCGGCTATAATTCATATTTTACTAATTATTGTGTGAAAGTCTTTAGGAGTGATAATCTCAAATTGGTCCTTGTTGGATATGTGGAGAACAACCTTTACGTGGTTGACCTCTCGAAAGAGAGCCCCTCTCTCCCCACATGTCTAATGGCCAAACATGACGAAGGTTGGTTGTGGCATCGCCGCCTTGGTCATGTCAATATGAGAAATCTTAAACAACTCCTAAAGGGTGAGCACATTGTTGGACTAACCGGCATTTCCTTTGAGAAAGATCGTGTGTGCAGTGCATGTGTAGCTGGAAAGCAACTCAAGAAGAGACATCATATCAAGAGTATTGTCACCACTTCTAGGCCTCTGGAGCTCCTTCACTTGGATCTCTTTGGGCCATCTCATTATGATACTCTTGGTGGGAGAAAGTATCGACTGGTCATTGTTGATGATTATTCAAGATACTCTTGGGTCTTTCTCCTTAAGTCTAAGGATGAGACCTATAGAGAGTTCATCATCTTCGCCAAGAAGGCTCAACGAATGTACGAATCTGAGATCAAGGCGATAAGGACCGACAATGGCACCGAGTTCAAGAACTTGTTATCACCAGAATTTGACCAAGCCAGAGGTGGGCCGCGATCAAGACGGATTTGAAGATATACATATAGAAGAGATATGTGAATCGGCCTTGTTTGCCAAGTTTGGGCTAGTTAGCCCGTGTATCTTTATAGTAGGTTATGTAGAAGTTAGAATTTATCTCGTGCACGGTTTGGTGCACGTCCACATTAGAAAGTCCGTTGGACTATAAATATGTATCTAGGGTTTATGGAATAAACAACAACCAACGTTCAACACAAACCAATCTCGGCGCATCGCCAACCCCTTCGTCTCAAGGGTTTCTCCGGTAAGCACCATGCTGCCTAGATCGCATCTTGCGATCTAGGCAGCACGAGCCTGCCTACGTTGTTCATGCGTTGCTCGTGCTGAAGCCTTTTTGATGGCGAGCAACGTAGTTATCATAGGTGTGTTAGGGTTAGCATTGTTCTTAGTATCATATGCTGTCGTAGTGCAACCCTTGCGCATCTAGCCGTCCTTGTGCCTCATCATGGGTGCAGGGGCGGCACCCCGCTTGATCGTTATTTAGTAGATCTGATCCGTTACGGTTGCTCCTTGATTCATCAAGGATTAGTTTAACATCTGCAATAGTTAGGCCTTACAAAGGGTTGGAGGATCCAGCGGCGCGTAGGGTGTAGTTTGCTGGCCCTAGACAGGATGTTCCGAGGATCAACCTCGTGTTGGTTTTTAGGCCTTGTCTAGGTTTGGCTTACGATCACCGTGCGCGAGCGCGAGGCCCAATCGTGAGTAGGATGATCCGATTATGCGGTGAGAACCCTAAATCGTCGTGGATCTCATATGCTTTATCTTGATCAAGCAGGACCACCATATATTCGGCCACCTTGGACGAATCATGGGTGAATCGGCTCCATGAGCCGATTCACAGGATAACCTGAGAGCCGATCGAGGCTCGTATTTAACGTGTACGTGTGTGCCCTGCAGGAAACTAAGCGAGGCACCATCCACACCTTCCTGACCAGGTATAGGTCAGGTGGCACGCCCTTGCAATTTGCATCGGCGCGCGACCAGGAGGCTTTGCGCCGTCGCTCGAGGGATGGGGCCAGCCGCAGCCATAGTTGTTCCCGGCTCTACGGTGTTGACCAGTCGCTGCCCGCCGGTGGGTTTCTGACGTCAACACATTCTGGCACGCCCGGTGGGACCATCCTCAACATCAACCACATCGCCGTCTACATCGGAGATGGCGGAAAACACTCCGGACAAGTACGAGGACCTGGCTGGCAAGCTCGAGGGGAAGCATGACAAGAGCAAGGCAGTCCTCGAAACCGAGCTCATCGACTCCTTCCACGGCACCCGCTCCCGTGGTATCAGCGCCAACGTGGTAGAGCTAGGGACAGAATGAGCAACGTCGATCTAATGAGCAATGGGATGTGTCGGCTGATGCACTGGAAGGAATCCACGTTGTTCCTAATGAAGCCGACGTTCACACATAAACTGATAATACCTTGGCTAAGCATAGAGCCGATTTCAGCAGTCACCTGGTAGAATAGGCTCGGGGGGGCACCTGGTCATGGAGCGCGCGCGACGCCGTTGAGCATGTGCGGAGAAATTTTGGTAGCCGAATAATAAAATTTTGGATGCAACCGGAGCCGATGCATGGCAGTCGATTTTGACAAGAACAGAAGCGAGTTTACAAGTATCAGTTCACACACAGAAGCAAAGAGGCCCTACTGAAGAAATGCATTAAGAGCGTGAAGAGCATCGGCACGGATTCGATCCACCTCAGCGATCTCGACCTCATCATCCTCGTCTCTCCCCATCACCAGCTGGCTGCTCAGGGCACGAATTTCAGCTAGGTCGGTCTTCAGATCAGCGGTGAGACCTTGTGCTTCCTCTTGGGAGCGAGCAATGAGGGATTCCTCGTCTTGGATGAGTCGTTTGGTCTCCCTGGCCCTCTTTTCGAGGTCCTCCAGCTCCTTGCGTAAGGTCTCAAGTCTGACACTATGAGTGGAAGTGGCGGTCTTCGCATCTAAAGCAGCCTTCTTCTCGTTGAGCCGTTGGCATTTTTCTGCAATATCGGCTCTCAACGGGAGTTGGGCGCGGCGGAGAGTAATCCTTTGACGGGCCGACTGCACCCTTGACTTGAAAACCGACAAAGTCGCTGTCGGCCAGAGTTTAGCTTCCAGCACCACTGGGAGACGGGGCTGGATGTCCACGAGGATGCCCCTGATCGTCTCACAGTCCTCGACCAGGGTGTCAACTGGGGAAGAGAGCAAAACTTTGAGACGCTGGAGCGGGCCGTCAACTGCGCCAAGGTCTGGCTCTTCACCTGCTTTGGGAGCGGCTGGCTCGATGGAGTCGGGGTCGAACGTCAGCAAGCTTGAAGGATCACACCCCTGACAAACGAGCAACTTATAAGAACTAAGACACATAGCTACATATTCATCACCACAATAGTTTTAAGCTATTTTCCCATGAGCTATATATTTGCAAAGACAAAGGAATGAAATTTTAAAGGTAGCACTCAAGTAATTTACTTTGGAATGGCAGAAAAATACCACATATAGGTAGTTATGGTGAACACAAATGGCATGGGTTTTGGCTCAAGGTGTTTGGATGCACGAGAAGCATTTCCTCTCAGTACAAGGCTTTGGGATAGCAAGGTTGTTTCAAGCAAACACAAGTATGAACAGGTATATCAAAACTTACACAAGAACATATTGCAAGCATTATAAGACTCTACACTGTCTTCCTTGTTGTTCAAACACTTTTACCAGAAAATATCTAGACCTTAGAGAGACCAATCATGCAAACCAAATTCCAACAAGCTCTACGGTAGTTATCCACTAATAGATTTAAACTACATGATGAAAGAGCTTAAACATGATCTATGAGAGCTCAAAACAATTGCCAAGTATCAAATTATTCAAGATAATATACCAATTACCATATGAAGCATTTTCTGTTTCCAACCAAATAGCAATAAATGCTGAGGCTTTCAGCTTTCGCCATGAATACTAAAGTAAAACGAAGAACACAAGTGTTCAAATGAAAAAGCGGAGCGTGTCTCTCTCCCACATAAGCATGGTAGGATCCGTTTTATTCAGAGAATGAAAATAACAAAACGAAAATAAAAACACACGGACGCTCCAAGTAAATAACATAAGATGACGGAATTAAAATATAGTTTCACTAGAGGTGACCTGATAAGTTGTTGATGAAGAAGGGGATGCCTTGGGCATCCCCAAGCTCAGACGCTTGAGTCTTCTTGAAATATGCAGGGATGAACCACGGGGGCATCCCCAAGCTTAGAATTTTCACTCTTCTTGATCATACCATATCATCCTCCTCTCTTGACCCTTGAAAACTTCCTCCACACCAAACTTAAAGCAATCTCATTAGAGGGTTAGTGCATAATAAAAATTTACATGTTCAGCAAGGACACAATCATTACCAACACTTCTGGACATTACTCAAAGTTACTGAAATTTAATGGAGCAAAGAAATCCAATCAAACACAGTAAAAGAGGCAATGCGAAATAAAAGGCAGAATCTGTCAAAACAGAATAGTCCGTAAAGACGAATTTTTCTGAGGCACTTAACTTGCTCAGATGAAAAAACTCAAAACTAATGAAAGTTGCGTACATATCTGGGGATCACGCATGAATTTTCGCTGATTTTTTTTATTCTTCTACAGAGAGAAAAACGCGAATTCGTTACAGCTAACAAATCTGTTTCTGCGCAGAAATCCAAATCTACACATCAACTTTCTATTAGAGACTTTACTTTGCACAAAAACGAAATAAACATGATAAGGAGAGGTTGATACAGTAGTAACAACTTCCAAGACACAACAAAACAGTAGCAAAATAAAAAAGTGGGTTATCTCCCAAGAAGTGCTTTCTTTATAGCCATTAAGATGGGTCAGTAATTTTATTGATGCTCTCGCGAGAAATAAGAGTTGAAGAAAAAGAGAGCATCAAGAAGCAAATTAAAAACACATTTAAGCCTAGCCCGCTTCCTATGCATAGAAATCTTGTACACAAATAAATTCATGAAGAACAAAGTGACAAGCATGGGAAGATAAAACACGAGTAACTTCAAAATTCTCAACATAAAGCGGGGAAACTTAATATTATTAAGATGCATATAACCATGTTTTTTTCTCTCATAATAACTTTCAGTAGCATCATTGATGAAATCCACAATATAACCATCACTTAAAACATTCTTATCATGGTTCATATGCATAAAAGTATCATTATTTTTGGCATAAGAAAAACTCTTCTCATTAATAGTAATTGGAGCAGGATCATTATCAAGAATTTGAACATGGTAAACAAGTTGCATACTAAGGGAATGGTTTTTGGCAATCCCATCATAACTATGACAAGTTTCATAAGGATAATTATAACATGTGTCATATCCATATTTATAACGATTATCTAAACCAGAAGATATAATATCATCATTTTCACTAAAAGTAAAGGTCTCAAATATAGGATCTTCAAACACAACATCCCCAAGCTTAAATTCTTCCATAGCATTAGAAATAATAGTGTTCAAAGAGTTCATGCTAATAACATTGCTACAACTATTTTGCAAACAAAGTTCCATGGGTTTTTAAATTTTCTCTTCAAACACATCATGTCCTAACTCAAGATAAATACTATAAAAATCTCTAATATTTTTGTTGTTTTCCATTAAGCCTAACTAGTGAAATAAAAACAAGAAACAAAAAGATTTAATTGCAGAATCTAAAGCAAATAGCTTCGAGCACTCACACACCAGCAACAGTGCTAGCAAATAGCTTAGTAGTCAGAGGATGTGAATACCTTTTACCTTACCTCCCCGGCAACGGCGCCAGAAAATAGCTTGATGTCTACGTGTGCTTCTATTCTTGTAGACAGTGTTGGGCCTCCAAGAGCAGAGGTTTGTAGAACAACAGCAAGTTTCCCTTAAGTGAATCACCCAAGGTTTATCGAACTCAGGGAGGTAGAAATCAAAGATATTCCCCTCAAGCAACCCTGCAATTAAGATACAAGAAGTCTCTTGTGTTCCCAACACACCTAATACACTTGTCAGATGTATAGGTGCACTAGTTCGGCGAAGAGATATTAAAACACAGGTCGTATAGATGGTAGTAAATGGTAATTGCGATCTGAAGTAAATATTGCAGGAAGTAAAGATGCAGTAAAACAGTAAATAAGCGATGTTTGCAGTATTTGGAAACAAGGCCTAGGGATCATACTTTCACTAGTGGACACTCTCAACATTGCAATCATAATTGAATATAAATATAAGCACTTCATCATACTACTCTCTGTTAGATAAAGAACTCAAATTCATTGGGCAAGTGTGCAAAAGCACACCTCAAAGGCGTATTCCCAAGTACTAATGAACACCCCACACTGTCACCGTGAGCATTCATAGGAGGTACTAACACACCACAATTCATAAGGGAGTTACACACGGCGCACACACATTACACCGAGGTCACAATAACTCCAAAGTTCACATAATAAAACACTTGAGTAGCATATGACATCTAGATTGCAAAGCCTATGATCACATAATGATCACACCATGGGAGAGAGAGATGAACCACATAGCTACCGGTAGAGCCCTCAGCCTCGGGGGAGAACTACTCCCTCCTCATCATGGGAGCCAGTAGCGTCGATGAAGATGGCGGTGGTGTCGATGGAGATGAATCCGGGGGCAATTCCCCGTCCCGGCGGCGTGCCGGAACAGAGACTTCTGTCCCCCGAAACTTGTCTTCGCGATGGCGGCGCCTACGGAACTCTTCGTTGAATATCACTGGATGATTTAAGGTTTTCGCGATGGGAAGGATATATAGGCGGAAGGGCGGCCTCGGAGGGGTCCCGAGGGGCCCACACCATAGGGGGGCGCCCCCCCCTTGGCCGCGCCGCCATGTGGGGTGGGGCCCCCTGGCCCCCCTCTGGCCCCTCTCTGACTCCCTGTGTCCGTCTCAAAAGGAGGTTTGGCTTTTGTTTCGTCGAATCCAAGAATATTTCCTGTGTAGAATTTCTGAAACCAAAAATAGCAGAAAACAGGAACTGGCACTTCAGCATCTTGTTAATAGGTTAGTTCCAGAAAATGCACAAAAATGATATAAAGTGTGAACAAAACATGTTGGTATTGTCATAAAACTAGCATGGAACATAAGAAATTATAGATACGTTGGAGACGTATCACCCGGCCTGCCGAGTGCTGCTGCCGGGTAACTCGGCACACAACCCGACATACCGGGTGCTGCTGCCGGGTAGCCCGGTATGTGGCCCGGCCTGCCGGGCGGTAATACCAAAATTTTTGGTACTGCCGGGTCCTCTGCCGTGCATCGACTCTGACTTCTCAAACGACTCTTTTTCGGGAGGACTATATAAGCCCCTTCTTCTTCCTTGAAGGGGTAAGGTGACCAGTGCAAAATCTCAAGATATTTCTCTCTCTCTCATACTCCATTGTTGAGCTCCAAAACCTTCAGATCTCCCTCCTCCTCCAACCAAACTCAAATCCCTTTGGGGAAAAGCTTGAGGAGGCCTTGATCTACAATTCCACCAAGCCAAATCTCATTCCCCCTTGAGTTCATCGTGCTAGCTGGGTGCTCTTGGGTTTTGGGGAAACCCTAGGTGGCTAGAGTCACTCGGAAGCATCCGGGTTGTGGATTTGCTCCAAGAAGAAGTTTGTGAGGGTTTGGAGGCTACCTTTAAAGTCTACCACAAGTGAGGGAGCTATTCCTTCATGGGATAGGCTCAGGAGAAGAAGGTGAGCCTTCGTGGCATTGGGAAATCCTTCGTGGGATCCCCACCTCTCCAAACGTGACGTACCTTCTTGCAAAGGAAGGGAACATGAGAATACATCTTCGTCTCTGCGTGCCTCGGTTATTTCTAACCGATCTCTTTACTTGTGTTATTTACTTGCATGATAGCCTTCATGCTTGAGTATCTTGTTTCATCATATAGGTTGCCTCACCTAGTTTGCATTAGGCTCACTTTATATTCCGCAAAGCCTAAACTTGCAAAAGAAACAATTTTTTTTGTAGAAACCTATTCACCCCCTCTAGGTTTACCATCTATGAACTTTCACAAAGCGCAAGGACATTCGTGATCAACAGTTCCCGAGTCCGATCTCCACATTGTGTTTTGTCAATAAATATTTACAGGTGGTAGAGATTGCATCGGGGAGGCCGTCGTCCAAACTAAAGGCATAGAAGGTTATACAAACCGGGAATAAGAAATGGAAGGCTCCAGTCCCAGGTAGTGTAAAAGTCATTGTTCATGGAGGTTTATCACGTCAAGAAAATCATGGAGTTATAGCTGCTATTTGCATAGATGATAGAGGAAAATACATGGGAGCATCCACCGCTATGTATGAGGGGCTCACAGATCCTGCAAGTCTAGAAGCTCTCGCGTGCAATGAGGACATCTCTCTCGCGCTTGACCTCCATGTTCAGAAAATTCAGGTTTCCTTAGATTGGATGTCCTGCCATTATGTGATGGTTCTTCAGGAAATAGAGCAGCGAGGTTGGTTGTATTCAGCCATGAACGGAGGGTTATGTATGGGATGCACATAAACTTGTAAAGAGCTACTACTGTTCCGGTAGGCTGCCATGTGTGGCTTTTAGATCTGCCAGATATTATTTGTATTCTTATAAACATTGCTGATGAATAAAATCTCTCTAGTTCTCTTAAAAGAAAAAGAAAGAGACAGAGATATTGTCGCTAGCCCTGTAAGCTCTATGACCTGTAGAATTTACCTAGCCTTCCCCTTTGAGGAGTTTCCAAGCATGGTGGTATTACCTAGTGGAGAAGAGGCAGTCTAAGTCGATGGGCACCTCCGGCTCTAGGACATATTTTAAGTACTCTCTCGGTCTCAAAAAGATGTTGCATATTTTATCTAAATTTGAATATATCTAACATGTTGTCAATGTGTTTGTTTTTTGTTTACAAAACAAATACATCCATTTTCATAGATAGACATATGGCCAAATTTTCTTTCAAAAGTTACACGATTTTAGGGTTGCAAACCGTGTAGATGCACAATAGAAATGGCTAGTGCCTAAAAAAACAGGATGAACCATGCATTGTCACCTGGCTACTTAGTTTATTAGTTTGTTCACTTCTTTTTTGTCAGAAGAGGTTAAGAGTGTTCATACTTTGTGGCGGTCTTTATGTAATTTCTACTTCTATTGTTCTTATGTAATTATGTTTTTTGTGTGTAATTTCTACTTCTATTGTTCTTATGTAATTATGTTTTTGTGTGTAATTTCTACTTCTATTGTTCTTATGAAATTTATACAGTAAAGTAAATATTCTCTCATGCAGGTTATCTACTGATGTACAACTAAGCTTTATACATGGTCGCCTCTACAGCATGTGAAGCATTGCGACCTTTTTATGAAGATGCCTACATGGTTGGAGGACGTGGAGATGTATATGTTGTCCCAACATGGATGACAACATAATCTTCGGATAGGCCCTATGTCACCTTAATTTCCAGTCTCACAATTTCCAATCTTTGATATGTATTTGCCGGTTGAGTTTGTACTTTTGACTTGGATCGGCTGTGTGCATCCTAACTATGCAGAAGCTGGGTGTAATGGTTAATTTTTTAAATATTAAAGCACCATTTATCAAAATAAAGTATTCATATTTTATTGTATGTTAGAACTAGCTAAGGTGGGCTTAAAATGAACAAGATAGAACATTAAGAGCACTAGTCGACAACCCATGCATTTTCACATATTAGTATTAAAACTAATACATTTTCTTGGTGTGATCGTATTATAGATGCATATAAATTGTACATAATTGGTGGAGGTGAAAACAGCCCTGAATTTGCATATACGACAAACATAGCTAACCAACAGTTGCATATATCTCGTGAAAGACGTAATGCACCGCACTATGACATCATGGATGCCAGCTATATGTTTTCTAGTAATGCTGTTATTATTTTTATTTATAGGCATTGCCTACAATGTAGGCACCTTCACCACCACACCCGCACACTAACAAATTTCTATGTAATATCGAGCTGCCTCGAATCTAAGTAACCAAGGGCACCTCGCTACCGAGAGAAACACCTCCCACTGAATAAGTATTCCACTTTGATGAGACACACGTGGTGCTAAATCTGGAGTTTGATCCCTTGTGAACTACGCTGCGAGCAGCCATCCTCTTAACAATCTAATCACATCTTGGTTCTCAAAATTATTCACTCATATAGTACAACATATGTCTGCATTTAATAGTTTATTTTGATATCTTAATTCATATTACAAATATATGAATATTAGAATTTAGTTGAGTCTTGTTTTAGAATATGACACACTTTCACTTTATTCAAAACCAGAAACGTACAGATGAATGTGAATAGTATTAATAATTGACATACAGTAATTATATTGATATGATTTTTTTTTTTGAAAAACCAGGTTCAAATATTTTCCAAAAGTAAATCCTTTTTATGAATATTATTTTCTTTGGAAATAAATAGTAGGTAATCTCATTGAAAGACACATTTAGACAAAAAATAATATATGGTTACCTTTTATTATACCAGAACTGCACAATACAATTTACTACAAATTTGAAGTTATGTGGATTGAAAAATTGACATAATATTTTTGTATTACGGCATGTTTACAAAAAGGTATGTATACATTGTGACAAATAATACTACCTATTTCCTAAAAATACATTGAATGTTTGTCTAAATTCAAATGTATCTAGACATTTTTTAGTGCATGGATACATCCAAATTTAGATGAACCTATCAACATCTTTTTATGGACGGAGGGAACCTATCAACATCTTTTTATGGACGGAGGGAGTAATATTTTACATCTTTTTATCAACATCTTTGTGAGATCTTTTTTTAGATCATTATTTGAATGATCTTGGTTCCAAGAACTATAGGGCACCCTTCCTGGATACCCAGTTAGAGCATCTCCACCGGCAGCCCCCAAATAGACGCCGGCAGGGGCACCGGAACTGCCGTATGGGAGGCACCAGCACTGCATCCTCTATTTGGGGATGCTGCTCCCACACCGGCGTCTCCATACGCCAGCCCCAATAGATTTTGAAATTTAAAATGATATTTAAAAATCGAAATTCATACGAAAGTAACTCGAATTTAAACATAACTAAAATTTAAACTTAGTCCTGATCTACTGACCGTCGGTTGGGGCGCTCGACGGCCCTGCCTCGTCGTCGTTCTTCGCCTTTGCCGCTTGCGTCCGTGCCCGCTTCTCGTCCGTTACTTCTCGCATCTGGCGGTGGAGCATGGCGGTCGGCGTCGCAGGAGCTTGCCGGCGGCGCTGTCCCCGTGCTTCCAGCCTTTCTCGAGAAGCTTCGATCTCGGCGCGCCTCGCCTGCTTGCAGGCCAACGCCTCGTAGTGGCGATGAGCATTGAGCTCTGCGAGCTTCTATCGCTCCGCCTCCATGAGGAGGCGTCCCGCCTCCTCCGTGGCCGCTCTCTGGCGCGAGATCTCGAGGGCGCGCTCGAGGTTCGCGTCGTTGACGAACTCCCGCTCCTCCTCCTCCTTCAACTGCTGGTAGTATTGTGCGTTCAGCGACGCGAGGATCGCCGCCTGCTCCAGGTGGGCGGGGGACTGCGGCGGCTCGCCCCACTCCGCCGCCTCCTCCACCTCCTCTGCTTCCGCGTCTGCGACGTAGGCCTCGTGCCACGCCGCGAACCGTGGGTCCTCGTCCTCGTCGGAGCTGTACTCCGCGTTGGGCTGCGGCTCCGGCTCCGGTTGCGGTGGTGGTGGAGGCAGCGCGCGGCCGTTGAGGCCAAGCATGGAGTAGGTGGTCTTCAGACGGTGCGGCATTTTAAGGTCGAGAGGAGAGAATGGAGCGGCAGCGGTGGTAGAGATGAGAGGATAAGACCACAGTGGTCGACGACGTACGTACTATATAGAGGTGGCAACTACCCGCATTTACGGCGGCGTAGGCGACTGGACGCCGCATTGCCAGTCGCTGCCCTCGTGGCCGCCTCAGTTTCCGCGCGGGAGACCATTAAACGTCGACGACCAACCTTCCCGCGTCTCGGCCGATGCGAACCGTCGCGTCCTCTCGCTGACAAGGCGCCTCCACCCGCGAAAACCGTCGTACCGCGAGGCGCCGGCGTGCCCGATTCCCGCCATACGCGAAGGGGCCGGCACGGGGATGCCAGCGATTCTATTGGGCTCGAAAACAAACCGGCGCCGTTTGGGACGCTCTGGTGCAAGCCCAAAAATAACGCCGGCCTCCAAAACGCTATCGAGGCCGCTATCGGGGCCGCCGGTGGAGATGGTATTACCCACCCTTCCCTATAGGCTTATAGGTTATATATGTTATTCTACCGGCTGGCTATCATTCTTTTAACATAATCACTACCACTGTTTAAACCAAACTATGATCAGAAATCAGAATACATATGTTACAAGCACCTGGTTAATAACTGTTCGTAAAAAAAGTGTTTCATTTCAAACAAAAACTTTTTTAGTTATAAAATTAGGAGGACTTTTGGTTCACGAAGTAAAATAATCGTACTCGATCGAAATACTACACTACACATATGCATGCGAGCTAAGTCATCTGGTTTGCACCATGGCCATCCATATATAATTGTGTGGCCGTCACTATACATTTGCGGTTGGTACAACGAACCCAGGTGGCTACCAAGTCAGACAATCGGCCAAATAAACTATCTGGTGACTCCTTCGCGTAAATTAAATCAGAGCTTGCCATAAGTACAAGTGAAGGAAATTAACATACGTATACATAAGGAACCCTAGAGTTATCATTTTCTTATTTGAATGTAGTTCTTGTACAATTATATCCGAACCATAGACGACTGCATAATCGTAACAGTGTTAATGAATTTGCCCTCCCAAAACACGGGAACATCAGTTACATAGGGAAAAAAATGGTCCATGATACTTTGAAACTTGAAAATTGAAATTGCTTTAGCTGCTTGACAGGCCAAGATCAACTATACTTTTTTTTGCCAATAATCTCAACTATACTTAGAAGAAATAGAAATAGTTAATATAGATTTATCGTGTTTTTCCCTAATTGATATCCTCCATGTTTGATCTCGGTTAGTTTAGCAGATGGGCAGGGGCTCGCCGTTCCATTCCTTGAGGCATTCGAGCAACGGGTCAATGTGCTTGCCTTGGTTGATGGCCACGAGCACCTTGTTCAGCTCCTCCCCCGGTGACCGTGTCTTCTCGCCGGTAAGAAAAACGGTTCCGAGCTCCTCACGCACAAACCGGTAAAGAGGGTACGAGCGGCACTCGGTGATTCTGTTGGGTGTCGTAGCCGTGCCTCTCTCTACCGCAGCACGTGCGGCCTCGACCGCCATGGGCAGCGCCGTGCGTAGCTCTTCCTCGAACTTGGTGACCTTGGCAAAGACGGAGGTCTCCATGTCGAGCTCAGCAACGCCGTTGGCCAGAGCTCTCTCCACGAGCACACCACGAAGCTTCTTCATCAGTGGGTAGTTTTGGCTGCATGGGTCATCGGCGTAGGCGAAAACCGCCTCACGGTCTATCTCTTGGAGCATGTCCTTCTCGCATAAGCGAGCGACATGTAGACCACCGGTGGAGTTGGTGCTCAATGTCTTCTTGGCCACTGTCATCACACAACTCTTGACGGCGCTCCGGACGTTCTCCTCGATGTGGCGAAGATCGATGGCCTGGCAAAGGGCAACCAAGAACGTCGAGGACATGAGCTTCAAGATTTCAATGGCCTCCTCGGTCTTCCTCGCGGAGATGAGACCCAACGAGTTCACGTCCTGGTTGTGCTGCTCGGCACTCTGGACATGGTTGGTCACCGGGTTGCCCAGGAACTGCAGCTCAGAGCAGTATGAGGCCATGGCGATCTCGGCTCCCTTCAATCCATAGTCCAAGCTCGGGTTGCGGCTGCCGGACAGGTTGGATGGCAGGCCGTTGTTGTAGAAGTCATTCACGAGCTCTGAGAACTGCGCGAACATGAGCTTGCCGATAGCGGCCAGGGCAAGGCGGGTGTTGTCCATGGACACACCAATGGGTGTACCTTGGAAGTTGCCGCCGTGGATCGCCTTGCCGCGGGAGACATCGATCAGTGGGTTGTCGTTGACGGAGTTGATCTCACGCTCGATTGACTTGGTTGCGGCACGAATAACCTCGATTTGAGGACCAAGCCATTGTGGTGACGTGCGGAGCGCATACCGGTCCTGCTTCGGCTTCATCAGTGGGTCAAGATCGCCAAGCTTCTTTGCAAGCTTCATGTAGGAGCTTCCCTCCAAGATGTGCTCCATGATCGCAGCAGCCTCTATTTGTCCAGGGTGATGCTTGAGCTTGTGAGTCAAGTGGTCGGTGTACTCTGGCTTGCCGTTCATGACCTCACAAAACACGGCAGAGAGGACCTCTGCCATGACGGAAAGAATGTTTGCCTCAAAGAGCACGGTTGAGGCGAGACCAGAACCGACGGCTGTGCCATTCACCATGGCAAGACCTTCCTTTGGCTGCAACTCGAAGAAGCCACCGTTGATGCCGGCAATGTTGAACGCCTCAGCGGCATTCACTTTCCTGCCATCCGGTGCAACCGCTACCGAGTTCTGGCGGCCGGTGACGAGACCGGCGATATAGGAGAGCGGGACCAAGTCACCGGAGGCGGTGATGGTGCCTCGGAGTGGCAAACACGGCGTGACGTTGGCATTGAGCAGTTTGGCAACGGCCTCGAGGATCTCGAACCGGATTCCAGAGTAACCCTGGAGGAGGGTGTTTATGCGGACGAGCATGGCCGCGCGCGTCGCTCCAGCGGACAGAACATGGCCGTCGGAGCCGGTGCCGAACGCGCCCGCGTTGAGGAACCTGATGAGCTCCCTCTGCAGGGCGCCGCCCTCCTTGGTCCTCCGGTGGGACGTGGCTCCGAAGCCGGTGGTGACGCCGTAGCTGTCGACGCCGTTGGCCATGCTGTCCATGACCCAGTCGCTGCTGGCCTTGACGCGCGCGCGGGCAGACTCGTCGAGCTGCACCTTGGCCTCGCCGGCCGCGGCCACCGCCGCGACCTTGGCGATGCTGAGGCTGGCGCCCTCGATCGTGACGACGGACTGCCGGTACTCGGCCACCATCCGCTTCACCTCGTCCAGGTGGCTCCCCGTCAGCGACTCCGCGGCCTTCCCCCAGTTGAGCGGGTCGGCGTGCTGGATCGCCGCCGTGCATAGGGCGCCATTATCGCACTCCATTGCAGCCGGCTGAAGAGAAGGAGTTACTGGACGCACTGACTGAATGGGCTGAAGAAGATTAGAGCGCAGTAGCGGAGAAGGATGAGCTAGTGCTGTAGCTCGCTGGACTGGGTAGTGGCTGCTAATCACTTGGAGCGAAATGGATGGGGGTGCCAGGTTTAAATAGGAAGAGGAATGGACTTGGCACGCGCACGAATGCCGGTCAAGGCCAAGACCAACGGTGGTTTCCACCTGCCTGAGACGCGAACAAAAACACGTTCAGCATGGGGTTGGCGCGCGCGCTCAGTGGGCTTAAAAACTAGAAATACTGCATTAGTCATTGCTTGCGGTTGTTGCCTGGTTGGTGCGGTCTGCCCCATGGGGTTGGTGCGGACGCCATGGATCCCATGGCTCGGCTGACCGAGCTTGATGCTACTCTGCGTTTATGCTCCCTTAACAAATTGACTGACTTTTGCTTTGCAGCTCCATTTTGGAGCCCTTGTTTAACGGCTACGATTTGAACGAGACCAGTGTATACATCATTAATAACATGAATCAGTTTTCTTGATGAACTGAAAGGAAAACAATCATCGTCGTCGTCAGGCATGTCAAATTTACATTGTTCCTTTTTCTTCCTCACTTGCAAAATATTGAAATCTGCTACTTATTTCTATACATTTTAACCAAGTCGCCATGCTGAAACTTGCATTGTAAAGGTAGGATTAAGAAAGTGCCACATGAGTCAATTTGCGTATCCATATATAACTCGTGATTTTTTTTTCCGTGTCCATCGACTATTGCTTACGCTTCAACTAATAAGTATGATCCACCATACATAGACTGATTGGACGATGTTTATATACATGATTTTTGTTAATAGGAGATGTTTTGGTATGCTTACAAAATCTATTAGGTGTCATATGTTTATTCTCAGTTACAAAGTATTATCAAATGCAATGCACTCAACGAAGTTCTTTTGGTGACATTCAGTTTCAGAATATTTGTATATATGTTTACGAATAAATCTAACACACCAAAAACCATATGTATCTAGATAATTATGTACCTAGACCCGTTTTACTATATAGATACATAAGAATTTAGATGACTATACGGAATTTTTTGGAACAGAGCGAGTAGTATATATATTCACCAGTTTATATAGTATAATTTATATCATGGTAGAAGTGAAGTGCGGCAAATTTTTGGAACGGAGCCAATTTCAGCTAGCTAGCGAGTACACCAACTATTTTAATATGGACTTGATTATTTGTCGGCATGGCATCATGCTAGCCTTAGTATGCGATCCTCGTCGTGGATACCATGGAAATACGTACATACATATTTCGTGACATCTAACCTTGTCGTGGAACCATGCATGTGTAGAGCTCAGCTTTGCTAGATCGATCGATTCTGGTTGTGCTGCCCGCATTGCGCGTATCAGGGAAGCTTCAATAGGGCCATGCAAACGGATCAAAAGCGTTTGTTTGAGTCTGCCGGATAAAAAACACGCTCCAACGGTTAGACGTAAAATGATCGCAGCGTCAGAACCTTCTGACGTAAACCTAGTCTAAATTCGCTCCAAGGATGTGTCGGTTCGTGAGACCGTTTTAGCCTGCTTAGTCCTTCTCTCTTCTAATTTAATGCATGCACATGTGCTAGCCACTCTTGGCCATATAAAAGACATCTTTTTTTCTCTCTCCTCTCTTGCGGTAAAAAAATGCACATGTGCTAGCCACTTCCAAAATAATTGTCGTCGATTTGTCTTGATCCAAAAGTATCTACATATGCTAAAACACGTCTAGATACATACAATTGTAGATAATATGCCATATTTATTTCAAAACAGAGGGTGTAGCATATCACTTTGCCAAGATTGGAGTGGATCTGATGTAACGTGCACTCCAAAATATTTTTTCCTGAACCATGCAATTGGGAAGTGAATTCATGTTCTATCTAGTGTTCGAAAGGGAAAAAAAAGATTGATGATGTCATCCAACATCACTCGAATTTAAAAGTGTCATCAAGCACGAATTTTCTAGCCGACATCTTTACTCTCAAGACGGTGAAGTCTAAAATGAGAGATGGGGCTCTGATACCAATTGAAAGGACACATATATCGCCTAGAGGAGGTGGGGGTGTGAATATGCAGTTTAAAACTTTTACGAGATGGGCTTAACAAATGCGGAATAAAACTAACGTTTACTTTGTCAAGCCCAAAACATATATACTATGGTTCACTGATGGTGCTCCGGTGATGATGCCGGACAATCTTGCTGAGCGTTGTTGTGGAAGCGGTTGGAAAACCCCAAGAGGAAGGTGTGATGAGCACAACAGCAAGTTTTCCCTCAGTACGAAACCAAGGTTTAATCGACTTCTGAAGGTGTTGCTAGCTGACTAGTGGCAGGACGCACTACCGGTGTCAGCAACAGCGTGGAACCTGCACACAACACACCCAAAGTACTTTGGCCCCAACTTGCATTGAGGTTGTCAATCCCACCGGTTTGCTGAACACAAATGATTAGACGTATCGAGTGGAAATAGATGTTTGCAGTAATTAAAGAGAGCAGAGCTTTGCAGTAAGTAAACATAACAGGATGATTGTATCAGTGTAAAAGAATGGACCGGGGTCCACAGTTCACTAGAGGTGTCTCTCAATAAAGATAAATAGCATATTGGGTGAACAAATTATAGCTAAGCAATTGACAGAATATCGACCATACATGACAAGATGATTACTATGAGATTTGATTGGCATTACAACATAATACATAGACCGTAATCCAACTGCGACTATGACTAATAATCCACCTTCCGTTTATCGTTCGAACCCCTTCCAGTATTAAGGTCCAAGCAACAGATTATCGCATTAAGCAATGTGTTTAAAGTAAACAATAGAATTACCCTTGGATAAAACATTGTTGTTTTCTCCTAGTAGCAACAGCACATCTACAATCTTAGAATTTACTGTCACTCTCCCAGATTACTAGAGGCATGAACCTACTATCGAGCATAAATACATCCTCTTGGAGTCACAAGCATCTACTTGGCCAGAGTATCTACTAGCAACGGAGAGCATGCAAGCTCACAAATAACATATGAAATGATTATATAATCGACCTCAACATAGTATACAATATTCATCGGATCCTAACAAACACAACATGTAGGATTACATAAGGATGATCTTGATCATGTAGGGCAGCTCACAAGATCTATACATGAAGCACAAATTGGAGAAAACAACCATCTACCTACTGCTATGGACCCATAGCCCAGGGATGAACTACTCATGCATCACTTCGGAGGTGGGCATGGCGATGTAGATGCCTCCGGCGATGATTTCCCCCTCCGACAGGGTGCCGGGAAGAGCTTCAGAACCCCCTGAGATGGGTTCTGTGATGGCGACCGCGACGGAACTTTTCGTGGATGGAGGCTCGGATATCCAGGGTTTTCCCGAGATCGTGAATAAACAGGCGGAGGAGGCGAGGTCGGTGGCCACCTGGGATTCCCACACCACCCCTAGGCGCGGGCCAGATGTCTGCACGCTTCTATTCTTGTAGACAGTGTTGGGCCTCCAAGTGCAGAGGTTTGTAGAACAACATCAAGTTTCCCTTAAGTGGACCACCCAGGGTTTATCGAACTCATGAAGGTAGAGGTCAAAGATACGCCTCTCAAACAACCCTGCAATTAAGATACAAGAAGTCTCTTGTGTCCCCAACACACCCAATACACTTGTCAGGTGTATAGGTGCACTAGTTCGGCAAAGAGATAGTAAAATGCAAGTGATATGGATGAATATGAGTGGTAATAACAATCTGAAATAAATATGGCAGCAAGTAAACATGCAGTAAACAATATATAAACGGTGATTTGATGTTTGGAAACAAGGCCTAGGGATCATACTTTCACTAGTGGTCACTCTCAACAATGATATCATAAAGGAATATAAATATAAGCACTTCACTATGCTACTCTGAACTACTCTCCGGTTGGATAACGAACACTAATTCACCGCGTAGGGCTGCAAAAGCAAACCTTAAAGATGTATTCCCAAGTACTAATGAACACCCCACTCCGTCACTTTGAGCATTCATAGGAGGTACTAACACATCACAATTTCATAGAGATATCCAACTCAAATCACAATTCAGTGAACAAGTTTTCTGTGAAATATAGCCTAAGATCCACACACGGTGAACACACCATCAACTTTACACACGTGGGACAAAGATTCTCCGAAGATCACATAAGTAAATTCCACTTGAATAGCATAACAACATCTAGATTCCAAAGCTAATGATCACATAAAGATCACACCATGGGAGAGAGAGATAAACCACATAGCTACCGGTAGAGCCCCCAGCCTCGGGGGAGAACTACTCCCTCCTCATCATGCGAGTTAGCAACGGTGATAGATATGGCGGTGGAGTCGCTGGAGATGGCTCCGGGGGAAATTCCCCGTCCCGGCAGGGTGCCGAAATAGAGAATTTTGTCCCTTGAATCTTGTCTGCGACGGCGGAGCTACGGAACTTTTCATGGACGGAGGCATCTTGATTTAGGGTTTTTGTGTCGGGAGCTTTATATAGGCGGAAGAGCGAGGTCGGTGGAGACCTGGTGGCTCCAGACCACCCCTAGGCGCGGGCCAGTGCCAGGTCGTGCCTAAGCATGGTCTGGCCACCCTGTGGCCCTCCTCCGTCTCTTCTCTGGACTCCGTCTTCGCTCCGGAAAAAATAGGAACTTTGGCTTTTGTTTCGTCTAATTCCGAGAATATTTTCCTCTACAACTTTTCTGAAATACAAAACAGCAGAAAACAGGGACTGCCTTGTGGCATCTTGTCAATAGGTTAGTTTCGGAAAATGCATAAAAGTGTCACGAAGTGTAAACAAAACATATAGCAATTGGTGTAAAACAATAATGGAGCATAAAAATTATAGATATGTTTGCGGCGTATCAAGCATCCCCAAGCTTAACTCCTGCTCGTCCTCGAGTAGGTAAGTGATAACAAAATAATTTTTGAGGTGACATGCAGCCAACACAATCTTGATCAAGCATGTAAAGCATTGTGAGCTGGGATCAAAGTACTCTAAACATAGGCATGATAGATATAATTCAATAGAACTTAACAACTATGTTATAACATGAAGAGTAACTCAAACAATGGATCATGAATAATAGTGCATTGAAAGCAATGATACGTCTCCAACGTATCCATAATTTCTGATGTTCCATGCTTGTTTTATGACAATACCTACATGTTTTGCTCACACTTTATAATGTTTTTATGCGTTTTCCGGAACTAACCTATTAACGAGATGCCGAAGGGCCGGTTGCTGTTTTCTGTTGTTTTTGGTTCCAGAAAGGCTGTTCGGGCAATATTCTCGGAATTCGACGAAACGAAGACCAACATCTTATTTTTCCCGGAAGCATCCAGAACACCGAAGGAGAGTCGGAGAGAGGCTAGGGGGCCACCACACAACATGGCGGCGCGGCCCCCGGGCTGGCCGCGCCGGCCTCGTGAGGGCCCAGCACCCTCGACTCCGTCTCTTCGCCTATATAAGCCCTTTCGACCTAAAAACGCGATACCGATTGACGAAACTCAGAAAGACTCGGGCGCCGCCGCCATCGCGAAACTCCAATTCGGGGACAGAAGTCTCTGTTCGGCACCTGCGACGGAAGTGCCCGGAAGCCATCTCCATCAACGCCACCGCCTCCATCATGCTCCGTGAGTAGTTCCCCCATGGACTACGGGTTCTAGTTTTAGCTAGTTGGTATTCTCTCCCCCATGTACTTCAATACAATGATCTCATGAGCTGCCTTACATGATTGAGATTCATCTGATGTAATCGGTGTTGTGTTTGTTGGGATCCGATGGATTGTTACATTATGATTAGTCTATCTATAAAGTTTGTGAAGTTATTGTTGCTGCAATCTTGTTATGCTTAATGCTTGTCACTAGGGCCCGAGTGGCATGATCTTAGATTTAAGCTCTATACTTATTGCTTAGATTGTATCTACAAGTTGTTTGCACATGTCTATGTCCGGAACCCGAGGCCCCAGTGACAGCAACTGGGATAACCATAGGGGAAGGCGTAGGTATGAGGATCACATGTTTTCACCAAGTGTTAATGCTTTGCTCCGGTGCTCTATTAAAAGGAGTACCTTAATTACCAGTAGTTTCCCTTGAGGCCCGGCTGGTTGGACAAAAGATGTTGTACAAGTTTCTCATTGCGAGCACGTATGACTATATATGGAAAACATGCCTACATGATTAATAATCTTGATGTTCTGTCTTAATGCTATTTCAATCCTATCAATTGCCCAACTGTAATTTGTTCACCCAACACTTGTTATTGGAGAGTTACCACTAGTGTAGATAGCTGGGAACCCCGGTCCATCTCTCATCATCATATACTCATTCTACATGTCATTGGAAGTAGTATCAACTATTTTCGGTGCCATTGCTCTCATATTACGCTATTGTTGTTGTGTTACGCCTTTGCTCTCATATTACTGCTGCTTTCACATCACCCACAACTAGTGCTTTTCAGTGCAGCTGAATTGACAACTCAGTTGTTAAGGCTTATAAGTATTCTTTACCTCCCCTTGTGTCGAATCAATAAATTTGGGTTTTACTTCCCTCGAAGACTGTTGCGATCCCCTATACTTGTGGGTTATCAAGACTATTTTCTGGCGCCGTTGCCGGGGAGGCATAGCTCTACTCATAAGTTCACCTGGGGAGTACACTCCACCTCTCTCTCTACTTTTATTTTATTTTGTCTTGCTAGTTTATTTCTGTCTAGTATTATTTTGCTTAGTTTAATTTTGTCTAGTTTATTTTTGTCTAGTTTTATTTTCCCTATATACCCGAAAATCCATAAAATTTTGAAAAACCCAAAAAATTAAAAACTTCTATTATGGGAGAACCTACAACCTATTTGGAGCTTATAGAATTATATAATAATTATAGAGAATCGAGAAAGGGAAAAGTTATGAGTGTTGTCATAGAAAAATTAAATACAATTGCTAAAATTTTGCTTAAACGCCATGATATAAACTGTTGCTCTGAACAGGATACTAAACATCTTAAATTTCAATGTGGCTTTAGTGAGGAAGTTTTAATTAAGAACTATAATTGGAGTAGCTATATTCATTTTGGGTTCGAAGAGGTAGAACAATTTGTCTTATTTATGGGAGCCTCTGAGATAGAATCATTCATGTCTAAAAATTATGAAACTTGTGTTGTTTGTAAGGACCTTAAAGATTATGTCTCTTCTATCCTTAATTTTTGCATAGAAAGCTACAGTGATAATCCATATATCATTGATTATAAAGAGAGACTCATTAATGCATAAGAATGCACTCACAATTTGCAGGAACCAGTGGAAGAAGAAATTGATGAACCTGAAAGCTCATTGGATGAAAAAGAGGAGGAAATTGATGAACCTGAAAGCTCATTGGATGAAAAAGAAGAGGAGAGTGATGAACAAAAGGAGGAAGAATGGATTAGCTACCCATGCCAACCTTCTAATGAGAGTAACTCTTTATCTCTTACACTATTTGATTGTCCTCCATGCTTACCGAAAGAGGATGAATGTTATGTTCCTGTGGATTCTCTTGAAATATTCCCTATGAGTAAAACTTGTGAGAATAATTATGCTACTGTTATTCATGATAATCCATGCTATTTTGATAAATCTTATGATAATGCTTTGTTTGTGCCTGATGTCGAAATGCATGGTACTAAAGAGTTTTGCTTGGCAAATGTTTATGATAAATCTCTAGATGATGGTCCTATGTTACTTGATAATATTAATTGTACTACTAATGAAAATGGGATTGGAGAGTTCTTGACTTTATCTATGAGTCCCATATCTTTTGAGATTGATCAATCATCTTGTTATATTATTGATAAAAGCGGGTTTGAAAGTTTTAATCCTATTATTTCTGAGTTTGATAAAAAATATGTGTTTGTGAATCATGAAAAGCATGCTTTATGTGATAGTTATATTGTTTAGTTTATCCATGAAGCTACTGAAAATTATTATGAGAGAGGAAAATATGGTTGTAGAAATTTGCATGGTACTAAAACACCTCTCTATATGCTGAAAATTTTGAAGTTACTCTTGTTTTATCTTCTTATGCTTGTCACTTTGTTCTTCATGAATTTATTTGTGTACAAGATTACTATGCATAGGAAGTGGGTTAGACTTAAATTTGTTTCATACTTGCTTTTTGATTCTCTCTTTTGCTTCAACTCTCACCCTTATGTGAGCATCATTAAAATTGTTGAGCCCATCTTAATGGCTATAAAGAAAGCACTTCTTGGGAGATAACCCATGTGTTTATTTTGCTACTGTTTTGTTGTATCTTGGAAGTTGTTACTACTGTAGCAACCTCTCCTTATCTTTATTTTATTGCAATGTTGTGCCAAGTGAAGTCTCTAATAGAAGGTTGATACTAGATTTGGATTTCTGCGCAGAAACGGATTTCTATCTGTCACGAATCTGGGCAGATTTCTCTGTAGGAAACTCAGGAAAATCTGCCAATTTACGTGCGTGATCCTCAGATATGTACGCAACTTTCATTAGTTTTGAGTTTTCTTATTTGAGCAACGGAAGTACCTCGTAAAAATTCGTGTTTACTGGCTGTTCTGTTTTGGCAGATTCTGTCTCTGTTTTTTGCATTGTCTCTTGTGGACTTTAAGTGAGGCTTTCTAGACGTGGAGAGCTGTAGCTAATGTTTTATTGAGTTCTTGCAATGTGTCACTACAGGACCAAGGTGGATTAAATTTTTTGAGTACTAACCCCTCTAATGAAGTTTATGAGAAGTTTGGTGTGAAGGAAGTTTTCAAGGTCAAGAAAGGAGGATGATATATGATCAAGAAGAGTGAAAAGTCTAAGCTTGGGGATGCCCCGTGGTTCATCCCTGCATATTTCAAGGATACTCAAGCGTCTAAGCTTGGGGATGCCCAAGGCATCCCCTTCTTCATCAACTTATCAGGTTTCTTCTATTGAAACTATATTTTTATTCGGTCACATCATATGTGCTTTACTTGGAGCGTCTGTGTGCTTTTATTTTTGTTTGTGTTTGAATAAATTCGGATCCTAGCAATCCTTGTTTGGGAGAGAGACACGCTCCGCTTTTTCATATGAACAATGGTGTTCTTAGCTTTATTTTAATGTTCATGGCGGAGTTGAAAACCGTTGCACTTATTGATATTTGGTTGGAAACATAAAATGCTTCATATTGTCTTGAATAATTTGATACTTGGCAATTGTTTTGAGCTCTCAAGTAGATCATGTTTGTTGCATCATGTAGTTTAAACCTATTAGTGGAGAACTACCGTAGAACTTGTTGAAATTGATTTGCATGATTGGTCTCTCTAAGGTCTAGATATTTTCGGTAAAAGTGTTTGAGCAACAAGGAAGACAGTGTAGAGTTTTATAATGCTTGCAATTTGTTCTTATGTAAGTTTTGTTGTACCGGTTCATACTTGTGTTTGCTTCAAACAACCTTGCTAGCCCAAAGCCTTGTACTGAGAGGGAATGCTTCTCGTGCATCCAAAACCTTGAGCCAAAAACCTATGCCATTTGTGTCCACCATATCTACCTACTATGTGGTATTTCTGCCATTCCAAGCAAATACTTCATGTGCTACCTTTAAACAATTCAAAAGCTATCATCTCTTATTTTTGTCAATGTTATATAGCTCATGAGGAAGTATGTGGTGTTTTATCTTTCGATCTTGTCATTTACTTTTGACAGACTTTCACAATGGACTAGTGGCTTCATCCGCTTATCCAATAATTTTGCAAAAAGAGCTGGCAATGGGGTTCCCAGCCCCAATTAATTAACTTTCATTAATAATTCTCTTCACGTGTTTTGCCCTGATCTATCAGTAAGCAACTTAATTTTGCAAATAGACACTCCTCCATGTTATGTGAATGTTGGAAGGCACCCGAGGATTCGGTTAGCCATGGCTTGTGTAAGCAAAAGGTTGGGAGGAGTGTCATCTAATAAATAAAACTAAAGTACATGTGGAAACAAAAGAGAAGAGGGATGATCTACCTTGCTGGTAGAGATAACGTCCTTCATGGGAGCCGCTCTTGAAAGTCTGGTTGATAAGGTAGTTAGAGTACCCATTACCATTCGTTGACAACAACAAACACCTCTCAAAATTTTACTTTTATGCTCTCTATATGATTTCAAAACTTGAAAAGCTCTAGCACATGATTTATCCCTGCTTCCCTCTGCGAAGGGCCATTCTTTTACTTTTATGTTGAGTCAGTTTACCTACTTCCTTCCATCTTAGAAGCAAACACTTGTGTCAAGTGCATTGATTCTTACATACTTTCTTATTTGCATTCATCATATTACTTTGTGTTGACAATTATCCATGAGATATGCATGTTGAAAGTTGAAAGCAACTGCTGAAACTTATATCTTCCTTTGTGTTGCTTCGATGCCTTTACTTTGAATTTATTGCTTTATGAGTTAACTCTTATGCAAGACTTTTGATGCTTGGCTTGAAAGTACTATTCATGAAAAGTTTTGCTATATGTTATCTATTTGTTAGCAACTATAGATCATTGCCTTGAGTCACTTCGTTCATCTCATATGATTTGCAATAGTATGATTAAGATTATGTTGGTAGCATGCCACTTCAGAAATTATTTCTTTTTTATCGTTTACCTACTCGAGGACGAGTAGAACTAAGCTTGGGGATGCTGATACGTCTCCAACGTATCCATAATTTCTGATGTTCCATGCTTGTTTTATGACAATACCTACATGTTTTGCTCACACTTTATAATGTTTTTATGCGTTTCGGGACTAACCTATTAACGAGACGCCGAAGAGCCAGTTGTTGTTTTGTTGTTTTTGGTTCCAGAAAGGCTGTTCGGGCAATATTCTCGAATTCGACGAAACGAAGACCCAACATCTTATTTTCCCGGAAGCATCCAGAACAGGAGAGTCGGAGAGGGGCTAGGGGGCCACCACACAACATGGCGGCGCGGCCCCAGGCTGGCCGCGCCGGCCTCTGTGAGGGGGCCCAGGCACCCACCGACTCCGTCTCTTCGCCTATATAAGCCATTTCGACCTAAAAACGCGATACCGATTGACGAAACTCCAGAAAGACTCCAGGGGCGCCGCCGCCATCGCGAAACTCCAATTCGGGGGACAGAAGTCTCTGTTCCGGCACCTGCCGGACGGGGAAGTGCCCCGGAAGCCATCTCCATCAACGCCACCGCCTCCATCATGCTCCGTGAGTAGTTCCCCCATGGACTACGGGTTCTAGCTGTAGCTAGTTGGTATTCTCTCCCCATGTACTTCAATACAATGATCTCATGAGCTGCCTTACATGATTGAGATTCATCGATGTAATCGGTGTTGTGTTTGTTGGGATCCGATGGATTGTTACATTATGATTAGTCTATCTATAAAGTTTGTGAAGTTATTGTTGCAATCTTGTTATGCTTAATGCTTGTTGTCAATTCAGCTGCACTGGGAACAGACTTGCTCGCAAGAGTTTATCGGTAGCAACGGTTTTATAGCAGTAGGAATAGTGAAATAACAACGCGGTGAAATAAAGACAACAGTAGTGATTATAGTAAACAGCGGGATTAAAATATTGTAGGCACAGGGACGGATGAATGGGCGTTGCATGGATGAGAGAATTCATGTAACAATCATGGTAGGGCATTTGCACGTAATAATAAAGCGGTATCCAAGTACTAATCAATCCATAGGCATGTGTTCCATATATAGTCGTATGTGCTCGCAATGAGAAACTTGCACAACATCTTTTGTCCTACCAGCCGGTGGCAGCCGGGCCTCTAGGGAAACTACTGGAAATTAAGGTACTCCTTTTAATAGAGTACCGGAGCAAAGCATTAACACTCCATGAACACATGTGATCCTCACATCACCGCCTTCCCTCCGGTTGTCCCAATTTCTGTCACTTTGGGGCCTCGGGTTCCGGACAGCAACGTGTGTATACAACTTGCAGGTAAGATCATAAAACAATGCATATCATGATGAAACAATAACATGTTCAGATCTGAGATCATGGCACTCGGGCCCTAGTGACAAGCATTAAGCATAACAAGTTGCAACAATATCATAAAAGTAACATCTACGGATACTAGGCACCATGCCCTAACAATCTTGTGACTATTACATGATCAATCTCATCCAATCCCTACCATCCCCTTCATCCTACAGCGGGGGAATTACTCACACATGGACGGGGGAAACATGGCTGGTCGATGGAGGAGGCGTCGGTGGTGATGGCGGTGAAGATCCCCTCCAATTCCCGTCCCGGCGGTGCCGGAACGGAGGTTCGGTCCGAGCGAGTTTCGCGATGGCGGCGTCTGGATGGTCTCTGGAAATATGGTCAAACCCCCTGGCGTTTTTAGGTCGAAAGACATATGTAGTCCAAAGGAGAGCGTCGGGGGCCGCCGAGGCGCCCACACAACAAGGCGGCGCGCCCTCCTGGGCCGCGCCGGCCTGGTGTGGGGGTCTCTGCCCCCACCTGGCCTTCTGCTCCGTCAATATTCTGGAAAATAGGACCTTTCACATAAATTCCGAGGATTTTCCCGAAAGTTGGATTTCTGCACAAAAACGAGACACCAGAGCAATTCTGCTGAAAACAGCGTTAGTCCATGTTAGTTGTATCCAAAATACACAAATTAGAGGCAAAACAATAGCAAAAGTGTTCGGGAAAGTAGATACGTTTTGGACGTATCAACTCCCCCCAAGCTTAGCTTATTGCTTGTCCTCAAGCAATTCAGTTAACAACTGAGTGCGATAAAAGAACTTTCACGAACACATTTGGTCATATGATGTAAATATTCTCATGATATGGCAAGTGCTTAAGCAATTCATAATAAGGTACATGCAAATAAAGTCATCTAGTAACTGTGTCAATCATAAAATAGATACCAACAAACTAATAACAAGCATCATGAAACACTTCAATAAGCGGGATTGCAATGTTCATAGAAGGATATGATAAAGTGGTATCTCGCTTGCCTGTATTTGTAGCAAAACATAAATGCCCGGGCACCTCTGAAGTTCATAGAAAGACTAGAAGTAAAATTGTCAAAGATAAAAGCATCAAAGTTATACCACAGCTGATCATATTTTGGGACAAGCATATTATACTAAGAATGACAGTCATGCTCTCAAGAAAGTGCTCAAAGAAAGGATGGTGACTCAACATAAAAGTAAAAGATTGACCCTTCGCAGAGGGAAGCAGGGATTAACATGTGCTAGAGCTTTTCATTTTTCAAAGACAGAAGTAAAATTATTTTGAGAGGTGCTTGTTGTTGTCAACGAATGATAGTGGGTACTCTAACCACCTCGCCAACCAGACTCTCAAGAGCGGCTCCCATGAAGGACGTTATCTCTACCAGCAAGGTAGATCATCCCTCTTCTCTTTTGTTTACACATGTATTTTAGTTTCATTATGGATGACACTCCCCCAACCTTTGCTTACACAAGCCATGGCTAACCGAATCCTCGGGTGCCTTCCAACATTCACATACCATGGGGAAGTGTCTATTTGCAGGTTAAGTTGCTTACTGATGAATCAGAGCAAAACACGTGAAGAGAATTATTAATGAAGGTTGATTAATTGGGGCTGGGAACCCCGTTGCCAGCTCTTTTTGCAAATTTATTGGATAAGAGGATGTGCCACTAGTCCATTGGTGAAAGTCTGTCCGGAATAAATGACAAGGTTGAAAGATAAAACACCACATATTTCCTCATGAGCTATAAAACATTAACACAAATTGAGAAGTATTTTGAAGGTTTAAAGGTAGCACATGAGAATTTATTTGGAATGGTTTGAAACGCCATGCATAGGTATTTATGGTGGACACTTTGGAACAACTTGGTTTCAGGTGTTTGGAAGCACGAGCAGCGTTCCCGCTAAGTACAAGTGGAGGCTAGCAATAGACTGGGAAGCGACAATCAAGAGAGCATTAATTATCATAATCATGCTTGCAACAAAATAAAATTACCGGAGGCATAAAAGTGATACAAGAACTCTGAAGAAAAGTATATCATCGAGGCTTAATTGACTTTTGTTCAGTCATATGCATGCGTGAGCATGTGCCAAGTCGATTCAAGTGAATTATTCAGAGGAGGATACCACAATGTCATACCGATCTATGAATAACACAATGCAAGCAAATATCCATGACATGCTACTCATTATTAATAAATTGGAACTAATCATGAGAGATCATGAACTACTAGACTTTCATTAAATGACATATACCTCACATGAACCAACTAAGCATGCTAACATGGATGAGTATATGTACAAAAATGAAAACAAATAGAGTTCATACCAGCCTCTTACCACAGTCAAGTTGCCATAGATCGTCATTATTGCCTTTCACTGTGCAGCTTGAATAATAATATGGAATGAAACCAAGATCCAACCACCGGAGACCTCTGAACTCCCTAATAAACTTTACAAAACCAAAGAATAACAACAAATATTTTTGGTGTTTTCGGGTTAGAAACAAGAACAAAAGGAAACAAGAAAACAAAGCAAAATCTTTTTGGGTTTTCTCATAGCAAACCAACGATAGCAAATAAAGTAAAATAAGAGCAAAGAACCAAATAAATAAATAGTGAAGAGAAACAACAGAAATATTTTTGGTCTTTTTGTGTTTTAGGAAAGAAACAAAGCGAGAACAAGAGAATGCAAACTAACAGAAACACAGAAAAACGGCAGAAATCTGCCAAAACCTGACAGCAGTACAGAAATCGAATTTAACAAAAATCTTCCGTTGCTCAGCTCAAAAAGTGTTCAACTAATGAAAGTTAGATAACAACCTGGGGCACATGCTCAAAAATTTTCAACTCAAAATAACGTTCTGGCTGTGCGTACGAATTTTTTGGTAACAGCCCAGAATCTGTTTTTGGACAGCACTTCCCAAATATCATCTCCCTCCCATTAGAAAACCACTCTAAGAACTCAACAAGTATGTACAAGTATCCAGCAACCATAATATGCAAAGAATGAGTGATGCGGTATACCTCCCCCAAGCTTAGGCTTTTGGCCTCTGTGGAGTTCATTCCCAACGAGGGTCGGGGTTCCACGCCGGTGGATCGTACATGGAGTGATAATAAGGCCCCTGCGCAGAAGAATGTCGTGGAGGCTCCACATGACCATAATGTTGATATGAGGAGCTCGCTGCATCGGATGAAGAGTCGAGGTGCTCCTCGGCCTCCTCCGTGTCGTCCCTTCCATGATGGCCTTCCCTTTCTATGTATGCATTTAGCTCATTTTCTGTGACCGACCACCCTTTCCTGCAAATCAAGGTTAAGCAGAACAGGTGCAGGCAACCGTACTAGTTTTTCAATTTTCTTAGTTATTCTCCAATTTTTATTATAAAATGTTATCCTATAATACAGGTTGTTCAAGTTAGACGCATCTGAAATAAACTCATGTTTAATCATGGAAACAACATCAAGTTTCTCCATGGAGAGCGGAATATCTAGGTGGTGAGGTTCTACACCATGCATAGCTAATAAGCGAGAGGCGATGAGACCTCCACAAATTCCTCCCTTCTCACGGTTAGTAGCAAGTCTACAAGCTATTAAAGCACCCAAATTATAAGTCCTATCCTGTTGCAAAGCAGCAGCTAAGAAAGCCATATCTTGGACAAACAACTTACTTGCATTCTTTCTAGCAAGAACGCACTTTGTAATGAAATAAGCAAAGTAGCAGATAGCCGGGAGTTGAATGCTACTGATCTTACCACCATCATCGGAGAAGCTTCTCTCTTGAAAAATCATTGTATAAAGACTCGAGAGCTCCCGCGGCGTTCCCCTGACCTTCTCGCAGGATCCCCATTGTGGCACTCTAATTGCTGCACAAAAATCAGTAAATGGCAAGTTGACAGTTTTGTTATAAATCTTGTATCTGACCATGGGGTTAGTTTGGGACCGATGAAATTCGAAATCTTGCACCATCGACATTGTTAGTTTCGCATATTGGTAAGGTTCACCAACAGTAAAACTTTCCAACCCTGCATTGGAAATCAGTGTTTGAACATCTTGCAGGATTCCTGCATTCCGCATAAAATCAGTACATGGGTAATAAGAGGGGTATACTCCCTCTTCACGGTGAACTCTCATGACTTGTTGCACCTCCAATTCTTGTTGATTTAGTTGGTGCCTACTTCCTTCCATTTTCTGAAATTTTTCAACAATCATTATAAAATTTGATTTCAAGGTATATAATTGAGGAAAACTACTATAGGAACTTGCTAGAGTACTAAACATGCATTAAAACTAGTTTCTATCACTTAGAACAAGCATGCAAGCTCACTAAACATGTTACCTACATCAGCAAAATATTCAAGATATACTCAACCAAACAAAATTCTAATTGGATAATCAAAGGAGTCACATACCGGAGAGCAAATGTGCCAAATTTCAGACAGAAATCTGGGCTGAGCAAAGAGATCGAGAAATCTCGAGTTCTTGAGCAGAAACGCGAGTGAGAGAAAGTGAGTACGAGTTTTTCGGGAGAGAGAAGAGAATGGGTGAAAGAGATGATGAAGTGGGGCAAGGAGGGCCCACACACCAGGGTGGCGCGCCTCCCTTGCTGGCCGCGCCAGTGGGGTGCCACCCTGGGGTGCCCCACTGGTCATCCCTGCTCCCAGGTGCCCTTTCGAAAAATAAGACTACCAAGTATAATTTTTGTAAATTTTGAGAACTTCGAAAAATGCACATTTCTGGGTGTTAAAGTAATTATTACTGCGCAGGAAAATGATTTCCAAAATCTTAAACAACTAAAGCATATTGCAAAACAAAAAGTGCTACAGCAAGTAAAACAAATGGAGGGAGAAAGAAAGAAAGAAATGTTGTTTAGCTCTCTTATGCATTAAAATATACTTGTTAACAAGGTTGATCAAGTCTTGCTACCAAATAAATTTTATATGACATAAGAAGAAATAAACCTCAAATCAATCATGTTACCTTATATTGAATTGATATAGATCCAATCACAAGAGTTTGATATTCTTCTTTAGGCTCATATATAGGACAATCAATGGATCCCACCTTGATAGTTTTCACATTACAAATTGTATTAACTCCATATACTTTATCAATCCTCTTGGGAAAATAGACAGTATGTTCCTTGTCATCAACATTGAAAGTAACTTTTCCTTTATTGCAATCAATAACAGCCCCTGCAGTATTAAGAAAGGGTCTTCCAAGAATAATAGACATATTATCATCTTCAGGCATTTCCAACACAACAAAATCAGTTAATATCAAGCAATGTTGAGTAACTTGAACAGGAACATTTTCACATACACCAACAGGAATAGCAGTAGATTTATCAGCCATTTGCAAAGATATATCAGTTGCTTTCAATTTATCTAAATCAAGTCTCTTGTAAAGAGAAAAAGGCATTACACTAACTCCTGCTCCCAAATCACATAGAGCAGTTCTAACATAATTATTCTTGATGGAACAAGGAATAGTCGGTATACCTGGGTCTCCCAGCTTCTTTGGAACCTTACCATTGAAGGAGTAATTAGCGAGCATAGTGGAAATCTCCTCATTGGGAATTTTCCTTTTGTTAGAGACAATATCTTTCATATACTTTGAATAAGGAGGCAATTTAATAGCATCGGTCAAAGGGATTTGCAAAAATAAAGGTTTCATCCAATCACAAAATTTATTATAATATTCCTCCTCCTTTGATTTTAGTTTCTTAGCAGGAAAAGGCATTGGCTTTTGAACCCAAGGTTCTCTTTCATTACCATGTTTCTTTGTAATAAAATCTTCTTTAGTAAACTTTTTATTTTTAGCATGCTATTCAGGTTCTTTTTCAATTTCTTCTTTATCGGGAGCATCATTCTTATCATTATCTTCATCATGTTCATTACCACTTTCAGTTTCAGCATCAGAAATAGAAATACTATTAGGATCATTAACAGGTTCAGAGGATTCTACAACAGCTTTATGTTTCTTCTTCTTTTTCTTAGAAGGACTATCAGTTTCTTTAGTTCGTTGAGAATCTTGTTCAATTCTTTTGGGGTGCCCTTCAGGATATAGAGGATCCTGGGTAGAAACACCGCCTCTAGTTGTTACTTCATAAGCATGTTTCACTTCATGAGTATTTTTTAACAGGTCATTTTGCACTTTAGTAAGTTGATCAATTTGAGTTTGAATCATATTAAAATGTTTAATAAGCATCTTAACATCATTGGAGGTTCTCTCCACAATATCATGCAATTTACCAATAGCTTGAGAATTTTCCATTAGATGATTCTCTACTCTCATATTAAAATTATTTTGCTTAACAATATAATTATCAAATTCATCTAAACATTGATCGGGAGGTTTTGAATATGGAATATCTCCTCTATCAAAGCGTTGAAGAGAATGTACCTCGATTGTGGATGAAGGGGGAATTATCTCACATAGGTCTTCTATTGGAGGCAAATTCTTCACATCTTCAGATTTAATACCTTTCTCCATAAGAGATTTCTTGGCTTCCCTCATATCTTCATCATTTAATTCAATCATACCCCTCTTCTTCAATATTGGTGTCGGAGTTGATTCAGGTGTAGACCAATCATCATGATTTTTGCTTATCTTTGCCAATAATTCTTCAGCTTCGTCCGGAGTTCTCTTCCTGAAAACACAATCAGCACAACTATCCAGGTATGCCCTAGACTCAATGGTTAGTCCACTATAAAATATATCAAGTAAATCATGTTTTTCCAAATCATGTCCAGGCCGAGCTCTTATAAGAGAGCAAAATCTCGCCCAAGCTTCAGGCAATTTCTCTCCATCTTCTTGATCAAAGCTATAAATTCTCTGCACGGCAATATGTTGAGCACTAGCGGGAAAGTATTTCCGAAAGAAAACATCAAGCAAACAACTTGGACTATCAATAGAATCAGGAGGCAAATTATTATACCAAATCTTAGCATCATCCTTTAATGAGAATGGGAAAATCTTAGCAACAAAATAAGTATGCATCTTAACATCATCAGAAAACAAGCTGCTTAAAGTAGAAAGCTCATTCATGTGATCTACAGCACTCTCTTTTTCAGTACCACACAAAGGTGTTTTCTCAACAATAGATATATGAGATAAATCAAGAGAAAAGTCATAATCTTTATCCTTAATGTTTATAGGAGATGTGGCAAATTTAGGATCAGGAGACAGTTTATATCTAACAGCATGTTGTGCAATAAGCTTTTTAAGGTTACTTGTACTAGTAGTAGCATTGCATTTATCAATAAAATCATCATCAAGTTCCACATAATCTTCATCAAGATCGTCAATCTCAGGTGAATTAACAGGTGTAACGGTATTTTCATTAGGAGTTTCAGTATTTTCAATTTGTCTAGACCTAGCAATTGTAGCATCTAGAAAAGGACCTAATGAACCAGTATTATCAAGCACAGTAGAAGCATCATCAAAATTATCAGAGGAATTTTCAGATTCAGCAGAAATACCAACACGTGAAGCTTGTGGTGGTGAAACAAGTTGACTTATCACAGATGGTGAATCAAGAGCAGCAGAGGTACTCAGAGTTGTACCTTTTCTTGTAGTGGATTGTAATATGGCGACTTTAGTATCGCGAGGTTTACCCATGGTGGAGAATTTGCAGCGAACAATATCAATCCAAGTGAACTTGCAAATAAAGCTATGCTCCCGGCAACGGCGCGAAAAAATAGTCTTGATGACCCACAAGTATAAGGGATCGCAACAGTCTGAGGAAGTATTACCCAATTTATTGATTCGACACAAGGGGAGACAAAGAATACTTGTAAGCCTTAACGGAGTTGTCAATTCAGCTGCACCTGGAAACAGACTTGCTCGCAAGAGTTTATTAGTAGCAACAGTTTTATAGCGGTAGGAATAGTGAAATAACGGCAGCGGTGAAATAAAGACAGCAGTAGTGATTATAGTAAACAGCAAGATTAAAATACTGTAAGCACAGGGACGGATGAATGGGCGTTGCATGGATGAGAGAATTCATGTAACAATCATGGTAGGGCATTGGCAGGTAATAATAAAGCGGTATCCAAGTACTAATCAATCCATAGGCATGTGTTCCATATATAGTCGTACGTGCTCGCAATGAGAAACTTGCACAACATCTTTTGTCCTACCAACCGGTGGCAGCCGGGCCTCTAGGGAAACTACTGGAAATTAAGGTACTCCTTTTAATAGAGTACCGGAGCAAAGCATTAACACTCCGTGAACACATGTGATCCTCACATCACCGCCTTCCCCTCCGGTTTTCCCAATTTCTGTCACTTTGGGGCCTCGGGTTCCGGACAGCAACGTGTGTATACAACTTGCAGGTAAGATCATAAAACAATGCATATCATGATGAAACAATAACATGTTCAGATCTGAGATCATGGCACTCGGGCCCTAGTGACAAGCATTAAGCATAACAAGTTGCAACAATATCATAAAAGTAACATCTACGGATACTAGGCACCATGCCCTAACAATCTTGTGACTATTACATGATCAATCTCATCCAATCCCTACCATCCCCTTCAGCCTACAGCGGGGGAATTACTCACACATGGATGGGGGAAACATGGCTGGTCGATGGACGGCGTCGGTGGTGATGGCGGTGAAGATCCCCTCCATTCCCCGTCCGGCGAGTGCCGAACGGAGTTTCGGTCCGAGGCGGAGTTTGTGATGGCGGCGGCGTACTGGATGGTCTGGAAATATGGTCGAACCCCCTGGCGTTTTTAGGTCGAAAGACATATGTAGTCCAAAGGAGAGCGTCGGGGGCCGCCGAGGCGCCCACACAACAAGGCGGCGCGCCCCTCCTGGGCCGCGCCGGCCTAGTTTGTGGGGGCCTCGGGCCCCCACCCTTCTGGCTCCGTCAATATTCTGGGAAAATAGGACCTTTCGCATAAATGATTTTCCTGAAAGTTGGATTTCTGCACAAAAACGAGACACCAGAGCAATTCTGCTGAAAACAGCGTTAGTCCGTGTTAGTTGTATCCAAAATACACAAATTAGAGGCAAAACAATAGCAAAAGTGTTCGGGAAAGTAGATACGTTTTGGACGTATCACTTGTCACTAGGGCCCGAGTGGCATGATCTTAGATTTAAGCTCTATACTTATTGCTTAGATTGTATCTACAAGTTGTTTGCACATGTCTATGTCCGGAACCCGAGGCCCCAGAGTGACAACGGGATAACCGGAGGGGAAGGCGTAGGTATGAGGATCACATGTTTTCACCAAGTGTTAATGCTTTGCTCCGGTGCTCTATTAAAAGGAGTACCTTAATTACCAGTAGTTTCCCTTAGAGGCCCGGCTGCCACCGGCTGGTTGGACAAAAGATGTTGTACAAGTTTCTCATTGCGAGCACGTATGACTATATATGGAAAACATGCCTACATGATTAATAATCTTGATGTTCTGTCTTAATGCTATTTCAATCCTATCAATTGCCCAACTGTAATTTGTTCACCCAACACTTGTTATTGGAGAGTTACCACTAGTGTAGATAGCTGGGAACCCCGGTCCATCTCTCATCATCACACTACTAGGAAAAGGCCTATAGATGAAAATAGCACTACCGGCGCACCAGCAAATCCATGCGCCGGTGGAAAAATACCGCCGGCGAACAATGTTAGGCCGCGCCGGCGAAGATCCTATACTGCCGGCGCACAAGCAAATTTAGTGCGCCGGGAATAAAATTCGAAGAATTCTGGCCGGAAACAAAAATCTGGGCACCTTACCCCCGGCGCTCACACCCCCATGAATCGCCTTTTCGGTTTTCAAAAAAATAAAAGAAAATGATAGAAAATTCAAAAAATAAAATCCTTTGAACTGCCCATGTATTATGTAATCTAGCTTTAATAAAAATTTGAAAAAATTAATTTCGATATATTATGCAAAATGGCGTCATCTTTCGGTAAAACGGGATTTCTGGTTGCATACGACCTCCGATGAAAAACTTTTTTATATCAAAATCTATCTACGCGAAATTTCCTATTCGAATTCAACGGCCTTCGGCCGTTTGGAGAAAAAATGGATTCGTCAATTGGAAAACAGAAATAGGACTTTTTTGAGGTTTAAGATTTGGGTGAAAAAAAAGAAAAAATACCCCCGGCGCACCACCCTACTTGGTGCGCCGGCGGTAACATCTCCTATATATAATGCAAACCGTCGACCTCCTCCTCACTTTCCTCACTTTCCCCTCTTCCTTCTCTTTTCCTCCTCCTCCACCTCCGACGGACTCCACCAACTGCTGCACCGTCGACCTCCTCTGCATGGCCTCCTCCGCATGGCCTCCTCCGGCCACCTCCAACAGCCTCAACCTCCTCTCCGGCGTCGTCCACCTCCTCCGGCCTCCTCCACCGGCCTCCTCCACCGGCCTCAACCTCCTCCGGCCTCCTCCGCATGGCCACCACCACCTCCTCCGGCCTCCTCCTCCTCCGGCCTCCTCCACCTCCGGCCTCGCACTCCTCCACCTCCTACACCGGCGCAGCAACAAGAACAACAACCTCGGCCTACTAGACTGACGCAAAAACGGCACCACAACCGCAGCTCACGAGATCGAGATCTAGATTTAAATTTTTTTGTTTTCTGGTATAACTTACCGCTGGCGAACAAGGCAGGTGCGCCGGGGATAAATCGAGTTTCTGTCGGCGAACCAGCAGGTGCGCCGGTGGTAAGCCATTATCACCGGCCTGTTCCCACCGGCGGGCGCTAGTGCGCCGGCTATAAGAAATTTTGGTGCGCCGGCAATAAGCCTTTTCCTAGTAGTGTCATATACTCATTCTACATGTCATTGGAAGTAGTATCAACTATTTTCTGGTGCCATTGCTCTCATATTCTTGCTATTGCTCTGTGTTACTTACTCTGCTCGATATTCTACTGCTTTCACATCACCTGTTACTAGTGCTTTTCAGGTGCGGCTGAATTGACAACTCAGTTGTTAAGGCTTATAAGTATTCTTTACCTCCCCTTGTGTCGAATCAATAAATTTGGGTTTTACTTCCCTCGAAGACTGTTGCGATCCCCTATACTTGTGGGTTATCAAGCAACTGTTTGTTTATGAGCATGGATAAAACATAGCAAAGTGGTACTCAACATGTCCTTTATGAAGTAGCAAAACATAAATTCTAGGACACCTTTAAAGTTCAGAGGGTGACTAGATACAAGTAATTTAAGAACAAGCAATAGCACAATCATGAATCAATCAATAATATTTTTGGGACTATGCACATTTGAAAGGATTGTATGCCGCACCTAGAGGGGGGGTGTGAATAGGTGCTAACCAATTTTTAGTTCTTTTTCAATTTAGACTTGACACAAAGGTAAATTCTCTAGATATGAAACTATGTGAATTTACCTATATGACAAGATTAACAACTAAGCAATATATAGCTAAGCAATATAGGGAGGATAATAGGATAGAGATAACCGAGAGTGGAGCACACGGAGACACGGAGTTGATTCCCGTAGTTCCTTTCCTTTGCAAGAAGGTACGTCTACGTTCGGAGGAGTGTGGTCGCTATGAAAGCCAGACCAACAGCCATGAAGGCTTCACTCAGGTCTCCTGTGAGCAACGCCACAAAGGCCTAGCCCACTTCCACTAAGGGATTTCCTCGAGGCGGAAACCGGGCCTTTACAAGGTTCTTGGGGCACACATCCACAATCAAATTGGAGGCTCCCAAATCTGTAACAACAACAACAAGAAGAACAATATCAACTACAAACAACTAGGGTTTCTCAAAAGAGGAACACTAGCAAAGGGGCCCTCAAGCATATGAGGGGAAATGCAAATCGCTTCGGTGAAGATGTAGATCGGGGTCTTCTCCTTCGAATCTCCAAAGATCAAGAGCTTTGGTTGGGTGGAGGAGGAGATCTTGCAATTCTTGTGTTTCTTGAGTTGGCTCTAATGGTGATGAACTTGGCAATGCCTTGAGCAGCTTGGGGAGGACAAAGAAGGGGGTATTTATACCCCCTTCCAAAATCCAGCCGTTGGGACATTTCGAGGGCCGGATTATCCGGTGTAAGTGAGGGCCGGATTACCCCCGAAAAATCCGGCCTCTGGGAAATTCTGGGCAAATGTCCGGTCCTGGTCCAGGGGAGTACTGAGCCACACTTCCAAAAATCCTTAGCCGATTTTTGGGGCCCGAATATTTTGCAAATATCCAGCCCGGAATATCCGGCCTGGAGAATATAACCCGGCTTCCTTTTGTCTTGTTTTTTCACACAAAAAACAACCATGTACATATACATATATATTCTCTGCACCATCTTATCAAACATTAGCGTATCACATATATTGACATCAAACATTCAAAACATAAACCGAGAGATGTTCACCAATATTTACCTCTACCTCTCAAAGAGAAAGGAAACAATTTCAGTTTTATGATGTCACCATGTACATCCTTATATTTTTGCATCTCACAAAGTTCAACAAAATTATTAAGTTGAGAAGCGGCATCTTCATTAGTAACACCAGAAAATTGCTTTTTCATATCAAGATTTAATAAAGCAGGTTTAATTCATAGAAGGCTGCTTCAGGAGCAGGTGGAGCAATAGATGTATGAATAAAATCATTGTTGTTGGTGCTAGTAAAGTCACACAACTTAGTATTTTCAGCAGAACCCATTTTAGCAAAATTAAAACTAAGCAACAGAAATAACTGCTATAATAGAAATTAATTTTTGTGTGTTTTGGTATAAAGACAACTATAAAAAGAAACTAATTTTTTTTATGTTTTTTATATGATAAAGCAAACAAAACAAAATAAAATGAACTAAGCAAAACTATAACAAAGAAAGAGGTTGGAGATAAGAGACTCCCCTTGAAGAAATCCTCTTTCTCCCCAGAAACGATGCCAGAAAATCTTGATGGTGCTCCGGTGATGGCGCCAGACAATCTTGTTGAGCGTTGTTGTGGAAGCGGTTGGGAAACCCCAAGAGGAAGGTGTGATGAGCACAGCAACAAGTTTTCACTCATATGAAACCAAGGTTTAATCGACCGGTAAGAGAAAGGCGTGACTTGAAGGTGTTGCTAGCGACTAGTGGTAGGGTGCACTACCGGCGTCAACAACAACGTCGAACCTGCACACAACACAACCAAAGTACTTTGCCCAACTTGCGGTGAGGTTGTCAATCTCACCGATTTCTTGAACACAAAGGATTAGACGTATCGAGTGGAAAGAGATGTTTGCAGTAATTAAAGAGAACAAAGCTTTGCGGTAAGTAAACGAGCAGGGATGATTGTATGAGTGTAAAAGAAAGGACCGGGGTCCACAGTTCACTAGAGGTGTCTCTCCATAAAGATAAATAGCATGCTGGGTGAACAAATTACAGGTGGGCAATTGACAGAATATCGACCATACATGACAAGATGATTACTATGAGATTTGATTGGGCATTACAACGTAATACATAGACCGTAATCCAACTGCGTCTATGACTAATAATCCACCTTCCGGTTATCGTCCGAACCCATTCCATATTAAGTTGCAAGCAACGGATTATCGCATTAAGCAATGTGTGTAAAGCAAAAAAAAAGTAGAATTACCATTGGATAAAACATTGTTGTTTTCTCCCTAGTAGAAACAACATATCTACAATCTTAGAAGTTACTGTCACTGTCCCAGATTACAAGAGGCATGAACCTACTATCGAGCATAAATACCCCCTCTTAGAGTCACAAGCATCTACTTGGCCAGAGTATCTACTAGCAATGGAGAGCATGCAAGATCACAAATAACATATGACATGAATATATAATTGACCTCAACATAGTATACAATATTCATCGGATCCCAGTAAGCACAACATGTATGATTACATAAGGATGATCTTGATCATGTAGGGCAGCTCACAGGATCTATACATGAAGCACAAATTGGAGAAGAAAACCATATAGCTATTGCTATGGACCCATACTCCAGGGTTGAACTACTCACGCATCACTTTGGAGGCTCGCATGGCGATGTAGATGCCTCCGGCGATGATTTCCCCCTCCGGCAGGGTGCCGGGAAGAGCTTCAGAACCCCCCGAGATGGGTTCTGCAATGGCGGCCGCGACATAACTTTTCGTGGATGGAGGCTCGGGTATCCAGGGTTTTCCCGAGATCGTGAATAAATAGGCGGAGGAGGCGAGGTCGGTGGCCACTTGGGGGGGCCCACACTACCCCTAGGTGTGGGCCACACCCAGGCCGCGCCGTGGGGTGGTCTGGCCGCCCTGTGGCGCCACATTGTCCCCCCTCCGGACTCTGTCTTCGTTACGGTTAAATATTGACTTCGGCTTTTGTTTCTTCCAATTCCAAGAATATTTCCTGTACAAATTTTCTGAAATACAAAAACAACAGAAAATAGGGAACTGGCACTGTGGCATCTTGTTAATAGGTTAGTGCCGGAAATCATGTAAAAGTGCAACGAAGTGTGAGCAAAACATATATGAATTGGTGTAAAACAAGCATGGAGCTTCAAAAATTATAGATACATTTGAGATGTATCATTCACCTATGTGCACCAACAACTAATGATAAGAAATACAAGCAACTATGTGATAGCAAGATATATAAATTCAAGCACGATGGCTATCACAAAGTAAAGTGCATAAGTAAAGAGCTCAGGTATAGAATAACCGAGGCATGCGAGAGACGATGATTTATCCCAAAGTTCACACTTTTGCGAGTGCTAATCTCCGTTGGAGAGGTGCGGAGGCTTAGTTCTCCCGAACACCATAAGAGGCCTCACCTTGAGGGGTGGTTGCTTGATGCACACTAACGCCACAAAGGCCTCCCCCAAGATGCGCTAGTCATACCACACACCGAGCGCCACGAAGGCCTCACCTTATTCTCCGGTGACCCTTTCCACAAATACCTAGGTCACGGTTCCACTAAGGGATTTCCCTTGAGGTAGAAACCGAGCCTCACATAAAGGTTGAGGCACACATCTACAACTTAATTGGAGGCTCCCAACAAATCACCACAAAGGTCTAAATGCCATCTAGGGTTTCAAGAACCCAAGAGAAATAAGCTCCTCACTTTCACTTCCACGAATCCCCGTGGAAAGCTCACACCGATGCACCAAATGCAATGGCAAATCCTTCACTCCAAAATTCCACCAAAGCTACAAAAGCTTGTGGGGGAAGAAGAGAGGAAGAACAAAGGAAATTCACAGAGAGCTCCAAGATCAAGATCTAGAGGATTCCACTCACAAAGAGAGATATTTGATCAGTAGAAATGTAGATCTAGATCTCCTCTTCCTTTTCCCTCAAAAAGATTCAAGGAGCATAGGATGAGCAGAGGGATATGGCAAGCTCTCAAGGTCAACAATGGTGGAGACCAAATGGGGGAAGATGTAACCAACCCAAGGTAGAAGAAGGGGGATATTTATAGCCCCCCCCCCCCACAAAATATGGCAGTTGGAACTTTTCCAGGCCGAAATATCCGGCCTAAGGGAGGGCCGGAAATTCCGCCCCCACCCCCACCATTAAGTCCTTATTTCGGCCTGGAAATTCCGGCCCGAAATTTCCGTCCTGGAGAAAACTGGCAACAACAGCAAAACGAGAAAGACCATAACTTGAGCATCCGGACTACGATTTTGATGATCTTGGGCTCATTTAGAAGCTAGTAACAAGCTCTACAAGATCATGCAGGTAAGCAAGGGAGGATAGAAATAAATGATGAAAGGTTTGACCTATCTAAAAAAGACATACCTATAAAACCTCCAACCTCGAAAATGCAACAAGTTTCCCATGCAAAAATCATTCTCGATGAACTAGAGCTTGTCATGAGAATAAGCACAAGATCTAAAACATCACATGGGTAAGATCTAAATAACAACCAAGAAAGATGATGCAAGAATGCAAAGGTTCGAGCTCTCTGAAGCATACTATCAAGTTATGATGTCTACGCACGCTTCTATTCTTGTAGACAGTGTTGGGCCTCCAAGTGCAGAGGTTTGTAGAACAACAACAATTTTTCCTTAAGTGAATCACCCAAGGTTTATCAAACTCAGAGAGGTAGATGTCAAAGATATACCTCTCAACCAACCCTGCACGTCAGATACAAGAAGTCTCTTGTGTCCCCAAACACACCCAATACATTTGTCAGGTGTATAGGTCCACTAGTTCGGCGAAGAGATAGTGAAATACAAGTAATATGGATGATTATAAGTGGTAATTACAATCTGAAATAAAAATGGCAGCAAGCAAACATGTAGCAGAAGTTGTAAACGGTGTTTCAATGCTTAGAAACAAGGCCTAGGGATCTTACTTTCACTAGTGGACACTCTCAACAATGATGTCATAATTGAATACATAAATATCTTCTCTTCACTATGCTACTCTGAACCACTCTCCGGTTGGATAACGAACACCAATTCACCGCGTAGGGCTGCAAAAGCGCACCTTAAAATTCGCATTCACCCCACTCTATCACTTTGAGCATCCAAAGATAGTACTAGCAAACAACAAAATTTCATAGAGACATCCAACATAAACTATAACTCATGATAAGTATTTCTGTAATCTTTAGCCTAAGAGCCACAAACGGTGCGCACACTGTCACCTTCACATCATGGGACAAGGTGTCTCCGGAGATCACATTAATAAAATCAGTTGAGTAGCATAATAGATGAAGAGTAACATCTACTTATTCAATTAGATTACGAAGCTCATGATCACATAAAGATCACACCATGGGAGAGAGAGATAAACCACATAGCTACCGGTAAAGCCCTCAGCCTCGGGGGAGAACTACTCCCTCCTCATCATGGGAGTCAGGAACAACGATGAAGATGGAGGTCGAGTCGATGGAGATGGCTCTGGGGGCAATTCCCCGTCCCGGCAGGGTGCTGGAACAGAGATTTATGTCCCCCGAAACTTGTCTTCGATGGCGGCGGAGCTAAGGAACTTTTTGTGGATGGAGGCTGATTCATTTAGGGTTTTCGCGTCGGGAGCATTTTATAGGTGAAAGGGCGATGTCGGTGGGCGCCCGGGGGCCCACACCATGCCTAGGCGTGCCCCTGGCTGCGCCTAGGGGTGGTCCGGCTCTTCTCTGTCTCCCCTTTGGACTCCATCTTCGTGACAGAAAAATAGGAACTTCGGCTTTTGTTTCATCCAAAATTCCGAGAATATTTCCAGAACAACTTTTTTGAAATACAAAAACAACAGAAAACAGGAACTGGCACTGTGGCATCTTGTTAATAGGTTAGTTCCAAAAAAATGCATAAAAATTCCACGAAGTGTAAACAATACATATAGCAATTGGTGTAAACAAGCACGGAGCATCAAAAATTATAGATACGTTTGCAACATATCAGCATCCCCAAGCTTAACTCCTGCTCGTCCTCGAGTAGGTAAGTGATAACAAAATAAATTTTGATTTGACATGCAACCAACACAATCTTGATCAAGTTATTGTAAAAGCATTGCAAGCTGAAGATCAAAGTACTCTAAACATAGGCATGATGGATAAAATTCTAACAATTTAACTTAGCAACTATGTTACAACATGAAATGTAACACAAACAAAAGATCATGAATAATAATGCATTGAAAGCTATTTATTTGTTTCGAGCATAGAGAAAACATAGCAAAGTGGTATTCAGCTTGTCCTTCATGGAATAGCAAAACATAAATGCCACGACACCTTTAAGGTTCAAAGGGTGACTAGATACAAATAGTTTGAGAACAAGCAATAACATAATCATGAATCAATCAATAATAAATATTGGGACTATGCACATTATACTCAGAATGACAATTATACTCTCTTAATTGGTGCATAAAGTTAGAAGATGAAGACTCAACATAAAAGTAAAAGAAAGGCCATTCGCAGAGGAAAGCAGGGATTACTCATGTGCTAGTGCTTTTTTATTTAAATAAAACAGATGTATTGAACATACGATTTTGAGAGGTATGTATGTCTATGTCAACGAATGGCATCAAATGATTTATCATCATTTCATGTTTAATCGCTTCAAGAGTGGCTACCATAGAGAGAACAATAAAGTTCCTCTTATCCTTTGTTTGAACAAGCTAAGTTCATGATTTCTCAAGCCCATAGTGTTAGGAGATTTATTTGATTATTTGTTTATTTTATATTTAGTGGGTTGGGCACCCGTTTGCCTGCTCTTTTTGCAATATTAGGGACTAGCACATTATGCATGCTAGTCAAGGTGTGAAGCCAAATAAACATGAAAGAGACAATAAAGCATCCAACACTTTTTCATGAGCTAAACACTAGTAGGAAAACCATTATAGGTGGAAACCACCTCTGTGGCGCACCAAATGGCCCATGCGCCACAAAAATATTTCTGTGGCGCACCACTAAAATGCGCCATAAAAAATTTAATGTTTCTGTGGCGCACGTGCAAGCATATGCGCCACAGAAGATGGAGATTCTGTGGCGCACGGTGGGTAGTCACAAGTTCGTGGGACCCACGCTGGGTCCACCACTGCACATGGCCGAAGGATATTCTGTGGCGCATGGTCCAGCGTGCGCCACGAAAGTTAACTGCGTGGCGCACGTTGATCCATGCGCCACAGAATTTCCTGCGGGGACCACCCCCGGCTCACGCCACCATGATTCTGTGGCGCATGAGCTCATATGCGCCACCGAAGTTCATGTTTCTGTGGCGCATATCAGCATATGCGCCACAGAAAGTGCATAGTAGATCTCACTTTTGGAGACAGCTTTCCCCCTCTTTTCTTCCACCCACCACCCTTTCCATTCTTGTCTCCTCCAACCAGCTCGTGTTGCTCCTCTCTCCCACTCCATTTTGGTCATACTTTTCTCCATTGTTGATAGCTCTAAGCCTATTTTGTGGGCATATTTGTGAGGGGAAGCCACTCCAACTTGTAGAGGGGTACTAAAAACCACAATTCTCTTTCCCTCCTCCTCCACTTTCCCTCTTGCATGGTCCATTGTTTTGTCTCCACCACCCCATCCTCTTGCTCCACCATGATCTTGGTAGATTTGTGAGAGGTTGAGTACTATTGGATGCATGTTTTGTGTGTATGGATGTTTTGTAGGTGAAGATTATTATCGCGCTCCCGGACGGTTTGCGGTGGCGAGACGATGATGTTTATATGTGTTGAGCTTTGTGTTGTGGTTGAATGTTTGCTTGCGAAGAAGCTTATTTGTGTTGTTGGTTTGTGCCGGCGTGTGGTGCATGGATGTTTGCCGAAATGTTGATTCATTTCCATTTCGGCAAATTCTTGCACTAGCCATATGTCCCACTTTTAGGATAGGTCATGTCGAAATTTTCCGGCGATCATGCATGCATGTGTGTTTGTGCATGGTGTGTGTGGTTCTAATTAACTCTCTTTTGCTCTATATATGTATGATGCAGTCAACCATGGTCGTCCATATGAGGGAAGGACAAGTGGTTAGATACAAGGTGAACGCGAAGGCCGACATGGTTAGGAACAACATGACCCTGATAAGATGTCCGTGTCGAAAATGCGGACTCCGGCAGTGGATCGACCCTGATTCTGGACAACTGGAGGAACACCTGCTCAGGCGCGGTTTCATGCTCGGCTTCAACGAGGAGCCGGCGGCAAATGTTGGTCATGAAGAAGAGGCCGACATCGGGCGAGAAGACGAAGAGTCTCCCGAACATGGTGTTCATCATGAGGAAGGAGAGGCCGATGAAGGAGATGATGATGCCGGAGGAGATGGTGGTGGAGATGCCGAGAGCAAGCAGACGCCGCTAACGTCGGCCCTGCGGGACCCTCATGTTCAAGAGCTTCTCCTGAAGGACACGGGCAACGCCAAACCTGAAGCCAAGCTGGCGCAAATGGAGGTAGACGGGATGACTCCATTGTATCCAGGGTGCCGGCCCGAGGATACACGCTTGAGTGTAACGCTCGAGTGTCTGGAGATGAAGGCGGAACACAAATGGACCGACAGCAGCTTCAGCGATAACATGAAATCCTGGCATGCTCGTCTTCCCAAGGACAACACATTGCCGACAAGTATCGACGAGGCCAAGAAAGTAGTTTGCCCACTCGACCTACCGCACGTAAAGTACCACGCATGCATCAATGATTGTGCACTTTTTCGGAATGAGTACAAGGATAGAACCACATGTCCGGTGTGCGGCCAAGGACGGTACAAGAGAGGGAACAAGAAAGTTCCTCTGAAAGTTGTCTGGTACTTTCCTATCACTCCCCGTCTGCAGCGGTATTTCGTAGATCCTAAGGAAGCAAAGCTCATGCAATGGCACGCGGAAAGGGAGAAGCCCGCAGATGATCCGGAGAAGGGCAAGATCCTGACACACCCTGCAGACGCTAGCCAGTGGAATGCGTTGGACATTGAGTTCGCAGATGAGTTCGGGAGCGAACCGAGGAACATTCGTCTGGGCATGAGCACCGACGGACTCAATCCCTTTGGAAACCAGAGTAGCACGCATAGCACCTGGCCCGTGTTTGTATGGCCATACAACCTCCCCCCTGGCTGTGCACAAAGCAGCGGTACGTACACATGAGTATTCTTATTCAGGGGCCAAAACAACCGGGCGTGGACATGCATCTGTATCTCGGTCTGTTGAAAGAGGAGTTAGCCACGCTGTGGCAGACGCCGGCCCGTACTTGGGACGCATACAAAAGAGATTATTTCCCTCTCAGAGCCGCATTGCTAACGACAGTGCAGGACTATCCTGGTTACGCATATGTATCGTGCCAGGTGAACCACGGATTCAAGGCATGTGTCAAGTGCATGGATAAGACCCCGCATCTGCAGCTGCCGAAGCCTCCCGGGTCTTGTAAAACTGTGTTCCAAGGGACTCGAATGTGGCTTCGCTTCGATCACCCGTGGAGAAAACGCAAGGATCTGTTCAACGGCGAAGAGGAGCTCGGAAGAGCCCCACGACCGAGGAGCGGCGAAGAAATATCCGAGCTTTTGGAAAATTGGGAAGAGTGCCCCGCGCCGGGAAAGAAGCGACCGCGGGAATCGCCGCTGCTGGGAGTATGGAAAGCGAGGTCTGTTTTCTGGGACCTGCCGTACTGGAAGGTCCTCCACACGCCCCATAGCCTCGATGTCATGCACATCACGAAAAACGTTACCGAGAGCCTACTTGGCACTCTGATGAACATGCCGGAGAGGACCAAGGATGGCCCGAAAGCAAGAACCGACCTGAAATTGCTTGGCCTCAAGAAAGAACTTCAGTACCCCACCGATAGTGATGATGATGATGATGATGAACAGACGGAAATGACTCAGGGTCACCACAAAAGGGCTAAGAAGAATGAGGTGGTGGTGCTTAAACCTGCCTGCTTCACTCTGAGCGAGGAGGAGCTCGAGAGGTTTTTCGAGTGCCTCCTAGGAGTAAAAGTTCCTCACGGTTACTCGGGGAAGATAAGCAGATATCTGGACGTAGCGAAGAAGAGGTTTAGCGGGATGAAGTCTCACGACTGTCACGTGCTGATGACACAGATACTTCCCGTTGCGATGCGAGGGATAATGGACGACCACGTCCGCGAGACGCTGTTTGGCCTCTGCAACTTCTTCGACGTCATCTCTAGGAAGTCCATCGGCGTTAAGCAGCTCAACAGGCTACAAGAAGAGATCGTCGAGATACTATGCGAGCTCGAGATTTACTTCCCGCCAGCGTTCTTCGACATCATGGTGCATCTGCTTGTCCATGTAGTGGATGACATCATCCACCTCGGGCCGACATTCCTGCACAACATGATGCCATTCGAAAGGTTGAACGGTGTCATCAAAGGATTCGTTCGCAACAGGGCCCGTCCAGATGGAAGCATAGCCAAGGGCTTTCTCACCTACGAGTGCATCTCCTTCTGCCAGAACTACCTAAGCACCGAGAACGAGGATGTCGGTCTGCCCACCAGGAAGCACGTCGGCAGGCTAGCAGGGTTTGGTCACCGCGAGGGCTACCGCGCAAGGAAGAAGAAGAAGCCGCGGAAGGATCGGAAGCCGACGGTGCTCGCCAACACCACCAGCGAGATCACATTGGTCTCCGAAAGTGGGCAGCCAAAGGAGCCTTTGGATGTTGCCGCTGGGTACGGCATGCAACTCGGGTGCATTGTCCGGGAAAGCATGTCGATCAACACGGTGAATCTCCGAGGTGAAGGCAATGAGCATTTGGTCGAGCTCTGCCTTCGGAAGCTTCACCGACGGTACACGTTCCCGGCGCCATACAATAACTTGGAAAGATCCAACCCGGTGAATAAATTGGCCATCACGAAGATGAGCAACGCCCTGAGCAGCTGGAAAAGCCGGGTGAAGGCCAAGATCGACAAAGGTGAAAGCTTTGAGAGTATTAAGAAGGGTGAGCCGATGCTCGATGAAGCAGAGTTCCAAATATTCAAGGAGCGGCTGGATAGCGAGGATGCGAAAGCATGGACGGAGTGGGGTAGACAAATGCATGAGCTCAACTTAGGAGCACATCACCTTGGAAGCGGCGGTTATAGAGGAAAGATTCCCATTTGGGAAAAGGAGGACGAAGAACTTGCACGTGCTGGGAAACCGAACCCATGGTTGAAAATGACGGACCTGCAGGTGAGGTACTTTGTCCGGGCCCGCTACACTCTGGACAGGAATACAATGGAATTCGTTACCGAGCATGACGACGTGAGGAAGTTCGAGGAAAAGCTGGTAAGGGAATTTACTCGCGCGGTCCATTGCTGCACATATTACATATATGACGTGAATGCAATGCCCTAAATGTGTTCACCCTATCCTTGTCTGCAGAACGAGCAGTTGGCGGCGGCCGATCTCCCCGAGGCCGAATCGTCGTCCCAGGGCTCGACGGAGCCGTGGGACACGCCTTTCAACAGGGCGTTGAATATCCTCAAGGAGAGGCCAGTATCCAAGCCGCCGACGTCGGCTGGACGTGTCTGCGGCTTTGGTACAAGCATGAAGTTTCGCGAGTACTACAAAGAGGAAACCAACAAGAAGAGAAGGAGGAGCGTGATGTCATCAGAGGATAAAGCCGAGGTGGAAGAGCTGAGGAAGAAGGTCTCCATGCTCGAGGAAAAACAGGCAAACTCGATGGACAAAGATGAGGTGGACAAGCTTTTCGAGAAGAAGCTCCGCGATTTCCTGCCCCCTCAGGTCATCGAGGGGATAGCTGCGTGGAATGCGGCCGGTCAGGTGGGGTCGATAAAAGTGCCTAGCGCCGGGGCCAGCAACTCGATCTTCAACGCGTCGCCATCTCCGGATCTGGTTACCCCGCCGCCCACCATCGCCGCGGGGCAGCCGATGGAGTTGGATGAACCGGTGCCCCCCGCTGATCCTGCCGAGGCTACCAAGGCGCAGCCGGCGGCGGTGGTGCTTCATAATGCACCCGAGCCGCAGAAGATTGATAGGCCGGCCGCCACTGTCTCCACATTAGCACAGCTCAACGCCATCACCAAGGTACTTAACTAATTAGTTATTCCATGCCATCTCCTTCATGCGTTTTGATACCCGGCTATCTAATTAATGATGCCCAACATTACTCAGGACACTCCTTGCGTGCTCCTTCACTGCGCGCCCGGCGGCGAGTTGAAGGATGTTGCCACGGGAATGATCATACAACCGAAGAGCACCACGTTGCACACCGTGGCTATGGACGCCAACGTCCTGAAGGTCACTTTGGGTCGGGTGTTGCCGGGGTGCGAAGACATGGACCCCCCAATACAGCCCGAGGGAGCCGACGAGCACCTGACGCTTGAGAACTGCCATGGCTATACCATGGTATGGCCAAAGACCCAGATCCGTCTTGGGGGTCGCTCCACCGGCGCCTCCTCGATCATCCGGCAGCCGATCGTCCGGCCGCCTGCTCGGAGGGCAGCTCCTCCCGTCGTCACCGCCACAACAAGCCGCCACAAGAAACTGCTGGGAGAGTCTCTGCCTCAACCGCCACCGGCGGAGCCTAAAGGCAAGGCCGCTGCACCGCTATCGCCCATCCCATCACCCAACGAAGATGACATCGATGATGATGGGCCGGTAGACGTCGATGCCTACCTCAACACCGGCGCCGACATAGATGATTTGTACATGGCGGGCGCGGATGAAGAAGCATACCGCGCTCGCGACGAACCAGCTGGCCCACCCAAGGCAACCAAACAGCGCCTGGTGTTCCGCGGCTTCTCTCAAGAGACGCCTCCGGCAGCCGATACACAAGAGCCAACCGCCGCAAACATCTTCAGCCCCAATACGCTGATCAAGAAGGTCAACGAGCAGTTTGAAGCGTCGGGGGCCGTTGCTCCGAAGAAGCCCCGTAAAAGACCTAGTAAGAACAAGGAGAAGTCTGCGAGCCAGCCACCTCCGACGATCCGTCATCGGGACTCCATGGTACCTCCCAGCAAGGATGGCTTGACCAGAATGCATGAAGCTGGCAAACCAATACTGGGTCCGGAGCTGCAACACCTTGCTTCCGGAGATATGCTGCCTCTGCAGGACAGTATCCTGGTCCTAGAGAGTATCCTTCTTAAGGACAAAGATCCAAATTACCCGGTCTTCACGGTCAAGGTGCCAAGAGATGTGGGCTTCGTCACTGATGCCCCCGCGGATATATTCTTTATAGCGTACGAGGACATCTTCAAGCTATTCCACTCGAGAAGGCTGGACTATAACTTGGTCCGCCTATTCGCGCTCAATCTGGCGATGAAGATCAAGAGAGAGAGTACCCCGGACGTCGCGATAGCGGATCCCTACTACATGCGTGAAAGCCAGTTGGCCTTATCAGCGGTGCGGGTACGGGCTTCGTTGTACCTACAGAAGTGCTTCTTGGACAACAAGAGGAAGGACAACATCCTCTTGGCTTACTTTCCCGAGTAAGTACACATCCGCTAGCCCTGTAATAAATTTCTTTTCCATTGCTCATTTCCAACCTCGATCTTGTTCCAAATTTGTGTTGCGCAGAGACACGCACTGCGTACTCATCTCCATTGCCCCGAAGTATTCTCTTGCCACCTATTTCGACTCGGGGAGTGCGAAAAAGAAGAACTACGCCAGAATAAGGGGTGTGCTAGATGATGCTCTCGAGGGCTACTTCAAAAAGGGAGGCGCCTTCAAAGAAAAGGCGGAATGTTTCAGGGATGATGGTAAACACAAGTTCAAGCACGTGTTCGAGTTCCCCTGTGTCAAGCAGCCGGAAAACAGCACTCTGGACGCCTTCTATGTCATGCATCACCTAAAAGGGTTTGTCCGGGATAGCCAGAACTTGTTGCTGCCATCTGCTCTCCGAGGATGGGCCGAAAAGTTGGCGCGGATCAACGATGATGACCTCAGAGAAGACTTCCAGGATACCAGGGTCAAGTTATCACATATCATCATTCAAGACGTCACCACAGGGGGAGGGCCCTTGCACCAGGGTAGAGCGTTATGCAAGAGGGACATCGAACACCGCCTCAAAGCGCAGGGTGACACGAGGACGTGGATTACAAAAGATCTGTACAAGCCGTTCCCGGAGCCCTGCGAGCCTTGACTTAGTGTGTGATAAACTAGCTATCTTCATCGGTTAGTTTGTATATATATCGATGGACGTGGTCTTTTGTGTGGGTCGTAATTAAACTCTAAGTACTATGTTCATCGGTTTATGTGTATCGGTGGACGTCGTCTTGTGTGTGCGTGTCGCAAACTTATTGTTGTCGTGCTCAACTTTACTATATACTTTGCTCTAATATTTATCAACATATATATATATGCATGATGTACTAATATGATATACTAATATGCCCTTGTCAATAGAGATGCCGACGTACGTTGTGTACAAGGGTCGGGTTCCAGGTGTCTACGAGGAGTGGCAGGACTGTCTCGAACAGGTGCACAAGTTCAGCGGGAACAGCTACAAGGGATACGCGACTAGAGAGGAGGCGGTAGCACAGTGGAGGGCACACGTGGGCAAGAAGAAGAACCGGCTGAAGTTCTTGGTCCCCCTCTTACTCACCGCCACCGCGGTTGTACTCTACTTTACTTTAGTCTAGGTGGCTGATACGTCTCCAACGTATCGATAATTTCTTATGTTCCATGCTACTTTATTGATGATACCTACATGTTTTATGCACATTATATGTCATATTTATGCATTTTCTGGAACTAACCTATTAACAAGATGCGAAGTGCGTTCCTGTTTCTGCTTTTTGGTTTCAGAAATCCTAGTAACGAAATATTCTCGGAATCGGACGAAATCAACGCCCGGTTCCTATTTTGCCCGGAAGCATCCAGAACACACAAGAACCGCGGAGAGAGGGCACAGGCCCACCAAACCACAGGCGGCGCGTCCGGGGGCCGCGCCAACCTATGGTGTGGGCACCCCTTCGACCCTCCTGCGCCGCCTCTTCGCCTATTTAAAGCCCCTACATCGAAAACCCTTACGGAAGAAGCCACGGTACGCAAAACCTTCCAGAGCCGCCGCCATCGCGAAGCCAAGATCTGGGGACAGGAGTCTCTTCCGGCACCGCCGGACGGGGAAGTGCCCCGGAAGGCTTCTCCATCGACACCGCTGCCATCTCCACCGCCATCTTCATCACCGCTGCTGCTCCCATGAAGAGGGAGTAGTTCTCCATCGAGGCTCGGGGCTGTACCGGTAGCTATGTGGTTAATCTCTCTCCTATGTACTTCAATACAATGATCTCATGAGCTGCCTTACATGATTGAGATTCATATGAGTTTTGTATCACTATTCATCTATGTGCTACTCTAGTGATGTTATTAAAGTACTCTATTCCTCCTCCATGTGTGTAAAGGTGACAGTGTGTGCACCATGTGAGTACTTGGCATAGGCTATGATCATGATCTCTTGTAGATTGCGAAGTTAACTATTGCTATGATAGTATTGATGTGTATTATTCCTCCTACATAAGCATGAAGGTGACAGTGTGCATGCTATGCTAGTACTTGGTTTAGTCGTGTCGATCTTTCTTGCACTCTAAGGTTATTTAAATATGAACATTTAATTGTGGAGCTTGTTAACTCCGGCATTGAGGGTTCGTGTAATCCTACGCAATGTGTTCATCATCCAACAAGAGAGTGTAGAGTATGCATTTATCTATTTTATGTGATCAATGTTGAGAGTGTCCACTAGTGAAAGTCTAATCCCTAGGCCTTGTTCCTAAAATACGCTATTGCTTACTGTTTTACTGTGTTACTACTGCTGTTTACTTCCTACCTATATTACTACCATCAATTGCACGCCAGCAAGCTATTTTCTGGCGCCGTACTACTGCTCATATTCATTCATACCACTTGTATTTCACTATCTCTTCGCCGAACTAGTGCACCTATTAGGTGTGTTGGGGACACAAGAGACTTCTTGCTTTGTGATTACAGGGTTGCATGAGAGGGATATCTTTGACCTCTTCCTCCCGAGTTCGATAAACCTTGGGTAATCCACTTAAGGGAAACTTGCTGTTCTACAAACCTCTGCTCTTGGAGGCCCAACACTGTCTACAAGAATAGAAGCACCCGTAGACATCAAGCACTTTTCTGGCGCCGTTGCCGGGGAGGAAAGGTAAAAGGCACTAATACTCCGGTTCCAGGTAACAGTACTTTTTTGGCGCCATTGTGTGTGTGCTCGAAGCTATTTCCTTTAGACTCTGCAATTGCGACATTTGGTTTCTTGTTTACACTAGTTAGGCATAATGGACAACAATGACCTTTTTATTCTATTTCCTGATTTAAGACATGGATGGTTTGATGCGAAAATTAAAAAAACCATGGAACATATTAATATGAATGCTTTGAACACCATTGTTGTTAATGATATGGAAAATTCTAAGCTTGGGGAAGCTGGTTTTGATGAGCATGATATTTTTAGTCCCCCAAGCATTGAGGACAAAATTTACTTTGATGATACTTTGCCTCCCATTTATGATGATTATAATGATAGTAGTCTTTTGTTACCACCTGTTATGGAGGATAAATTTGATTATGATTACAATATACCTCCTATATTTGATAGCTACTTTGTTGAATTTGCTCCCACTACAATTAATAAGAATGACTATGCTTATGTTGGGAGTAGTAATTATTTTATGCATGAGACTCATGATAATAATGCTTTATGTGATAGTTATATTGTTGAGTTTGCTCATGTTGCTACTGAAAGTTATTATGAGAGAGGAAAATATGGTTGTAGAAATTTTCATGTTACTAAAACACCTCTCTATGTGCTGAAATTTTTGAAGCTACACTTGTTTTATCTTCCTATGCTTGTTACTTTGCTCTTCATGAACTTGTTTATTTACAAGATTCCTATGCATAGGAAGCATGTTAGACTTAAATGTGTTTTGAATTTGCCTCTTGATGCTCTCTTTTGCTTCAACTACTATTTCTTGCGAGTGCATCATTAAAACTGCTGAGCCCATCTTAATGGCTATAAAGAAAGAACTTCTTGGGAGATAACCCATGTGTTTATTTTACTACAGCAATTTTTGTTTTGTTGAGTCTTGGAAGTTGTTTACTACTGTAGCAACCTCTCCTTATCATGTTTTTATGCCAAGTAAAGTTTCTATGTCAAAGTTGATGTTATATTTGGGATCGCTGCGCAGAAACAGCATTGCTGTCTGTCACGAATCTGGGCACAGTTCTCTGTAGAAAATTCGAAAAAATCTGCCAATTTACGAGCGTGATCCTCAGATATGTACGCAACTTTCATTAGTTTTGAGTTTTTCCATTTGAGCAAGTCTGGTGCCAGCTTTAAATTCGTCTTTACGGACTGTTCTGTTTTTGACAGATTCTGCCTTTTATTTCGCATTGCCTCTTTTGCTATGTTGGATTCATTTCTTTGATCCATTAATGTCCAGTAGCTTTATGCAATGTCCAGAAGTGTAAAGAATGTTTGTGTCACCTCTGAATGTGTGAATTATTAATTGTGCACTAACCCTCTAATGAGTTTGCTTGAAGTTTGGTGTGAAGGAAGTTTTCAAGGGTCAAGAGAGGAGTATGATATACTATGATCAAGAGGAGTGAAAGCTCTAAGCTTGGGGATGCCCCGTGGTTCACCCCTGCATATTTTAAGAAGACTCAAGCGTCTAAGCTTGGGGATGCCCAAGGCATCCCCTTCTTCATCGACAACATCATCAGGTTCCTCCCCTGAAACTATATTTTTATTCAATCACATCTTGTGTTCTTTACTTGGAGCGTCTGTATGTTTTTGTTTTTGTTTTTGTTTGAATAAATGATTGTTTGGGAGAGAGACACGCTCCGCTGGTTCGTATGAACACATGTGTTCTTAGCTTTTAATTTTCATGGCGAAGGTTGAAACTGCTTCGTTAATTGTTATATGGTTGGAAACGGGAAATGCTACATGTAGTAATTGGTGTAATGTCTTGAATAATGTGATACTTGGCAATTGTTGTGCTCATATAGATCTTGTTTAAGCTCTTGCATCATGTACCTTGAACCCATTAATGAATAATTACATAGAGTTTGTTAAAATTTGGTTTGCATGATTGGTCTCTCTAAGTCTAGATATTTTCTGGTTGAGGTGTTTTGAACAACAAGGAGACGATGTAAAGTCTTATAATGCTTACAATATGTTTATATGTGAGTTTTGCTGCACCGGTTCATCCTTGAGTTTGCTTCAAATAACCTTGCTAGCCTAAACCTTGTATCGAGAGGGAATACTTCTCATGCATCCAAAATCCTTGAGTCAACTACTATGCCATTTGTGTCCACTATACCTACCTACTACATGGTATTTCTCCGCCATTCCAAAGTAAATTGCTTGAGTGCTACCTTTAAACAATTCAAAAGTTATTACCTCTTATTTGTGTCAATGTTTTATAGCTCATGAGGAAGTATGTGGTGTTTTATCTTTCGATCTTGTCATTTACTTTTGACAGACTTTCACAATGGACTAGTGGCTTCATCCGCTTATCCAATAATTTTGCAAAAAGAGCTGGCAATGAGGTTCCCAGCCTCAATTAATTAACTTGCATTAATAATTCTCTTCACATGTTTTGCTCTGATCTATCAGTAAGCAACTTAAATTTGCAAATAGACACTCCTCCATGGTATGTGAATGTTGGAAGGCACCCGAGGATTCGGTTAGCCATGGCTTGTGTAAGCAAAAGGTTGGGAGGAGTGTCGTCCATAAATAAAGAAAAACTAAACTAAAGTACATGTGTAAAAAAAAAAGAAGAGGGATGATCTACCTTGCTGGTAGAGATAACGTCCTTCATGGGAGCCGCTCTTGAAAGTCTGGTTGATAAGGGGTTAGAGTGCCCACTACCATTCGTTGACAACAACAAACACCTCTCAAAACTTTACTTTTATGCTCTCTATATGTTTTCAAAATAAAAGCTCTAGCACAAATATAGCAATCGATGCTTTCCTCTTTGAAGGACCTTTCTTTTACTTTTACGTTGAGTCAGTTCACCTATCTCTCTCCACCTCAAGAAGCAAACACTTGTGTGAACTGTACATTGATTCCTACATACTTGCATATTGCACTTATTATATTACTTTGCATTGACAACTATCCATGAGATATACATGTTACAAGTTGAAAGCAACCGCAAACTTAATCTTCCTTTGTGTTGCTTCAACACCTTTACTTTGATTTATTGCTTTATGAGTTAACTCTTATGCAAGACTTATTGATGCCTGTCTTGAAAGTGCTATTCATGAAAAGTCATTGCTTTATGATTCAGTTGTTTACTCATGTCATTACCATTGTTTTGATCGCTGCATTCATTACATATGTTTACAATATGATCAAGATTATGATGGCATGTCACTTCAGAAATTATCTTTGTTATCGTTTTACCTGCTCGGGACGAGCAGAACTAAGCTTGGGGATGCTGATACGTCTCCAACGTATCGATAATTTCTTATGTTCCATGCTACTTTATTGATGATACCTACATGCTTTATGCACATTATATGTCATATTTATGCATTTCTGGAACTAACCTATTAACAAGATGCCGAAGTGCCAGTTCCTGTTTCTGCTGTTTTTGGTTTCAGAAATCCTAGTAACGAAATATTCTCGGAATCGGACGAAATCAACGCCCGGTTCCTATTTTGCCCGGAAGCATCCAGAACACACGAGAACCGCCAGAGAGGGGGCACAGGCCCACCAAACCACAGGCCGGCGCGGCCAGGGGCCCGCGCCACCCTATGGTGTGGGCACCCCTTCGACCCTCTGCGCCTCTTCGCCTATTTAAAGCCCACGAAAACCCTTACGAGAAGAAGCCACGGTACGCAAAACCTTCTAGAGCCGCCGCCATCGCGAAGCCAAGATCTGGGGACAGGAGTCTCTGTTCCGGCACCCTGCCGGACGGGGAAGTGCCCCGGAAGGCTTCTCCATCGACACCGCTGCCATCTCCACCGCCATCTTCATCACCGCTGTGCTCCCATGAAGAGGGAGTAGTTCTCCATCGAGGCTCGGGGCTGTACCGGTAGCTATGTGGTTAATCTCTCTCCTATGTACTTCAATACAATGATCTCATGAGCTGCCTTACATGATTGAGATTCATATGAGTTTTGTATCACTATTCATCTATGTGCTACTCTAGTGATGTTATTAAAGTACTCTATTCCTCCTCCATGTGTGTAAAGGTGACAGTGTGTGCACCATGTGAGTACTTGGCATAGGCTATGATCATGATCTCTTGTAGATTGCGAAGTTAACTATTGCTATGATAGTATTGATGTGTATTATTCCTCCTACATAAGCATGAAGGTGACAGTGTGCATGCTATGCTAGTACTTGGTTTAGTCGTGTCGATCTTTCTTGCACTCTAAGGTTATTTAAATATGAACATTTAATTGTGGAGCTTGTTAACTCCGGCATTGAGGGTTCGTGTAATCCTACGCAATGTGTTCATCATCCAACAAGAGAGTGCGAGTATGCATTTATCTATTCTGTTATGTGATCAATGTTGAGAGTGTCCACTAGTGAAAGTCTAATCCCTAGGCCTTGTTCCTAAATACTGCTATCACTGCTTGTTCTGTTTTACTGCTGCGTTACTACTGCTTGTTTACTTCCTACAATATTACTACCATCAACTGCACGCCAGTATTTTCTGGCGCCGTACTACTGCTCATATTCATTCATACCACTTGTATTTCACTATCTCTTCGCCGAACTAGTGCACCTATTAGGTGTGTTGGGGACACAAGAGACTTCTTGCTTTGTGATTACAGGGTTGCATGAGAGGGATATCTTTGACCTCTTCCTCCCTGAGTTCGATAAACCTTGGGTAATCCACTTAAGGAAACTTCTTGTTCTACCCTCTGCTCTTGGCCAACACTTGTACTCTACTTTACTTTAGACTAGGTGGCCGGTGACGATGCATGTGCATATGAGACGAGATGAACACATGTATGTGTATGCGACGATCAAACACATTTCTACTTGTGTAATTTGGATCTAAATGATGTAATGATGAAGACTTGTGTGTATCATGTCATTTGTGTGTCATTTGTGTGTCATTTCTGACTATTTCTGTTATTTCTGGAATGTGCTATGTATTTGCTGTATATATACCTGTATATTTCCTGTGAAATACCTGTATGTACTGCAGAAATGAAAAAAAAATCGAAAATCCAAAAATTAACATTCTGTGGCGCACATAAAAAATTGTAAGTATTCTGTGGCGCACGTATCCACCGGTGCACCATAAAAAAATTCTGTGGCACATGCGGGCTAATGCGCCACATAATTCCAAACTTTTGTGGCGCACTGGTGCGCATGCGCCACAGAATTCCAAACTGTGGTGCACCCACTGCGCCAGAATTTAAATACTAGTCGCGTGGCATCTGTGGCGACGGCCATATGCGCCACAGAATTTTCATTTGGTGCGCCACAGTTAGCCCTTTTTCCACTAGTGAAAACATGAACACAAAACATGTAATAACTTTTAAAGGTTTTAAAGGTAGCACACAAGCAATTTAATTTGGAGTGGCGGTGAAATACCACATATAGGCAGGTATGGTGGACACATTTGCCAAACTTTGGGTTTTTGGGAGTTGGATGCACGAGTAGAGCTCATACTCAGTACAGGTGAAGGCTAGCAAGAGGCGGGAGCGACCAACTAAGAGAGCAATAATGGCCATAATCATGCATAGCGATAAAACATTATTAATCAAAGCATAAAGTGATATTACAAGTCAAAATCTAAATGATCATAGAGGCTTGAGGTGAATGGTTTGTAGTCATAACATGGTGTAAGCATGCGCCAAGTCAACCCAAATAAAATATTTAAAGGAGAATACCACAATATTATGCTTTTATATGATTAAAACAACACATGATTCTTTCAATGGCATATTAAGCACTCTCAGATATTTGAGAAAAGTCATGCTACAACAATAACTACTACGCATATAATTAAAATAATATCTAACATGACATGTTAAAGTCTAAGCCACAGTCTAAACAAGCTTCCTTTTGTACCACTATAAGCATGAAATATTTTACTCTTCTCCAACAGCAATCAATTTTTTTGAAACAACTCTCATAATAATTTATCAATGAAGACCAGAGAGCTAATCATACCTAACTAAAGAAAACTAACAAGCTCTGAACAAGAGATGCATGAAAAACATAAGCTAAAAGCATTGCAGTAGCTAGACAAGAATACTCAACAAATATAAGTGAAGAATACGAGTATTCACATGAAAAAGCAGAGCTTGTCTCTCTCCCACACAAGAATGTTAGGATCCAACCAAGTTGATTACAGGAAAAAAAAACAAAACAAAAATAAATACAAAAATAAAGATGCTCCAAGAACAACACATAGTATATGAAGCAATAAAAATATAGTATCTTAAAAGATGACCTGATATTTTTGTTGATGAAGAAGGGGATGCCTTGGGCATCCCCAAGCTTTGACGGTTGTACCTCTTGGATATTTATTAGGGTGACATGGGCATCCCCAAGTTTGAGCTTTTGTCCATCCTTCATCTCATCACATCATTTTCCTCTCCCTACACTTGAAAACTTCCTTCGTACAAAACTTCACACAGTTTTCATTAGCAACATTAGTGTATTCAAGATAATAAATCCACTTTGGTTTAGTTTCAACACAAGTCAAACATCCATTAGAACATTAGATACTGTAGCAACTTATTTGAAAAGCTCTTTCTCTCAAAAGAACTCAAAAAGAAAAAGATTAAGAGGCAAATGCAAATAGTAGCAGAAATCTGTCAAAATAGAACAACAGGTAAAGATCAATTTTTTCGAAAATCCTCTATTGCTCAACTCGAAAAGTGCAAAACTAATGAAAGTTACATAATAATCTAGGACATATGCTCAAATATTTTCAGATCAATCTGTTGCTCAGGATGAGAGTATAAAATTTTTGGTGGCAGCACAGAATCTGTTTCAGGATAGCAACTTCCCCAAATCTTACCTTCTTCCTATTAGAGGCTGTCCTTGGTAGAAAAACGAAATAAAAAGGATAAGGAGAGGTTGTTAAAGAGGTAACAACTTCCAAGACATGGATAAGTCTAACCCACTTCCTATGAGAAATAATGTTGTAAAGAAACAAGTCATGGAAGCACAAAGCAACAAGCATAGGAAAGCAAAACAAGTGCAACTTCAAAATTTTCAACATAAAAAGGTGAAACTTAATATTTTTGAGATACATAAAACCATGTTTCCTCTCTCATAATAACTTGCAGTTGCATAATTAATAAAATTAAAAATATAACTATCACATAAAACATTCTTATCATGAGCCACATGCATAAAATAATTATTACTCCCCACATAAGCATAGTCATTCTTATTAATTATATTGGGAGAAAATTCAACAAAATAGCTATCATTATTATTCTCATCACCATAATCATCAAATATATGAGGCATATTGTAATCATAATGAATTTTCTCCTCAATAGTAGGTGGACTGAAAATATGATATTCATCATTGTAATCATCATATATTGGAGGTATAGTATCATCATAAGCAATTTTGTCCTCTAAAGTTGGGGAACTAAAAATATCATTTTCATAAAAACTAGCTTCCCCAAGCTTAGACTTTTCCATAGCATTAACAATAATGGTGTTCAAAGAATTCATACTAATAACATTGCTATTAGCATGCAAATAAAGTTCCATAGGTTTTTTAATTTTCTCTTAAAACACCTCGTGTCCTAACTCAAGATAAATACTATAAAGCTCTCTAATTTTTTTTGTTGCTTTACGCCTAACCAGTGAAAATAAAAACAAGAAATAAAAACATATAATTGCAGAATCTAAAGGAAATAACTCCGAGCACTCACACACCAGCAACAGTACTAAAAGATAGCTTAGTAGCCAGAGGATGTGAGTACCTTTTACCTTACCTCCCGGCAACCAGAAAAGAGCTTGATGTCTACGCACACTTCTATTCTTGTAGACAGTGTTGAGCCTCCAAGTGCAGAGGTTTGTAGAACAGCAACAAGTTTTCCTTAAGTGAATCATCCAAGGTTTATCGAACTTGGGGAGGTAAAGGTCAAAGATATCCCTCTCAAGCAACCCTGCAATTAAGATACAAGAAGTCTCTTGTGTCCCCAACACACCCAATACACTTGCCAGGTGTATAGGTGAACTAGTTCGGATAGTGAAATATAAGTAATATGGATGATTATAAGTGGTAATTGCAATCTGAAATAAAAATGGCAGCAAACAAATATGTAGCAAAACTGGTTGTAAACGGTGTTTCAATGCTTGGAAACAAGTCCTAGGGATTATACTTTCACTAGTGGACACTCTCAACAATGATACCATAATTGAATACATAGATATTATCTCTTCACTACGCTACTCTGATCTCCACATTGTGTTTTGTTAATAAATATTTACAGGAGCTAGAGATTGCATCCAGGAGGCCTTCGTCCAAACTAAAGGCACAGAAGGTTATACAAACCGGGAAGAAGAAATGGAAGGCTCCAGTCCCAGGTAGTGTAAAAGTCATTGTTCATGGAGGTTTATCACGTCAAGAAAATCATGGAGCTATAGCTGCTATTTGCATAGATGATAGAGGAAAATACATGGGGGCATCGACCACTATTTATGAGGGGCTCACATATCCTACAAGTCTGGAAGTTCTAGGGTCCAATGAGGCCATCTCTCTAGCGCTTGACATCCACATTCAGAAAATTTAGGTTTCCTTAGATTGGATGTTATCCAAAACTTGAAAACAAGGTGTCATGCCATTCTGTGATGGTTCTTCAGGAAATAGAGCAGCGAGGTTGGTTGTATTCGGCCATGAACGGAGTGTTATGCATGGGATGCACATAAACTTGTAAAGATCTACTATTCCTATAGGCCGCCATGTGTGGCTTTATATCTGCCAGATATTATTTGTATTCTTATAAACATTGATGATGAATAAAAGTCCCTCTAGTTCTCCTAAAAGAAATAGATAGAGATAGAGATATTGTTGAGCCCTTTAAGTTCTATGACCTGTAGAATTTGCCTAGCCTTCCCCTTTGAGGAGTTTCCAAGCATGGTGGTATTACCTAGTGGAGAAGAGGCAGCCTGAGTCGATGGGCACCTCTGGCTTAGGACATATTTTAAGTACTTTCTCGGTCTCAAAAATATGTTGCATATTTATCTAAATTTGAATGTATCTAACATGTTGGCAATGTGTTTGTTTGTTCTTTAAAAAACAAATACATTCATTCTCATAGATAGACACGTGGACAAATTTTCTTTTAAAAGTTACACAATTTTAGGGTTGCAAACAGTGTAGACGCACAACACAAATGGCTAGTGCCTAAAAAACAAGATGAACCATGCATTGGCACCTCGCTACTTAGTTTATTAGTTGGTTCACTTCTTTTTTTTCAGAAGAGGTTAGAGTGTTCATACTTTGTGGCAGTCCTTATGTAATTTCTACTTCTATTGTTCTTATGTAATTATGTTTTTCTTTATGTATTTATTACTTCTATTGTTCTTATGTAATTATGTTTTAAATCTTCTCTCATGCATGCAGGTTATCTACTGATGTACAACTATGCTTTATACATGGTCGCCTCTACAGCGTGTGGAGCATCACAACTTTTTTATGAATGTGTCTACATAGTTGGAGGACGTGACGATGGATACTTTTTCTCAACATAGATGACAACATAATCTTCGGATAGGCCCTATGTCACCTTAATTAGCAGTCTCACAATTTCTAATCTTTGATATGTATTATGCCGGTTGAGTTTGTACTTTTGACTTGGATTGGGTGTGTGCATCCTAATATTGCAGAAGCCGGGTGTAATGGTTAAACTTTTTAAATAATAAAGCACCATTTATAAAAATAAAGTATTCATATTTTATTTTATGTTAGAACTAGCTAAGGTGGGCTTAAAATGAACAAGATAGAACATTAAGAGAATTAGTCGACAACCCATGCATTTTCACATATTGGTATTAAAACTAATTCATTTTCTTGGGGTGCTCCTATTATAGATGCATGCAAATTGTACATAATTGGTGGAGGTGAAAACAGCCCTGAATTTGCATATACGACAAACATGGCTAACCAACAGTTGCATATATCTCGTGAAAGAGGTAATGCACCACACTATGACATCATGGATGCTAGCTATATGTTTTCTAGTAATTCTATTTTTTTAATAGACATTGTCTACAATGTAGGCTCATGAACTTCACCACCACACCCGCACACTGACACAATTTCCATGTAATATCGAGTTGCCTCGGATCTATATTGATGAACTAACCAAGGGCACCTCACTACCGACAGAAACACCTCCCATCGAACAAGTATTCCATTTTGATGAGACACACATGGTGCTAAATCTGGAGTTTGATCCCTTGTGAACTACATACGGGCAGCCATCCTCCTAACAATCTAACCACATCTTGATTCTCAAAATTATTCACTCATATAGTACAACATATGTCTTCATTTAATAGTTTGTTTTGATATCTTAATTTCAGATTACAAATATACGAATATTATAATTTATGAATATTAGAATTTATTTGAGTCTTGTTTTAGAATATGACACACTTTCACTTTATTCAAAACCAGAAACGTACAGATGAATGTGAATAGTATTAATAATTGCCATACAATAATTATATTGATCTGAAAAATTGTGAAAAACCAGGTTCAAATATTTTCCAAAAGTAAATCCTTTTTATGAATATTATTTTGTTTGGAAATAATTAGTAGGTAACCTCATTGAAAGACATGTTTTCACACAAAAAAATGGTTACCTTTTATTATATCAGAACTGCACAATACAATTTACTACAAATTTGAAGTTATGTGGATTCAGAAATTGACATAATATTTTTGTATCACGACATATTAAAAAAAGGTGTGTATACATTGTGACAAATAATACTACCTATTTCCTAAATATACATTGAAAGTTTGTCTAAATTCAAATGTATCTAGACATTTTTTAGTGCATGAATACATCCGAATTTAAACGAACCTATCAACATCTTTTTATGGACGGTGGGAGTAATATTTTACATCTTTTTATCAACATCTTTGAGAGATCTTTTTTTAGATCATTATTTGAATGATCTTGGTTGCAAGAACCATAGGGCACCCTTCCTGGATACCCAGTTACCCACCCTTCCCTATAGGCTTATTGGCTATTTGTTATTCTACCGGCTGGCTATCATTTGTTTTTAACATAATCACTACCTCTGTTTAAACCAAACAATTATCAGAAATCAGAATAAATATGATTCGTACAAGCACCTTTTCATATCAAACAAAAACTGTTTTTAGTTATAAAATTAGGAGGACTTTTGGTTCACGGAGTAAAATAATAGTACTACTGGAAATACTACACTACACATATGCATGCGAGCTAAGTCATCTGGTTTGCACCATGGCCATCCATATATAATTGTGTGGCCGTCACTATACATTTGCGGTTGGTACAACGAACCCAGGTGGCTACCAAGTCAGACAATCGGCCAAATAAACTATCTGGTGACTCCTTCGCGTAAGTTAAATCAGAGCTCTCCATAAGTACAAGTGGAGGAAATTAACATACGTATGCATAAGGAACCCTAGAGTTATCATTTTCTTATTTGAATGTAGTTCTTGTACAATTATATCCGAACCATAGACGACTGCATAATCGTAACAGGTATTAATGAATTTGCCCTCCCAAAACACGGGAACATCAGTTACATAGGGAAAAAAATGGTCCATGATACTTTGAAACTTGAAAATTGAAATTGCTTTAGCTGCTTGACAGGCCAAGATCAACTATACTTTTTTTTGCCAATAATCTCAACTATACTTAGAAGAAATAGAAATAGTTAATATAGATTTATCGTGTTTTTCCCTAATTGATATCCTCCATGTTTGATCTCGGTTAGTTTAGCAGATGGGCAGGGGCTCGCCGTTCCATTCCTTGAGGCATTCGAGCAACGGGTCAATGTGCTTGCCTTGGTTGATGGCCACGAGCACCTTGTTCAGCTCCTCCCCCGGTGACCGTGTCTTCTCGCCGGTAAGAAAAACGGTTCCGAGCTCCTCACGCACAAACCGGTAAAGAGGGTACGAGCGGCACTCGGTGATTCTGTTGGGTGTCGTAGCCGTGCCTCTCTCTACCGCAGCACGTGCGGCCTCGACCGCCATGGGCAGCGCCGTGCGTAGCTCTTCCTCGAACTTGGTGACCTTGGCAAAGACGGAGGTCTCCATGTCGAGCTCAGCAACGCCGTTGGCCAGAGCTCTCTCCACGAGCACACCACGAAGCTTCTTCATCAGTGGGTAGTTTTGGCTGCATGGGTCATCGGCGTAGGCGAAAACCGCCTCACGGTCTATCTCTTGGAGCATGTCCTTCTCGCATAAGCGAGCGACATGTAGACCACCGGTGGAGTTGGTGCTCAATGTCTTCTTGGCCACTGTCATCACACAACTCTTGACGGCGCTCCGGACGTTCTCCTCGATGTGGCGAAGATCGATGGCCTGGCAAAGGGCAACCAAGAACGTCGAGGACATGAGCTTCAAGATTTCAATGGCCTCCTCGGTCTTCCTCGCGGAGATGAGACCCAACGAGTTCACGTCCTGGTTGTGCTGCTCGGCACTCTGGACATGGTTGGTCACCGGGTTGCCCAGGAACTGCAGCTCAGAGCAGTATGAGGCCATGGCGATCTCGGCTCCCTTCAATCCATAGTCCAAGCTCGGGTTGCGGCTGCCGGACAGGTTGGATGGCAGTCCGTTGTTGTAGAAGTCATTCACGAGCTCTGAGAACTGCGCGAACATGAGCTTGCCGATAGCGGCCAGGGCAAGGCGGGTGTTGTCCATGGACACACCAATGGGTGTACCTTGGAAGTTGCCGCCGTGGATCGCCTTGCCGCGGGAGACATCGATCAGTGGGTTGTCGTTGACGGAGTTGATCTCACGCTCGATTGACTTGGTTGCGGCACGAATAACCTCGATTTGAGGACCAAGCCATTGTGGTGACGTGCGGAGCGCATACCGGTCCTGCTTCGGCTTCATCAGTGGGTCAAGATCGCCAAGCTTCTTTGCAAGCTTCATGTAGGAGCTTCCCTCCAAGATGTGCTCCATGATCGCAGCAGCCTCTATTTGTCCAGGGTGATGCTTGAGCTTGTGAGTCAAGTGGTCGGTGTACTCTGGCTTGCCGTTCATGACCTCACAAAACACGGCAGAGAGGACCTCTGCCATGACGGAAAGAATGTTTGCCTCAAAGAGCACGGTTGAGGCGAGACCAGAACCGACGGCTGTGCCATTCACCATGGCAAGACCTTCCTTTGGCTGCAACTCGAAGAAGCCACCGTTGATGCCGGCAATGTTGAACGCCTCAGCGGCATTCACTTTCCTGCCATCCGGTGCAACCGCTACCGAGTTCTGGCGGCCGGTGACGAGACCGGCGATATAGGAGAGCGGGACCAAGTCACCGGAGGCGGTGATGGTGCCTCGGAGTGGCAAACACGGCGTGACGTTGGCATTGAGCAGTTTGGCAACGGCCTCGAGGATCTCGAACCGGATTCCAGAGTAACCCTGGAGGAGGGTGTTTATGCGGACGAGCATGGCCGCGCGCGTCGCTCCAGCGGACAGAACATGGCCGTCGGAGCCGGTGCCGAACGCGCCCGCGTTGAGGAACCTGATGAGCTCCCTCTGCAGGGCGCCGCCCTCCTTGGTCCTCCGGTGGGACGTGGCTCCGAAGCCGGTGGTGACGCCGTAGCTGTCGACGCCGTTGGCCATGCTGTCCATGACCCAGTCGCTGCTGGCCTTGACGCGCGCGCGGGCAGACTCGTCGAGCTGCACCTTGGCCTCGCCGGCCGCGGCCACCGCCGCGACCTTGGCGATGCTGAGGCTGGCGCCCTCGATCGTGACGACGGACTGCCGGTACTCGGCCACCATCCGCTTCACCTCGTCCAGGTGGCTCCCCGTCAGCGACTCCGCGGCCTTCCCCCAGTTGAGCGGGTCGGCGTGCTGGATCGCCGCCGTGCATAGGGCGCCATTATCGCACTCCATTGCAGCCGGCTGAAGAGAAGGAGTTACTGGACGCACTGACTGAATGGGCTGAAGAAGATTAGAGCGCAGTAGCGGAGAAGGATGAGCTAGTGCTGTAGCTCGCTGGACTGGGTAGTGGCTGCTAATCACTTGGAGCGAAATGGATGGGGGTGCCAGGTTTAAATAGGAAGAGGAATGGACTTGGCACGCGCACGAATGCCGGTCAAGGCCAAGACCAACGGTGGTTTCCACCTGCCTGAGACGCGAACAAAAACACGTTCAGCATGGGGTTGGCGCGCGCGCTCAGTGGGCTTAAAAACTAGAAATACTGCATTAGTCATTGCTTGCGGTTGTTGCCTGGTTGGTGCGGTCTGCCCCATGGGGTTGGTGCGGACGCCATGGATCCCATGGCTCGGCTGACCGAGCTTGATGCTACTCTGCGTTTATGCTCCCTTAACAAATTGACTGACTTTTGCTTTGCAGCTCCATTTTGGAGCCCTTGTTTAACGGCTACGATTTGAACGAGACCAGTGTATACATCATTAATAACATGAATCAGTTTTCTTGATGAACTGAAAGGAAAACAATCATCGTCGTCGTCAGGCATGTCAAATTTACATTGTTCCTTTTTCTTCCTCACTTGCAAAATATTGAAATCTGCTACTTATTTCTATACATTTTAACCAAGTCGCCATGCTGAAACTTGCATTGTAAAGGTAGGATTAAGAAAGTGCCACATGAGTCAATTTGCGTATCCATATATAACTCGTGATTTTTTTTTCCGTGTCCATCGACTATTGCTTACGCTTCAACTAATAAGTATGATCCACCATACATAGACTGATTGGACGATGTTTATATACATGATTTTTGTTAATAGGAGATGTTTTGGTATGCTTACAAAATCTATTAGGTGTCATATGTTTATTCTCAGTTACAAAGTATTATCAAATGCAATGCACTCAACGAAGTTCTTTTGGTGACATTCAGTTTCAGAATATTTGTATATATGTTTACGAATAAATCTAACACACCAAAAACCATATGTATCTAGATAATTATGTACCTAGACCCGTTTTACTATATAGATACATAAGAATTTAGATGACTATACGGAATTTTTTGGAACAGAGCGAGTAGTATATATATTCACCAGTTTATATAGTATCTTTTACGGTGATTGGCACGGAACTTTAGCTCCGTCTAATTGAATCTGGGTTCCGTCTAAAGTAATTTTTCGTAGCCATTGATTAAATCGGTGTGTACCTTCTATAGTACTTCAACAACTCTAAATGGACGTTTTGAAGGTCAACTCATGAAATCATAGTCTGAAAAAAAATCAGGAAAGAAAAAGAGATTATCAATCGTGTTCTGCTATCCCAATCGCAGACGCGAGCCGCGGCCGCCCCCTCCCTCCGTCGCAGCCGGCAGCCACCGCGTCGTGGCCCTCCCCTTCGAAGGCCTGCCTCATGAAGACCACCCCATGCCTCCCAGCAGCCGGAGTTCTTCGATCCTCCCAGTGCAGCCAGCTCAGACGCCGCCCCCTCCTCATGTGCCAGATCTCGGTCGACGCGACGACGCCTAACCGAGGAATTCTCCTCCTCGGCCAAGTCTGTTGCGCCATCGCTCTCTTCACCGCCTGGATCGGAGCCGCCAGCCACCACATCGGGATCGGAGACAGCGTCATCCATCAGGCGTGTAAAACTGGTTTATGCCATGAGTCATGCTTCATCCGTCAGGTTTTTATCTGAACTCTGTTACAATCTACAGACTATGCTAATCATATATACCATGAGCATAACCAGATTTGCTCATCATTTAATTATCATTACCGTTATCATTGTGAACTGTGAATGTTGCTTAGTTTAGCACGAATGACTCACATATTACAGAAAGTGTACCACATGACATCTTTTCTTGAGCCTCTTTTGTAATAATATCTGTGTATTGCTGTCTTTAGTAACAGTTATATTAGCCTGAAAGGTGCATGTTTTCTCTGCGATTGACAAGTTGAATATATCAGTGTTTGATTGGTGAAATTCTTTGTAGGCTAATTGATAATATGAACTTATACATCTAATTTGTGATCCATATTTAGATATTTTAGTATACCGAACTGGACTTAACCTGATGCTTTTAGTACCCACTTTTAGTTTTCTACTTCTTTATAAAGACTTTGATTCCTAAATAGAATTAGGAACTGAATATCTACTACTTATATTTTTGAATTTTGTGTGTAATTGTTTCCTCTGTTCATGGATGGCAGAGACATGACAAGCTATCCAAGCTCTATGTGGAGGCCTGCCGTGCAGAGAAAAGTTCCTAATTCCCGCCGTAGTGGTGAGCACGTAGTCGTTGCAGCGGTACACACACGTGTAATACCGATACGTTGGATCGCTGACCACACCACCGTGCATCGAGAACATCATCTGAAACATCCTCAGACAGGTATCTCTGTCAGTTCCTTGACCACAAAGAAATAGTACTCACTACCGAATCAAAACATGTTCTCTGAATTCAACATCCATGTCTGGAACCTGTTGCAGGTGAGGGAGATGACGATGGAGCAGGCCGCCGCCCTGGACGAAGGCTACATGCGCAACAACAGGCCGACACAGCAGCTCAACGGCTGCACTGTGCAGCTATATCACCGGTCTGGGAGAACAAGACGAACGAGGCCTGATCGATGTGCATCGGTCCTTTGAAGATGATGGCGCAAAAGTTATTGCAGTTTCTTTTCTTTTTGGTTTCGTTTCACCAAAAGATAATCTGTAGTTGTTATTTCTGAACTCGTGTTAGGCTCCTAGCAAGATTTGCTCTGTCAGTTTGATGTGATATAGATCGAGGGATTTGGACCTCCAACAAATCTCACATTTTCGTGATGACCTGATCATGTGTGGTTATGCTTGCTGGAAGTTTACACTTCGATGTAATATTGGTCGAGGGATTTGGAAGATCGATCATCCTTTGTTTGTCCTACTTCTCTAAATTTCTACCTTGGACCAACATAAGGGTGTCATGGGCGTCTCTTCACTTGAACCATTTTATTTACTATTTGTTCTGGATCTGTTGAAAATGTTGTACACTGTCCCACGCAATATAATTCACTTGGACAAAGTAGCTGAAGCAGAGATTAAAAGAAAATACCCTCCGGTTCATATTAATTGACTCTAATATGGATGTATATAGACACATTTTAGTTCTAGATACATCCATATTGAAGTCAATTAATATGGATCGGAGGGATTACGATAAAACTATTGCAACAAAACATTGTTGTATGCCAACATACATGTTGCAGCAGCCACGGTTCATCAAGATGCTCATATTACATACTTGAACTGTAAATCCAGAAAAGTTGGCACATTTTATGCAACTTAAAGTGAAAAAACTTGAGAAAAGTCACTATAACAGAGTTCGTCCTATAGCTGTCATACATATACGTGTCTTGTCCTTTCCACTATGTTGTGAGCAACCGATACACGAGGCCTTTCAAATATCTAACAATTACGAATCCATCGAGCTTTGAAATCCGAAGATCGTGTCGACGGAAGTTATTGGGACCTGGATAGGACAACCAAATTTTAATTATGAGAGCCAAGATATCAATCCATCCTTTGTAGTAGTGGCGGTTCCCAACTCCTGATCCTGATGTGACAACCAGTTTCTTGCTGCTCTTTACGAGCAATTCTTTCTGCTTCTTCCATCAGGAGTGTCCCATACCCCTGAAAACAATGGTAAATAGAATGTGCTAGCTAGGTGAAACAATCTAGCAGCAGAACCATCACAAATATCTGAACAATTAATTGAGAAGGGGTAGGGTAGCCTCATGTTTAGCAAGTACTCTATAGCTTGCAAATAACTGCGACAACATTGCTTACCTAAAACAACAAGTAAATCCCACGAGTAGATAAATAGAGATGCTGGTCTACTCCAGAAGGTTTCTACTGTCAGGAGGTTAGAAGACTAGTGATTTTATTTGAAAAATTGCAAAGAAATAGAGTTGTCTATTCATGCTAACTATAAGACGACATGCAGTTAATGAAGCAGAGAAACAAAAGCAAAGGAATAAAGTCGTAACAACAAAGTTCATTTAGAAACAGAAACTCAATTCGGCTCCCAGGTGCGTATGATCCCTCTATCACAAAAACATATTTTCAAGTGTTAAAAAATTTTGACAAAAATTTTTACATGTACATCTCCATAATATATGTGTATTCGTCAAGTTTCACGAAAAAATGATATTTTTTGTAGTCTAAACGAAAAAGAGAAAATTTATCTTGTGACAAGTCTTTGTTTCAGCACCGAATTTTGTCTTTTTTACACACGCCACATGACATGTCGATTTTTCATGAAACGACTTTGTGAGCGCGTAGCACATGAAGATGTACGTGCGAAATTTTTGTTTCAATTTTTTTGACATTTTAAAATGTGTCTAACATGTATTTCAATATAAAGGGAGCATACGCTCCCATGTGCCAAAACATCACTCCCATTTAGAAACAAATATAAAATCTTCCGAAGATACTATCTAAATAATCACGTACAAATGAACATGAAACTTGCTCACAGTAAATTTAGAAGTAGTATGACAAAACATAGGCTCCAACAGCAGTCAACACTACTAAAATGAACAAGAAACTTGTGACCACCAGAATAGGCAATGTTTATGGCGTACAAAAAACTGAAGTCCAAAACCTAGATAACATTACACAACCAACACAGCTAGTAGTTGTAGTTGTAGTCCAGAACCTAGATAGCATTACCGTCAAGCAAGTTTTGACCATCTGAGCTAGTAGTTGTACATCTATGGTTAATCCTACTGCAGATTAACCCAAAGCCAAAACTCAATCTACGGATTAATCAATCAGCTCTCTCAATCCAGTTAGAAAAATCATACTGCAGATTAAGAAACTAATTAACAATGTGTACTGATCCTACTACTGCCTTTTGATGCATATCCCATCGATTCAAGGAAAACGGGAGGAAAACATAGCAAATCAAACCAACAAGAAAGAGGAGACCTGGGCGCCCACCAGCTGCTGTTCGTTCTCTCCGTTCTGCCAGAAGTATGTCCAGATAATGCATCATGACCCGCTCCTGCCTCGCCTAACTCTGTCGCCGAACAGTCTCCTCCTCGCCGCTCTCAATCCCGTCCGCATCCGCTGCCCTCGGTGCTCCAGCCGCCGTCGCTTAGGGATCACCGGGGAGAGACGCCGCCCCATCTCCCCCTTGCCGTCTTTGTCTTTGATTCCATCCGCCTAGGCCGCCCTCGGTGCTCCAGCCACCATTGCCCTTGAAGCTCCAGCCGCCGCTGCCCAGGGATTGTTGGGGAGAGACGCCACCCCGTCTCATCCTCGCCACTCTCGAATCTCGATCACATCCGCCTCCGCCGCCCTCGGTGCTCCAGCCGCCGCAGATCAGAGAGAGTATGAATGGTGAGAGACGAGAGAGATACAAGAAGAGAGATATTTCGGTGATTTAAGATATGTGCACATATGTTAATTGATTGTTGCTTCAAGATTTGTGCAGTTTTATTGGATGTTTTAGCCGATCAAAAGGACGCTTGTTTTCTATAATGTTCGTAAAATATATTAGAGGTTCCGGTCCCACAGATTTTGGTTCCGGTCCCATAATTTTGGTTCTGTCAATTTGGTTCCGTCTTCTTACCACCATCAGATCATGCTGAATGGACGGTTATTAGTATATATATTCACCAGTTTATATAGTATAATTTATATCATGGTAGAAGTGAAGTGCGGCAAATTTTTGGAACGGAGCCAATTTCAGCTAGCTAGCGAGTACACCAACTATTTTAATATGGACTTGATTATTTGTCGGCATGGCATCATGCTAGCCTTAGTATGCGATCCTCGTCGTGGATACCATGGAAATACGTACATACATATTTCGTGACATCTAACCTTGTCGTGGAACCATGCATGTGTAGAGCTCAGCTTTGCTAGATCGATCGATTCTGGTTGTGCTGCCGGCATTGCGCGTATCAGGGAAGCTTCAATAGGGCCATGCAAACGGATCAAAAGTGTTTGTTTGAGTCTGCCGGATAAAAAACACGCTCCAACGGTTAGACGTAAAATGATCGCAGCGTCAGAACCTTCTGACGTAAACCTAGTCTAAATTCGCTCCAAGGATGTGTCGGTTCGTGGGACCGTTTTAGCCTGCTTAGTCCTTCTCTCTTCTAATTTAATGCATGCACATGTGCTAGCCACTCTTGGCCATATAAAAGACATCTTTTTTTCTCTCTCCTCTCTTGCGGTAAAAAAATGCGTCTCTCCCGCTGGGGAAGGGACAGACGCTTGCGGACATGTGACCAATTTTCGTGTCCGTGCCCAACGCGAATGGACACAAATTGTGTCCAAAATGCGCCGGCCTGTTGGAGATACCCTCATATATTGACATCGTCAAAAGCCAACATGCGATTCAACTGAAAGTTGGCAGCTAGCTATGACCGCACGGTCAACATCGCTTGTGTTGCAGGTCTTGCACGCAACATACATCGATAGCGTCGAAAGCTTGCGCGCGATTCATCTGGAAATTGGCAGCGGGAGGCGCCAAATTGAAAGTCGGCACGGGTTGTGCATCCCCGACTTGCCACCAATCAAGCAATCTAAATAACTTTCTTCGTTCCAAAATAATTGTCGTCGATTTGTCTTGATTCAAAAGTATCTACATATGCTAAAACACGTCTAGATACATACAATTGTAGATAATATGCCATATTTATTTCAAAACAGAGGGTGTAGCATATGACTTTGCAAAGATTGGAGCGGATCTGATGTAACGTGCACTCCAAAATATTTTTTCCTGAACCATGCAATTGGGAAGTGAATTCATGTTCTATCTAGTGTCGAAAGGGAAAAACAGATTGATGATGTCATCCAACATCACTCGAATTTAAAAGTGTCATCAAGCACGAATCATCTAGCCGACATCTTTACTCTCAAGACGGTGAAGCCTAAAATGAGAGATGGGGCTCTGATAAAGGACACATATATCGCCTAGAGGAGGTGGGGGTGTGAATATGCAGGTTAAAACTTTTACGAGATTGGCTTAACAAATGCGGAATAAAACTAACGTTTACTTTGTCAAGCCCAAAACATATATACTATGGTTCACGATGGTGCTCCGGTGATGATGCCGGGACAATCTTGCCGAGCGTTGTTGTGGAGCGGTTGGAAAACCCAAGAGGAAGGTGTGATGAGCACAGCAACAAGTTTTCCCTCAGTACGAAACCAAGGTTTAATCGACCAGTAGGAGAAAGATGTGACATCTGAAGGTGTTGCTAGCTGACTAGTGGCATGACGCACTACCGGTGTCAGCAACAGCGTGGAACCTGCACACAACACAACCAAAGTACTTTGGCCCCAACTTGCAGTGAGATTGTCAATCCCACCGGTTTGCTGAACACAAAGGATTAGACGTATCGAGTGGAAAGAGATGTTTGCAATAATTAAAGAGAGAAGAGCTTTGCAGTAAGTAAACATAACAGGGATGATTGTATCAGTGTAAAAGAATGGACCGGGGTCCACAGTTCACTAGAGGTGTCTCTCAATAAAGATAAATAGCATGTTGGGTGAACAAATTATAGCTAAGCAATTGACAGAATATCGACCATACATGACAAGATGATTACTATGATATTTGATTGGGCATTACAATATAATACATAGACCGTAATCCAACTGCGACTATGACTAATAATCCACCTTCCGTTTATCGTTCGAACCCCTTCCAGTATTAAGTTGCAAGCAACAGATTATCGCATTAAGCAATGTGTTTAAAGTAAACAATAGAATTACCCTTGGATAAAACATTGTTGTTTTCTCCCTAGTAGCAACATCACATCTACAATCTTAGAAGTTATATCACTCTCCCAGATTACTAGAGGCATGAACCTACTATCGAGCATAAATACACCCTCTTGGAGTCACAAGCATCTACTTGGCGAGTATCTACTAGCAACGGAGAGCTGATACGTCCCGACGTATCCATAATTTATGTCGTTCCATGCTTGTTTTATGACAATACTTACATGTTTTGCTTGCACTTTATGATGTTTTTATGCGTTTTCCGGAACTAACCTATTAACAAGATGCCACAGTGCCAGTTCCTGTTTTCTGCTGTTTTTGGTTCCAGAAAGGCTGTTCGGGCAATATTCTCGGAATTCGACGAAACGAAGACCAAACCTCCTATTTTTCCCGGAAGGCTCCAGAACACCGAAGAAGAGTCGGAGAGGGCCAGAGGGCCACCACACCATAGGGCGGCGCGGCCTGGCCTGGCCGCGCGGCCCTGGTGGGAGCCCCAGTGCCCCCTGCGCGCCTCTTCGCCTATAAAATCCCTTTCGACCTAAAAACACCGTACCTCTTGACGAAACTCCAGAAAGACTCCGGGGCGCCGCCACCATCGCAAACTCCAATTCGGGGGACAGAAGTCTCTGTTCCGGCACCCTGCCGGGACGGGGAAGTGCCCCGGAAGCCATCTCCATGAACGCCACCGCCTCCATCATGCTCCGTGAGTAGTTCCCCCATGGACTACGGGTTCTAGCTGTAGCTAGTTGGTATTCTCTCCCCCATGTACTTCAATACAATGATCTCATGAGCTGCCTTACATGATTGAGATTCATCTGATGTAATCGGTGTTGTGTTTGTTGGGATCCGATGGATGATACATTATGATTAGTCTATCTATAAAGTTTGTGAAGTTATTGTTGCTGCAATCTTGTTATGCTTAATGCTTGTCACTAGGGCCCGAGTGGCATGATCTTAGATTTGAGCTCTATAATTATTGCTTAGATTGTATCTACAAGTTGTATGCACATGTCACTGTCCGGAACCAAAGGCCCCGAAGTGACAGAAATCGGGACAACCGGAGGGGATGGCGGTGATGTGAGGGACACATGTTTTCACGGAGTGTTAATGCTTTGCTCCGGTGCTCTATTAAAAGGAGTACCTTAATATCCATAGATTCCCTTGAGGCCCGGCTGCCACCGGCTGGTAGGACAATAGATGTTGTGCAAGTTTCTCATTGCAAGCACGTACGACTAAATATGGAAAACATGCCTACATGATTAATGAATTGATGTTCTTTCTTAATGCCTTATCAATCCTATCAATTGCCCAACTGTAATTTGTTCACCCAACACTTGTTATTGGAGAGTTACCACTAGTGTAGATAGCTGGGAACCCGGTCCATCTTTCATCATCATATACTCGTTCTACATGTCAACTATTTTCTGGTACCATTGCTCTCATATTACTACTACTGCTGTTGTGTTACTGTTACTATTGCTCTCATATCACTGCTACTTTCACATCACCCCTGTTGCTAGTGCTTTTCCAGGTGCAGCTGAATTGACAACTCAAAGGCTTATAAGTATTCTTTACCTCCCCTGTCGAATCAATAAATTTGGGTTTTACTTCCCTCGAAGACTGTTGCGATCCCCTATACTTGTGGGTCATCAAGACTATTTTCTGGCGCCGTTGCCGGGGAGGCATAGCTCTACTCATAAGTTCACCTGGGGAGTACACTCTACCTCTCTCTCTGCTTTTACTTTATTTTGTCTTGCTAGTTTACTTTTGTCTAGTTTATTTGTGCTTAGTTTATTTCTGTCTAGTTTTATTTTGCTTAGTTTACTTTTGCTTAGTTTATTTTTGTCTAGTTTTATTTTCCCTATATATCCGAAAATCCATAAAAATTTGAAAAACCTAAAAATTAAAAACTGCTGTTATGGGAGAACCTACAACCTACTTGGAGCTTATAGAATGTTATAATAATTATAGAGAATCAAGAACGGTAAAATAATGAGTGCTATGATAGAAAAATTGAATACAATGGCTAGAATCTTGCTTAGACGCCATGATATAAACTGTTGCTCTCAACAGGATACTAAACATCTTAAATTTCAATGTGGCTTTAGTGAGGAATTTTTAATTAAGAACTATAATCGGAATTGCTATATTCATTATGGGTTCGAAGAGGTAGAACAATTTGTCTTATTTATGGGAGCCTCCGAGATAGAATCCTTCATGGTTGAGAATTATGAAACTTGTGCTATTTGTAAGGACCTTAAAGATTATGTCTCTACTATCCTTAATTCTTGTATAGAATGCTACAGTAGGAATCCGTATATCCTTGATTATAAAGAGAGACACATTAATGCACAAGAATGCACTCACAATTTGCAGGAACCGGTGGAAGAAGAAATTGATGAACCTGAAAGCTCATTGGATGAAAAAGAAGAGGAGAGTGATGAACAAAAGGAGGAAGAATGGATTAGCTACCCATGCCAACCTTCTAATGAGAGTAACTCTTTATCTCTTACACTATTTGATTGTCCTCCATGCTTACCGAAAGAGGATGAATGTTATGTTCCTGTGGATTCTCTTGAAATATTTCCTATAAGTAAAACTTGTGAGAATAATTATGCTACTGTCATTTATGATAATCCATGCTACTTTGATAAATCTTATGATAATGCTTTGTTTGTGCCTGATGTCGAAATGCATGGTACTAAAGAGTTTTGCTTGGCAAATGTTTATGATAAATCTCTAGATGATGGTCCTATGTTACTTGATAATATTAATTGTACTACTAATGAAAATGGGATTGGAGAGTTCTTGACTTTATCTATGAGTCCCATATCTTTTGAGATTGATCAATCATCTTGTTATATTATTGATAAAAGTGGGTTTGAAAGTTTTAATCCTATTATTTCTGAGCTTGATAAAAATTATGTGTTTGTGAATCATGAAAAGCATGCTTTATGTGATAGTTATATTGTTGAGTTTATCCATGAAGCTACTGAAAATTATTATGAGAGAGGAAAATATGGTTGTAAAAATTTTCATGTTACTAAAACACCTCTCTATGTGCTGAAATTTTTGAAGCTACACTTGTTTTATCTTCCTATGCTTGTTACTTTGCTTTTCATGAGCTTGTTTATTTACAAGATTACTTTACATAGGAAGCATGTTAGACTTAAATGTGTTTTGGATTTGCTTTTTGATGCTCTCTTTTACCTCTACTCTTGTTTCTTGCGAGTGCATCATTAAAACTGCTGAGCCCATCTTAACGGCTATAAAGAAAGAACTTCTTGGGAGATAACCCATGTGTTATTTTGCTACAGTAATTTGTTTTATATTTGTGTCTTGGAAGTTGTTTACTACTGTAGCAACCTCTCCTTATCTTAGTTTTGTGTTTTGTTGTGCCAAGTGAAGCCTCTAATCGAAGGTTGATACTAGATTTGGATTTCTGCGCAGAAACAGATTTCTATCTGTCACGAATCTGGGCTCATTTCTCTGTAGGAAACTCAGAAAAATCTGCCAATTTACGTGCGTGATCCTCAGATATGTACGCAACTTTTATTAGTTTTGAGTTTTCTGATTTGAGCAACGGAAGTACCATTTTAAAATTCGTGTTTACTGGCTGTTCTGTTTTGGCAGATTCTGTCTCTGTTTTTTGCATTGTCTCTTGTGGACTTTAAGCGAGGTTTTCTAGACGTGGAGAGCTGTAGCTAATGTTTTATTGAGTTCTTGCAATGTGTCACTACAGGGCCAAGGTGGATTAAAGTTTTTTGAGTACTAACCCCTCTAATGAAGTTTATGAGAAGTTTGGTGTGAAGGAAGTTTTCAAGGGTCAAGAGAGGAGGATGATATATGATCAAGAAGAGTGAAAAGTCTAAGCTTGGGGATGCCCCGTGGTTCATCCCTGCATATTTCAAGAAGACTCAAGCGTCTAAGCTTGGGGATGCCCAAGGCATCCCCTTCTTCATCAACTTATCAGGTTTCTTCTATTGAAACTATATTTTTATTCGGTCACATCATATGTGCTTTACTTGGAGCGTCTGTGTGTTTTATTTTTGTTTGTGTTTGAATAAAGATGGATCCTAGCAATCCTTGTTTGGGAGAGAGACACGCTCCGCTTTTTCATATGAACACTTGTTCTTCGCTTTACTTTTAATGTTCAATGATAAAAGTTGGAAGCTACAATACTTATTGGTATTTGGTTGGAAATAGAAAATGCTTCATAATGTCTTGGATAATTTGACACTTGGCAATTGTTTTGAGCTCTCAAGAAGATCATGATTAAGTTTTTCATGTAGTTTAAACCTATTAGTGGAGAACTACCGTAGAGCTTGTTAAAATTGGTTTGCATGATTGGTCTCTCTTAAGGTCTAGATATTTTCTGGTAAAAGTGTTTGAGCAACAAGGAAGACAGTGTAGAGTATTATAATGCTTGCAATATGTTCTTATGTAAGTTTTGCTGTACCGGTTCATACTTGTGTTTGCTTCAAATAACCTTGCTAGCCTAAGCCTTGTATTGAGAGGGAATACTTCTCATGCATCCAAAATCCTTGAGCCAACCACTATGCCATTTGTGTCCACAATATCTACCTACTATGTGGTATTTCCTGCCATTCCAAAGTAAATTGCTTGAGTGCTACCTTTAAACAATTCAAAATTTATCACCTCTGATTTGTGTCAATGTTTTATAGCTCATGAGGAAGTATGTGGTGTTTATCTTTCAATCTTGTTGGGCAACTTTCACCAAAGGACTAGTGGCTTCATCCGCTTATCCAATAATTTTGCAAAAAGAGCTGGCAATGGGATTCCCAGTCCCAAATTAATTAACAAAAATAGACACTCCTCCATGGTATGTGATTGTTGGACGGCACCCGAAAGATTCGGTTAGCCATGGCTTGTGTAAGCAAAGGTTGGGGGAGTGTCATCATAATAAAACTAAAATAAAAAGGCACTCCTTCATGGTATGAGATTGTTGGCAGGCACCCGAGGATTCGGTTAGCCATGGTTTGTGAAAGAAAGGTTGGAAGGAGTGCCACACAAAAATAAAATAAAATGGGAGCCGCTCTTTGAAGGTTTGTCTGGCAAGGGGGTTAGAGTGCCCACTACCATTCGTTGACAACAACAAACACCTCTCAAAACTTTACTTTTATGCTCTCTTTATGTTTTCAAAACCAAAGCTCTAGCACAAATATAGCAATCGATGCTTCCCTCTTTGAAGGGCCATTCTTTTACTTTATGTTGAGTCAGTTTACCTACTTCCTTCCATCTTAGAAGCAAACACTTGTGTCAACTGTGCATTGATTCTTACATACTTGCTTATTTGCATTCATCATATTACTTTGTGTTGACAATTATCCATGAGATATGCATGTTACAAGTTGAAAGCAACCGCTGAAACTTATATCTTCCCTTGTGTTGCTTCGATGCCTTTACTTTGAACTTATTGCTTTATGAGTTAACTCTTGTGCAAAACTTTTGATACTTGTCTTGAAAGTACTCTTCATGAAAAGTTTTGCTATATGTTATCTATTTGTTAGCAACTATAGATCATTGCCTTGAGTCACTTCATTCATTTCATATGCTTTGTAATAGTGTGATCAAGGATATGTAAGTAGCATGTCACTACAGAAATTATTCTTTTTATCGTTTACCTGCTCGGGACGAGCAGAACTAAGCTTGGGGATGCTGATACGTCCCCGACGTATCCATAATTTCTGTCGTTCCATGCTTGTTTTATGACAATACTTACATGTTTTGCTTGCACTTTATGATGTTTTTATGCGTTTTCCGGAACTAACCTATTAACAAGATGCCACGGTGCCAGTTCGTTTTCTGCTGTTTTTGTTCCGAAAGGCTGTTCGGGCAATATTCTCGGAATTCGACGAAACGAAGACCAAACCTCCTATTTTTCCGGAAGGCTCCAACACCGAAGAAGAGTCGGAGAGGGGCCAGAGGGCCACCACACCATAGGGCGGCGCGGCCTGGCTGGGCCGCGCCGGCTGTTGTGGTGGAGCAGTGCCCTGCGCCGCCTCTTCGCCTATAAAATCCCTTTCGACCTAAAAACACCGTACCTCTTGACGAAACTCCAGAAAGACTCCAGGGCGCCGCCACCATCGCAAACTCCAATTCGGGGGACAGAAGTCTCTGTCTCGGCACCCTGCCGGGACGGGGAAGTGCCCCGGAAGCCATCTCCATCAACGCCACCGCCTCCATCATGCTCCGTGAGTAGTTCCCCCATGGACTACGGGTTCTAGCTGTAGCTAGTTGGTATTCTCTCCCCATGTACTTCAATACAATGATCTCATGAGCTGCCTTACATGATTGAGATTCATCGATGTAATCGGTGTTGTGTTTGTTGGGATCCGATGGATGATACATTATGATTAGTCTATCTATAAAGTTTGTGAAGTTATTGTTGCTGCAATCTTGTTATGCTTAATGCTTGTCACTAGGGCCCGAGTGGCATGATCTTAGATTTGAGCTCTATAATTATTGCTTAGATTGTATCTACAAGTTGTATGCACATGTCACTGTCCGGAACCAAAGGCCCCGAAGTGACAGAAATCGGGACAACCGGAGGGGATGGCGGTGATGTGAGGGACACATGTTTTCACGGAGTGTTAATGCTTTGCTCCTCTATTAAAAGGAGTACCTTAATATCCAGTAGATTCCCTTGAGGCCCGGCTGCCGGCTGGTAGGACAATAGATGTTGTGCAAGTTTCTCATTGCAAGCACGTACGACTAAATATGGAAAACATGCCTACATGATTAATGAATTGATGTTCTTTCTTAATGCCTTATCAATCCTATCAATTGCCCAACTGTAATTTGTTCACCCAACACTTGTTATTGGAGAGTTACCACTAGTGTAGATAGCTGGGAACCCCGGTCCATCTTTCATCATCATATACTCGTTCTACATGTCAACTATTTTCTGGTACCATTGCTCTCATATTACTACTACTGCTGTTGTGTTACTGTTACTATTGCTCTCATATCACTGCTACTTTCACATCACCCCTGTTGCTAGTGCTTTTCGGTGCGGCTGAATTGACAACTCAGTTGTTAAGGCTTATAAGTATTCTTTACCTCCCCTTGTGTCGAATCAATAAATTTGGGTTTTACTTCCCTCGAAGACTGTTGCGATCCCCTATACTTGTGGGTCATCAAGCATGCAAGCTCACAAATAACATATGACATGATTATATAATCGACCTCAACATAGTATACAATATTCATCGGATCCTAGCAAACACAACATGTAGGATTACATAAGGATGATCTTGATCATGTAGGGCAGCTCACAAGATCTATACATGAAGCACGAATTGGAGAAGACAACCATCTACCTACTGCTATGGACCCATAGTCCAGTGATGAACTACTCATGCATCACTTCGGAGGTCGGCATGGCGATGTAGATGCCTCCGGCGATGATTTCCCCCTTCGGCAGGGTGCCGGGAGCTTCAGAACCCCCGAGATGGGTTCTACGATGGCGGCCGCGACGGAACTTTTCGTGGATGGAGGCTCGATTCCAGGGTTTTCCGAGATCGTGAATAAATAGGCGGAGGAGGCGAGGTCGGTGGCCATCTGGGATTCCCACACCACCCCTAGCGCGGGCCACGATGTCTACGCACACTTCTATTCTTGTAGACCATGTTGGGCCTCCAAGTGCAGAGGTTTGTAGAACAACATCAAGTTTCCCTTAAGTGGATCACCCAAGGTTTATCGAACTCATGGAGGTAGAGGTCAAAGATATCCCTCTCAAGCAACCCTGCAATTAAGATACAAGAAGTCTCTTGTGTCCCCAACACACCCAATACACTTGTCGGGTGTATAGGTGCACTAGTTCGGCGAAGAGATAGTAAAATGCAAGTGATATGGATGAATATGAGTGGTAATAACAATATGAAATAAATATGGCAGCAAGTAAACATGCAGTAAAACAGTAAATAAACGGTGATTCGATGTTTGGAAACAAGGCCTAGGGATCATACTTTCACTAGTGGTCACTCTCAACAATGATATCATAAAGGAATATAAATATAAGCACTTCACTATGCTACTCTGAACTACTCTCCGGTTGGATAACGAACACTAATTCACCGCGTAGGGCCGCAAAAGCAAACCTTAAATATGTATTCCCAAGTACTAATGAACACCCCACTCCGTCACTTTGAGCATTCATAGGAGGTACTAACACATCACAATTTCATACAGATATCCAACTCAAATCATAATTCAGTGAATAAGTTTTCTGTGAAATATAGCCTAAGAGAGACACACGGTGCACACACCATCACCTTTACACACGTGGGACAAAGATTCTCCGGAGATCACATAAGTAAATCCACTTGAATAGCATAACGACATCTAGATTCCAAAGCTAATGATCACATAAAGATCACACCATGGGAGAGAGAGATAAACCACATAGCTACCGGTAGAGCCCTCACCTCGGAGAACTACTCCCTCCTCATCATGCGAGTCAGAAACGGCGATAGATATGGCGGTGGAGTCGATGGAGATGGCTCCGGGGGAAATTCCCCGTCCCGGCAGGGTGCCGGAACAGAGAATTTTGTCCCTTGAATCTTGTCTGCGACGGCGGAGCTATGGAACTTTTCATGGACGGAGGCATCTTGATTTAGGGTTTTTGTGTCGGGAGCTTTATATAGGTGGAAGAGCGAGGTCGGTGGAGGCCTGGTGGCCCCAGACCACCCCTAGGCGCGGGCCAGGGCCAGGTCGCGCCTAAGCATGGTCTGGCCACCCTGTGGCCCTCCTCCGTCTCTTCTCTGGACTCCGTCTTCACTTCTGAAAAAGTAGGAACTTTGGCTTTTGTTTCGTCTAATTCCGAGAATATTTTCTGTACAACTTTTCTGAAATACAAAACAGCAGAAAACAGGGAACTGGCACTGTGGCATCTTGTCAATAGGTTAGTTTCGGAAAATGCATAAAAGTGTCACGAAGTGTAAACAAAACATATAGCAATTGGTGTAAAACAAGCATGGAGCATAAAAATTATAGATACGTTTGCGGTGTACCAAGCATCCCCAAGCTTAACTCCTGCTCGTCCTCGAGTAGGTAAGTGATAACAAAATAATTTTTGAGGTGACATGCAGCCAACACAATCTTGATCAAGCATGTAAAGCATTGTGAGCTGGGATCAAAGTACTCTAAACATAGGCATGATAGATATAATTCAATAGAACTTAACAACTATGTTATAACATGAAGAGTAACTCAAACAATGGATCATGAATAATAGTGCATTGAAAGCAACTGTTTGTTTATGAGCATGTATAAAACATAGCAAAGTGGTACTCAACATGTCCTTTATGAAGTAGCAAAACATAAATTCCAGGACACCTTTAAAGTTCAGAGGGTGACTAGATACAAGTAATTTAAGAACAAGCAATAGCACAATCATGAATCAATCGATAATAATTTTGGGACTATGCACATTTGAAAGGATTGTATGCCGCACCTAGAGGGGGGGTGAATAGGTGCTAACCAATTTTTAGTTCTTTTTCAATTTAGGCTTGACACAAATGTAAATTCTCTAGATATGCAACTATATGAATTTACCTATATGACAAGATTAACAACTAAGCAATATATAGCTAAGCAATATAGGGAGGATAATAGGATAGAGATAACCGAGAGTGGAGCACACGGAGACACGGAGTTGATTCCCGTAGTTCCTTTCCTTAGCAAGAAGGTACGTCTACGTTCGGAGGAGTGTGGTCGCTACGAAAGCCAGACAAACGCCATGAAGGCTTCACTCAGGTCTCCTGTGAGCAACGCCACGAAGGCCTAGCCCACTTCCACTAAGGGATTTCCTTGAGGCGGAAACCGGGCCTTTACAAGGTTCTTGGGGCACACATCCACAATCTAATTGGAGGCTCCCAAATCTGTAACAACAACAACAAGAACAATATCAACTACAAACAACTAGGGTTTCTCGAAAGAGGAACACTAGCAAAGGCCCTCAAGCATATGAGGGGGAAATGCAAATCGCTTCGGTGAAGATGTAGATCGGGGTCTTCTCCTTCGAATCTCCAATGATCAAGAGCTTTGGTTGGGTGGAGGAGGAGATCTTGCGATTCTTGTGTTTCTTGAGTTGGCTCTAATGGTGATGAACTTGGCAATGAATTGAGCAGCTTGGGGAGGAGGAAGAAGGGGGGTATAATACCCCCTTCCAAAATCCAGCCGTTGGGCATTTTGAGGGCCGGATTATCCGCCCCCCCCAGAAAATCCGGCCTGGGAAATTCCGGCAAATGTCCGGCCCTGGTCCAGGGAGTACTGAGCCACAATTCCAAAAATCCTTAGCCGATCTTTGGGGGCCGGATATTTTGCAAATATCCGGCCCGGAATATCCGGCCTCGAGAATATAACCCTGCTTCCTTTTGTCTTGTTTTTTCACACAAAAAACAACCATATACATACATACATATATATATATATATATATATATATATATAGGGGCACCTAGGTGCCCAGGCTCTAGATCGCCCACCGTTAGATCGATCCACGAGAGATGAAAATAATCCGGGTATATTTTGTGATGAAACCCGTTAGTGCACCAGCAAACCCGTTTGTAGCTTCGTCTGACAATTTGCAAATCTTTCCATCTTTGATTTGCATGGCAGCTTCAATTGAGAATTCCAAAATATTTCCATTTCTGTGTTGTATGCATGCACCGAGTGATTGGAAAAATTAGTCTAGTAATCTCTTTCCAAACAAACGGTTGCCTATTTAGTGTTTTTTCAATCAGCCGTGATTTACGTGTCCGTAGTTTCCTTTTCTTGATTGTTTTGAACACATACCTCCTACCTATATATAAGGACCCCATCAGGGCAGAAATTGATGCCAAAACGCTGCATCCTTTTCTAGTATTCGGGGAGTGAAGGACGACCCAAAATGGATTGACGTTTTGGATTTCTGCTTGGCTGAGGTATGTCTTGGTACTGTGATTTTTGGTCCATGTTTTTCTCTATGCCTTACTATGAGTACCTAGTTTTGACCGCGGTCGTGTCTGTTGCCGTCGCCTACGACAACATCACTGCCGGATGCGGCTGTCGTGCACATCGCGAAATTCGCTGTGGCCATGTTATCTGGTGCTTGGACACTAATGTAGACGTGGTGCCATGCACGATTTGTTGTTCATCTTCACCGTCAGATCCATTAGCATTTACCATTTTTGTGTTCAATGGCAGGTATCTTGATGCCCAGGCTGCGTCACCGTCCTCATTTGTTCAAGAATTGATGAGGCAATACACATTTGCAGACGCATGAGGCAACAAGCATCTAGAAAGTTAGAAAGTTAGAAGACGACACCTACAAAATGTCAACAAGCTTGTTGTCATTCCTGAGAATAAAAAGTTGTTGTAATAAGTACAATTTTCTGCATCAAAGAATGTGCTTATATATGATTTGTAAGAGAGTCTTTTTTGTAATAAGTACATTATGTTTCCTTCCGGAATTTCTATGATTTATATAAAGGTTTCTAAGATATGAAATACCTGGACAATATGATACATTGGTACCTTGGTGCCTCGATAACGGCACCGTGGTATGTCGATACTGGTACCTCATGTATGAAACGACAAGAGCTACTCACCATTATCAAAATTTAGGTACCTCTAACGTAAGTTCATACGCCTTGCTAACCCTATTTCATACCTCAATACCTTGATACCCCGCGGTGTCTTCAAGAGCTATCATATTCCTCAGAAAATACCTTGATACCTATGAGTAATCTCATACTACTCGTGCAATACCTTGGTACTCTTCTACTCCATATACAATACCTCGAGATCACGAAAATGGTACCCCAAAAAAAGTCTGATAGGAACTGAGTTACTCGCGGTGCTCAAAATGTAGGTATCGCTACATACCCCGCCCATACCCCGCAGTATAGTCATGAGCTATACTCCTCAGTCAATACCTAAAAGAACTCTCATGTACTAGGTATCGATGTATGATCCAGGGAGTATGATACTTCAAAATGTACATTTTGATGTTTCCAACGTATTTTGTTATGAAAGTTCTCATGAACTACAATATTCTTCGGGCAATAAGTCGATACCTAGGTACTGGTACCTTCATACCTCGACACCAATACATCTTCGGCATCGCGTTGGGCCCGGATCTCAGCCATGTCACACACGTTTGCCGCAATACCTCGAGACCGGTACCTTCATACGTCGAGGCCTCGATATTGGTAACCATATACCTCGATACTGGTACCTTCATACCTCGTAGCCAATATAGCTTCAACGTCGCATCTCTCCTGAAACTCCGCAATGGCACACACCTCCGCCACGATACCTCGAGAATAGTACCTTCATACCTCGGCACCAACACAACATCGGTGTCGCAACGCTCCCGGATCTCCGCCATGGCACACACCTCCGCCGCGATGAAGTCTTGCGCAGTCGCTTCCCATGCCGCTAACTGGTGGGTGGCCTCGGTGGCATGGTCTAAGAGAATGTCGTTCACCTTCTCGAGCTGGGCGGCGAACGATGTGTCAAACAACGTGGCCTGCTCCTGGGATGTTACCATCTTTGGCACTTCCTCCTCCCCCTCCTCCTCTGACCCGGCCTTTATCTCATCACCCGTCGAGGCGACGACTCTGGAGGCGGTGTTGGCTATGTATGTAAGCGGTGTTGGCTAGTGATTGGGATGAGCACCTCGTCGCATTGATCACCACCAACGGAAGACAAGCCGGCGTTGCATGGGAAAGTGGTGAGGTTCAGCGATGCACACAGAAAGTTTAGACGAGTCACGAGGCAGCCACTCCTAGTTTTGGTGTGGATAGCCACGCGCACGCCTCAAGTTATCATCCTCAACTACCGTATTTCTCACAAATATGATACCTTGGTAGCTCGATACCGGTACCTTGCTGCCTCGATACCTGTACCTCAAGTATGATATGAAAAGAGTTACTCACGATTGTTAAAATTTAGGTATCCGTATTTCTAGCCTACGCTCATACCCCTTGGTATCCCTGGAGAAGAACTCAATACCTCGATACCTTGATACCTCGATATGATAGTTCAAAATGTACATACACCGTACCTTGTTATGGAAGTTATTATCATATTCCACAGACAATACCTCGATACCTAGATACCTCGATAGCTCGATACCTCGATACCTAGGTACCTCGATACCTCCTCGATCCTCGATACCTAGATACCTCGATACATAGATACCTTCATACCTCGATACCTCGATATCTTGATACCTCGTTATGATAGTTTAAAATGTACATATCGGTGTTTCCAACGTACCTTGTTATGGAAGTTATTCTCATGAACTATCATATTCTGCAAACAATACCTCGATACCGGTACCTTCATACCTCGATACCTACTTACATCGCGATACCTCGATACCTGGTTGTCTGCATACTCAATAAAAAGTGCACCATTGATTGTATTTTGAGAACCACGTGTCATCAAAAACTGAGTAAAAATATAGATATCAAACTACATTTAGTATTCTAGTCCAGGATCAAACATTCTAAAAAAAACTTATCATTGACAGTGACGGACATATTATGTGCAAAATATTAGTTACCTTTTTCAAATATAGAAATGTTGGGAGGTCATTTACGCTGAATACCTGCCTGAAAATATAAGGAGATTCCTATTGTATAGTAATAATCCCACTAATTTTGGTAGAATGATGCTTGCAAAACTCGAAACGTTGGGCCACAAAAATCCCTGAATCTTGGCTGCACTTTCCTAATTCTTCATATTAAAAGCCTAGTAATGAGCGACGATGCAATCTTCAAAATCAGAAAATGGTGGCCCGCCACATACCTTAAGTCTCGCCTACCAAAATTAGACATACCTTTTTAGGAATAAAAAAATCCCTGGAAACTTGGACGTTGCATAGAACTATAGAAGGACATTCATGCATGAAATTAAGGAAATAAAATATTTCGTAATTACTAATATTATTTATATTCCCATGGAGCGTGCATGCAAATATTTCCAAAATATATATCTACGCTAACGGGTCAAACCCGGTAAAACAAACCCGATCAAGTTGTAGGATCAAGATGCCCCATCGTACGGTGATGATGCATGGTGCCCATGCTCCTTGGTGCCCCATTTGTATATATATATATATGCTCAGAATAATATTCTGAGCATCTCCGGCCCCTATATAAGGATTCTGGCCGAACGGCCCGCCCCAGACCAGACCCCCGACCAAATTCCACCTGCCTCGATCCCGCCCCGCTTCCACCCCGTCCCCACCGCCACCTCGCAACCGCCGCCACCCCGCGTCCGCCTCCACCCCGCGCGCCTGCGGCGCCGTCGCGGGCGGCCGAGCTCGCGCGGCGGCGAGCTCGCGCGCGCGCGGCGACCGATCTCGGGCGGCGACCGATCTCGCGCGGCGACCGAGCTCGCGCGGAGCGACCGAGCACACGGCATTCTTCTTCTCCGGCGAGCAAAATTCTACTCCGGCTCTAGATCCCGGCCGAATTCTTCTCTGGCGCAGCCCCTCTTCTCCGCCGAGTCCGGCTGCGCGTTCGGTTAATATGGTTAGTTCGGTTCGGTTAATACGGTTTTTCGGTAAATACGATTTTAATACTTTGGTAAATACGGTTTCGTATAAAAATACGATTCGGTTTCGGTAATAACCATATAAATTCGGTTCGGTTTCGGTATTAACCAAATTAACCAAAGTTGACGCGAATTTTTAAATAACATCTATTTTTATGGGCATATATTTGATATTTGTATTATTTATGACCAAACCGATTGTGTTACAGGAGAAAGAAATGATAAATAACGGAAGTGCAGCCAAAATAAAAAATTTGAAGCATTATTAGGGACTTGAACCCTCAACCTGTCACAAATACATGCATACAAGTACGTAATTATCAGTTACCACCACGCCAGAGTAGCTTCTTTGTGAAATGCACATGCTATACATATATAAAAGAGGTTAACGTGAATTTGGTATGGGACCAGAAAGCAAAATTCTTTGTTATGATTGGCTATTCGGTTTTATTCGGTTAACCGTGGTTTTCTCGGTTTTTAACCGAATTAACTGAAGTATAAACGGTTAGCATTTTTGCTAACTGAAACCTAACCATAAAAACCATAAAAACTGAAATTCGGTTTCGGTTAGGTTTTTCCCGGTTCGGTTTTCGGTTTCGGTTCGGTTATGTGCAGTCGGACCGCCGAGTCTCTTGAGGGATCCTTCAGCTCTTTGATCCTTCTCTGCAAATACTGCAGTGCCAAAATCATAGTGAAAACTTGGATTTTTCTAAATAAATTGTCTGAATTCAAGAAATCCAAGCAAAATGAATCCTCCAAAATCTAAGAAGATGCAGAATCGACGGAAAAAAGTTGAAGATGTCGTTCCTACAAGATCTTCACCTCGATTTGCTCCCAAATCTACTTTGCTCTCGGATAAAATAAGGGAAACATGTATATCTGCAGCAGTTACCCCTTTGAAACGAAGTACATCTGAGCAAAATGAGGTGAGATAATGTTGTACAGCTAGAAACTATAATCTTGAACTTCTCAGTGTTAAAACCTGAACTTGTCATGTAGTAATTCTAAAAAGTGATGACCTTATACTTGTCAAATATTGAAACTGTACTTATTCTGAATGCTTATTGTACTTCTCTGCTTCTACTACAACTCCAGTACTTCTCTTTGAACTTAGTAATGCCTGTGTCATGTACTTCTCTGTTTTGCTAGTTGTACATAGTAATCCATTTGTCATGTACTTCTCTGTTTCAGCACTTGAACTTTAGCAAAAATTGAACTTAGGAACGCCTGTGACCTGTACTACTCTGTTTTGCTAGTTGAACTTAGTAATGCTTGTGTCATGTACTTCTCTGTTTTGCTAGTTGAACTTAGTAATCCATTTGACATGTACTTCTCTGTTTCAGCAATTAAACTTTAGCAAATTGAACTTAGTAATGCATGTGTCATGTACTTCTCTGTTTTGCTAGTTGAACTTAGTAATCCATTTGACATGTACTTCTCTGTTTCAGCAATTAAACTTTAGCAAATTGAACTTAGTAATGCCTGTGTCATGTACTTCTCTGTTTTGCTAGTTGAACTTAGTAATCCATTTGACCTGTACTTCTCTGTTTCAGCAATTAAACTTTAGCAAATTGAACTTAGTAATGCCTGTGTCATGTACTTCTCTGTTTTGCTAGTTGAACTTAGTAATCCATTTGACATGTACTTCTCTGTTTCAGCAATTGATATTAGAAAATGCCTGTGACCTGTACTTCTCTGTTTCAGCACTTGAACTTTAGCAATTTAACTTAGTTATGATTGTGACCTGTACTTCTCTGTTTTGCTAGTTGAACTTAGCACTTGAACTTAGTAATACTTTTGCTACTAGAACTTAGTAACCCCTGAGTGCTGTATTTAGTTATCTTGTACTGCTAATGTTGGTTATATTGTACTTCTATTTCTCCACACTAGTACTTATCTTTTTATCTTGAACTTGTTATTTGATCCAAATTATAATTGTCATATGTGTACAGCCATTACTTATTCGAATAAATCTCTGATATTCTACTATCGCAGGATGATTCAATGGCTAGGCGAAAAAAAAGAAGTGAAGTTGTGCTTGATCCAAAACCTCTGCAGTGGGTGACACCTGAAATTCCACGCAACTTCTTTGTCACTGGCTACTCACCTTTTACAACGGGATTGGACTCAGAAATGTATAGTCCAGAAACAAAATGTGATACGAACAAAAGTGCTGAAACAGGAACAACGTCACAATTTCCTTACAATCCAGGTCCTGCTGTGCCACCACATATCCTAAATATTGCACGTGTCCTATCAACTAGACGACCTGCTAGAAAGGTTGCTGAGGTTGGTGCTACGCATCCCCCAGATCATATTCCATATAATGGATACACGCATTCAAATCAGCACAATGCTAGTGCCTACAAAATGCCTAGTAGGGAACCAGAAGCTACTGAACCAGCAGCACCTTCATCCTCTGGATTTCCTCCTCCACGAGAACATGTACGTCCTTCATCCTCTGGATTTCCTCCTCCACGAGAACATGTACGTCCTTCATCCTCTGGATTTCCTCCTCCACGAGAACATGTACGTCCTTCATCCTCTGGATTTCCTCCTCCACGAGCACCTGTACATCCCTCATCCTCTGGATTTCCTCCTCCACGTGCACCTGTACATCCCTCATCCTCTGGATTGCCTCCACGTGCACCTGTACGACCTTCGTCCTCTAGATTGCCTCGCCGTGACCCATCAGATCCATTGTTACACAAATCATTGGTGACACCGCCTTGCCCAATACTCCCTGAAGAAGAAGCAGATACACCAGTGGAGCAACGTCGCTACAGCCATGTGAGTACATTTGAAAGAAATTTAGTTTCTGAACATCTTGTTGTATCACAGTTGTACTTGTTGCTACATCATAGTTGTACTTCCTTGTTTATCATACATGTACTCCTCATTTGGAATGCCTAATGTACTATTGTTTTTTGTTTTTTGCAGGATGATGATCTTCCAGATTATCTAATACCAAAGATAAAAATGGTATTCAAAGATTTCGAGGCTGCCAAAATACATTTTACAGGTGATAAGAAGGCATGCTGCTCTTTTCAAGAATGTTTAAGCACTGTTGCAAATTATCGTGGTACCAGGATTTGCCAAGATTCAAATGAGAGCAAAAAAAAAGAAAAAATCAGAAAAAGAAAAACCAAAGCAAATGGTTTTCTTATGTCATATAGTAAAATTAAGGAAAACAAGGTCTAGAATATTCAAATAGACAATCATGTATCTACCAACCTAAATTAAGTCTTATGAAGTCAAGCATATGAAAGAGAGTGGACCCTCCCAAAGCTTCATTTTAGAGTGACTAAGAATGATCCATGCTACTATTTTTTCATTTCTATTTTAATCTTGTTTAAAGCATTATTGAGACCTAGGATTTGACCAAGATACAAATGGAGTGGGCACAAAATTCAAAAAACAGAATAATGAAAAACAAAAAAGCACGTGGTCTTCTTATGTCATATCGTATGCATTCAAGTTAAACAAGGTCTAGGTATATCCAAACAAACAGGAAAAATCATGTATCTACCTACCCCTATCCCTAAAAGTCTAGCATGAAGAGAAGTCGTTTGGGTTTCAAACATGGAAATTTCAAGAACATCCCAAAATCTTCATTTAGAGTGACTAAGAAGATACCATGCTTCCCTTTTCATTTTCATGTTTTGAACTTGTTTTTAAATCTTGATCAAACCTAAGATTTGACCAAGATTCAAATATATGAGCATAAAAATTTCAAAAAAAACAAAAAATAGAAAACCAAGGCACGTAGTAGTCTTCTTTATGTCATATAGTAAGCAATCAATTAAGTTGATAAACAAAAGGTCTAGACATATTCAAGACACGGGGAGAAATCATGTATCTACCCCCTAACCTAAACTATGTATTAAGTCAAGCATGCATGAAGAGAAGTGGTTTTTGGTTTCAGATTTAAGCCAAAGGTAGCATGGATCCTCCTCGATCCTTTGTAAATGAAGCTTTGGGAGGTTTGTAAATTTCCATGTTTGAAACTCAAAAACTTCATAAGGCAGAGTTTATGGTTAGGTGTGTAGATACATGATTTTTCTTGTTTGAATATGTCTAGACCTTGTTTATCAACTTGAATTTTTTACTATATGATATAAAACTATATATATGTCTTTGGTTTTCAATTTTTGATTTCTTTCGATTTTTTATGCCTATTTAAATCTTAGTCAAATCCTAGGTTTAAACAAGTTTAAAACATGAAAATGAAGCATAAGCATGAATCCTTCCTTACTCACTCTAAAATGAAGGTACTTGAAAAATTTATTGTTTGAAACCCAAAACCCAGTTCTCTTCTTATGTTTGACTTCATAAGACAGAGTTTAGCTAGGGTTAGGGGTAGATATATATGATATATACATGATATTTCTGTTTGAATATGTCTAGAGATCGACCTTGTTTATCAGCTTGAATGCTTACTAATATGACATAAGATCAAGGCTATATATATATATGTGCTTTGGTTTTTCATTTTTTTTGAATTTTTCTGAATTTTTACTCCCATTTGAATCTTGGTCAAATCCTAGGTTTGACCAAGGTTAAAAAAAGTTTAAAACATGGCAATGAAAAGGTAAGCATATGGATCATTCTTAGTCTCTCTAAAATGAAGCTTTTGGGAGGTTTGAAGTTTCCATGTTTGAAACCCAAATCACTTCTCTTCATATGCTTGGCTTCATAAGACAAAGATTAGGGTTTAGGGGTAGATATATACATTTTTGGGAGGTTTTGAAATTTCCATGTTTGAAACCCAAATCCACTTCTCTTCATCCTTGCGTCTTCATAAGACAAAAGTATAGGGTTATATATATATGCATATGGGTAGATACATGATTTGTCTGGTTTGAATATGTACAAATCTTATTTATCAACTTTTGAATGCATGCTACTCTCAAAGAAAAACTTTTGAATGCTTACTATATGACATAAGAAGACTATATGCTTTTAAAATTCAAACATAATGTATTCTTATGTCATATAGTAAGCATTCAAGTTGATAAACAACAAGGTTTGGACATGTCCAGAGCCAGGACAAATCCAATATGCCTTTGTCGATCTTATGAAGTCTAGCATGAAAGAGAGAAGTAGTTTTTGGTTTCAAAAATGTTCAAGAACATCCAAAAGCTCATTTTAGAGTGATAAAGAAGGATACATGCTTCCTTTTATTTTTATGTTTAAACTTGTTTAAATCTTGGTCAAACCTAGGATTTGACCAAGATTCAAAATATGAGTAAAATAAAACAGAAAAATTTAAAACCAAGGCACATAGTCTTCTTATGTCATATAGTAAACAATCAATTAAGGGATCAATCAATTAATTAAGTTGATAAACCAAGACATATTCAATCCAGAAAAATCATGTATCACCCTAACGCCTAGCTAAACTCTGTCTTATGAAGTCGAGCATCATGAAGAGAAGTGGTTTTGGTTTCAAACATGGAAATTTGAAAAAACCTCCCAAGAGCTACATTTTGGAGTGACTAAAGAAGGATATATGATTTAATTTTTCATATTCATGATTTAAACTTGCTTAAACCATGTTCAAACCTAGGATTTGACCAAGATTCAAATGGGCATACAATATTAAAAAAATCAAAAAAATAAAAAACACATAGTATTATTATGTCATATAGTAAGCATTCAATTAAGTTGATAAAGTAGGTCTAGACATATTCAAACCAGGAAAATCATGCATCTATCCCCTAACCCTAGCTAAATGTCTTATGAAGTCAAGCATGCATGAAGAGAAGTGGTTTTTGGTTTCAAACGTTTAAGCCAAAAGCCCCTTTTTAAATATTTCAAACTTATTCAAATTTGGTTCAAATATGAAAGACATACAAGTTATAGCACACATAGTGCATACATTTTTACACATACTACACTAGATGCTAACCCTATAGTTTGAGGCCATTTGGGTGACCTAGGTCGAAAAAATTCTTGGATTAGAATCGTGTTGTTCGAACCCCGTAGTTGGATTTTTTGAACCTTGATCTGTAGTACTGGGTAAAACCCTAGTTTAACCTATTTAATTATATATTCGTAAGGTTGATTTTTTTACCTTTTTATTACTATGCAGCACATGTGTGTTTGCCGTCGAGTGACTCGGAGGAAGAGGATCACTCGGAAGGAGAGAAGAAGGGAGAATTATGGTGTCTCCCCTTTTCGGGTGATGATGTTGACTTTTTGTGCAGGGGTTTGTCAGTGAGCGGGAGGTGCGAGCGACGAGCGAAAGCGGCCGAGTCGAGGCCGAGAATGAGAGAGTTTTTTTTGTGAGAGGGACGGCCGAAGGAAGGATCCAGAAGGACCCACGGACTTCCAATACGCATCTGATGCATCTTCTCTGACTCGAAAATGGCTGGAGTTTGCGTACCTATTGCCTGACTTTTGCTCACTGAAGTGTGGGACCTCACGCATGGGCACCACACGTAAGTGACAGACGTTGGTGTAAAAACTCGGTTGATTATTATAGTGCATTAGAACAAAGTTTCTATGGATTCAAGGGTAGGAAATCCAAGTTAACTCATTTACGTGTTAAACTTGTCTATATCTTGGTCTCAAATGGGCAGAAAAATAAAAACAGAAAATGAAAAACCAAATCACATAGTCTTCTTATGTCATATAGTAAGCATTAAAGTTGATAAACAAGGTCTAGACATATTAAACCAGACAAATCATGTATCTATACCCCTAACCCCTAAACTCTGTCTTATGAAGTCAAGCATGTGAAGAGAAGTGGTTTTGGATTTCAAACATGGAAATTTCAAAAACCTCCCAAAAGCTTCATTTTAGAGTGACTAAGAAGGATCCATGCTTCCCTTTTCATATTCATGTTTTAAACTTGTTTAAATTATCTTGGTCAAACCTAGGATTTGACAAGATTCAAATGGGCATCAAAATTGAAAAAAAAATTGAAAAAAGAAAAACCAAGCAAATAGTTTTCTTATGTCATATAGTAAGCATTAAAGTTGTTGATAAATAAGGTCCATACATATTCAAACCACACAAATCATGTATCTATACCCCTAATTAACCCCTAAATTAATTGTCTTATGAAGTCAAGCATGTGAAGAGAAGTGGTTTTGGGTTTTAAACATGGAAATTTCAAAAAACTCCCAAAAACTACATTTTAGAGTGACTAAGAAGGATACATGCTCCTCTTTTCATATTATGTTTTAGCTTGTTTAAATTATCTTGATCCCTAGGGTTTGACAAGATTCAAATGGGCATCAAAATTGAAAAAAAGTCGAAAAAAAGAAAAAACCAAAGCAAATAGTTTTCTTATGTCATATAGTAAGCCATTAAGTTGATAAACAAGGTCTAGACATATTCAAACTAGACAAATCATGTATCTATACCCCTAACCCTAAACTCCGTCTTATGAAGTCAAGCATATGAAGAGAAGTGGTTTTGCTCCAAAAGCTTCATTTTAGAGTGACTAAGAAGGATCCATGCTTACCTTTGCATATTTTCATATTTTAATCTTGTTAAATCATTATCAAGCCTAGGATTTGACCAAGATACAGATGGGTGGGCACAAAATTCAAAAAAATCAGAATAATGAAAAACAAAAGCATGTAGTCTTTTTATGTCATATCGTATGCATGCATTCAAGTTAAACGAGGTCTAGGTATATCCAAACCAGACAAATCATGTATCTACCCCATGTTGATCTTATGAAGTCTAACAAAGAAGTCGTTTTGGGTTTCAAACATGGAAATTTCAAGAACATCCCAAAAGCTTCATTTTAGAGAGACTAAGAAGGATACATGCTTCCCTTTTCATTTTCATGTTTTAAACTTGTTTAAATCTTGGTCAAACCTAGGATTTGACCAAGATTCAAATATATGAGCATAAAATTCAAAAAAAAACCAAAAATGAAAACCAAGGCACGTAGTCGTCTTATGTCATATAGTAAGCAATCAATTAAGTTGATAAACAAGGTCTAGACATATTCAAACCAGGAAATCATGTATCTACACCCCCTAACGTACCCTAGCTAAACTCTGTCTTATATTATGAAGTCAAGCATGCATGAAAGTGGTTTTTGGTTTCAAACGTTTAAGCCAAAAGGTAAGCATGGATCCTCCTTATATAGTCACTGTAAAATGAAGCTTTTGGGAGGTTTGTGAAATTTCCATGTTTGAAACCCAAAACCACTTAAGACAGAGTTTATGGTTAGGTGTGTAGATACATGATTTTCTTGTTTGAATATGTCTAGACCTTGTTTATCAACTTGAATTTTTTACTATATGATATAAGAAGGCTATATATATGTGCTTTGGTTTTTCAATTTTTGATTTCTTTCGATTTTTTATGCCTATTTAAATCTTGGTCAAATCCTAGGTTTAAACAAGTTTAAAACATGAAAATAAAACAGTAAGCATGAATCCTTCCTTACTCACTCTAAAATGAAATTATGAAAATTTTTATGTTTGAAACCCAACCCAGTTCTCTTCATATGTTTGACTTCATAAAGAATTTAGCTAGGGTTAGGGGTAGATATATATGATATATACATGATATTTCTGCTTTGAATATGTCTAGAGATCCCTTGTTTATCAACTTGAATGCTTACTATATGACATAAGATCAAGGCTATATATATATGTGCTTTGGTTTTTCATTTTTTGAATTTTTCTGAATTTTTACTCCCATTTGAATCTTGGTCAAATCCTAGGTTTGACCAAGGTTAAAACAAGTTTAAAACATGGCAATGAAAAGGTAAGCATATGGATCATTCTTAGTCTCTCTAAAATGAAGCTTTTGGGAGGTTTTTGAAGTTTCCATGTTTGAAACCCAAAATCACTTCTCTTCATATGCTTGGCTTCATAAGACAAAGATTAGGGTTTAGGGGTAGATATATACATGTTTTGGGAGGTTTTTGAAATTTCCATGTTTGAAACCCAAATCCACTTCTCTTCATCCTTGACGTCTTCATAAGACAAAAGTATAGGGTTATATATATATGCATATGGGTAGATACATGATTTGTCTGGTTTGAATATGTACAAATCTTATTTATCAACTTTTGAATGCATGCTACTCTCTCAAAGAAAAACTTTTGAATGCTTACTATATGACATAAGAAGACTATATGCTTTTAAAATTCAAACATATGGTAAGCATTCTTATGTCATATAGTAAGCATTCAAGTTGATAAACAAGCAAGGTTTGGACATATCCAAACCAGACAAATCATGTATCTGCCCCCTGTCGATCTTATGAAGTCTAGCATGAAGAGAGAAGTCGTTTTTGGTTTCAAAAATGGAAATTTCAAGAACATCCAAAAAGCTTCATTTTAGAGTGACTAAGAAGGATACATGCTTCCCTTTTTATTTTTATGTTTGCCCATTTAAATCTTGGTCAAACCTAGGATTTGACCAAGATTCAAATATATGGGCGTAAAATTCAAAAAAAACAGAAAAATTTAAAACCAAGGCACATAGTCTTCTTATGTCATATAGTAAACAATCAATTAATTAAGTTGATAAACCAGGTCTAGACATATTCAAACCAGGAAAATCATGTATCTACCCCCTAACGCCCTAGCTAAACTCTGTCTTATGAAGTCAAGCATGCATGAAGAGAAGTGGTTTTGGTTTCAAACATGGAAATTTGAAAAAACCTCCCAAGAGCTACATTTTGGAGTGACTAAGAAGGATATATAGATGCTTAATTTTTCATATTCATGATTTAAACTTGTTTAAACCATGTTCAAACCTAGGATTTGACCAAGATTCAAATGGGCATACAATTTTAAAAAAATCAAAAAATAAAAAACAATGCACATAGTATTATTATGTCATATAGTAAGCATTCAATTAAGTTGATAAAGTAGGTCTAGACATATTCAAACCAGGAAAATCATGCATCTATCCCCTAACCCTAGCTAAACTCTGTCTTATGAAGTCAAGCATGATGAGAAGTGGTTTTTGGTTTCAAACGTTTAAGCCAAAAGCCCCTTTTCAAATATTTCAAACTTATTCAAATTTGGTTCAAATATGAAAGACATACAAGTTATAGCACACATAGTGCATACATTTTCACACATACTGCACTAGATGCTAACCCTATAGTTTGAGGCCATTTGGGTGACCTAGGTCGAAAAAATTCTTGGATTAGAATCGTGTTGTTCGAACCCCGTAGTTGGATTTTTTGAACCTTGATCTGTAGTACTGGGTAAAACCCTAGTTTAACCTATTTAATTATATATTCGTAGGTCGATTTTTTACCTTTTTATTATTACTATGCAGCACATGTGTGTTTGCCCGTCGAGTGAAACTCGGAGGAAGAGGGATCACTCGGAAGGAGAGAAGAAGGGAGAGAATTATGGTGTCCCCTTTTCGGGTGATGATGTTGACTTTTGTGCAGGGTTTGTCAGTGAGCAGGAGGTGCGAGCGAGCGAGAGCGAGGCGAGCGAAGGCCGAGAATGAGAGAGATTTGTTTTTTGTGAGAGGGACGGCCGAAGGATCGAGAAGGACCCACCAGACTACGCATCTGATGCGTCTTCTCTTGACAAAGAAAATGGCTGGGAGTTTGCGTACCTATTGCACGTGACTTGTGCTCACTGAAGTGTGGGACCTCACGCATGGGCACCACACGTAAGTGACAGACCTGTTGGTGTAAAAACTCGGTTGATTATTATAGTGCATTAGAACAAAGTTTCCTATGGATTCAAGGGTAGGAAATCCAAGTTAACTCATTTACGTGTTAAACTTGTCTATATCTTGGTCAAACCTAGGATTTGACCAAGATTCAAATGGGCAGAAAAATAAAAACAGAAAAATGAAAAACCAAATCACATAGTCTTCTTATGTCATATAGTAAGCATTAAAGTTGATAAACAAGGTCTAGACATATTAAACCAGACAAATCATGTATCTATACCCCTAACCCCTAAACTCTGTCTTATGAAGTCAAGCATGTGAAGAGAAGTGGTTTTGGATTTCAAACATGGAAATTTCAAAAACTCCCAAAAGCTTCATTTTAGAGTGACTAAGAAGGATCCATGCTTCCCTTTTCATATTCATGTTTTAAACTTGTTTAAATTATCTTGGTCAAACCTAGGATTTGACAAGATTCAAATGGGCATCAAAATTGAAAAAAAAATTGAAAAAAGAAAAACCAAGCAAATAGTTTTCTTATGTCATATAGTAAGCATTAAAGTTGTTGATAAATAAGGTCCATACATATTCAAACCACACAAATCATGTATCTATACCCCCTAATTAACCCCTAAATTAATTAACTCTGTCTTATGAAGTCAAGCATGTGAAGAGAAGTGGTTTTGGGTTTTAAACATGGAAATTTCAAAAAACTCCCAAAAACTACATTTTAGAGTGACTAAGAAGGATACATGCTCCCTTTTCATATTCATGTTTTAAGCTTGTTTAAATTATCTTGGTCAAACCTAGGATTTGACAAGATTCAAATGGGCATCAAAATTGAAAAAAATCAGAAAAAAGAAAAACCAAAGCAAATAGTTTTCTTATGTCATATAGTAAGCCAATTAAGTTGATAAACAAGGTCTAGACATATTCAAACTAGACAAATCATGTATCTATACCCCCTAACCCCTAAACTCCGTCTTATGAAGTCAAGCATATGAAGAGAAGTGGTTTTGCTCCCAAAAGCTTCATTTTAGAGTGACTAAGAAGGATCCATGCTTACCTTTGCATTTTCATATTTTAATCTTGTTTAAATCATTATCAGACCTAGGATTTGACCAAGATACAAATGGGTGGGCACAAAATTCAAAAAAACAGAATAATGAAAAACAAAAGCACGTAGTCTTCTTATGTCATATCGTATGCATTCAAGTTAAACAAGGTCTAGGTATATCCAAACCAGAAAAATCATGTATCTACCCCCTGTTGATCTTATGAAGTCTAGCATATGAAGAGAAGTCGTTTTGGGTTTCAAACATGGAAATTTCAAGAACATCCCAAAAGCTTCATTTTAGAGTGACTAAGAAGGATACATGCTTCACTTTTCATTTTCATGTTTTAAACTTGTTTCAATCTTAGTCAAACCTAAGATTTGACCAAGATTCAAATATATGAGCATAAAATTCAAAAAAAACAAAAAATGAAAACCAAGGCACGTAGTCTTCTTATGTCATATAGTAAGCAATCAATTAAGTTGATAAACAAGGTCTAGACATATTCAAACCAGGAAAATCATGTATCTACCCCCTAACCCTAGCTAAACTCTGTGTTATGAAGTCAAGCATGCATGAAGAGAAGTGGTTTTTGGTTTCAAACGTTTAAGCCAAAAGGTAAGCATGGATCCTCCTCAGTCACTGTAAAATGAAGCTTTTGGGAGGTTTGTGAAATTTCCATGTTTGAAACTCAAAACCACTTAAGACAGAGTTTATGGTTAGGTGTGTAGATACATGATTTTTCTTGTTTGAATATGTCTAGACCTTGTTTATCAACTTGAATTTTTTACTATATGATATAAGAAGGCTATATATATGTGCTTTGGTTTTTCAATTTTTGATTTCTTTCGATTTTTATGCCTATTTAAATCTTGGTCAAATCCTAGGTTTAAACAAGTTTAAAACATGAAAATGAAACGGTAAGCATGAATCCTTCCTTACTCACTCTAAAATGAAGGTACTTGAAAATTTTATGTTTGAAACCCAAAACCCCAGTTCTCTTCATATGTTTGACTTCATAAGACAGAGTTTAGCTAGGGTTAGGGGTAGATATATATGATATATACATGATATTTCTGCTTTGAATATGTCTAGAGATCGACCTTGTTTATCAACTTGAATGCTTACTATATGACATAAGATCAAGGCTATATATATATGTGCTTTGGTTTTTCATTTTTTTTGAATTTTTCTGAATTTTTACTCCCATTTGAATCTTGGTCAAATCCTAGGTTTGACCAAGGTTAAAACAAGTTTAAAACATGGCAATGAAAAGGTAAGCATATGGATCATTCTTAGTCTCTCTAAAATGAAGCTTTTGGGAGGTTTTTGAAGTTTCCATGTTTGAAACCCAAAATCACTTCTCTTCATATGCTTGGCTTCATAAGACAAAGATTAGGGTTTAGGGGTAGATATATACATGTTTTGGGAGGTTTTTGAAATTTCCATGTTTGAAACCCAAATCCACTTCTCTTCATCCTTGACGTCTTCATAAGACAAAAGTATAGGGTTATATATATATGCATATGGGTAGATACATGATTTGTCTGGTTTGAATATGTACAAATCTTATTTATCAACTTTTGAATGCATGCTACTCTCTCAAAGAAAAACTTTTGAATGCTTACTATATGACATAAGAAGACTATATGCTTTTAAAATTCAAACATATGGTAAGCATTCTTATGTCATATAGTAAGCATTCAAGTTGATAAACAAGCAAGGTTTGGACATATCCAAACCAGACAAATCATGTATCTGCCCCCTGTCGATCTTATGAAGTCTAGCATGAAGAGAGAAGTCGTTTTTGGTTTCAAAAATGGAAATTTCAAGAACATCCAAAAAGCTTCATTTTAGAGTGACTAAGAAGGATACATGCTTCCCTTTATTTTTATGTTTAAACTTGTTTAAATCTTGGTCAAACCTAGGATTTGTCCAAGATTCAAATATATGGGCGTAAAATTCAAAAAAAACAGAAAAATTTAAAACCAAGGCACATAGTCTTCTTATGTCATATAGTAAACAATCAATTAATTAAGTTGATAAACCAGGTCTAGACATATTCAAACCAGGAAAATCATGTATCTACCCCCTAACCCTAGCTAAACTCTGTCTTATGAAGTCAAGCATGCATGAAGAGAAGTGGTTTTGGTTTCAAACATGGAAATTTCGAAAAAACCTCCCAAGAGCTACATTTTGGAGTGACTAAGAAGGATATATAGATGCTTAATTTTTCATATTCATGATTTAAACTTGCTTAAACCATGTTCAAACCTAGGATTTGACCAAGATTCAAATGGGCATACAATTTTAAAAAATCAAAAAAATAAAAAACAATGCACATAGTATTATTATGTCATATAGTAAGCATTCAATTAAGTTGATAAAGTAGGTCTAGACATATTCAAACCAGGAAAATCATGCATCTATCCCCTAACCCTAGCTAAACTCTGTCTTATGAAGTCAAGCATGCATGAAGAGAAGTGGTTTTTGGTTTCAAACGTTTAAGCCAAAAGCCCCTTTTCAAATATTTCAAACTTATTCAAATTTGGTTCAAATATGAAAGACATACAAGTTATAGCACACATAGTGCATACATTTTCACACATACTGCACTAGATGCTAACCCTATAGTTTGAGGCCATTTGGGTGACCTAGGTCGAAAAAATTCTTGGATTAGAATCGTGTTGTTCGAACCCCGTAGTTGGATTTTTTGAACCTTGATCTGTAGTACTGGGTAAAACCCTAGTTTAACCTATTTAATTATATATTCGTAGGTCGATTTTTTTACCTTTTTATTATTACTATGCAGCACATGTGTGTTTGCCCGTCGAGTGAAACTCGGAGGAAGAGGGATCACTCGGAAGGAGAGAAGAAGGGAGATTATGGTGTCTCCCCTTTTTCGGGTGATGATGTTGACTTTTGTGCAGGGTTTGTCAGTGAGCAGGAGGTGCGAGCGAGCGAGTCGAGCGAGGCCGAGAATGAGAGAGATTTGTTTTTTTTTGTGAGAGGGACGACCGAAAGGATCCAGAAGGACCCACAGACTTCCAATACGCATCCTGATGCGTCTTCTCTTGACAAAGAAAATGGCTGGGAGTTTGCGTACCTATTGCACGTGACTTGTGCTCACTGAAGTGTGGGACCTCACGCATGGGCACCACACGTAAGTGACAGACCTGTTGGTGTAAAAACTCGGTTGATTATTATAGTGCATTAGAACAAAGTTTCCTATGGATTCAAGGGTAGGAAATCCAAGTTAACTCATTTACGTGTTAAACTTGTCTATATCTTGGTCAAACCTAGGATTTGACCAAGATTCAAATGGGCAGAAAAATAAAAAAACAGAAAAATGAAAAACCAAATCACATAGTCTTCTTATGTCATATAGTAAGCATTAAAGTTGATAAACAAGGTCTAGACATATTAAACCAGACAAATCATGTATCTATACCCCTAACCCCTAAACTCTGTCTTATGAAGTCAAGCATGTGAAGAGAAGTGGTTTTGGATTTCAAACATGGAAATTTCAAAAACCTCCCAAAAGCTTCATTTTAGAGTGACTAAGAAGGATCCATGCTTCCCTTTTCATATTCATGTTTTAAACTTGTTTAAATTATCTTGGTCAAACCTAGGATTTGACAAGATTCAAATGGGCATCAAAATTGAAAAAAAAATTGAAAAAAGAAAAACCAAGCAAATAGTTTTCTTATGTCATATAGTAAGCATTAAAGTTGTTGATAAATAAGGTCCATACATATTCAAACCACACAAATCATGTATCTATACCCCCTAATTAACCCCTAAATTAATTAACTCTGTCTTATGAAGTCAAGCATGTGAAGAGAAGTGGTTTTGGGTTTCAAACATGGAAATTTCAAAAAACTCCCAAAAACTACATTTTAGAGTGACTAAGAAGGATACATGCTCCTCTTTTCATATTCATGTTTTAAGCTTGTTTAAATTATCTTGGTCAAACCTAGGATTTGACAAGATTCAAATGGGCATCAAAATTGAAAAAAAGTCAGAAAAAAGAAAAACCAAAGCAAATAGTTTTCTTATGTCATATAGTAAGCCAATTAAGTTGATAAACAAGGTCTAGACATATTCAAACTAGACAAATCATGTATCTATACCCCCTAACCCCTAAACTCCGTCTTATGAAGTCAAGCATATGAAGAGAAGTGGTTTTGCTCCCAAAAGCTTCATTTTAGAGTGACTAAGAAGGATCCATGCTTACCTTTGCATTTTCATATTTTAATCTTGTTTAAATCATTATCAGACCTAGGATTTGACCAAGATACAAATGGGTGGGCACAAAATTCAAAAAAAACAGAATAATGAAAAACAAAAGCACGTAGTCTTCTTATGTCATATCGTATGCATTCAAGTTAAACAAGGTCTAGGTATATCCAAACCAGAAAAATCATGTATCTACCCCCTGTTGATCTTATGAAGTCTAGCATATGAAGAGAAGTCGTTTTGGGTTTCAAACATGGAAATTTCAAGAACATCCCAAAAGCTTCATTTTAGAGTGACTAAGAAGGATACATGCTTCCCTTTTCATTTTCATGTTTTAAACTTGTTTCAATCTTAGTCAAACCTAAGATTTGACCAAGATTCAAATATATGAGCATAAAATTCAAAAAAAACAAAAAATGAAAACCAAGGCACGTAGTCTTCTTATGTCATATAGTAAGCAATCAATTAAGTTGATAAACAAGGTCTAGACATATTCAAACCAGGAAAATCATGTATCTACCCCCTAACCCTAGCTAAACTCTGTGTTATGAAGTCAAGCATGCATGAAGAGAAGTGGTTTTTGGTTTCAAACGTTTAAGCCAAAAGGTAAGCATGGATCCTCCTCAGTCACTGTAAAATGAAGCTTTTGGGAGGTTTGTGAAATTTCCATGTTTGAAACTCAAAACCACTTAAGACAGAGTTTATGGTTAGGTGTAGATACATGATTTTTCTTGTTTGAATATGTCTAGACCTTGTTTATCAACTTGAATTTTTTACTATATGATATAAGAAGGCTATATATGTGCTTTGGTTTTTCATTTTTTGATTTCTTTCGAATTTTTTATGCCTATTTAAATCTTGGTCAAATCCTAGGTTTAAACAAGTTTAATACATGAAAATGAAACGGTAAGCATGAATCCTTCCTTACTCACTCTAAAATGAAGGTACTTGAAAATTTTATATTTGAAACCCAAAACCCCAGTTCTCTTCATATGTTTGACTTCATAAGACAGAGTTTAGGGTTAGGGGTAGATATGATACATGATATTTCTGCTTTGAATATGTCTAGACCTTGTTTATCAACTTGAATGCTTACTATATGACATAAGAAGGCTATATATGTGTTTTGGTTTTCCATTTTTTTTTTTTTTTTTTTTACTCCCATTTGAATCTTGGTCAATTCCTAGGTTTGACCAAGGTTAAAACAAGTTTAAAACATGGCAATGAAAAGGTAAGCATGGATCCTTCTTAGTCACTCTAAAATGAAGCTTTTGGGAGGTTTTTGAAATTTCCATGTTTGAAACCCAAAATCACTTCTCTTCATGCTTGACTTCATAAGGCAGAGTTTAGGGTTAGGGGGTAGATACATGATTTGTTTGGTTTGAATATGTCTAGACCTTGTTTATCAACTTGAATGCTTACTATATGACATCAGAAGACTATGTTCTTTGGTTTTTTTCCGTTTTTTTTGAATTGTTATACCCATTTGAATCTTGGTCAAATCCTAGGTTTGACCAAGATTTAAACAAGTTAAGAAATTGAAAATGAAAAAGGTAATCCTGGATCCTTCTTAGTCACTGTAGAATGAAGCTTTTGGGAGGTTTGTGAAATTTCCATGTTTGAAACCCAAAACCAGTTCTCTTCATATGTTTGACTTCATAAGACAGAGTTTTTATCAACTCGAGTGCTTACTATATGACATAAGAAGGCTATATATGTGCTTTGGTTTTTCATTTGTTGATTTTTTTCCGAATTTTTATGCCCATTTAAATCTTGGTCAAATCCTAGGTTTGACCAAGGTTTAAACAAGTTTAAAACATGAAAAGAAAAGGTAAGAATGGATCCTTCTTAGTCATTCTAAAATGAATGAAGCTTTTGGGATGTTCTCACAAATCGATCTAGTCTACATGACTTTGATAAATTTTAATTAAGAAGCAGCAACTTAACAATAATTACCCAAAATCTAACAGCTGGTTCGACAACAACCTGGACGTTACGCTAAAATGAACTGCGAAAACAACGAACAACACTTTTGTAGTACTGTACTCGGTACTCCGTACTTGCTCCAGATAATCCCCATTGCTTCACTACTACAGTAGTACTACCCTGGCTCGCATTCATTGTTTCCCCTGACTATTCAGAGCTTTGGACGTCCATCAGAGTTGTAGTCAGTAGTACAGTACTGCTAGCTCGATTAATGGCGTGCTATAAAATTCTATACTAGCCGACAGATGTCCATTCCTCGGGTTGCGCGCCAGAGCCTTCGAAGAGAAGGTAGCCGCTCTGTCCCGTTGATTTACGGTGGACGGACAGGATACTCCGGACCGCTCTCGATTCATTTGCTTCTGCTCCCGCGTCCTGACCCTTGAGCCCCCTCTCGGCCGTTGATTTAGGATGGGCGGACCAGGTTGCTCGAAGCGAGGGCAGGAGACGGTTGTCTGGTTTTAATAGGGGGGAGTACTTCTTCCATCCCCTTCTTGCTTCACTTCCAGTCTCCTTCCACTTCCAGCGATGCCTCCGAAGTCAAGGCCACCATCTCGCTTGAAGAAGCACCATCTAGTGTTGACCAAGGACGCGGAGAGTTCCCGCCGGCGGTCTATCCAGATGCTGGCCGCGAGAAAGGGCCCGCCAGAAAACGAAGGCCCTGCTTCGCGCTCGTCTCGGAACGGCGTCAGTCGTGCGGTCGAAGATTCCTGGTTGGTTTCCATCGCCATGTTTCTTGATTCTTCCTGGCCCGGAGGTCCCAACTCTTTATTCCGTATTAATCCTTTTTATACATATCTCAGTGCCCCACGACGCACCCTGACATCTTCTCATGACGACTTCAACCCCTGTCTCCTGCGCTTAGAGGTTACCACTGATTGGACATTTTCGTCTTCCTCTCGTCACTTTGTTTCGGTACTGATGATATTGCCATGCAGGAAGCATCGGCGTGTTTCAGAGATGAGCTTAAAACTCTCGTGGAACTCGCCTCCAACTTTCGCGATGATGTCGATACTTTGAAGGACGAGGTCACCGGCCGGGGCAAGCTGCATGATGTGAGGGTTCCATCAAGTGAGGAAACGAACTCTGTCATCAAGAAGCTCAAGGGCGAGAATTTGATGCTTAAGATCGAGTGCGGCTTTCTTCGCGAAGAAAACGTCGAGCTATCAAACAGGTGCGTTCAAGCTCTCAACGGGAGCCTCAACACCCAACATGATGCGGTGAAGAAGATGATGGATAACAGCATCTTGAAGAAAAACAATATGGTGGAGGACACGCGCGGGATGGTCGATCCAATCCAGGCACCGCAGAAGGAAGTCGATGCGCTCCGAGTCCAGCCACCTTTGCGTAGGTCGCCGAGGCGCCCTCGCGCAGGTCACTGAGGAGCGCACGTCGCCGAGTAGGCTGGGGGATAAGGAATTCCAACGAGAGAAGCGGAATCACCACCTGTCCTGATGGAGGGCCACTCCGCCAAGTAGGCTGGGGGAGAGAAACACTGCCTCTCATTGTTCTTTAGCTAGTCCTCCGATCCATATTACTTGATGTTAAAATGGATGTATCTACAACTGAAATATGTCTAGATACATATATTTTAGTATCACAAAGTAAGTAGTATCAACGTTTATATTGCCCAAGTCTTATTATCCATCCCTAAGGTGGGTCGCTTTTGTAACTACTGATTGCAGATTCGACTCTTCTGCAGACCGAAAGATTTTTAGAGTGACTAAGAATGATTCATGCTTAGCTTTCCATTTTCATGTTTTAAACTTGTTTAAATCTTGCTCAAACCTAGGATTTGACCAAGATTCAAATGGGTTTAACAATTAAAAAAATCAGAAAAATGAAAAACCAAAGCACATAGTATTCTTATGTCATATAGTAAGCATTCAAGTTGATAAACAAGGTCTAGACATATTCAAAACACACAAAACATGTATCTACCCCCTAACCCTAAACTCTGTCTTATGAAGTTAAGTATGAGGAGAAGTGATTTTGGGTTTCAAACATGGAAATTTCACAAACCTCCCAAAAGCTTTTTTAGAGTGACTAAGAAGGATCCATGCTTACCTTTTCATTGCCATTTTTTAAACTTGTTTTAACCTTGGTCAAACCTAGGATTTGACCAAGATTCAAACGGGCGTAAAATTCAAAAAAAATAAAAAAAATAAAAACCAAAGCACATATATAGCCTTCTTATGTCATATAGTAAGCATTCAAGTTGATAAACAAGGTCTAGACATATTCAAACCAGAAATATCATGTATCATATCTACCCCTAACCCTAAACTTTGTCTTATGAAGTCAAACATATGAAGAGAACTGGGGTTTTGTGTTTCAAACATAAAAATTTCAAGTACCTTCATTTTAGAGTGACTGAGAAAGGATTCATGCTTACCTTTTCATTGTCATGTTTTAAACTTGATTAAACCTTGGTCAAACCTAGGATTTGACCAATATTTAAATGGGCATAAAAACTTCGAAAAAATGAAAAAAATGGAAAACCAAAGCACATATATAGCCTTCTTATGTCATAAACATTCAAGTTGATAAACAAGGTCTAGACATATTCAAACAAGAAAAATCATGTATCTACGCCTAACCAAAAACTCTGTCTTAAGTGGTTTTGGGTTTCAAACATGGAAATTTCAAGAACATCCCAAAAGCTTCATTTTAGACTGACTAAGAAGGATACACACTTCCCATTTCATTTTCATGTTTTAAACTTGTTTAAATCTTGGTCAAACCTAGGATTTGACCAAGATTCAAATAAGTAAAAACATGAAAATGAAAAGGTAAGCATCGATCCTTATTAGTCGCTCTAAAATGAAGTTTTTGGGAGGTTTTTGAAATTTTCATGTTTGAAACCCAAAACCACTTCTCTTGCATGCTTGACTTCATAAGACATAGTTAAGGGTTAGGGGTAGATACATGATTTTTCTGGTTTGAATGTCTAGACCTTGTTTATCAATTTGAATGCTTACTATATGACATAAGAAGGCTATGTGCTTTGGTTTTTCATTTTTGATTTTTTTTTTTTGCCCATTTGAATCTTGGTCAAATCCTTGGTTTGACCAATATTTAGACAAGTTTAACACGTGAAAACGAACTGATAATCCCATTTGTTGACTCATTTAACTAGTTAATCCCATTTGTTGACTCTCTGTTGACCAGGCACTTGAGGTAAAACTGAGTATATTGCACTAGCCAGTATTAGTACTCAAGGGGAAAACCGAGCACACAAAAAATGCTACAGTATAAGACTCGAGAGTATATCTAAATTTCCAGGGTTAGACTCGAGTACGCGTGTTGCGGTGCAGAAGTGGAAGACGTGCAATTGTTGACGGGTACTGACGCGAGTCGCGGTGCAGAAGTCGAAGACGTGCAATTGTGGACGCGTGTCGCGTTGCAGAAGCCCAAGACGTGCAGACGTTAAATGGTGGACGCGTAGGACGCGGGTCGCATTAACCACCCCTCGCCTTTATAGACGCCTCCTCGCACTATCTCTGTCACTCTCACTCGCTCATGCAACGCCGCCTCTCACGTCCCATCATCTTCTCCAAAGCAAAAACCCTCTCCCTCTCTGCAGGCGAGATGGACATGGAGAATGCGAATCCCATCGTCCATGACGCCGTCGGCTCCAAGCGCGACGCCTCCCTCTTCGACGTCGTCCCCTCAAAGGCCGTCGCCGCCGCCGGTGGCGGTCGTATCCCGCCGGGATGGGACCCCTATGAGCCGGTGCCGTACATCTCGCCTCCGAACCCCTACGACACCTTCATGGACGACCCATGGAACGAGGTAACTATGGTTTGCTCCCTTTTTTCTTCGCCCATTCCTTTTTGAACCCTATTTTTGCTGGTTCCCTAGTAACTATTAGTGCCGATCTGTAGATGGTTGAGTATTGGGTTAATATTTGCGCCGATCGATTTTATTCCATTTTGCTTTGATCCCTTCTTGATTTCGTTTAAGATTTGGAGTTCGGCCGTTCGGTTAATTTATGCAAGTAATAATGGGATCTCAATCAGTTAATTTATGGGATCTCAGTCAGTTATTTTATGCAGGAATCAAAAGATATCAACCGTTTAATTTTGCAAATATTCTGGAATCTGTTCAAAATCAGATCTGGAATCTGTTTCTTTGCCTATGATGAATCGTTGGGCACAAATTTTTACAGAGTGGGTTCAGCGAACCATTGCTGTGTACAAATCTGTTGTGCATGAGCTATGGTTCGCTAACACCATCCCTGTAGACATATAATCGTGTCCACTCTAACTGAGGCTGGCTCTGTTTTTCCTTACTTTGTTATCATGCACGTTAGTCATCGTTGCATCTCATTCACTAATAGTTCCCGTTTGATATGGATCAGCTGTCTGGCAGCGACGTCGGCAGCGACGACGAGCACCATGACGTCAAGACTCGCCAGGTGCTGCGGAGGCTGCAGGTCGGCCAGTACGTCTCCTACTTCGCCAAGGGTGTCTACAGGTGCCCCTTCTGCACTAGGAGGCTCGGCCGCACTGACTTCAACTGCCTCCTCACGCATGCCGAGAACATCGGCAACACCAACCCCAAGGTCGGCGCGTCGGTGAACCCCCACTCCTTCCGCGCCAAGCACATGGCGCTCGGCATGCACCTCCGCAGCATCCAGCGGGTGGAGATCTCCGCCGGGCGCATGCCTCCGCTCAAGCCCAAGGCTCCCAAGGGGAGCAACAAGTGGAGGCAGATGGGGTAGGCGGAGTCCTGGACGTGTGCTGCTGCTGCTGCAAAGCAGCTTCTATTTTGTTGTTAGCTAGGGATCCCTTGTTGTTATGTTGTTAGTATGATGGTGTTGTGAAGAACCTCGAACCTGTTGGCTGCTGTGTATGCAGCTTATTATCTAGGGAGGGATCCCTATTATCTATCCCTATTCTACTGGAGTATATTTTGTTGGCCCTACTTTGTTTTCTCGATTTACTATTACTGCGAATTTGTCGTACGGAGTACATTACCCTGGAGATTTGCTTCTAGATTTAACTACATACATATGGACCAGAGGGAGTACTAGATTTGCTGCCATATTGGGCAAACAACGAGGGCCAAAAGGCACAAATAATTGAAGAAAGACAGAAATGCAAGCTTCTCTAGATTTGATACTTTTGGTTAATAAAGACAAAGAGACAGAGGGGGAAAAGGTGCTCTTAAAAATGCCAATTCGCGCCGAGAGAGACAGAACCCAGCTCCTGCTCACGTACAACCAAACGCGGTCTCGTCCTGTCCCACGCGGTCCCTTTCTACTAGCCCCACACGTCAGCACGGAACGGTCAACTAAACTGGAATCCTCCCGTCTGAGCTCCTTCTGCGGGTAACAAATAAGGGCTTGGCGAAAACTGAGGAAAAACATAAGGCAATCTTATTGACTAATATAGCTGTTTAATTAATAAAAGGATTAGCTACAACGTGCTCAGTTTGCCCATTTATTAAGGTATAAGACTGGCAGGAGAGAAAGTAATCGCTAGTTTCCTCATTTTGCCCCTGCATGCTCGCACGATTAAAGCTCCTTCCGCACGCGCTGGACTCCTCGTTTCCTTAAACCTCCTCGTTTCTCGGGATAGACCAACAGTTTTTCAGGATCTTGGGGTTTTTTTTTTGACAATCAATACCACATATATTCATAGCAAAAATAGTACATGGTAGAGGGCTACATGACGACTAGATATATCACCAAAAAGGGTGATGCATGTCTCCTTCACCAAAACAGCTGAAACAAGCAGTACACGGACGCAAGTACACCACCATAATAATACTACTACATTAACACAAGTACGAGTAATAAAGTAAGAGTACTACTCCCTCTAATCTAATTTAAACCAAAATAAAACTTAAACTTCATCCTAAATTTGAACTAGTGCCTCGTCCTCGTTCTTCGCTCATTTTCTGATCCAAGACGGCGCAGAGTGCCAGAGTGCATGGCACGGAACTCTTCATCGGTGGCATGCCATGGGCATGTCACCGGATGCATGATTTTTTTCGCAATGTTTTAAATTTGAATTTAGGCCGCATGTCACACGGTGACATGGAAAAGGTGCATGTCACCTGGTGGTGGTAGGCAACTACCCTTATTTACGGCGGCGTAGGCGACTGGACGCCGCGTGGCCAGCCGCTGCCTCGTGGCCGCCTCGGTTTCCACGCGGGAGACCATTAAACGCCGACGACCAACCTTCCCGCGTCACGGTTAGCGACTATGACTATAAGGGCAAAACGCTAAACTCTCTCGTTCCATTCACTTTCTTCCTCTCTCCACCTAACAAACATTTGTTCGTCGCTCTCTCCTCCAGCAATGTCTTCAAAATTCAGGTCGTCGGCGGTCAAGTACGCGGAGAAAAAACGCCGGCTCGAAATTTCGAGAGACGCTTCCAGAAACCAAGTGGGCTCGCCGTCGCCGCCGCCGCCGCCGAAACGCGTCCGTGCTGTGCTCACCGGGTTAGTTTCCTTCGCCATGTACTTTCGTTTCTTCTTGCCCGGGCTCAAGCTCTTTAAGAGTCTCTATGGTTATACATCTTAAAGGGTTGGAAGTTCCAACGACGCCCCTACTGCACCAACTTCCACGACCAAGGAATCATCGTCGTCCGATGATTTCAACCCGGCCCTACCCCGGCGAAATGAGGTAGCACCAACTTCTTCTTCTTCTTCTTCTTCTTCTTCTTCTTCTTCTTCTTTTTGCGCTTACTTGCTACCGATGATTTCGCCCTGAAGGAAGCGGCGCCGACTATCGACACCACTGTCGCCATCTTGATGGAAAAAAACGAGGAGCTCAGCTTAGAGTGTGATCGCCTCCGAGACGATTTGGCTGCCAAGAAGAAGAATTCGAAAACTCTTGTGGAGCTCATTTGCAGCCTTCGAAATGAGCGCGATATGTTGAAGAACGAGCTGATTAAGCAGAAAGCATCAGCGGAGAAAGCCAGCAGCATACTCAAGACTGTGTGCCTCGACAGAGACAAGTCTGATATAGAGTACAAAATCCTTCTTCAGGATAAAGTACAGCTCCAAAAGTTGAACCTTGAATATGCTGACATCGCCATCCTTGCCCTTCTCGAGAGGCAGAAGGCACAAGATAAGTTGATGCACCTGATGTTGGAGAGCTGCAGTGAAAGAGAAGAGACATTGAAAGAAGTGAGCAGTTTGGTGGGATACATGAGTGACGTCGGGCGTACTTCGCAGAATCCGCCCCGGCTGAGCTCAAATTCCAGCGGAACCAGCTTTCAGCAATGCATGTTAGGCGCACCTACAACTTCTACTCATTGATTAGAGGTCGCACGACATGGCATTTTCCCTCGAAATAGTAGTACTGTACTAATAGTTGTACTACTTAATATCTACCTTTTTGTAAAATAATTTCTTACATGTATTAGAAACTACCCCTCTCGTTTCTGGATGCACCCGGGACATTGTCATCCGGCCCTCTTCTGGACAAACCCCCTCGGGAAGGGCGGTATATTTTGCACATTTCGCTACTAGTACTTCTAATTCCACCGCTTATTTTTCTAATCCGTTAAATCGTTAATTGGATGACCAACTGATGGAAGCTGCGATAGATTAGACCAACAAGTGGTGAATTGTGCAAAAGATATGTCCGTGTTTTATGCAAAAGAGTGATATGGGGATCTGGTGGAATCTTGAATTTCCTCTTCAGTGGTAGGCATGCTTCACTTATAGCTGGAGTACATTGCGGACCTGGTGCATTTCGTCAGTACCGATCAGCTATTTTTGCTTATCCGGGAAGAAAAGGTAGTACTAGCCTTTTCTGTGAGATGTCTTTTCAGTGCTACGGAGTTGTCTGTTCACTGCTTGCTTTGTCTGTCGGTGACTTTGCCAAGCTGACTTTGCCATGACTTTGGGTGACTGATATGTGGACCACAGTTGTAAGTGACTCAAAGTCACTGACTTTGGGGACTCGTGAATGCTTCGTATATTTCTGACGGTTTCTGAATTATGTACTCCGTACAAATTTTGTAATATTGGTCAAACTAGTTTTGACCAGGGTTTGTGTAGGGTGTTTTTTTTTGGTTGGTCCAAATGGTGTTGTGTGGTCCAAATGTGATGTATCATCACACCACCATGTGCCCCCCTCCCCCCACCCCACCCCTAGGTTTTGGTAATGCCATTCTGATACATGCTTCTTAGAAGGAGTACATTTTTTCCGTTAGGGCATGACAATTTTGAAAAATTCAAAAAAAAATGGGAAGACAGAATGGTAACATCATTTTCCATGTGATGATGCACCCCTGTGCCAAATTTTGGTTCATTTTAAGAATGTAAGGTGACAAATTACTCGAGGAAGCTAGTTGGAGTAGACGGGCATGATCGGATTGGCATAGGCGATTTATTTTTTGAAGGATGTTATTTTTCATAGACAATATCTGACACAAAAAATAAAATGTTAAGGTCTCATATTATTCTGAATGATTTTGAATTACTTATGACGTTTGGAAGTATTGGTATACATGAGTCCCAGATGAAGTTAAATGGTCCAAAAAAAAGTTTCGTACACGTCTCCCAGAAAGTGGAAAGTCGAGTACATGCATGACTTCACGCGTCCACTACTGGATACAGGGGGTCGGAGGCTATAACATAATCGGCCTCATCATCTCTCGCGAGCTCGTCCTCTCCACTCCCCCAACTTGCCTCCCCCACACTGTGAAAACCCCCATCCACTCACCGCACCTCTGAGGCATCGACTTTCCCGTTTCCAACCACAACAGCATGAAGATAGGTATTGCATACGAGGCGGAGCAATAGGCGACCGCCCACGCAGAGGATGCCTCTACGGTAGTGGCCGTCGTGGTGGGTGAGGCTTCACCGGGCACCCAAGCCGCTCGTCTCCTCTGCTTGTCGGATTCTTCAACCTCGGTCGAAATGGGCATCCTAGCCGTCACGACGGGTGAGGCTTCACCGGGCACCCATGCCGCTCGTCTCCTCTGCTTGTCTGGTTCTTCGACCTCGGTCGAAACGGGCGTCCTGGCCGTCGAGCAGAAGGTGGATACCAACGTTGTTTATCCCGCCGAAGATGTGCACGGCGTTGCAGGCCACCACGGCTTTTACCGAAACTGTCCCAACCCTCTTTGTGTCATATTGCTGTTCACATGGTTTGCACGAGCCTGGTTCTTGATTGATTTGATATCCTACCTTGTTCTTGTAGATGTAATTGATTCTACGATTCGTAAGATCAGATTCTAGTTTAATTTCGACTAATCTGCCATGTAGTCATATAATCAATTTATGTGTTCATACTTAGTGGACTTGCAATTGTTGTGGCTAATGTTCATGGTTGTTCATAGGGTTTCTCATGATTTATTACGATTTCTTCTGCCATTTACTTGTTCTACACATTTAATTTTAGGGTTTCTAAGGTTTGATTATGTTAGTGGAGTATTTATTCGATCTGTCATAAAAACTTGATTATGTAGTACTTAATAATTCATAGGAGTATTCTGATGACATGGACAACAACAAGGTGCGCAGGGACCGGAAAAGCCGCTATGTTCTCAAGCGGCTGAAGGGTGGTGAAATTCGTTTCTGCATGCGCGGGGAGCTATTTTGCCCATTATGTGGCAAATTTCTCTAGAAGGACATCCACAGCCTGATCCAACATGCGATGGGTGTAGGCCTAAGTACATAGGGGGAAACACCGCCCTGCAACCAAGGCCAAGTACGCATCATATGGCCTCTTCCTCCAGAATTACGTCTTGCCTAGCTTGCTCCACGTCAACGCCCCTGCTGCTGGCCCTCATGCTCCTGGTCATGTTTAAAGTTCATATGTGTAATCTTAATCCCTTTGGAAGTTCAGCATTAAACTCTACTAGTACAACCGTGGTGGTCTTGTGATGTAGTACTCTTTTGATGCATTTGTGATGTAGTAGTACTTTTTTTGAAATGATATAGTACTATCTAAGAAAAGTACTCCCTCCGATTCACATTCATTTCACATCAAGAAATATGGATCAGAGCGAGGGAGTAAATTAAACATGGCATCTCGTGCATGAAGCTTGACATATCGATCAGGTTGGCTAGAATAGCAATACAATGTTGCTCATTAGGCAAATGCATGCCATGTACGATAGTATACATCCAGTAAAGAAGTCTATACTGACATAAAAAAACTACTTTGGGGATGAGAGTCAATTGGGGCATCTACAATATAGAAAATCTTGCTCGTAGATGATTTTGGCTAAGAGGGTTTTACTCACATTACACGTGCCACTTTCCTTGTCTGCAAAACAAGTTCCAATAAAGGGAGAGGAAAGAAGAGGGTATTGTGGGCGAGATTGAACACCTTTTTTATGTGTTAATCTGAGGCCTCGTTTAGATGAGGATTTCGACTTATGCCTAACAGCTCAACACATCCACAAATAACTCTGCTTGCGCACACCACCGTTCATTAAAAATAACAATATTAGCTCGCAAGATTAAGAACAAAGTGAATTTAAGTAACTTGGTAAGCTTTTCAAGCAATATATTCAGAGAAAGAGCACACATGTTCGGCTCAAAATAATCATAAGAGAAGAACAATAAATCTAAGACACCACATGGATTCATACCTTGAGTCGACGCTGGCTCGTAGAAGGGCGGCCGCGCCTCGAGGATGCCGGGGACGTCTCCACCTCGGTCTCACATGTGACTGCTTATCGGCGGGTGGTGCGCCGCGCCATGTAGAAGATCTATCAAGAGATGAGAGCCCGATGACGCTACCGACGCCTCAACCTTGATAGCACCGACTTGTTGCTCCGCACCGAGATGCGCCACGTGCAAGATTTAGCGGATGCACTAATTTTAGAGATATGTCATGATCATTGTAACAAATTTCAACGTGATGATGATTTGATCTTGTACTCGGCCTTGAACATAAGAACTAGTACAATCTCACCTTTTTTTATCATTATCCTTTGCGAGATTTAGCGGTTGCGCCAAATTCAGAGAAATATCATGATCATGGTAACACAATTTTCAATATAATGATGATTTGATGTTGCACTCGACCTTGAACATAAGTACTAGTACGGTCTCACAAATTTGTATCATTATACTTTGCAAGTTTTAGTGGATGCGCCCATTTTCAGAGGTAGATCATGATCATGGTAAGTTGGTAACAAATTTTCAACGTGATGATGATTTGATTTTGCACTCGGCCTTGAACAGAGGTACTAGTACGGTCTCACAATTTTTTATCATTATACTTGGACGGTGGCCAAATTCAAAATCTCATAGCGGCAAAACTTCCCGCCCACAAAATACAAAAATTTCACACGCTTCCAAATTCCCATTCTACCCCTGTGGAGATGGCAGCAAAGTCGGTTGGTGGGGGGGGGTCTGCCCGTCATTTTTTGGATCACCACCTCCCTAGCCCGGAAACCCTCCCAAAAAAATTCATTTCCCTCAGACCACCCACCGGAACTTCCCAAGTCCCTCTCTCCCACCTCCACGACCACCGCACCGGAACATCCCCGCCGGACTTCCCTGGCCTACCCGAGGCCTCGCGATCCTCGTCATCCGGCTGCCTGCCGGAGCCGCTTCATCGACGCCGTCATCAACCGGACCGGATCATCCCCGCCGAACCTCGAAACCATATGCTCATCCAGCAGTCTACCGCAGTCGCTTCAGCTGCGGTATCGTCCACCCCGCCGGAGCCGCTTCGCCGGATCCGTCGTCCACCGCATCGGATCTTGCTCACCGACACCGCTGTGCATGAACCGGATCTGCTTCACCGGCGCCGTGCATGATCTAAACTCTTCTACTGTCGCTTTTCTATTGCTTGCCTGCAAGTTCTTGTTTAATCTTGGGGGAACCTGTTTGTGCTAACGACGCGCCGTTACGTCTTTGCAGATTAGATGAGTAACCATGAAGTGTAATGGCCGTCTCTCCAACCCCAAGTAGCACATGTAGCGTACTTCATCACCGGATCTATCAACCCCAGGAAGATCTGCTGTGACTCCCACAGAGTGCTTCTCCTAATGTAAGTCCCTTGTTTTAGCGCCATGTTCTGGGTTCAGATGCTTGTTTGTCTGAAGCTCTTTTAGTTCATTCCTAGCTATGACCGTAACACGTTGCTATTTTCTACTTCATTGCTAACTTTAAGCGATTGAACATTTTGGTTTGCATTCCCTGCTCTGTAGATGTAGCCATCATAACTTCTATCTTGCTCAGTCGTTGTTACAAAAATTATACTGTAGGTATTATAGTAACATCCTGCTATTATTTAGTTCATGGCCAATTTTAAGTAATTGCACATGTTGGTTCGCATTCCCTGCTCTATAGCTTTTGGCATCGTAACTTCTATATTTGGTTTACATTCCCTGCTCTGTAGATCTAGCCATCATAACTTTATCTTGCTCAGTCGTTGTTACAAAAATTATGGCCTGCTACTATGTTGTTTGTGCCAATTTTTTACTCCATGAACATGTTGGCTTGCATTCCCTGTACTACAGGTGATGCCATTGTTTTGTATCTAGTTCATTGTAAGCTAACAAAGTAAGGACTTAGTTTGGCATGCTATCACTCTGCTATCTAGCCTGTAGTACAAATAAACTTGTCATACTACTAGATAATAATTTTGCGTGCCATCTTGTTCTTCAAAAGCTGCATTATTGACTTGTTTCTCTGACTTGGCATGACGCTCACATATGGAAAGCTGAACATATTGGTTTGCATTCCCTCTTATACAAGTTCACAGGTGATCCCACTATATTCTGTATCTGGTCCATCCTAAGCTCCAGCATTAACTATCCTCCATGTGTTGCTCATTACAAGTTTATATCCCGAAACATCTTGATTTGCATCCCCTTCACTATAAGTTCAGGAGTATTATTTAGTTCACGGCCAAAATGAAGTAATTGCACTTGGCACATGTTGGTTCACATTCCCTCCTCTTTAGCTTTTGCCATCGTAACTTCTATTTTTGGTTTACATTCCCTGCTCTGTAGATGTAGCCATCATAACTTCATCTTGCTCAGTCGTTGTTACAAAATTTATAGCCTGCTACTATGTTGTTCATGCCAATTTTGTACTCCCTGAACATGTTGGTTTGCATGGGACTCGACAGTAGTAAGTCTGTTGTTTCATTCTAACATGCTCTGTTATATTGGCTGTTGGTATGCGGCATGCACTCTTTGTTTGCTTATTGTGCGCATTACAATGATCTTGTTATAACGACGAAATGATGAGTTCCAAATTCTTTGCCAAACAATATTGTAGTGTCTTTGCCTTTCCATTGTTGTTGTCTTAACTTGTAATGTCTTTGTTTCAGATATAGGTGCTGCATGGACAACTTAAAAGATTGCCGGATCGCTTCATTGTATTGCTAGGTTTAATTACCATTCAATTTCTCTGGGTTCTGTAATATTTTTTTCAATGCCTTGCAGCTGATGTAATATTTAGTTAGTTTTTATAGTTCTTTCGCGCATTTTTTCTTTGGTCCTTGTGGTAAGTGAGGCTATCAGAAATCAATGCTGCGTAAATATTCTCAGTATCTAAATCACGAATTCCCATCCCTTAAACGGCCCAATTAAGCGAAATCACATATGTGCCTGCCCGCAAAATCCTAAAGCGCATATTATGCCGGCATATAAACAACTAAACAGGCTTGCCCACTACTGGGCCAGCCATTTGATTTACGGTGGACCCCACACTAATTGGGCTGGCTTAAGTGGACCCCAACTACTGGGCCGGCCCACTAATTAGTTGGGCCAGCCCATTTGCTTTTTTGGACCCCACATAATAAATGGGCCGGCCCTTTAAGAGGAAAGTGGGACCCTGTGTTTTGGCCAGCCCCCTATCTTGTTGGGCGGCCCACTTGCTATATCTGGACCCACATACTAGTTGGGCCGGCCCTTTAGAAAGTGGGACCCACATGTGTTTTTGGCCCGCTATCTTGTTGGGCGGCCCACTTGCTATATGGTGGTCCCACATACTAAATGGGCCGCCCTTTAAGAGGAAAGTGGGACCCACTGTGTGTTTGGCCGCCACTATCTTGTTGGGGCCCACCTCTATGGTGGACCCATACTAATTGGGCCGGCCCTTTACCGGAAAGTGGGACCCACTGTGTTTTGGGCCGCTATCTTCTTGGGCCGGCCCACTATATTGTGGACCCCACTAAATGGGCCGGCCCTTTAACAGGAAAGTGGGACCCACTGTGTTTTTGCCGGCCCACTATCTTGTTGGGCCGGCCCACTTGATATATGGTGGACCCCACACACTAAATGGGCCGACCCTTTAACGGAAAGTGGGACCCACCTGTGTTTTTGGCCGGCCCACTAGCTTGTTGGGCGGCTTGCTATACGGTGGACCCCACACACTAAATGGGCCGGCCCTTTAACGGGAAAGTGGGACCCACTGTGTTTTTGGCCCGGCCCACTTGCTTCTTGGGGGCCCGTAAAGTGGACCCCACATGTTAAATGGGCCGGCCCATTTAAGTTTTGACCAGTCAACCTTAGAGGTTAGGCCCGGCCCACGTAACTAATGGACCGGCCCAGCTATATAGTTGACCGGTCAAACTATGTCATCTGGCCCGGCCCGCTTAAGACGTGGCAGGCCTCGTGTGGGCCTACCATCTACCACGGGGTTTCAGCCGGTTAACGCCGTTAACTGCCAGTTAACGGCGTCTGCCACGTGTCAGTTTGCATGACGTCAGCAGTCAACGGGCTCCCGAAAACACTTCCGCAACGGTCCGATTTTCCGTGGCGGAAGGGCGCCCAAGCGCGACGGACCGAAAAAATCGTCGTTGGACTTTGCCTGACGCAGTTTCGACAACGGAACCCATATCGTCGGGTTAGGCCCATAGGCGACGAAAAATACCCCTTAGCGGACGATTTTGAGACGTTGTCTATCAGAACTTTTCTTGTAGTGTGTACCGGTAGCTATGTGGTTCATCTCTCTCCTATGTAATTCAATACAATGATCTCATGAGCTGCTTTACATGATTGAGATTCATATGAGTTTTGTATCACTATTCATCTATGTGCTACTCTAGCAATGTTATTAAAGTAGTTTTATTCTCCTGCACGTGTGTAAAGGTGACAGTGTGTGCACCGTGTTAGTACTTGGTTTATGCTATGATCATGATCTCTTGTAGATTGCGAAGTTAACTATTGCTATGATAATATTGATGTGATCTATTCCTCCTACATATGCATGAAGGTGACAGTGTGCATGCTATGCTAGTACTTGGTTTAGTCTTTTGATCTATCTTACACTAAAGGTTACTAAAATATGAGCATTATTGTGGAGCTTGTTAACGGGCATTGAGGGTTCGTGTAATCCTACGCAAGTGTTCATCATCCAACATTGTAAGTATGTATTTTCTATTCTGTTTTTGATAATGTTCAATGTTGAGTGTGTCTAAAATTCTGTTCTAGGCCTTGTATACTGCTATCGCTGCTTGTTACTTTTACTGCGTTACTACTGTTTACTACTGCATGTTTACTTCCTACAATATTACTACTCACGCACGCCAGCTTATTTCTGGCGCCGTACTATCTGCTCATATCCCCTCATCCCACATCTAGTGCACCTATTAGGTGTGTTGGGGACACAAGAGACTTCTTGCTTTGTGGTTGCAGGGTGCATGAGAGGGATATCTTTGATCTCTTCCTCCCTGGTTCGATAAAGACGATCCACTTGAGGAAACTTGCTCGGCTGCTCGTCGCCCCGTCTGCACCCGAACGGGTCTGGCTTTGCTCCACCTGTGGCGGGACCATGCGGCATGCGCGGGAGGAAAAGCCGGCCAGGGCCGAGCGGGCGTCATGCGGGGTTGCGTGGGAGAGGTGCCGCGGGCGCACGGGAAGCGGCTTGCGTGGGAGCTCCACGGCCAGCGCCGCCGCCGCGGGCTGAACAACCGGCCAGTGCAGAGCGGGCGGGTTATGCCTTGGTGCGCGATGGACGAAGCGAAGGCGGCGCTGATGCTCCGCTTCCTCGTCGGTGGTAGGACTACGCGCGCGGCGACCAGAGCCAAGTCGGAAGGCCATAGATATGTCGATTGGTCACTTAAGCTGGAGAGGTTCTCTTACCATTTCGGAGAAGCGGAGTAAGAGGAAGTTGTTGCTTATACGGGTTCACTGCCACGTTGGGTTAAGAGGGGCAAAGTTGGTCAATGCCTAGGAAGTTGGAATCGTTTTGGCCCCAATTTTTTAATTACCTTGCGGTTCATCTCTCGGTCTCTCCCACCTCTTCACTATCCCTCCCCTTGCCTCCTTTCATGCTTCATCGTAGTGCATCTTGTTTTTCTAGCACCTTCACAAAAATCATACACATTTGGCCGATTCTGTCATTGTGTGCACTAATAAAGTAAAAAAATCCATTATATGTGAATAAACGTTTAATACACTAGCTCGCAAAGATGTTTCTCAAGGCGATATGCACAATGCCTGCCAAAAATGGGTCATGATAACTAAATTTCGTGTTAATTTTTGCATGACATGTACTCACTTGTGTATGAAGCCAAGCAAACTCATAATCTATACCAAAAAAATGTGAAAGAGTTCTTTTTAGTATCCTTCATACATGGGGTTCCTATTTTTACTTTCTATTTTTACTAGTTACAAGTACTCATGCATGAAAACTTTTGAAAATATGTGCATTTTGGGCTGTGTGGAGACATGGTACAATAATATATTCAAGTTGATATACAAAGTCTAGACATATTCAAATAGACAAATAATGTATCTAACCCCCTAACCCTAAACTCTGTCTTATGAAGTCAAGCATGCATGAAGAGAATTGGTTTTGGGTTTCAAACATGGCAATTTCAAAATCATCCCAAAAGCTTCATTTTAGAGCGACTAAAAGGATCCAGGCTTACCTTTCCATTTTCATAAAGGTTAATACGGGTCCATTTTCATTTGACCAAGATTCAAATGGGCATAAAATAAAAAAATGAAAAAAATGAAGCGCACAAAGTTCTTAATTATATGTAAGCATAGTTGGTAAACATTCTAGACATATTCTAGACAATTCAAACTAAACAAAATCATCTTTCTACGAAAGTCTATCTTAAGAAAAACAAGGATTCAAGATTAAGTTGTTTTGGGTTTAAAAATGAATTTATTTTGAATAAGAGGATACAGGTTTATTTTTCATTTTCATGTTCTATACTTGTTTAAATCTTGGTCAAACCTAGGATTTGACCAAGATTCAAATGTGCATCAAAATTAAAAAAAATCAGAAAAATGAAAAACCAAAGCACATAGTTTTCTTATGTCATATAGTAAGCATTAAAGTTGATAAACAAGGGTCTAGACATATTCAAACAAGAAAAATCATGTATCTACCCCCTAACCCTAAACTTTGTCTTATGTAGTCAAGCATGAAGAGAAGTGGTTTTGGGTTTCAAATATGGAAATTTCAAAAACCTATCAAAAGCTTCATTTTAGAGTGACTAAGAAGGATCACATGCCTTTTCATTTTCATATTTGAAACTTGTTTAAATCATTGTCAAACCTAGGATTTGACCAAGATTTAAATGGGCATAAAATTAAAAAATCGGAAAAATGAAAAACAAAAGCACATAGTCTTCTTATGTCACATATATATATAGTAAGCATTCAAAAGTTGATAAACAAGGTCTAGCTAGACATATTCAAATAAGACAAATCATGTTCATCTCTAACTACAAGAAAAGTTCTGATAGACAACGTCCCAAAATCGTCAACTAAGGGGCATTTTTCGTCGCCTATGGGCCTAACCCGACGATATGGGTTCCGTTGTCGAAACTGCGTCAGGCAAAGTCCAACGACGATTTTTTCGGTCCGTCGCGCTTGGGCGCCCTTCCGCCACGGAAAATCGGACCGTTGCGGAAGTGTTTTCGGGAGCCCGTTGACTGCTGACGTCATGCAAACTGACACGTGGCAGACGCCGTTAACTGGCAGTTAACCGGCTGAAACCCCGTGGTAGATGGTAGGCCCACACGAGGCCTGCCACGTCTTAAGCGGGCCGGGCCAGATGACATAGTTTGACCGGTCAACTATATAGCTGGGCTGGTCCATTAGTTACGTGGGCCGGGCCTAACCTCTAAGGTTGACTGGTCAAAACTTAAATGGGCCGCCCATTTAACATGTGGGGTCCACCTTACAGCAACGGGCCGGCCCAAGAAGCAAGTGGACCGGGCCAAAAACACAGGTGGGTCCCACTTTCTGTTAAAGGGCCGGCCCATTTAGTGTGTGGGGTCCACGTATAAGTGGGGGCCCAACAAGCTAGTGGGGGGCCAAAAACACGGTGGGTCCCACTTTCCATTAAAGGGTCGGCCCATTTCGTTTGTGGGGTCCACCATACGCAAGTGGTGGCCCAACAAAATAGTGGGCCGGGCAAAAACACAGTGGGTCCCACTTTCTGTTAAAGGGCGGCCCATTTAGTATGTGGGGTCCACCATATAGCAAGTGGGCCCCGGCAAGATAGTGGGCGGGCCAAAAACACGGGTGGGTCCCACTTTCCTGGTAAAGGGCCGGCCCAATTAGTATGTGGGGTCCACCATATAGGTGGGCGGCCCAACAAGATAGTGGGCCGGGCCAAAAACACAGGTGGGTCCCACTTTCCTATTAAAGGGCCGGCCCATTTAGTATGTGGGACCACCATATAGCAAGTGGGCCGGCCCAACAAGATAGTGGGCGGGCCAAAAACACATGTGGGTCCCACTTTCCTGTTAAAGGGCCGGCCCAACTAGTATGTGGGGTCCACCATATAGCAAGTGGGCCGGCCCAACAAGATATTGGGCCGGGCCAAAAACACAGGTGGGTCCCACTTTCCTCTTAAAGGGCCGGCCCATTTATTATGTGGGGTCCACCAAAAAGCAAATGGGCTGGCCCAACTAATTAGTGGGCCGGCCCAGTAGTTGGTGGGGTCCACCTTAAAGCAAGTGGGCCAGCCCAATTAGTGTGTGGGGTCCACCGTAAATCAAATGGGCTGGCCCAAGAAGTAAGTGGGCCAGCCCGTTTAGTTGTTGTTTATATGCCGGCATAATATGCGCTTTAGGATTTTGCGGGCAGGCACATATGTGATTTCGTTTAATTGGGCCGTTTAAGGGATGGGAATTCGTGATTTAGATACTGAGAATATTTACGCAGCATTGATTTCTGTCGGATAGCCTCACTTACCACAAGCACCAAAGAAAAAATGCGCGAAAGAACTATAAAAACTAACTAAATATTACATCAGCTGCAAGGCATTGAAAAAATATTACAGAACCCAGAGAAATTGAATGGTAATTAAACCTAGCAATACAATGAAGCGATCCGGCAATCTTTTAAGTTGTCCATGCAGCACCTATATCTGAAACAAAGACATTACAAGTTAAGACAGCAACAATGGAAAGGCAATGACACTACAATATTGTTTGGCAAAGAATTTGGAACTCATCATTTCGTCGTTATAACAAGATCATTGTAATGCGCACAATAAGCAAACAAAGAGTGCATGCCGCATACCAACAGCCAATATAACAGAGCATGTTAGAATGAAACAACAGACTTACTACTGTCGAGTCCCATGCAAACCAACATGTTCAGGGAGTACAAAATTGGCATGAACAACATAGTAGCAGGCTATAAATTTTGTAACAACGACTGAGCAAGATGAAGTTATGATGGCTACATCTACAGAGCAGGGAATGTAAACCAAAAATAGAAGTTACGATGGCAAAAGCTAAAGAGGAGGGAATGTGAACCAACATGTGCCAAGTGAACTAAATAATACTCCTGAACTTATAGTGAAGGGGATGCAAATCAAGATGTTTCGGGATATAAACTTGTAATGAGCAACACATAGAGGATAGTTAATGCTTGAGCTTAGGATGGACCAGATACAGAATATAGTGGGATCACCTGTGAACTTGTATAAGAGGGAATGCAAACCAATATGTTCAGCTTTCCATATGTGAGCGTCATGCCAAGTCAGAGAAACAAGTCAATAATGCAGCTTTTGAAGAACAAGATGGCACGCAAAATTATTATCTAGTAGTATGACAAGTTTATTTGTACTACAGGCTAGATAGCAGAGTGATAGCATGCCAAACTAAGTCCTTACTTTGTTAGCTTACAATGAACTAGATACAAAACAATGGCATCACCTGTAGTACAGGGAATGCAAGCCAACATGTTCATGGAGTAAAAAATTGGCACAAACAACATAGTAGCAGGCCATAATTTTTGTAACAACGACTGAGCAAGATAAAGTTATGATGGCTAGATCTACAGAGCAGGGAATGTAAACCAAATATAGAAGTTACGATGCCAAAAGCTATAGAGCAGGGAATGCGAACCAACATGTGCAATTACTTAAAATTGGCCATGAACTAAATAATAGCAGGATGTTACTATAATACCTACAGTATAATTTTTGTAACAACGACTGAGCAAGATAGAAGTTATGATGGCTACATCTACAGAGCAGGGAATGCAAACCAAAATGTTCAATCGCTTAAAGTTAGCAATGAAGTAGAAAATAGCAAGGTGTTACGGTCATAGCTAGGAATGAACTAAAAGAGCTTCAGACAAACAAGCATCTGAACCCAGAACATGGCGCTAAAACAAGGGACTTACATTAGGAGAAGCACTCTGTGGGAGTCACAGCAGATCTTCCTGGGGTTGATAGATCCGGTGATGAAGTACGCTACATGTGCTACTTGGGGTTGGAGAGACGGCCATTACACTTCATGGTTACTCATCTCGTCTGCAAAAACGTAACGGCGCGTCGTTAGCACAAACAGGTTCCCCCAAGATTAAACAAGAACTTGCAGGCAAGCAATAGAAAAGCGACAGTAGAAGAGTTTAGATCATGCACGGCGCCGGTGAAGCAGATCCGGTTCATGCACAGCGGTGTCGGTGAGCAAGATCCGATGCGGTGGACGACGGATCCGGCGAAGCGGCTCCGGTGGGGTGGACGATGCCGCAGCTGAAGCGACTGCGGTAGACTGCTGGATGAGCATATGGTTTCGAGGTTCGGCGGGGATGATCCGGTCCGGTTGATGACGGCGTCGATGAAGCGGCTCCGGCAGGCAGCCGGATGACGAGGATCGCGAGGCCTCGGGTAGGCCAGGGAAGTCCGGCGGGGATGTTCCGGTGCGGTGGTCGTGGAGGTGGGAGAGAGGGACTTGGGAAGTTCCGGTGGGTGGTCTCAGAGGAGAGAGTGAGGGAAATGAATTTTTTTTCGGGGAGTTTCCGGAGCTAGGGAGGTGGTGATCGAAAAAAATGACGGGTAGACCCCCCACCAACCGACTTATACATGGACATTGTTGTCATCTTTACGAGGGTAGAATGGGAAGTTAGAAGCGTGTGAAATATTTGTATTTTTCGGGCGGGAAGTTTTGCCGCTGGAATGAGATTTCGAATTTGGCTACAGTCCAAGTAATACAAAAATATGAGACCGTACTAGTACGGCCAAATGTCACATCAATTCATCATCACGTTGAAAATCGGTTACGACGATCATAATTATTGGCCGTTGGCACAACAGTTCTCCAACGCTTGATCCAACGGTCAAAGCTCCTTTTTTTTTAAGAGAACGGTCAAAATTCATTGGATTCGCTCGGGAACTGCGCGCGCCAAAACGAGTCAGACGAAGATGTTTCTAGAGTTCTCACGGACGCGTCTTGGCGATACATTGAATGCAAATCTTGCAAGGTCAAAAAAAATGCAAATCTTGCAGGATCGTATGTGGCTGCTATGAGCTGAAGTACTCCATGAAACCGTGAACATACATGTAGATGGGAATCCCATGTAGACGATCTGAAGAACGACCCGCTGCATCTTTCACAAATCCATCTACATGACATGATAAACTTTAATTAAGAAGCAGCCACGTAACAATTATTGCCCAAAATCTAACGGGTTCGACAATAAGCTGGTAATTCTCTATTATATATAAACACCAAAAAAATATAGCAAGTAAGAAAGGAGTGTCAATGCCACCAGGACTTACAAAAAAAAGGGAATTAGCACTTTGTAATCTCTTTGTTTTTACACATACCTTCTGCTCAGGAATCCAGGGCCTAGGGTCACATCAAGTCATAATCAGAAACCAAAGTCGGTTCCCATGTTCTCCAATTCAAAACGCGTACAAAATATTTCAGTGTGTGAAATAATGTTGAGATTTTGAATTAGAGGGTTGTTAAGCTATTGATTATATGGAGTCGAAATTTGGTAGCATACATAAGTATCTCTGTTCACAACTCACCTGTACAGAAGCAGGAACAGCTGTTGTGTTGCAGCACAACACAAAGGAGAAGCCACTGTTCCGTTCATTGCACTCAATACAGCGATGAATGAACCAGACCAGTTGACAAGCTTCTAGACCAGTATGTAGAAAGATGGAAATCAATGGATCACAGAAAATCATCAGTGTCAAGCTTTAATGCACTAGCCAACGCGACCAAAAGTCCGAACTGATGGAAAGGGCTAGGCAATCCACTTTATACATCGCAACAAAAAGTCCAAACTGACAGAAAAGGCTAGACCGGGAGAAGAGAAGAGAAGGTTTGTGAAAGCGATGACTCGAACTTGAGACTATGGGCTCTGATACCACGTCAAGCTTCATCCACGAGCCAACGGAACCAAAAGTCAGAACTGATGGAAAGGGCTAGGCAATCCACTTATAATATTAACAATCAGCAGGGTTCCGGTTCAAAAAAATCCACATCACAACAAGGAAACGACCACCAAGATCATAGCAATTGCAGATAAATGCACCTACGAAATATGCTCAGACTAAGGAACCATTTTACAAGACAAAGGTAATGACCTGTCACTGTCCCCGTTCATCTCCAATTATCTAGCAGATACTCTTCTTACTACTTACTAGCATTCCTAACCTGCTCCAGTAGGGCCTCCTTCTGTGCTGCTATCGTTCTAAAATTGTCGACTTCTAGTCTTAGCGCAGCTGATGCAGCTCGTTCTACTTGGAGTTGCTCCTTTAGAACTTGAGCATGCAAATACTTTGACTTGGACATGGACTTGCACTTCAGCAGTCCAGCATTCCGTAAGAAAGTGTTTTTGGCAATGCCTTTCTTTTTTATTGCCATAGAAAATGCCTTCACACATTCTTCATCGGTTTTTTCCAGACCGTTTTTACCGGTTTTTGCCATCTCTAATTTCATATCTTCCTGCAAAAAATTCAGTTCGTACACATGTGTAAACATGATAGTTACTACAGAGAAACTTGCTGATAGTAGATTTATCATGTGTATGACCTACTTTTATTCCTACAGTTTGGCATGTCTGATTCACATCACATGAATTTTAATAAACATATATAATATCATATTGACATGTACTTTACTACTCCTATAAGTTGGGATGTGAGTCGTCACAAAATTTCAATCTTTGAGAAGACTTACAAGAACACTCTGTGCGACTTCTCCAATCACTTCAAGTTTGTTCTTCTGGCATGCTTCAAAAATCTCTGGCAGAGTCATCTCTTTGTTTGGTTCCCTTTTACTTGCATTATGTAACATCTGCATTTTAGTACTACCATTTATAAATCGAATAACGTGGTTGAAATGGAGGATCATAATATAAGCTGCACACTGGTGTATATACTCTGCATGATCTTTTACTAAAATATTTCTAAATAGCAGTATAAAACAACATGTCCTTACTTTTTGCCGAATGTGCACTATAAGGTTACGAGATCCCGTACGGCTAGGTAAAAGTAGTTTACCGCGGTTTTCCTGATTCTGTTTAGCCAAATTCTGCAAAAAGGAGACTAGTGAGACACTGCTATAAATAAGAATCCAAGATGTGATCTGGTCTCAGTCTTACAAATCATACCATATTCTTTGGATCAGACCAGTGCTTCACAAGATCTCCCCACTGTTTGTCAGTCATTTGCTTAAAAGGAGATATAGTTGGAACACTCCCAGTAATCTTTCCAGTGAAGTATTTCTTCTTTAGCCTGCTGCGATACTGGCGCAGACAGTCTGAGAATAGACTGTTGAGAACATGCTTTACTTCCTCTTGGTCCTCATCGAACTCGAACCTTAACTGTTCACAACAATATAAACCGTTGGTGTGATATACATAGATCCAACAACAAGCTAGAAGGAACGGGACGTGCCAATGTGGTATACTAGTATGAGTAACATTACCAAGAGAAAGATGACTTACGTGTAACCTGTGCACTAATTTTTCAAAATGCGCAGAGGTGTCTACGTGCTCTTTCCATGTTGGGAAGATAGGAATTTCATTCCTGACGAAAATTCCTACATCCGATGCTAATTTACAAGATTCTTCTGGGTCCAGTGGCCTTCTGCCACCTACGATAGATGAAAGGCGAAATCTTGATTCCATCCCAGCAAGCTTAGCTACGAACATTTTCCCTACTGTTGGGCCCCTCGTTTTTCTTGATCGTGGTGCAACTACAAAGTTAAGCATTACATCAAGCTATCAAGGTAGGTATAACGGAGAATGAAACTATAAGCATTATATATATATCTCTATAAAGTATAACTTTATAACGGAGAATGAAACTATAAGCATTGGAAAATGTACCTTCTTCGGTGTGGGGCTCATCCTCAGGGGAGTTGTCTATGGCAGGACTAATATGGGTCAGTGGGAGATCATCAACAGTTTGTTGATGTTGTGCTAGCAGTGTTTGGCCAGTTGTGGTTGTGTCAGCTGGGACTGGTACAGTGTGTCCTTGGGCAGTATTTCCTACCACAGCTACTGCTGATCCCAATTGTGGCTGAGAAGTTGCCGTGGAAACTTGTTCTGCTGCCAATTGTTGTTGAGAAGTTGCTGTGGAAACTGGTTCTGCTGCCAATTGTGGCTGAGAAGTTGCTGTGGAAACTGGTTCTGCTGCCGATTGTCGCTGGTTGACTGGATTGGTAACAGGTGGCTGATTCAACCGCTTGGGGTGTTCACCACGTTTTTTTATTTCAGTACTCTTAGAATTTTCGTTATTTTCTTCAACTGGTGCCATGAATCGCTGAGACTGTCTAGTAGCAGAAGCAGGTTTCTTTTTTGGTTGCAGCTGTTCTATCACCGATTCAGGTGCCTGTTGAATGGTCTTCCTCTCATTGGTGGTTCCTGCGAAATTCTTACTTGAAGCTGCAGATTCCTAGCACACATAAACGATATTTCAGTCTACAGAAGTCCCATATATGATGATATGCAAATGGAATAGAATGAAGAACAGTAAAGGATGACGTGCATGCTGAAACATATATATGATGCATTAAGGAGACCTAGAGGTGGCATGTGAACATGTTTGGTGGGATTCAGGATACAAGTATACAACACATGGAAGTTGCAAAACAGATATCTCAAAGTAAAAAACACAGAAATCACCTGGTGGGGTTGAGGAGAATGGTCAGGCAAGGCATCTTCCTGAGTCAGCTCTCCAAGAGGCTCAGCATGATCAAATTGTGAATCATAACATTGTTCTTTATCTTTGGGAAGGGGAAAGGGTTCTTCTCCGATTTTGTTCAGGTTTGCACTAGAGGCAATAGCGTTACACATGTTTGTGCCCACACGGCTTGCATATCTTATACATATATTCCGTATCCGTTTCTCTTTTAATTCATTCTTCTGTATTGCAATAATATCTAGCATGCATTACAAAAAAAATGCTAATGAGATGGCGGTGCAAGTAAGCAAAAAAATACTTTTCGAAATCACATGCATAACGAATGCGGCCATATCAACCTTCTTGGAAGTCGGCGCGTGTACGCTTTGGTTTCCTGCCGTCGACCATGGAAGCGCCCATCTCTCCAGTCCGGTGGACGGAAGGAGTCGGGGATTAAGATACGAGAACCCGGCGATGGTGACTGTCGCTGACAAGGCGGCGGTGGAAGTCGGCTACGGAGGAGCTCGTATGGTACAGTGGTCGTCGGTGGGGGTGGGGGAGGTGGAAGCTACTCCGGCTTGCTAAAAAGCAAGGGAGACGGCGGAACGTCGTCGGTCACTACGGTGGCCGATGAGAAGGCAGTAGTGCTGGTGTGGGAGTGGGACAGTGGGCCGGCGCCGGCGTGTGAGATGATCCGGTGGGTCATGCAGGGTGGAAGCGTGAGAGAGAGATGCGGGGTTCGGCGCCGCCGGTGATAGGTCTGAATTGAGCGGTCCGGGGGGATAAGATCGACACTGTACTTATTTCACATCGCTTTGAATTTTGGAAGCGGGGGGGGGATTTGGCGGGAATTTTGGGGCAGAGTTGAAATTATTACTGGTTGCTGGAAAACTGTGGAACCCTAGCCTACGAAATCCCAAGTCTGAAGCTGAGGGCCCTTTTGCTGTGGCTTTTTGGCTTTTGGATTTTGGAAGCCAAAAGAATATAATATTTGTTTTTGGCTTCCAAAATCCAAAAGCCAAAAAAAAAAAAAAAAAGGCACAACAAAAGGGCCCTGAGTATGTTCGGGTTCAAGGGGATATGCTTGTTGGTTCTTGGGTGCATATGATCTCTTTATTTCGAAATTCATCTTCTATACATTTTGAAATGTCAAAAAAGAATAAAACGAAAAATGCATGTGTACTTCTTCGCTTGCTTTATACACATAAAATATTTCAATGGAAAAATCGAATAGTAATTTGGGCTATGTAAAAAAGAGTTACTCCGTAAAAAAATTGTGCTAACCATAAGGCTTTTTATGAGACATGTTTTCTCTCTTTTTTTACATCGACCATGAAAAAAACTTGTTTTTTTACATCAACCATGAAAAATACTTTTTTTACATCGACCATGAAAAATACTAGGAATTTGCTAAGAGCATCCACAACGTGTAGCCAAAAGTGGTTCCATATTTGATTTTTGGCTTTTTGAACTAGTTCCATACATTGTAGAGGTAGTTCCAAAACCAGAAAAACAGGGAACCGGAGCAAATAGGTGCTCCGATGCCAAATTTCACTTTTGGCATTTGGAACTAGTTCCCTACATTGTGAGAGTAGTTCCATATTGGCTTTATGAGTTGTTTTAGCTTGATGGCGGGACCCACGTTATAAATATTTGGAACCACTACATTGTGGAGCTATTGCTATATTTCACACCAAAGCCAAATTCACCATCGTATCAGATTTGGCAATAGCAACATTGTGGATAGCCTAAAGTTATATTTTCCATCTTGTACACAATTAAAAATATCTTTAAAACAAACAAATCTCTATGTCTAGGTGTACCATCTCTACTAGTACTAGTATATATACACGTGCCTTGCACGTGAGGGCTCTTTTTTTTAGTGAAACAACTTCGACGCAATAAGAATTCGATCTTTTTTTTAACAAAGGAGGGGGGCCCAAGGGCTTGGATACCATTAAGTGCAACAGAGGGGTACATATTACAGATTGCAGTCAATAGTCACTTGGGTTGAAAGCCAATGCAAGCCCGCCTACATGATAGCAGGATTTTGTGAAGCTTTTTAACTTAATTGGTCAAACATGCGAAGCATGTGCCATTTACTTGTACAACTTTATCGGAAAAAAATACTTGTACAAGCTAGTTCCCCTAAGTACTACCAGCACATAAGTAAACAAAAGAACCAGGGACATCATCAACTGAAAACAACAATCTATTCATATAGCGGCTCTTGCATCACCCTTTGAAAATCATCTACCTGCAAAGATGAGTGCAGAGTTTCTGCTCGTGCTTTCACCTGTTCCAAGATCGTCCAGTTGATCTCATGGACATCTGCATCAGCCAAAGCGGTAACCAAGTTGCCAGCCACTAGCTTCTGCAGATCAGCAACAGCATGTAGGCCATCTTGAATTGTAGAATTCCATCCTCGGTTCATTTCTTTGTTCCGCCAAGTGGCCACATCCAAGTCCTTTTGAAGACGCCTAATCTTAGCTTCCCCAGTGCCACATCCTTCTGTTTTGTTCCTACAAACGTTTGCATCACTGGAACTCTGGACATCTGTGCTACAATGCTGCTTGGCAGGGACATGAGCAGTCACTTGCTTCTGCGATTTGCCATGCATAAAATCAATCAGCAGATTAAAAGGAAATATGTTGGTTGATTCATGTCACCACTTTCAGCAACCCATGAGTTTCTAAACCTTAAATGGAGTCTAAAACATTGCAATAAAAGGGTGGGTGCATCATTTGGATGCAGAGGCCGGGGCGACCCTATTTTCAAGAAAAAATTAGGAAATCTGAAATCTATATCTATATCTCTACCATCTATACCACTCCACTCCTGTTGACAGTTTGATCTCTTTCAGTACATTAGATTATGTCATGTTTAAAACACTATTATAAAATTACCTCCTTAATGTTGAGCTCAGGAGGATCCAGATGTGCTGATCCTAGGCGGCCACTCAAATGATTGCTTGCTAGAACAATAGGACCAAATCCCGCCTCCTTTCTACCAATGTCTGCATCACTGGCGCGCTCACTGTCTTTGTTAGGAACATGAGCAGTGGCTAGCTGCTGCAAATCAAAGTTCATCAAATCAATCAGCAAACAAGACATATGAAATTTGAGCAGTGCGGCTAAATACCTTCTTCAGCAGCTGCCCCACGGAATCGTCCTTTTGGCGGCACATCACACGTTTGAAAAATCTCGGCAACGACTTGGGGTGCGGTGATTTTGTCCCATTCCACAGTATGCCGAGCTTGGCTGCAATTATCATATTCTGCAAGATATTTTGCCTCCGAGATTCTTCGTAGGCATTCTCGAGGGGAATATCTAGCAGGCATTACAAAAAAAAACAGATGCTAATAACAAGCAGTGGAAGCAAGCAATAAACTAGTCTCGGAAATCAAATACGGAGTACATAACAAAAGCTGCCGGACAAAGTGTTCAACCTTGGTCGACTGGGGAGGTGGCGCGTTGGCCGTTCGGTTTGGTTCGGTGGATCATGGTGGCGCTTTGTGTACCGATCTCGCCGGCCGGTAAGATGAACCAGTGAGTCGGGGAAGCAGATCCGACGAAGCGGACGGAGTGTGGTTGACGGCGTCGCTGAGCTGGCTCCGGTGCGGTGGATGTCGGCTACGGATGGAGGACTGAGAGGGAGCGAGACGGACTAGGTGCGAGGTAGGGAGAGAGGCCCTTGCTTGTCCGTGGGTGGGGCTGGATATAGGGGAAATGAAAGCGAGGTAGGAAGATAGCATCCTGCTAATTTATGGTGCTGAACTAGAAAATCCCGCCAATATATGGTGCTGAATTGCGGGCGGCTCATAGCTTGTGCACAAATAAAATGGGAAAATCCAAAAAATGTAGTTCAACAAAAAAAAACTCTAGTAGGCAAAGTCGCTAGCTCGCCATGAGAAGATGCACTCCGCCAACAAAATGTCATGACAAGCTAGTTTGCTATGGATCTTGCATTAACCCTGCTCGATAAAATGGTGGGCAAAAAAAGACAAGCTAAATCAAAAATAATGGTGGTAGAAAGATGTAACTCTCAAATGTAAACTCTACTAAACAGGGCCAGCTCAAAAATATGCCTCATATTATTAGTACTTCCTCCGGTCCATATTAACTGCCACTAACAGAGTGTATGTATGTTTCGAATTTTGATCTGAAATTTTTAGGGGTTATCTTAATATGAGCTGTGAACGTGCATGATTTGTTTCAGATTTTTTTCGCAATGTTTAAATTTGGATTTAGGCCGCATGTCACCTCGCTACCGCTCGAGAAATGGAGCCCCTCTCCGCTGGGCTCCATAAAAGCTTCACTGTTCGTGTCAGACTGTTGAAGACACTGGCAAGTGCATGTCAGGGGGACAGAGAATAAATTTCGTCCACGCGTCGGCGCGTGCTGTCTACCCCAAACCCTAAACTCTGTCTTTATGAAGTCAAGCATGCATGAAGAGAAGTGGTTTTTGGTTTCAAACATGGAAATTTCAAAAACCCTCTCAAGAGCTACATTTTGGAGTGACTAATTTTTCATATTCATGATTTAAACTTGTTTAAATGGGCATAAAAATAGGCATAAAATTCAAAATAAATCAAAATAAATGAAAAACCAAGGCACATAGTCTTCCTATGTCATATAGTAAGCATTCAATTAAGTTGATAAACAAGGTCTAGACATATTCGAACCAGAAAAATCATGTATCTACCCCCTAACCCTAAACTCTGTCTTATGAAGTCAAGCATGAAGAGATGTGGTTTTTGGTTTCAAACATGGAAATTTCGAAAACCCTCCCAAGAGCTTCATTTTGGAGTGACTAAGAAGCATACATGCTTACTTTTTTATATTCATGTTTTAAACTTGTTCAAATCTTGGTCAAACCTAGGATTTGACCAAGATTAAAATGGGCATAAAATTCAAAAAAAAACAAAGCACATAGTCTGTGTATGTCATATAGTAAGCATTCAAGTTGATAAACAAGGTCTAGACATATTCAAACCAGAAAAATCATGGAAATTTCAAAAACCTCCCACGAGCTTCATTTTGGAGTGACTAAGAAGGATCGATGCAGGTTACGTTTCATATTATTCATGTTTTAAACTTGTTTAAATCTTGGTCCAACCTAGGATTTGACCAAGATTCAACAAATGGGGATAAAAAAATGAAAACCCAATGCACATAGTCTTCTTATGTCATATAATAAGCATACAATTAAGTTGATAAACAAGGTCTAGACATATTCAAACCAAAAAAAACATGTATGTGGCTACCCCTAACCCTAAACTCTGTCTTATGAAGTCAAGCATGAAGAGATGTGGTTTTTGGTTTCAAACATGGAAATTTCAAAAACCCCTTCCAAGAGCTTCATTTTGGAGTGACTAAGAAGCATACATGCTTACCTTTTCATATATATTCATGTTTTAAACTTGTTCAAATCTTGGTCAAACCTAGGATTTGACAAAGATTCAAATGGGCATAAAAATTCAAATAAAATGAATACCAAGGTCTTCTTATGTCATATAGTATGTGCGCATTCACTTAAGTTGATAAACAAGGTCTAGACATATTAAACCTAAAAAATCATGCATGTATCTACCCCTAACCCTAAACTCTGTCTTATAAAGTCAAGCATGCATGGTGAAGATAAGTGGTTTTTGGTTTCAAACATGGAAATTTCAAAAACCCTCCTAATTAAGAGCTTCATTTTGGAGTGACTAAGAAGGATACATGCTTACTTTTACATATTCATGTTTTAAACTTGTTTAAGTCGTGGTCAAACCTAGGATTTGACCAAGATTTAAATGGGCATAAAAATTCAAAAACAAAATCAAAAACCAAAGCAAGTCTTTGCATGTCATATAGTAAGCATTCAAGTTGATAAACAAGGTCTAGACATATTCAAACCAGAAAATCATGTATATATCTACCCCTAACCCTAAACTCTATCTTTATGAAGTCAAGCATGCATGAAGAGAAGTGGTTTTAGGTTTCAAACATGGAAATTTCAAAAACCATCCCAAGAGCTACATTTTGGAGTGACTAAGAAGGATATATAGATGCTTAATTTTGCATATTCATGATTTAAACTTGTTCAAATCTTGGTCAAACCTATGATTTGACCAAGATTCAAATGGGCATTAAAAATAGAAAAATGAAAAACCAAAGCACATAATCTTCTTATGTCATATAGTAAGCATTAAAGTTGATAAACACAAGGTCTAGACATATTCAAACCATACAAATCATGTATCTACCCCTAACCCTAAACTTTGTCTTATGAAGTCAAGCATGAAGAGATGTGGTTTTTGGTTTCAAACATGGAAATTTCAAATACCCTTCCAAGAGCTTCATTTTGGAGTGACTAAGAAGCATACATGCTTACCTTTTCATATTCATGTTTTAAACTTGTTCAAATCTTGGTCAAACCTAGGATTTGACCAAGATTCAAATGGGCATAAAAATTCAAAAAAAATGAATACCAAGATCTTCTTATGTCATATAGTATGCGCGCAATCAATTAAGTTGATAAACAAGGTATAGACATATTAAACCTGAAAATCATGTATCTACCCCTAACCCTAAACTCTGTCTTATAAAGTCAAGCATGCATGGTGAAGATAAGTGGTTTTTGGTTTCAAACATGGAAATTTCAAAAACCCTCCTAATTAAGAGCTTCATTTTGGAGTGACTAAGAAGGATACATGCTTACTTTTCATATTCATGTTTTAAACTTGTTTAAATCTTGGTCAAACCTAGGAAAATCATAAATATATCTACCCCTAACCCTAAACTCTGTCTTATGAAGTCAATCATGAAGAGAAGTGGTTTTGGGTTTCCTACATGGAAATTTCAAAAACCTCCCAAAAACTTCATTTTAGAGTGACTAAGAACGATACATGCTTCCCTTTTCATTTTCATGTTTTAAACTTGTTTACATTATCTTGGTCAAATCTAGGATTTGACAAGATTCAAATGGGCATCAAAATAAAAAAATCAGAAAAATGAAAAACCAAAGCACATAGTTTTCTTATGTCATATAGTAAGCATTCAAGTTGATAAACAAGGTTTATACATATTCAAACCAGACAAATCATGTATCTACCCCCTATCGACCCTAAACTCGGTCTTATGAAGTCTAGCATGAGGAGAAGTCGTTTTGGGTTTCAAACGTTTAAGCCAAAAGCCCCATTTCAAATATTTCAAACTTATTCAAATTTGGTTCAAATTTGAAAGACACACAAGTTATAGCACACATAGTGCATACATTCTCACACATACTGCACTAGATGCTAACCCGGCCTATAGTTTGAGGCCATTGGATGAGGTCGAAAAAAATCTTGGATTAGAAATGGGGTTGTTCGAACCCCGTAGTTGGATTTTTTGAACCTTGATCTGTAGTACTGGGCAAAACCCTAGTTTAACCTATTTAATTATAGATTCGTAGGTCGATTTTTCTACCTTTTTATTATTACTATGCAGCACATGTGTGTTTGCCCGTCGAGTGAAACTCGGAGGAAGAGGGATCACTCGGAAGGAGAGAAGAAGGGAGAGAATTATGGTGTCTCCCCTTTTTCGGGTGATGATGTTGACTTTTGTGCAGGGTTTGTCAGTGAGCAGGAGGTGCGAGCGAGCGAGCGAGCGAGTCGAGCGAGGCCGAGAATGAGAGAGATTTTTTTTTTTAGAGGGACGACCGAAGGATCCAGAAGGACCCACAGACTTCCAATACGCATCCTGATGCGTCTTTCTCTTGACAAAGAAAATGGCTGGGAGTTTGCGTACCTATTGCACGTGACTTGTGCTCACTGAAGTGTGGGACCTCACGCATGGGCACCACACGTAAGTGACAGACCTGTTGGTGTAAAAACTCGGTTGATTATTATAGTGCATTAGAACAAAGTTTCCTATGGATTCAAGGGTAGGAAATCCAAGTTAACTCATTTACATGACATTATTTTTTCCATGAAGCAAAGTTAACGCACCTATCAATTGGTACATTTTGGAGTGACTAAGAAGGATCCAGGCTTACTTATTCGTTTTCACGTGTAAAACTTGTCTAAATCTTGGTCAAACAAAATTGGCAGAAAATTCAAAAAAAAAACAGAAAAATGAAAAACCAAAGCACATAGTCTTCTTATGTCATGTAGTAAGCATTAAAGTTGATAAACAAGGTCTAGACATATTCAAACCATACTAATCATGTATCTACCCGCTAACCCCTAAACTATGTCTTAAGAAGTCAAGAATGAAGAGAAGTGGTTTTGGGTTTCAAACATGGACATTTCAAAAACCTCCCAAAACTTCATTTTAGGGTGAGTAAGAAGGATACAGGCTTCCCTTTTCATTTTCATGTTCTATACTTGTTTAAATCTTGGTCAAACCTAGGATTTGACCAAGATTCAAATGGGCACAAAAAAATAAAAAAAAGCACATAGTGTTCTTATGTCATATCATAAGCATTCAAGTTGATAAACAAGGTCTAGATATATCCAAATTAACCAGACAAATCATGTATCTACCCCCTATCGTCCCTACTTCGTCTTATGAAGTCAAGCATGAAGAGAAGTGGTTTTGGGTTTCAAACATGGAAATTTCAAAAACCTCCCAAAATTCAGCTTCATTTTAGAGCGACTAAGAAGGATCGATGCTTTTACCTTTTCATTTCCATGTTTTAAACTTATTTAAATCTTGGTCAAACCTAGGATTTGACCAAGATTCAAATGGGCATAAAAATTCAGACAAAAAATCTAAAGAATGAAAAACCAAAGCACATAGCCTTCTTAATTATGTCATATAGTAAACACTCAAGTTGATAAATAAGGTCTAGACATATTCAAACCAGAAAAATCATGTGTATATCTACCCCTAACCCTAAACTCTGTATTATGAAGTCAATCTCTAGGATTTGACCAAGATTCAAATGGGCATAAAATAAAAAAAACATAAAAATGAAAAACCAAAGCGCACATAGTCTTCTTATATGTCATATAGTAAGCATTAAAGTTGATAAACAAGGTCTGGACATATTCAAACTAGCTAGACAAATCATGTATCTACCCCCTAACCCCTAAACTCTGTCTTATGACGAAGTCAAGCATGAAGATAAGTGGTTTTGGGTTTCAAACATGGAAATTTCAAAAACCTCCCAAAAACTTCATTTTAGGGTGACTAAGAAGGATACAGGCTTCCATTTTTCATTTCCATGTTCTATACTTGTTTAAATCTTGGTCAAACCTAGGATTTGACCAAGATTCAAATGTGCATCAAAATTCCAAAAAAATCAGAAAAATGAAAAACCAAAGCACATAGTTTTCTTATGTCACATACATATATATAGTAAGCATTCAAAAGTTGATAAACAAGGTCTAGACATATTCAAACCAGACAAATCATGTACCCCCTAACCCTAAACTTTGTCTTAATTATATATGAAGTCAAGCATGAAGCAGAGAAGTGTGGTTTTGGGTTTCAAACATGGAAATTTCAAAAACCTCCCAAAAAGCTTCATTTTAATTAGACTGGCTGGTTAATTAAGAAGGATCCATGATTAATTACCTTTTCATTGTCATGTTTTAAACTTGTTTAAATCTTGGTCGAACCTAGGATTTGACCAAGATTCAAATGGGCATAAAAATTCAGAAAAAATCGAAAGAATGAAAAACCAAAGCACATAGCCTTCTTATGTCATATAGTAAGCATTCAAGTTGATAAACATGGTCTAGACATATTCAAACCAGAAAAATCATGTATCTACCCCTAACCCTAAACTCTGTCTTATGAAGTCAAGCATGAAAAGAAGTACGGTGGTTTTGGGTTTCAAACATGGTAAATTCAAGAACCTCCCAAAAGCTTCATTTTAGAGTTACTAAGAGAAAGATCCAGACTTAATTACCTTATCATTTTCACATGTTAAACTTGTTTAAATCTTGCTCAACAAACCTAGGATTTTACCAAGATTCTCAAATGGGCATAAAAATCAAAAAATGAAATACCAATGCACATAGTCCTCTTATGTCATATAGCTAGTAAGCATTCAAGTTGATAAACAAGGTCTAGACATATTCAAACTAGCTAGACAAATCATGTATCTACCCCCTAATTAAAACCCCTAAACTCTGTCTTATGACGAAGTCAAGCATGAAGATAAGTGGTTTTAGGTTTCAAACATGGAAATTTCAAAAACCTCCCAAAATTCAGCTTCATTTTAGAGCGACTAAGAAGGATCGATGCTTTTACCTTTTCATTTCCATGTTTTAAACTTATTTAAATCTTGGTCAAACCTAGGATTTGACCAAGATTCAAATGGGCATAAAAATTATTCAGACAAAAAATCTAAAGAATGAAAAACCAAAGCACATAGCCTTCTTAATTATGTCATATAGTAAACACTCAAGTTGATAAACAAGGTCTAGACATATTCAAACCAGAAAAATCATGTGTATATCTACCCCTACCCCTAAACTCTGTCTTATGAAGTCAATCATGAAGAGAATTGGTTTTGGGTTTCAAACATGGAAATTTCAAGTACGTCCCAAAAGCTTCATATATTTTAGAGTGACTAATTAAGAAGGATCTTGGATTACGTTTTCATTTTCATGCTTGAAACTTGTTTAAATCTTGGTTGAACCTAGGATTTGACCAGAATCAAATGTGCATAAAATTCTTAAAAAATAGAAAAATGAAAAACAAAAGCACATGGTCTTCTTATGTCATATAGTAAGCATTCAAGTTGATAAACAAGGTTTAGACATATTCAAACCAGACAAATCATGTATCTACCCCCTAACCCTAAACTCGGTCTTATGAAGTCTAGCATGAGGAGAAGTCGTTTTGGGTTTCAAACGTTTAAGCCAAAAGCCCCATTTCAAATATTTCAAACTTATTCAAATTTGGTTCAAATTTGAAAGACACACAAGTTATAGCACACATAGTGCATACATTCTCACACATACTGCACTAGATGCTAACCCGGCCTATAGTTTGAGGCCATTGGATGAGGTCGAAAAAATCTTGGATTAGAAATGGGGTTGTTCGAACCCCGTAGTTGGATTTTTTGAACCTTGATCTGTAGTACTGGGCAAAACCCTAGTTTAACCTATTTAATTATAGATTCGTAGGTCGATTTTTCTACCTTTTTATTATTACTATGCAGCACATGTGTGTTTGCCCGTCGAGTGAAACTCGGAGGAAGAGGGATCACTCGGAAGGAGAGAAGAAGGGAGAGAATTATGGTGTCTCCCCTTTTTCGGGTGATGATGTTGACTTTTGTGCAGGGTTTGTCAGTGAGCAGGAGGTGCGAGCGAGCGAGCGAGCGAGTCGAGCGAGGCCGAGAATGAGAGAGATTTTTTTTTTTTGAGAGGGATCCAGAAGGACCCACAGACTTCCAATACGCATCCTGATGCGTCTTTCTCTTGACAAAGAAAATGGCTGGGAGTTTGCGTACCTATTGCACGTGACTTGTGCTCACTGAAGTGTGGGACCTCACGCATGGGCACCACACGTAAGTGACAGACCTGTTGGTGTAAAAACTCGGTTGATTATTATAGTGCATTAGAACAAAGTTTCCTATGGATTCAAGGGTAGGAAATCCAAGTTAACTCATTTACATGACATTATTTTTTCCATGAAGCAAAGTTAACGCACCTATCAATTGGTACATTTTGGAGTGACTAAGAAGGATCCAGGCTTACTTATTCGTTTTCACGTGTAAAACTTGTCTAAATCTTGGTCAAACAAAATTGGCAGAAAATTCAAAAAAAAACAGAAAAATGAAAAACCAAAGCACATAGTCTTCTTATGTCATGTAGTAAGCATTAAAGTTGATAAACAAGGTCTAGACATATTCAAACCATACTAATCATGTATCTACCCGCTAACCCCTAAACTATGTCTTAAGAAGTCAAGAATGAAGAGAAGTGGTTTTGGGTTTCAAACATGGACATTTCAAAAACCTCCCAAAACTTCATTTTAGGGTGAGTAAGAAGGATACAGGCTTCCCTTTTCATTTTCATGTTCTATACTTGTTTAAATCTTGGTCAAACCTAGGATTTGACCAAGATTCAAATGGGCACAAAAAAAATAAAAAAAAGCACATAGTGTTCTTATGTCATATCATAAGCATTCAAGTTGATAAACAAGGTCTAGATATATCCAAATTAACCAGACAAATCATGTATCTACCCCCTATCGTCCCTACTTCGTCTTATGAAGTCAAGCATGAAGAGAAGTGGTTTTGGGTTTCAAACATGGAAATTTCAAAAACCTCCCAAAATTCAGCTTCATTTTAGAGCGACTAAGAAGGATCGATGCTTTTACCTTTTCATTTCCATGTTTTAAACTTATTTAAATCTTGGTCAAACCTAGGATTTGACCAAGATTCAAATGGGCATAAAAATTCAGACAAAAAATCTAAAGAATGAAAAACCAAAGCACATAGCCTTCTTAATTATGTCATATAGTAAACACTCAAGTTGATAAATAAGGTCTAGACATATTCAAACCAGAAAAATCATGTGTATATCTACCCCTAACCCTAAACTCTGTATTATGAAGTCAATCTCTAGGATTTGACCAAGATTCAAATGGGCATAAAATAAAAAAAAACATAAAAATGAAAAACCAAAGCGCACATAGTCTTCTTATATGTCATATAGTAAGCATTAAAGTTGATAAACAAGGTCTGGACATATTCAAACTAGCTAGACAAATCATGTATCTACCCCCTAACCCCTAAACTCTGTCTTATGACGAAGTCAAGCATGAAGATAAGTGGTTTTGGGTTTCAAACATGGAAATTTCAAAAACCTCCCAAAAACTTCATTTTAGGGTGACTAAGAAGGATACAGGCTTCCATTTTCATTTCCATGTTCTATACTTGTTTAAATCTTGGTCAAACCTAGGATTTGACCAAGATTCAAATGTGCATCAAAATTCCAAAAAAATCAGAAAAATGAAAAACCAAAGCACATAGTTTTCTTATGTCACATACATATATATAGTAAGCATTCAAAAGTTGATAAACAAGGTCTAGACATATTCAAACCAGACAAATCATGTACCCCCTAACCCTAAACTTTGTCTTAATTATATATGAAGTCAAGCATGAAGCAGAGAAGTGTGGTTTTGGGTTTCAAACATGGAAATTTCAAAAACCTCCCAAAAAGCTTCATTTTAATTAGACTGGCTGGTTAATTAAGAAGGATCCATGATTAATTACCTTTTCATTGTCATGTTTTAAACTTGTTTAAATCTTGGTCGAACCTAGGATTTGACCAAGATTCAAATGGGCATAAAAATTCAGAAAAAATCGAAAGAATGAAAAACCAAAGCACATAGCCTTCTTATGTCATATAGTAAGCATTCAAGTTGATAAACATGGTCTAGACATATTCAAACCAGAAAAATCATGTATCTACCCCTAACCCTAAACTCTGTCTTATGAAGTCAAGCATGAAAAGAAGTACGGTGGTTTTGGGTTTCAAACATGGTAAATTCAAGAACCTCCCAAAAGCTTCATTTTAGAGTTACTAAGAGAAAGATCCAGACTTAATTACCTTATCATTTTCAAATGTTAAACTTGTTTAAATCTTGCTCAACAAACCTAGGATTTTACCAAGATTCTCAAATGGGCATAAAAATCAAAAAATGAAATACCAATGCACATAGTCCTCTTATGTCATATAGCTAGTAAGCATTCAAGTTGATAAACAAGGTCTAGAGACATATTCAAACTAGCTAGACAAATCATGTATCTACCCCCTAATTAAAACCCCTAAACTCTGTCTTATGACGAAGTCAAGCATGAAGATAAGTGGTTTTAGGTTTCAAACATGGAAATTTCAAAAACCTCCCAAAATTCAGCTTCATTTTAGAGCGACTAAGAAGGATCGATGCTTTTACCTTTTCATTTCCATGTTTTAAACTTATTTAAATCTTGGTCAAACCTAGGATTTGACCAAGATTCAAATGGGCATAAAAATTCAGACAAAAAATCTAAAGAATGAAAAACCAAAGCACATAGCCTTCTTAATTATGTCATATAGTAAACACTCAAGTTGATAAACAAGGTCTAGGAAAAATTGTGACCAGTCTTATGAAGTCAATCATGAAGAGAATTGGTTTTGGGTTTCAAACATAAATTTCAAGTTCTTCATATAAGAAAATAGAAAAATGAAAAAATCAAAATTTGACACAAATGGTCTTCTTATGTCATATAGTAAGCATTCAAGTTGATAAACAAGGTTTAGACATATTCAAACCAGACAAATCATGTATCTACCCCTAACCCTAAACTCGGTCTTATGAAGTCTAGCATGAGGAGAAGTCGTTTTGGGTTTCAAACGTTTAAGCCAAAAGCCCCATTTCAAATATTTCAAACTTATTCAAATTTGGTTCAAATTTGAAAGACACACAAGTTATAGCACACATAGTGCATACATTCTCACACATACTGCACTAGATGCTAACCCGGCCTATAGTTTGAGGCCATTGGATGAGGTCGAAAAAATCTTGGATTAGAAATGGGGTTGTTCGAACCCCGTAGTTGGATTTTTTGAACCTTGATCTGTAGTACTGGGCAAAACCCTAGTTTAACCTATTTAATTATAGATTCGTAGGTCGATTTTTCTACCTTTTTATTATTACTATGCAGCACATGTGTGTTTGCCCGTCGAGTGAAACTCGGAGGAAGAGGGATCACTCGGAAGGAGAGAAGAAGGGAGAGAATTATGGTGTCTCCCCTTTTTCGGGTGATGATGTTGACTTTTGTGCAGGGTTTGTCAGTGAGCAGGAGGTGCGAGCGAGCGAGCGAGCGAGTCGAGCGAGCCGAGAATGAGAGAGATTTTTTTTTTTTAGAGGGACGACCGAAGGATCCAGAAGGACCCACAGACTTCCAATACGCATCCTGATGCGTCTTTCTCTTGACAAAGAAAATGGCTGGGAGTTTGCGTACCTATTGCACGTGACTTGTGCTCACTGAAGTGTGGGACCTCACGCATGGGCACCACACGTAAGTGACAGACCTGTTGGTGTAAAAACTCGGTTGATTATTATAGTGCATTAGAACAAAGTTTCCTATGGATTCAAGGGTAGGAAATCCAAGTTAACTCATTTACATGACATTATTTTTTCCATGAAGCAAAGTTAACGCACCTATCAATTGGTACATTTTGGAGTGACTAAGAAGGATCCAGGCTTACTTATTCGTTTTCACGTGTAAAACTTGTCTAAATCTTGGTCAAACAAAATTGGCAGAAAATTCAAAAAAAAACAGAAAAATGAAAAACCAAAGCACATAGTCTTCTTATGTCATGTAGTAAGCATTAAAGTTGATAAACAAGGTCTAGACATATTCAAACCATACTAATCATGTATCTACCCGCTAACCCCTAAACTCTATCTTATGACGAAGTCAAGCATGAAGATTAAGTGGTTTTGGGTTTCAAACATGGAAATTTTGAAAACCTCCCAAAAACTTCATTTTAGGGTGACTAAGAAGGATACAGGCTTCCCTTTTCATTTTCATGTTCTATACTTGTTTAAATCTTGGTCAAACCTAGGATTTGACCATGATTCAAATGTGCATCAAAATTCCAAAAAAATCAGAAAAATGAAAAACCAAAGCAAAGCACATAGTTTTCTTATGTCATATAGTAAGCATTAAAGTTGATAAACAAGGGTCTAGACATATTCAAACAAGAAAAATCATGTATCTACCCCCTAACCCTAAACTTTGTCTTATGTAGTCAAGCATGAAGAGAAGTGGTTTTGGGTTTCAAATATGGAAATTTCAAAAACCTATCAAAAGCTTCATTTTAGAGTGACTAAGAAGGATCCATGCTTGCCTTTTCATTTTCATATTTGAAACTTGTTTAAATCATTGTCAAACCTAGGATTTGACCAAGATTTAAATTGGCATAAAATTAAAAAATCGGAAAAATGAAAAACAAAAGCACATAGTCTTCTTATGTCACATATATATATATAGTAAGCATTCAAAAGTTGATAAACAAGGTCTAGCTAGACATATTCAAATAAGACAAATCATGTATCTACCCCTCTAACCCTAAACTCTGTCTTATGAAGTCAAGCATGAAGAGAAGTGGTTTTAGGTTTCAAACATGGAAATTTCAAAAACCTCCCAAAAACTTCATTTTAGAGTGACTAAGAAGGATACATGTTTACCTTTTCATTTTCATGTTTTAAACTTGTTTAAATCTTGGTCAAACCTAGGATTTGACCAAGATACAAATAGGCACAAAAAATGAAAAACAAAAAGCACATAGTGTTCTTATGTCATATCGTAAGCATTCAAGTTGATAAACAAGGTCTAGATATATCCAAACCAGACAAATCATGTATATATGTACCCCGTGTCGATCTTATGAAGTCTAGCATGAAGAAAAGTCGTTTTGGCCGGGTTTCAAACATGGAAATTTCAAGAACATCCCAAAAGCTTCATTTTAGAGCGACTAAGAAGGATCCAGGCTTACCTTTCCATTTTCATGATTTAAACTTGTTTAAATCTTGGTCAAATCTTGCTCAAGCATGAAGATAAGTGGTTTTGGGTTTCAAACATGGAAATTTCAAAAACCTCCCGAAAACTTCATTTTAGGGTGACTAAGAAGGATACAGGCTTCCCTTTTCATTTTCATGTTCTATATATACTTGTTTAAATCTTGGTCAAACCTAGGATTTGACCAAGATTCAAATGTGCATCAAAATTCTAAAAAAATCAGAAAAATGAAAAACCAAAGCACATAGTCTTCTTATGTCATATAGTAAGCATTAAAGTTGATAAACATGGTCTAGACATATTCAAACCATACAAATCATGTATCTACCCCCTAACCCCTAAACTATGTCTTATGAAGTCAAGCATGAAGAGAAGTGGTTTTGGGTTTCAAACATGGAAATTTCAAAAACTGCCCAAAAACTTCATTTTAGAGTGACTAAGAAGGACACATGCTTCGCTTTTCATTTTCATGTTTTAAACTTGTTTAAATCTTGGTCAAACCTAGGATTTGATGAACATGGTCTAGACATATTCAAACCAGACAAATCATGTATCTACCCCCTATCGACCCTAAACTTCGTCTTATGAAGTCAAGCATGAAGAGAAGTGGTTTTGGGTTTCAAACATGGAAATATATTTCAAAAACCTCCCAAAATTAAAGCTTCATTTTAGAGTGACTAGTTAAGAAGGATCCAGGCTTACCTTTTCATTTTCATGTTTTAAACTTGTTTAAATCTTGTTCAAACCTAGGATTTAACCAATATTCAAATGGGCATAAAATAAAAAATAAATAAAATAAAAAACCAAAGCACATAGTCTTCTTATGTCATATAGTAAGCATTCAAGTTGATAAACAAGGTCTAGACATATTCAAACCAGACAAATCATGTACCCCTAACCCTAAACTTTGTCTTAATTATATATGAAGTCAAGCATGAAGCAGAGAAGTGTGGTTTTGGGTTTCAAACATGGAAATTTCAAAAACCTCCCAAAAAGCTTCATTTTAATTAGACTGGCTGGTTAATTAAGAAGGATCCATGATTAATTACCTTTTCATTGTCATGTTTTAAACTTGTTTAAATCTTGGTCGAACCTAGGATTTGACCAAGATTCAAATGGGCATAAAAATTCAGAAAAAAATCGAAAGAATGAAAAACCAAAGCACATAGCCTTCTTATGTCATATAGTAAGCATTCAAGTTGATAAACATGGTCTAGACATATTCAAACCAGAAAAATCATGTATCTACCCCTAACCCTAAACTCTGTCTTATGAAGTCAAGCATGAAAAGAAGTACGGTGGTTTTGGGTTTCAAACATGGTAAATTCAAGAACCTCCCAAAAGCTTCATTTTAGAGTTACTAAGAGAAAGATCCAGACTTAATTACCTTATCATTTTCAAATGTTAAACTTGTTTAAATCTTGCTCAACAAACCTAGGATTTTACCAAGATTCTCAAATGGGCATAAAAATCAAAAAATGAAATACCAATGCACATAGTCCTCTTATGTCATATAGCTAGTAAGCATTCAAGTTGATAAACAAGGTCTAGAGACATATTCAAACTAGCTAGACAAATCATGTATCTACCCCCTAATTAAAACCCCTAAACTCTGTCTTATGACGAAGTCAAGCATGAAGATAAGTGGTTTTAGGTTTCAAACATGGAAATTTCAAAAACCTCCCAAAATTCAGCTTCATTTTAGAGCGACTAAGAAGGATCGATGCTTTTACCTTTTCATTTCCATGTTTTAAACTTATTTAAATCTTGGTCAAACCTAGGATTTGACCAAGATTCAAATGGGCATAAAAATTATTCAGACAAAAAATCTAAAGAATGAAAAACCAAAGCACATAGCCTTCTTAATTATGTCATATAGTAAACACTCAAGTTGATAAACAAGGTCTAGACATATTCAAACCAGAAAAATCATGTGTATATCTACCCCTACCCCTAAACTCTGTCTTATGAAGTCAATCATGAAGAGAATTGGTTTTGGGTTTCAAACATGGAAATTTCAAGTACGTCCCAAAAGCTTCATATATTTTAGAGTGACTAATTAAGAAGGATCTTGGATTACGTTTTCATTTTCATGCTTGAAACTTGTTTAAATCTTGGTTGAACCTAGGATTTGACCAGAATCAAATGTGCATAAAATTCTTAAAAAAATAGAAAAATGAAAAACAAAAGCACATGGTCTTCTTATGTCATATAGTAAGCATTCAAGTTGATAAACAAGGTTTAGACATATTCAAACCAGACAAATCATGTATCTACCCCTAACCCTAAACTCGGTCTTATGAAGTCTAGCATGAGGAGAAGTCGTTTTGGGTTTCAAACGTTTAAGCCAAAAGCCCCATTTCAAATATTTCAAACTTATTCAAATTTGGTTCAAATTTGAAAGACACACAAGTTATAGCACACATAGTGCATACATTCTCACACATACTGCACTAGATGCTAACCCGGCCTATAGTTTGAGGCCATTGGATGAGGTCGAAAAAAATCTTGGATTAGAAATGGGGTTGTTCGAACCCCGTAGTTGGATTTTTTGAACCTTGATCTGTAGTACTGGGCAAAACCCTAGTTTAACCTATTTAATTATAGATTCGTAGGTCGATTTTTCTACCTTTTTATTATTACTATGCAGCACATGTGTGTTTGCCCGTCGAGTGAAACTCGGAGGAAGAGGGATCACTCGGAAGGAGAGAAGAAGGGAGAGAATTATGGTGTCTCCCCTTTTTCGGGTGATGATGTTGACTTTTGTGCAGGGTTTGTCAGTGAGCAGGAGGTGCGAGCGAGCGAGCGAGCGAGCGAGTCGAGCGAGGCCGAGAATGAGAGAGATTTTTTTTTTTTAAGAGGGACGACCGAAGGATCCAGAAGGACCCACAGACTTCCAATACGCATCCTGATGCGTCTTTCTCTTGACAAAGAAAATGGCTGGGAGTTTGCGTACCTATTGCACGTGACTTGTGCTCACTGAAGTGTGGGACCTCACGCATGGGCACCACACGTAAGTGACAGACCTGTTGGTGTAAAAACTCGGTTGATTATTATAGTGCATTAGAACAAAGTTTCCTATGGATTCAAGGGTAGGAAATCCAAGTTAACTCATTTACATGACATTATTTTTTCCATGAAGCAAAGTTAACGCACCTATCAATTGGTACATTTTGGAGTGACTAAGAAGGATCCAGGCTTACTTATTCGTTTTCACGTGTAAAACTTGTCTAAATCTTGGTCAAACAAAATTGGCAGAAAATTCAAAAAAAAACAGAAAAATGAAAAACCAAAGCACATAGTCTTCTTATGTCATGTAGTAAGCATTAAAGTTGATAAACAAGGTCTAGACATATTCAAACCATACTAATCATGTATCTACCCGCTAACCCCTAAACTCTATCTTATGACGAAGTCAAGCATGAAGATTAAGTGGTTTTGGGTTTCAAACATGGAAATTTCAAAAACCTCCCAAAAAGCTTCATTTTAATTAGACTGGCTGGTTAATTAAGAAGGATCCATGATTAATTACCTTTTCATTGTCATGTTTTAAACTTGTTTAAATCTTGGTCGAACCTAGGATTTGACCAAGATTCAAATGGGCATAAAAATTCAGAAAAAATCGAAAGAATGAAAAACCAAAGCACATAGCCTTCTTATGTCATATAGTAAGCATTCAAGTTGATAAACATGGTCTAGACATATTCAAACCAGAAAATTCATGTATCTACCCCTAACCCTAAACTCTGTCTTATGAAGTCAAGCATGAAAAGAAGTACGGTGGTTTTGGGTTTCAAACATGGTAAATTCAAGAACCTCCCAAAAGCTTCATTTTAGAGTTACTAAGAGAAAGATCCAGACTTAATTACCTTATCATTTTCAAATGTTAAACTTGTTTAAATCTTGCTCAACAAACCTAGGATTTTACCAAGATTCTCAAATGGGCATAAAAATCAAAAAATGAAATACCAATGCACATAGTCCTCTTATGTCATATAGCTAGTAAGCATTCAAGTTGATAAACAAGGTCTAGAGACATATTCAAACTAGCTAGACAAATCATGTATCTACCCCCTAATTAAAACCCCTAAACTCTGTCTTATGACGAAGTCAAGCATGAAGATAAGTGGTTTTAGGTTTCAAACATGGAAATTTCAAAAACCTCCCAAAATTCAGCTTCATTTTAGAGCGACTAAGAAGGATCGATGCTTTTACCTTTTCATTTCCATGTTTTAAACTTATTTAAATCTTGGTCAAACCTAGGATTTGACCAAGATTCAAATGGGCATAAAAATTATTCAGACAAAAAATCTAAAGAATGAAAAACCAAAGCACATAGCCTTCTTAATTATGTCATATAGTAAACACTCAAGTTGATAAACAAGGTCTAGACATATTCAAACCAGAAAAATCATGTGTATATCTACCCCTACCCCTAAACTCTGTCTTATGAAGTCAATCATGAAGAGAATTGGTTTTGGGTTTCAAACATGGAAATTTCAAGTACGTCCCAAAAGCTTCATATATTTTAGAGTGACTAATTAAGAAGGATCTTGGATTACGTTTTCATTTTCATGCTTGAAACTTGTTTAAATCTTGGTTGAACCTAGGATTTGACCAGAATCAAATGTGCATAAAATTCTTAAAAAAATAGAAAAATGAAAAACAAAAGCACATGGTCTTCTTATGTCATATAGTAAGCATTCAAGTTGATAAACAAGGTTTAGACATATTCAAACCAGACAAATCATGTATCTACCCCCTAACCCTAAACTCGGTCTTATGAAGTCTAGCATGAGGAGAAGTCGTTTTGGGTTTCAAACGTTTAAGCCAAAAGCCCCATTTCAAATATTTCAAACTTATTCAAATTTGGTTCAAATTTGAAAGACACACAAGTTATAGCACACATAGTGCATACATTCTCACACATACTGCACTAGATGCTAACCCGGCCTATAGTTTGAGGCCATTGGATGAGGTCGAAAAAAATCTTGGATTAGAAATGGGGTTGTTCGAACCCCGTAGTTGGATTTTTTGAACCTTGATCTGTAGTACTGGGCAAAACCCTAGTTTAACCTATTTAATTATAGATTCGTAGGTCGATTTTTCTACCTTTTTATTATTACTATGCAGCACATGTGTGTTTGCCCGTCGAGTGAAACTCGGAGGAAGAGGGATCACTCGGAAGGAGAGAAGAAGGGAGAGAATTATGGTGTCTCCCCTTTTTCGGGTGATGATGTTGACTTTTGTGCAGGGTTTGTCAGTGAGCAGGAGGTGCGAGCGAGCGAGCGAGCGAGCGAGTCGAGCGAGGCCGAGAATGAGAGAGATTTTTTTTTTTTTTAGAGGGACGACCGAAGGATCCAGAAGGACCCACAGACTTCCAATACGCATCCTGATGCGTCTTTCTCTTGACAAAGAAAATGGCTGGGAGTTTGCGTACCTATTGCACGTGACTTGTGCTCACTGAAGTGTGGGACCTCACGCATGGGCACCACACGTAAGTGACAGACCTGTTGGTGTAAAAACTCGGTTGATTATTATAGTGCATTAGAACAAAGTTTCCTATGGATTCAAGGGTAGGAAATCCAAGTTAACTCATTTACATGACATTATTTTTTCCATGAAGCAAAGTTAACGCACCTATCAATTGGTACATTTTGGAGTGACTAAGAAGGATCCAGGCTTACTTATTCGTTTTCACGTGTAAAACTTGTCTAAATCTTGGTCAAACAAAATTGGCAGAAAATTCAAAAAAAAAACAGAAAAATGAAAAACCAAAGCACATAGTCTTCTTATGTCATGTAGTAAGCATTAAAGTTGATAAACAAGGTCTAGACATATTCAAACCATACTAATCATGTATCTACCCCCTAACCCCTAAACTCTATCTTATGACGAAGTCAAGCATGAAGATTAAGTGGTTTTGGGTTTCAAACATGGAAATTTTGAAAACCTCCCAAAAACTTCATTTTAGGGTGACTAAGAAGGATACAGGCTTCCCTTTTCATTTTCATGTTCTATACTTGTTTAAATCTTGGTCAAACCTAGGATTTGACCATGATTCAAATGTGCATCAAAATTCCAAAAAAATCAGAAAAATGAAAAACCAAAGCAAAGCACATAGTTTTCTTATGTCATATAGTAAGCATTAAAGTTGATAAACAAGGGTCTAGACATATTCAAACAAGAAAAATCATGTATCTACCCCCTAACCCTAAACTTTGTCTTATGTAGTCAAGCATGAAGAGAAGTGGTTTTGGGTTTCAAATATGGAAATTTCAAAAACCTATCAAAAGCTTCATTTTAGAGTGACTAAGAAGGATCCATGCTTGCCTTTTCATTTTCATATTTGAAACTTGTTTAAATCATTGTCAAACCTAGGATTTGACCAAGATTTAAATTGGCATAAAATTAAAAAATCGGAAAAATGAAAAACAAAAGCACATAGTCTTCTTATGTCACATATATATATAGTAAGCATTCAAAAGTTGATAAACAAGGTCTAGCTAGACATATTCAAATAAGACAAATCATGTATCTACCCCTCTAACCCTAAACTCTGTCTTATGAAGTCAAGCATGAAGAGAAGTGGTTTTAGGTTTCAAACATGGAAATTTCAAAAACCTCCCAAAAACTTCATTTTAGAGTGACTAAGAAGGATACATGTTTCCCTTTTCATTTTCATGTTTTAAACTTGTTTAAATCTTGGTCAAACCTAGGATTTGACCAAGATACAAATAGGCACAAAAAATGAAAAACAAAAAGCACATAGTGTTCTTATGTCATATCGTAAGCATTCAAGTTGATAAACAAGGTCTAGATATATCCAAACCAGACAAATCATGTATATATGTACCCCGTGTCGATCTTATGAAGTCTAGCATGAAGAAAAGTCGTTTTGGCCGGGTTTCAAACATGGAAATTTCAAGAACATCCCAAAAGCTTCATTTTAGAGCGACTAAGAAGGATCCAGGCTTACCTTTCCATTTTCATGATTTAAACTTGTTTAAATCTTGGTCAAATCTTGCTCAAGCATGAAGATAAGTGGTTTTGGGTTTCAAACATGGAAATTTCAAAAACCTCCCGAAAACTTCATTTTAGGGTGACTAAGAAGGATACAGGCTTCCCTTTTCATTTTCATGTTCTATATATACTTGTTTAAATCTTGGTCAAACCTAGGATTTGACCAAGATTCAAATGTGCATCAAAATTCTAAAAAAAAATCAGAAAAATGAAAAACCAAAGCACATAGTCTTCTTATGTCATATAGTAAGCATTAAAGTTGATAAACATGGTCTAGACATATTCAAACCATACAAATCATGTATCTACCCCCTAACCCCTAAACTATGTCTTAATTATGAAGTCAAGCATGAAGAGAAGTGGTTTTGGGTTTCAAACATGGTAAATTCAAGAACCTCCCAAAAGCTTCATTTTAGAGTTACTAAGAGAAAGATCCAGACTTAATTACCTTATCATTTTCAAATGTTAAACTTGTTTAAATCTTGCTCAACAAACCTAGGATTTTACCAAGATTCTCAAATGGGCATAAAAATCAAAAAATGAAATACCAATGCACATAGTCCTCTTATGTCATATAGCTAGTAAGCATTCAAGTTGATAAACAAGGTCTAGAGACATATTCAAACTAGCTAGACAAATCATGTATCTACCCCCTAATTAAAACCCCTAAACTCTGTCTTATGACGAAGTCAAGCATGAAGATAAGTGGTTTTAGGTTTCAAACATGGAAATTTCAAAAACCTCCCAAAATTCAGCTTCATTTTAGAGCGACTAAGAAGGATCGATGCTTTTACCTTTTCATTTCCATGTTTTAAACTTATTTAAATCTTGGTCAAACCTAGGATTTGACCAAGATTCAAATGGGCATAAAAATTCAGACAAAAAATCTAAAGAATGAAAAACCAAAGCACATAGCCTTCTTAATTATGTCATATAGTAAACACTCAAGTTGATAAATAAGGTCTAGACATATTCAAACCAGAAAAATCATGTGTATATCTACCCCTAACCCTAAACTCTGTATTATGAAGTCAATCTCTAGGATTTGACCAAGATTCAAATGGGCATAAAATAAAAAAAACATAAAAATGAAAAACCAAAGCGCACATAGTCTTCTTATATGTCATATAGTAAGCATTAAAGTTGATAAACAAGGTCTGGACATATTCAAACTAGCTAGACAAATCATGTATCTACCCCCTAACCCCTAAACTCTGTCTTATGACGAAGTCAAGCATGAAGATAAGTGGTTTTGGGTTTCAAACATGGAAATTTCAAAAACCTCCCAAAAACTTCATTTTAGGGTGACTAAGAAGGATACAGGCTTCCATTTTCATTTCCATGTTCTATACTTGTTTAAATCTTGGTCAAACCTAGGATTTGACCAAGATTCAAATGTGCATCAAAATTCCAAAAAAATCAGAAAAATGAAAAACCAAAGCACATAGTTTTCTTATGTCACATACATATATATAGTAAGCATTCAAAAGTTCATAAACAAGGTCTAGACATATTCAAACCAGACAAATCATGTACCCCCTAACCCTAAACTTTGTCTTAATTATATATGAAGTCAAGCATGAAGCAGAGAAGTGTGGTTTTGGGTTTCAAACATGGAAATTTCAAAAACCTCCCAAAAAGCTTCATTTTAATTAGACTGGCTGGTTAATTAAGAAGGATCCATGATTAATTACCTTTTCATTGTCATGTTTTAAACTTGTTTAAATCTTGGTCGAACCTAGGATTTGACCAAGATTCAAATGGGCATAAAAATTCAGAAAAAAATCGAAAGAATGAAAGACCAAAGCACATAGCCTTCTTATGTCATATAGTAAGCATTCAAGTTGATAAACATGGTCTAGACATATTCAAACAAGACAAATCATGTATCTACCCCCTATCGACCCTAAACTTCGTCTTATGAAGTCAAGCATGAAGAGAAGTGGTTTTGGGTTTCAAAAAAGATCCAGACTTAATTACCTTATCATTTTCACATGTTAAACTTGTTTAAATCTTGCTCAACAAACCTAGGATTTTACCAAGATTCTCAAATGGGCATAAAAATCAAAAAATGAAATACCAATGCACATAGTCCTCTTATGTCATATAGCTAGTAAGCATTCAAGTTGATAAACAAGGTCTAGACATATTCAAACAAGACAAATCATGTATCTACCCCCTATCGACCCTAAACTTCGTCTTATGAAGTCAAGCATGAAGAGAAGTGGTTTTGGGTTTCAAAAACATGGAAATTTCAAAAACCTCCCAAAATTCAGCTTCATTTTAGAGCGACTAAGAAGGATCGATGCTTACCTTTTCATTTCCATGTTTTAAACTTGTTTAAATCTTGGTCAAATCTAGGATTTGACCAAGATTCAAATGGGCATAAAATAAAAAAACCGAAAAATGAAAAACCAAAGCGCACATAGTCTTCTTATATGTCATATAGTAAGCATTAAAGTTGATAATCAAGGTCTAGACATATTCAAACTAGCTAGACAAATCATGTATCTACCCCCTAAAACCCCTAAACTCTGTCTTATGACGAAGTCAAGCATGAAGATAAGTGGTTTTAGGTTTCAAACATGCATGGGGTGACTAATTAAGAAGGATACATGCTTCCCTTTTCATTTTCATGTTCTATATATACTTGTTTAAATCTTGGTCAAACCTAGCTAGGATTTGACCAAGATTCAAATGTGCATCAAAATTCCAAAAAATATCAGAAAAATGAAAAACCAAAGCACATAGTTTTCTTATGTCATATAGTAGCATTAAAGTTGATAAACAAGGTCTAGACATATTCAAACAAGAAAAATCATGTATCTACTCCCTAACCCTAAACTTTGTCTTATGTAGTCAAGCATGAAGAGAAGTGGTTTTGGGTTTCAAATATGGAAATTTCAAAAACCTACCAAAAGCTTCATTTTAGAGTGACTAAGAATGATCAATGCTTACCTTTTCATTTTCATATTTTAAACTTGTTAAAATCATTGTCAAACCAGGATTTGACCAAGATTTAAATGGGCATAAAATTTAAAAAATCAGAAAAATGAAAAACAAAAGCACATAGTCTTCTTATGTCACATATATATATAGTAAGAGCATTCAAAAGTTGACAAACAAGGTCTATACATATTCAAATAAGACAAATCATGTATCTACCCCTAACCCTAAACTCTGTCTTATGAAGTCAAGCATGAAGAGAAGTGGTTTTTGGTTTCAAACATGGAAATTTCAAAAACCTCCCAAAAGCTTCATTTTAGAGTGACTAAGAAGGATCCAGGCTTACCTTTTCATTTTCATGTTTTAAACTTGTTTAAATCTTGGTCAAACCTAGGATTTGACCAATATTAAAATGGGCATAAAATAAAAAAATAAAAAAAACCAAAGCACATAGTCTTCTTATGTCATATAGTAAGCATTCAAGTTCATAAACAAGGTCTAGACATATTCAAACCAGACAAATCATGTATCTACCCCCTATCGACCCTAAACTTCGTCTTATGAAGTCAAGCATGAAGAGAAGTGGTTTTGGGTTTCAAACATGGAAATTTCAAAAAACCAAAAGCTTCATTTTAGAGCGAGTAAGAAGGATCGATGCTTATCTTTTCATTTTCATGTTTTAAACTTATTTAAATCTTGGTCAAACCTAGGATTTGACCAAGATTCAAATGGGCATAAAAATTCAGACAAAAATCTAATTAAAGAATGAAAAACCAAAGCACGTACATAGCCTTCTTAATTATGTCATATAGTAAACATTCAAGTTGATAAACAAGGTCTAGACATATTCAAACCAGAAAAATCGTGTATCTACCCCTAACCCTAATTAAACTTTGTCTTATGAAGTCAAGCTTGAAGAAAAGTGGTTTTGAGTTTCAAGCATGCATGGAAATTTCGAGAACCTCCCAAAATAAAGCTTCATTTTAGAGTGACTACGAAGGATCCATGCTTACACCTTTTCATTTTCAAGTTTTAAACTTGTTTAAAACCTCGTCAAACCTGGGATTTGACCAAGATTCAAATGGGCATAAAATTCAAAAAAATAGATAAATGAAAAACCATAGCACATAGTCTTCTTATGTCATATAGTAAGCATTCAAGTGGATAAACAAGCTCTAGACATACTGAAACCAGACAAATCATGTATCTACCCCTATCCCTAAACTATGTCTTATGAAGTCTAGCATGAAAAGAAGTGGTTTTGGGTTTCAAACATGGAAATTTCAAAAACCTCCCAAAAGCTTCATTTTGGATTGACTAAGGAGGATCCAGGCTTACTTTTTCATTTTCATATTTTAAACTTGTTTAAATCTAGGTCAAACCTAGGATTTGACCAAGATTCAAATGGACATAAAAAATCAACAGTTTACAACAGCACACAAAATAAACATGAAATTACATCTAAATCCCTAACTTTTACATGGAGGACCCCAGGCTGAAAGCAAGAAATGCGATCGGGTCTTGAATCTTGATGCGTCTTCTCTTGACAAAGAAGATTGCTGGGAGTTTGCGTACGTACATCACGTCACTTGTGCTCACTGAAGTGTGGGACATGACGCATGCATGGGCAACACACGTAAGTGACATGGATTCAAGGGTAGGGAAGCCAAGAGAAAAAAACGAGAATTTGGACAAAAATAACCCAATCTTGCTAGTATGTCGAAAGTTTGTTTTTCCCAATCTTTTCGACTTTGGGTTATTTCTGTCTATTTTGCCGAAAAAACGAGGACAGAGACTGGAAACGGTGATGCATCTAGCTTCAGAGTACGCCACATTAAGACTTCATGAGCAACACTAGTCTGACGTAAGTACAGTGTATACAGACAAGACAGGGACTAGACATTGCTACCCACGTCCCTCTGCGCCCCTTCAAAGAAATCATACTCCGTACTAGAATCTCGAAACGTAGGAATTAGTCTGACACGATTTCTGATTGTTTAATTCATAGGATTGCAATTTTCAGAATTCATTGACAATACATTTTTATACAAAAACAAAAAATCCTTCATTGTGTAACCGTATGTTACTACTAGTATTTCTTTTGGTTTTCACACGCAATCAAATGTTATTGGATCCAAATACCGTTGTTTCTCAATCCTATATATTTGGAGATGATCATCACTCTCTAATCATACAATTTTCATATTCCCGCACTTTGAAAATCTTGCGAATAATCAAAGCAGCCAAAATCTATGGTGTGTATTGTATATGTTTATGCCATGCTTAGTTTCATCGAATATTGTTTGGTTGCATCGCGGGGAAACCGCGTGAATTTAGATTAATTGTTGCATGTTTGTTTGTGGTGTGACCAACTGCTTTTGCAACGAAACAACCCCCCCACCATGTACGCATTGTTTGGGTCGCATGCATGATGTGTACATAATGTTAAAATAGAAATAATGTAGGAATTGAATATGATTGCATGTTGAATTAATCCTATATGAGAGAAATCACACAAATTTGAATTGCATGTTCTTTGGTTGTAGTGCTACACAAAAAACACGTGAATTAGTATGAATTATCATGTATTCAAGAATCAAAGGAGCCACTGAGATTTGAATCCCACAAAATTTCTATGAATTTTCTTCGAACCAAACAAGCCCAACAAGATTCCAAAGGAATATAATACAACGAATCAAACAACTTCCGTTGTTGGAATATTTCCTTAGGACATCAATCCAATAGAAACTATATGATCCAGTTTCAGCGACAATCTGGTCGGTGTAGGCTCGAGGAGGCCAATTGTATATATATGTTTGGACCCGGTTGGTTGAGTGATCATGCTCGTGACATCCAGCCTGAAAGGTAAAATTCGGGCAAGGCCAGCGTGACGCCACAATACTTTTGAAATATTCAAAAGCGCGTAATATTTGTGAAATTTTAATAATAGCTACTACTTATGTGAATTTTTTTCGTTCATACGCTTATTGGGGGGTAGGCTAACCCTAATGGCCTCCTCAAGATCCCTACCTCTACCAAGGTTTCCCGAGTTCATCCACCTCGATGGGTTCCTTGCCACTTTCGACCATGTTGTGGGCATCATTTCGGGTTCCCGTACCACGGCCAGTCCTTTTCAGGAGTCCCGAACCCGATGCCATAATATTTGTTTGAAAAAAATTCAAGACCGCACAATATTTGTTGAAATAAATGAATAAGCATTTTTAAATAGCTAAATAAAAGAAGTAAGAATTTTGAAAAATTTATTTTTTCTAAAACATTAATTGGAGCATTGACATGTTGAACCCACTTGTCGATTTTGCTATCAACATGACTAACTAGCTGATTAGATAACCAAGTGGTGAAATTTGCAACATATTAGACCACCACATGGTGGAAACTGCAAAAAAAATGTCCAAGTGGTGGTTTGTGCAACATATAGAGCAGTAGAGTATATGGTAGTACAAGATGAAGAGGCCTCCAAGATGAATGTGCACTGCCGTGGGCCCGTGGTAATATATCATGATGATGGCAAAGGATCTTTTCTCTGCTGAAACTGTCCAGAGCTGATTTGATGAGACAAAATACAGCTCCACGGCGTGCAAGGACAGTATACAGTACATTAGCTTCTTCTCGGGTCACACGCCTTCACGCCAGGTGCAGTAGTGCAGCAGAGACCAGAGAGAGAAGGCACGCCCGTAGTACTCGTATTATTGATTTCAATTCAAATTGTTTTTTTTGCCTGCTTCTCCGTCTTCTTCATCTCCATCTTCTCTGGCGACCCCGCCTACACCAGCAGCCCCTGCACCACCGCCGCCATGCCTTTTTCGGATCATCTCGAGCCACCTGTTTGATGGTACTAGTAGGAGTTGTTGACTTTTATCCATATCGCTCTACCAGCTGCCGCTCGCACTGTCCTCCAATACCTCATACCCAAACGCCAGCGTCCCACTACCACACCCCCACACCCACTTGACCGCATCCTTCCAATGGCGAGATCGATCAATGAGAGTGGCAGTTCTTGGGTGTTTCCTGATGGCCCCCTTGAAGAAATCGCATCCCGATGCGATGTCATCACCGCCGCGAGCCTCGTCGGTTCATGCAAGTTTTATCATGATTCAGCAACACAAAGTGTAGCTCTGCCTGCATCTCAGCCGTTTGGCATGCCCTGTGTTCTTCATACTCACCAAACTGAGGTACCGCCCGCGCACAATCCCTTCTACCGCGTCCACAAGTTCAAGCAGGAGGGTGCGCAGAAGGACAAGCAGCATGATGCAAAAGATCGCAAGGGTACCTTGTGCCAACTGACGCCGCTGGACAGGATCTCTTCCGATGCCGTGATTCCAGATGGTGGTACGGGCATGTGGGCAGGCGCGAATGGAGATTGGATCGCCCTTCTTGGCTTCCCCTGGAATTGGGAGCTTGTCAATGTGTACACTGGTCGCCGGATTCCTCTACCACCAATAAGTGAGTTTAAATCCACCCCGGATAAACTTGTGTTCGAGTCTAATGATCAACATCTTCAACTGCTGAAGATAGCTATTTGCCGAGTTCCAACAGCTGCTTCAAATTATACTAGTTTCTCTGTTCTTGCCATCTTCAACGCGGCAATTGCAGTCCTTCACTGTGCTTCTAGCAGATGGACAGTTCTTGACAACCAGTTCTTAGCGTACGGCTACTCCGATGCAATCATCCACAAGGGTATTGTATTTGCTGTAACTCAGACAGGCGAAGTTTATGCATGGAATCAACTTTCTTGGGGTAATTTTTCTCATCTCATATGATGTGTTTTCGCTATTACCTGCTAGTTTCAGATTTAGCTTTAGCCTTTTTCTTTTTGTTGTGCAGTTTTCGTGTCATGCCTGTACCTTTCCCCCTCTATATTCAATCAAAATCAGCAGCGATATGCCTTTGAGTCAAAATAAAGTACTCCCTCCGATCCAAATCAAATTGACTCAGCTTTGTCTAGCCAGTGCATCTAGCTAGACAAACTTGAGTCAATTAATTTGTGCATATCTAGCTAGACACATCCAGTTGAGTCAATTAATTTGGATCGGAGGCAGTATTTTAGCTACATCATTATTCATGTATGTAATGAACTAATCAAGTTTTGCTGAACTAACTTCAAGCTGTGCTTTCCTTTGCAAGGTCCTTTGTTGATCAGCACGGCACCTATTCCGCCAGAACTTGATGAACAAGGTCGGTACAATCTTGGCTCCTGGTGGTTAGCACGATCTCCTGATGGTTCTAGACTTTTTCTGGTCCATACCTGGGGCGTTACTGACGGGCGGGATTATACTGGACTGGTTCGGATTTTACCTGCTGCTGCTACCTCTGAGGGTCGTCATGGTCGCACTATTCGCGGGTATGGTAAGGGTTTACTTGGCTGCGAGGTGTACAGCATGGACACCAGTCAGTTGATGCCACCGAGGCCATGGAGGAGGATTATTTCCCTTGGATCATATTCTCTCTTCCTTGGAGTGAACTATCCGATTATCATTCCAGTAGAAGACGGGGCAGAACATGACCGTCCAAATATGGCGAGAAGCAACTCTGTTTACACATCGCACCATGCAGTAGGCCTTGCATATCCTCCTTCTCCAGAAATTTGCCGCTTCAGTTTGAATTCTGAAGACTGTACTGTTGGTTTCCAAACCAACATTAGATGGACATGGCGGCAGGTTCCGTTGTGGCTCATCCCAAGCTTCGCCAACGCCCGGCAATGGAACCTGCCTTCGCGTCACAGGTCCAGAAAGAAGGGCTGATGTACTTTATGTAATACTCGTGTTGTAATGCAAGATTTGTATCTGTTGAACTATTTCATTTGCATGTTTATCTCTACCTAGGCTACTCCCTTTCCGTAGTTGTGTTGTACTATCTGTTGAACTATTTCCTTTGCATGTTATCTCTACCTAGGCTACTCCTCCGTAGTTGTTAAATTGATGTAATGCTCCTACAATGCACGCTACACTGGGCGTGTGGCCTGTAATGTTATCAAACACCTTTTGTACTCGTTCTAGTAAGCATTTCACACTATAGCTCACATAATTAAAGTACTCCTACAACGTATTAGTTGAAAGATATCTCTCATAAGTAAGTACCCCTCTTTGAGCTTATGCGAAACATAAATGACTATTTTAGAAATATATACTCTCGACACAAGATTATATTAAAAACAATGGTACATAGTTCTATTAGAAAAAGAAAGTGTGAATAGTAGAATGATGGAGAAGTGTTTTTTGAGGTCTGTGCATAGCTAGTGTTCATGGTGCAAAAGCACTTAGACTAGTCACAATGGGAAGTATACTAGTCTATGATACAACACCTTCAATGCATAGTATCATGAATTAGTATCATGCAATGTTGCGAAAAACCAATTATTCATTTCTTTCCAAATAGACTAGCTTTGCGAGGATGACAAAACATTTCTTTATTGCCCTCTCGTATGAATCTCCTCCATACATCACCTCTCATACCGATTGAAAGCCATTCCAAATCGTTGGTTCAAGACCATGAATACCAAGCCAATTTTGTTAGCTAGTTGGACCACCCTCGGATTGAGAACCAACGGTTGAAAGAAAGGTGGGCGCCAACTCATATTTTTTTCTCGAGAGTCCGACACTTGATGTTGATTGCAAAGTTCACAAAGGCCAAAATTTTGACATCCTCTTTGTGCAAGTCTTGCCACCATCCAAACTCGGTTTTGAAGTACCAACCAAGAAAAAAAAAGCTTGCACTTTGGAGGACCCCATGGACCATGAAAATTTTGAAAAACTTCCAGTAAATCATGCATATTTCGATTTATATTTTGGTGAAGTTTCATTCGATTTGAATCATAGGTTTGTGAGCAAATATATATTTAGTTTAAACTAGTGCTCGAGTACGTAAGAATCTATTTAATCACAAGCTAGTCATCCGAATGGGATGAAATATTCATAGATTTTAAAACAAGGAATCTACATATTACTGGATTTTTTTTCAAAATTTTCTGAATAGTTTTTCTTTTTTAGCTTCGAAATAAGAGATAGTTTGGAACGTTGGATCTCAAATGGATGGTAGATGGTGGGACACAGTCACAATGTATCTTGGAAGCATCAAGTCACTGAAGCTCTGTCCGGTTTCCAAACCAAGCTAGGAAAGGCATTGAAAATGAAGTTCTGCTCTAAAACATTTCTCATTCCATTTTGGTGCTCGCGCGGTTGCATGCTGCCCACGTGTTAAGGTACGTGTCTCTGGCATGTAGAGAACTACGATTATTGGCGAAAAATATATCGAAATGGAAACTGTAAAAAAAAGCCCTCTCTGGTCAACCTGATGTGACGAGACATCACTGCACCAAACGTCGTCGCAAATTTATAGATGGGTGGCGTGCTAGTCTACCAACAGTCAAATCGGCGCCCAGTCGCAGCAGCAGCCTAGAGTACTACCTAGTTTTTGCCCCTTGCATGTCTATCATCTTCTTCTTCACCCCGTTACCCTTCTTCACCCTCCCAGAATCACGCGCACGCGCAGGATCTCGATCCCCACCACGCCGCATCACTAGTACTACTCCGTATACCTTTCTCTCCTTACCCCGGCCGGCCGCGCGCCGCATCGTTCCTTCCATAGCGCTCGCCCTCTCCTCCGAAAACCCCAAGCGCAGTTGCATCCGCCATCCACCTAAATCCATCTTCACGTGATGGATTATTCTAGGCTTTGCCGGGGCGGCGGGGACGGCCACTTGGAGGCTCTCACCGGCGACAACATCAACCTCATCGCTGCGCATCTGGACGTTACCTACACCGTCCGACTTGCTGCATGTTCCAGGGAGCTCTACGACATGATCAGCAAGGATGAAGGTAAGATGCACCATTGGGATGAACCCTGCCTGCTGATGCCTCCGCCTGCTTATTGGTTCGATGAACACTGGGACGTGGCGAGAACATCTCGTCTGCATGATACCGTGTACGACCTGGTGCCCCTCGACCATCCTCGCCGTTCTGTCGCCCTGCCGTTCATGCACGACAGAAAATGGCTTGGCGCGAACGGTGACTGGATCGCCGCCGCCGATCATCATGAGTGGTGCCTCGTGAACGTCTACACCGAGCGACATATCCCCCTTCCATCCCTACCTGATTCGAAGATCGATCATAGTAGTTTTTCATATCAACCTGCATACTCTTTTAACTGGGGTCCAGCAATTGATTTGTTGAAGATTGTAATCTGCCAAGTGCCCACAAAAGGTGGGAGGTACGCAGATTACAAGCTCATCGCCTTGTTCGACAAAACGATTTTCTACCTTGAAGGGGGTGGCGACTGGAGAATGCTGGAGGCCCTTACACCTGCACCTGATTATCCAAATTACTGTGATGCCATTGAACTCCGTGGCCACGTTTTTGCGGTGGACGAAACTGACGGCTCCACGTACTTCTGGGACACCGCAAATGGTATTTTTTCAGTCCTTATGTTGCATTGCATGATACACTGCCTTAACCAATGAAGTTATTCATGAACTACCTTGTTTATATTTTACCTTTCTTATATGACTTAATGATCACACCCCCTTTTGCTGAATATGAATGAACCGTTGCTTGCAATGAATTAGTAGTACTAATTAGTCACCAACAAACATAGTATGCTCAGTATGTGATTGCATTCCTGAATTAGTAACTCTACGCCACTGCAGAATATGGGTGTAATTAACCAGTATCTCAAAAGATAACGTGGCACTATGAAGGCACCCTTTTTGATAACCTTTTACACCCATTGTTTCATATATAACTAATTGATTTTGCCTCCAAAAGGAGGACGGGAGACCCCCGCCATCTGCATCAGAGAGATGCATAAGGACTTTCATAAGTATATGACTTAACGATCACATCCTTTATCTGAATATGAATGAACCGTTGCTTGCAATGAATTAGTACTAGTCAGTCATCAGCAAACATAGTATACTCCGTATGTGAATGCATTCCTGAATTAGTAACTCTATGCAACTGCAGAATATGGATGTAATTAACAAGTATCTCAAATGTTAACGTAGAAACAGAAAAATAGAAGAAAATCGTTTGTAATTACATGCGTAGCTTATATTTTCTAGAGATCGGGGAAAAAGCCTTGATTGGATGTACCTACATGCAGATCAAACAGTTCTTTGTTTATATCGGTGAACAATCTGCAGAATGGTATAATTAATTTTGTTTTTGATACATTTTTTCTCCCATTTTCTTGAATAGATTTCAGTTTCCCACAATTATCTTTCATTAGTGATTGTGACGTCCCCTCATTCAAAATAACTCAGGTTATCTTTTTCCTAATTCAGTGATATTTAAGTTTGAGTAAGTTTACGATTAATATCTACAACCTCATATATATATAAGATTTAGCACCTGCAGGCCTAACAAAGTTAGCTGCCTCTAGTCCCCTGTATAGTTCTTTCTTTTTGCTTTCTCAGTTTTTCGTAGCCTTGCTACAACCCTGTATGCTCTAATATATAATGATGCACGACTAGGCATGTGTTCGAGAAAAGAAAATCTAAATATCTTTTGTAATATATGAACCTATATTGATGTTTTAGATGTTGGTAGTATAATTTTCGATAAACTTGAACAGACTTAAATCAGTTTAACTTAGCACAACCATATAGCGTACCTTTTTTAGAACGCGAAAATGAGGTAAACAAATACCATGTGTACCCTTTACTATCAATAGTAGAGAAGAGATTATGAACCTTCAACTCTAAAATGCAAATTCTTCTACTGAATGGATAGCTGCATCTAATACCTATTTTGCAAATGTTACCAGACTTGGGGTTAGCTATAAAGAGCATTTCTTTCTTGTCAAGCTTCATGCACTACCAACACAACCAAAAGTCCGAACTGATCGCAAGGGCGGCAATCCACTTATACAATTCAACACCCCCCGTCACATGTGATGGGAGACAAGTCAACATGTGGAAAGACTCAGAGGTATAGCTCAAGAGGCATATAAGTGGACTCCGAGGGGGCAACAACAATTTTAGGATAAATTGCGAAAGCCAGGACTCGAACTCGAGACCCTGGCTCTGACACCATGTCAAGCTTCATGGACTAGCCAACGCAACCAAAAGTCCGAACTGATGGAAAGGTCTAGGCAATCCACTTATACAGTTAAACATTTCTTACCCTTCGGGTGGTCACAGGGAAGCTCTCTAATAGATCACTTAAGACAAAGGGAATTAACTACAGCACAGGACTTAAACTTAAGATGATATATATTTGTCAAAATTTGAATGTATCTATATGCTTTCACTGTCTAGATACATCTGAATTTGGACAAATCTCAGACACTTTCGGTGGGACAGAGGTAGTATATAACTGTGTATACACTAACTAGTGTCTAGTTTTGGCGAAGTTTAGACTAGTTTCGTGGGATGGATGCAGTATAACTGATATATTGGACACTTGATTTGAACACATGAATGACCAATGTCCTTAGCTTACATAGTCGTATTTATACTGTGAGCATGAACGATGAACAATGCTGCTGTTTGAATATGGTTGCCAGTAACACCCTATTCGTCTCCATTTCTAATATTGCAGAAAACCTGATGCTCCCGTTTGTAATCCCGCCACCGGTGGTGGATGATCAGCAGTACGCATGGTTCCTCGCTCCATCTGCTGATGGCAAGCGATTGATGATCATCCTTACAGTAAACAAGATTGGGATTGCCAATGCTGAAGTACCTCCTGACATTCCCTATGCTGCTAATGGGCTTCAGCTACGGCAGTATCCTCCTGTTGCCACCTACGTCTTTGAGCTGGATCCCTTATCTACTGCACGTGCAGGGGACTTTCTTTGGAGGCAGGTTAACAGCCTCAGCGACCACTCTCTGTTCCTCGGACTCAATTACCCAATCATTGCCAACCTGAAGAAGCGTGAATCCAAAGCTCCTGATGGCACATTGGTTCCATTCATGAGGAAAAACTGCGTCTACACAGCATACCGGAATATTCGTTATAATCAATACCCTAAAATTTTGCGCTGCAACCTCCAGCCAGATGAAGGTGAGACTGTGGGAGTTATCAGCCTTCCCAAGGATGGTTGGGATAGTGTCCGACAAGCGGCTATGTGGTTTAAGCCTGCTTTAAACATTGCCCGTTCGGTGTTACCTTTAAAAAAACAGTGACACTTTTTTATTATGCTTGAAGTGTTGAGAAGTAGTACACTGTTTTTAGTATGTACTAGTTTGAATCAGTTTATTTGAACACTGCCCTGCTTTTGTATTTCGTGTTGCCTTCATATTATAACCCATGCATGGCTGTTTTAGGATTGACTTTATTTCAGCACTATAATTTTTTCGATAAAGGATGCTTTATTACTTTTGGAAAGCAATTACATCCAGCCTCTGCATAACCAGGATGCACACAGCTGTTCAAAGAGTCTGTAACCAACAATGTAAAGAAAAAAAACTAGGCGAAATACATATCGGAACGATGAATCATAAATCGCCTATGGTGTGGGTGGTGCTGCAATCCGTAGACTATGCTGCCACCCATGTAGGGAAAAAGTATCCCTCGCCGTTCAGCACTATAATTACAATGTGTGTACGTCCTTTATAATATAGCCACCTCTTGTTGATCATAGTCATGAGAGGACCATTCCTATTTTTTTCGCCGCTAAAGGGTAAAGTACATCCACTGGCACGGGGGTGTGTTGGGTTCCACCCCATCCCCAAACCGAACATGCATCAACTACGAGCAAGGAAGTAGATGTGCGACCTAGGTGACTGTGCGGACCCCACATGTGAACCAAAGAAAAAAACATGTCAATACGGAACTGATGTACATACGACAACTCCTATATGATATGCGTATGTACGATTGAGCATCTGGAGGTGTGCTGCCACCTGCTTCCTCACACGAAGGGTTGGATCTTGTGTTTCGTACACGGATCGGACTGAAATTGTCGTGTGCATAGCAAGGTTCATGTCAATAAGGCTGAGTTTGGCATCTAAGTCTAGGCAACAAATACTTTTGGGTTCCAACGGCCATCTACAAGGTATTTGCTATAGGCCTACTTGCTCCGGCTGTCGAAGCCCAATAACTACAAATGGGCCTTTCTGCTCATGCAATGTTGGCCCTTTTCTAAAGAACCACAGATCCTATGATTGGCAAAAAACAAAAACACGGAGATTCTACATAAAAGTTGTTTGTATTTATTTTGAATTATTGGGTTGCAATTTTTGAAACTGCTCATGGCCAATATGAAAATCCTTGATCGCTCCATACCCACATAGATCACGGTATTTTCAAAAATTCATAAAGTGGATTTGAAATTTAAAACATATCCTAATAATTCCATGATTTATTCTATTAACTTGCAAGATCTTGGAGCGAAAGAGCTTGTATTAGTCTGCGAAAATAATACTGATAAACCTGTCGTTAACAAGAAATGAAGGTTTATCGTTCAGAGAGGATGCCATGTGGGACCCATGAGACAGTAGCGTCCTCAACGTTTCAAAGAAAAAGGCAAGTAGCCCGAAAATAGGGGTAAAAAATAAATCCTACAAAGGAAACATTTATAGTTCATAGAGGCTGACATGTGGGACCGATCTGCCAGCTGCATCCTCATCATTTCGAAGTCGGCAGGGATCAGAAGAAAAAGGCAAATAGCCAGAAATTAGGGGTAAAAAATAAATCCAAAAAGGAAACTTTTATTCTTAATAGAGGATGACATGTGGGACCGACCTGCCAGCAGCGTCCTCATCGTTTCAAAGGCCGCAGGGGATCAAAAGAAAAAGGCAAATAGCCAGAAATTAGGGGTAAAAAATAAATCCAACAAAGGAAAGGTTTATTGTTCATAGAGGCTGACATGTGGGACCCATGAGCCAGCGGCGACCTCAATTTCAAAGGCGGCATATGATCGAAAAGAAAAAGGCAAGTTAGCAAAAATCAGTGGGTAAAAAAAATCTAAGAAATGAAACTTTATTGTACAGTCCCAGTGTGTAAAAAAAAGGCAAATAGCCAGAAATTAGGGGTAAAAAATAAATCCAACAAAGGAAAGGTTTGTTGTCCATAGAGGCTGACATGTGGGACCCATGAGCCAGCGGCGACCTCAATTTCAAAGGCGGCATATGATCGAAAAGAAAAAGGCAAGTTAGCAAAAATCAGGGGGTAAAAAAATCTAAGAAAAGAAACTTTATTGTACATAGAGGATGACATGCGGGTCCCATGAGCCAGCACCTTACTCAACGTTTCAGAGGCGGCATGAGATCAAAAGAAAAAGGAAACTGACCAAATATCAGGAGCAAAAAATAATCCAAGAAAAGTAACTTTTATTGTACATAGAGGATGACATATGGGTCCCACTTATACAAGCTCTTTCGCTCCAAGATCTTGCAAGTTGATTGTACATAGAGGATGATATGCGGGCCCCATGTGTCAGCAGCTTAATCAATGTTTCCAAGGCGGCAGGGGATCAAAAGAAAAAAGGAAATAGCCAAAAATAAGAGGGTGAAAAAAAATCCAAGAAAAGAAACTTTTATAGTATAGAGGATGACATGTGGGTCCCATGAGCCAGCTGCTTCCTCAACGTTTCAGAGGCTGCATGAGATCGAAAGAAAAAGGCAAGTGACCAAAAATAAGAGGGAAAAAAATCCAAGAAAAGAGACTTGATTGTACATAGAGGATGACATGCGGGTCCCATCAGTCAGCAGCTTACTCAACGTTTCCAAGGCGGCAGGGGATCAAAAGAAAATGGAAATAGCTAAAGATCAGAGGGTGAAAAAAATCCAAGAAAAGAAACTTTTATAGTACATAGAGGATGACATGCGGGTCCCATGAGCCAGCAGGTTCCGCAACATTTTCAAAGGCGGCATGAGATCGAAAGAAAAAGGCAAGTGACCAAAAATCAGAGGGTGAAAAATAATCGAAGAAAAGAAACTTTTATTGTACATAGAGGATGACATGCTGTCCCATTTTGCAGCAGAGGTCCCAACTTTTCAAATGCGGCTTGAGATCAAAAGAAAAAGAAAGTAGCCAGAAATTAGGGGATAAAAAAAACTCGAAGAAAAGAAAGTTGATTGTACATAGAGGATGACATGCGGGACCCACGAGTTAGCAGCTTACTCAACGTTTCCAAGCCGGCAGGGGATCAAAAGAAAAAGGAAATAGCCAAAAATCAGAGAGTGAAAAAAAACCCTAGAAAATAAACTTTTGTAGTACATAGAGGATGACATGCGGGTCCCATGAGCCAGCAGGTTCCTCAACGTTTCAAACGTGGCATGGGATCGAAGGAAAAAGGCAAGTGACCAAATATCAGGAGCCAAAAATAATCCAAGAAAAGAAACTTGATTGTACATAGAGGATGACGTGCGGGTCCCATTTTGCAGCAGCGGTCCCAACGTTTCAATTGCGGCTTGAGATCAAAAGAAAAAGAAAGTAGCCAGAAATTAGGGGGTCAAAAAAAAACTCCAAGAAAGGAAAGCTTTATCGTTCATACATGCTGACATGTGGGACCTATGAGCCAGCAGCTTACTCAACGTTTCAAAGGCGGCAGGGGATCAAAAGAAAAAGGAAATAGCCAAAAATCAGAGGGTGAAAAAAATCCAAGAAATCAAACTTTTATTGTACATAGAGGATGACATGCGGGTCCCATGAGCCAGCAGATTCCTCAACGTTTCAAACGTGGCATGAGATCGAAAGAAAAAGGCAAGTGACCAAATATCAGGAGCCAAAAATAATCCAAGAAAAGAAACTTTATTGTACATAGAGGATGACATGCGGGTCCCATTTTGCAGCAGCGGTCTGAACGTTTCCAAAAGGCGGCACAGGACCAAAAGAAAAATGAAGTAGCCAGAAATCAGGGGGTGAAAAAAATCCAAGAAAAGAAAGATTTCAATTGGGCTGCATCTAGACATCTGGGCCTTCGAACTATCCTTCTGGGCCTTTTGACACGTACAATTTCAGCCCACTCCAGAACATGATAGTTCGGATTTTTCTCAAAAAAAAAACAGGAAAGTCCTATGCTTCGCCAAAACAAAAAACAAGGAGATTCAAGATATATGTTGTAAAAATAAAGATTTAATTTATCCGTTTGCAATAGCTCAGAGCGCAATACACTGTTTATTGTCTGCAAAATAATCAAGATATCACATGTTTCTTGTACGGGGAGGCTGACATCGTGGACCCATGAGCCAGCAGCGTCGTTTTAAAGGCGGCAGGGGATGGAAAGAAAAAATAAACCAAAAATCTGTTGGTAAAAAATCCAAGAAAAGAAACATTTTCGTTCTGAGAGGATGACATGCGGGACCCATGAGGCAGCAGCGTCCTCAGCGCTTATTGTTCATAGAGGCTGACATGTGGGACCCGTGAGCCAGCAGCGTCCTCAACGTTTTAAAGGCGGCAGGATATCGAAAGAAAAAATAATCCAAAAATCATTTGGTAAACAATATCCAAGAAAAGAAACATTTACCGTTCTGAGAGGATGACATGCGGGACCCATGAGGCAGCAGCATCCTCAACGATTCCAAGGCGGCAGGGGATCAAAGAAAAAAGAAGGAAATATCCAGAAATTAATTAGGGGTTCAAAAAAATCCATCAAAGGAAACTTTTATTGTTCATAGAGGATGACTTGTGGGACCGACCTGCCAACAGCGTCCTCATCGTTTCAAAGGGGCAGGAGATCCAAAGAAAAAGGCAAATAGCCAGAAATTAGGGGTCAAAAATAACTCCAAGAAAGGAAACTTTTATTGTTCGTAGAGGATGACATGCGGGACCCATGAGCCAGCAGCTTACTCAACGTTTCAAAGGCGGCATGAGATCGAAAGAAAAAGGCAAGTGACAAAATATCAGGAACAAAAGATAATCCAAGAAAAGAAACTTTATTGTACATAGAGGATGACATGTGGGTCCCATTTTGCAGCAGCGGTCTCAATGTTTGTAATGCGGCTTGAGATCAAAAGAAAAAGAAAGTAGCTAGTAATTAGGGGGTGAAAAAAAATCCAAGAAAGGAAAGTTGATGGACATAGAGGATGACATGCGGGTCCCTTGAGCCAACAGCTTACTCAACGTTTCAAAGGGGGCAGGGGATCAAAAGAAAAAGGCAAGCCAAAAATCAGAGGGTGAAAAAAATCCAACAAAGGAAACTTTTATAGCACATAGAGGATGACATGCGGGTCCCATGAGCCAGCAGGTTCCTCAACGTTTCAAACGTGGCATGAGATCGAAAGAAAAAGGCAAGTGCCCAAATATGAGGAGCCAAAAATAATTCAAGAAAAGAAAGTTTTATAGTACATAGAGGATGACATGCGGGTCCCATTTAGCAGCAGCGGTATCAGCGTTTGAGAGGTGGCAGGGGATCAAAAGAAAAAAAAGAAATTGCCAAAAATCAGATGGTGAAAAAAAACCAAGAAAAAGAACTTTTATAGTACATAGAGGATGACATGCGGGTCCCATGAGCCTGCAGGTTCCTCAACGTTTCAAACGTGGCATGAGATCGAAAGAAAAAGGCAAGTGAAAAAATATCAGGAGCCAAAAATAATTCAAGAAAAGAAAGTTTTATAGTACATAGAGGATGACATGCGGGTCCCATTTAGCAGCAGCGGTATCACCGTTTGAGAGGCGGCGGGGATCGAAAGAAAAAGGCAAGTGAAAAAATATGAGGAGCCAAAAATAATTCAAGAAAAGAAAGTTTTATAGTACATAGAGGATGACATGCGGGTCCCATTTAGCAGCAGCGGTATCACTTTGAGAGGCAGCAGGGGATCGAAAGAAAAAGTCAAGTGACCAAATATGAGGTGCCAAAAAAATCCAAGAAAAGAAAGTTTTATAGTACATAGAGGATGACATGCGGGTCCCATTTAGCAGCAGCGGTATCAACGTTTGAGAGGCGCGGTGATCGAAAGAAAAAGTCAAGTGACCAAATATGAGGTGCCAAAAAAATCCAAGAAAAGAAAGTTTTATAGTACATAGAGGATGACATGCGGGTCCCATTTAGCAGCAGCGGTATCACCGTTTGAGAGGCGGCAGGGGATCGAAAGAAAAAGGTAAGTGACCAAATTTGAGGTGCCAAAAATAATCCAGGAAAAGAAAGTTTTATAGTACATAGAGGATGACATGCGGGTCCCATTTAGCAGCAGCGGTATCACCGTTTGAGAGGCGGCAGGGGATCGAAAGAAAAAGGCAAGTGACCAAATTTGAGGTGCCAAAAATAATCCATGAAAAGAAAGTTTTATAGTACATAGAGGATGACATGCGGGTCCCATTAGCAGCGGTATCACCGTTTGAGAGGCGGCGGGGATCGAAAGAAAAAGGCAAGTGACCAAATTTGAGGTGCCAAAAATAATCCATGAAAAGAAAGTTTTATAGTACATAGAGGATGACATGCGGGTCCCATTTAGCAGCAGCGGTATCAGCGTTTGAGAGGTGGCAGGGGATCAAAAGAAAAAAAGAAATTGCCAAAAATCAGATGGTGAAAAAAAACCAAGAAAAAGAACTTTTATAGTACATAGAGGATGACATGCGGGTCCCATGAGCCTGCAGGTTCCTCAACGTTTCAAACGTGGCATGAGATCGAAAGAAAAAGGCAAGTGAAAAAATATCAGGAGCCAAAAATAATTCAAGAAAAGAAAGTTTTATAGTACATAGAGGATGACATGCGGGTCCCATTTAGCAGCAGCGGTATCAGCGTTTGAGAGGTGGCAGGGGATCAAAAGAAAAAAAGAAATTGCCAAAAATCAGATGGTGAAAAAAAACCTAGAAAAAGAACTTTTATAGTACATAGAGGATGACATGCGGGTCCCATGAGCCTGCAGGTTCCTCAACGTTTCAAACGTGGCATGAGATCGAAAGAAAAAGGCAAGTGAAAAAATATCAGGAGCCAAAAATAATTTAAGAAAAGAAAGTTTTATAGTACATAGAGGATGACATGCGGGTCCCATTTAGCGGCGGCGGTATCAGTTTGAGAGGCGGCAGGGGATCGAAAGAAAAAGGCAAGTGACGAAATATGAGGAGCCAAAAAAATCCAAGAAAAGAAAGGTTTATAGTACATAGAGGATGACATGCGGGTCCCATTTAGCAGCAGCGGTATCACGTTTGAGAGGCGGCAGGGGATCGAAAAAAAGGTAAGTGACCAAATATGAGGTGCCAAAAATAATTCAAGAAAAGAAAGTTTTATAGTACATAGAGGATGACATGCGGGTCCCAGCAGCAGCGGTATCACCGTTTGAGAGGCGGCGGGGATCGAAAGAAAAGGCAAGTGACCAAATTTGAGGTGCCAAAAATAATCCAGGAAAAGAAAGTTTTATAGTACATAGAGGATGACATGCGGGTCCCATTTAGCACAGCGGTATCACCGTTTGAGAGGCGAAGATCGAAAGAAAAGGCAAGTGAAAAAATATGAGGAGCCAAAAATAATTCAGGAAAAGAAAGTTTTATAGTACATAGAGGATGACATGCGGGTCCCATTAGCAGCAGCGGTATCACCGTTTGAGAGGCGGCAGGGGATCGAAAGAAAAAGGCAAGTGACCAAATTTGAGGTGCCAAAAATAATCCATGAAAAGAAAGTTTTATAGTACATAGAGGATGACATGCGGGTCCCATTAGCAGCAGCGGTATCACCGTTTGAGAGGCGGCAGGGGATCGAAAGAAAAAGGCAAGTGACCAAATTTGAGGTGCCAAAAATAATCCATGAAAAGAAAGTTTTATAGTACATAGAGGATGACATGCGGGTCCCAGTTAGCAGCAGCGGTATCACCGTTTGAGAGGCGGCAGGGGATCGAAAGAAAAAGCAAGTGACCAAATTTGAGGTGCCAAAAAAACTCCAAGAAAAGAAAGTTGATTGCACATAGAGGATGACATGCGGGTCCCATTTAGCAGCAGCGGTCTCAACGTTTCCAAGGCGGCAAGGGATCAAAAGAAAAAGGAAGTAGCCAGAAATCAGGGGGTCAAAAAAATCCAAGAATAGAAAGAATTTTGGTTCATAGAGGATGACATGCGGGACCCATGATCCTGCATCGTAAACGGCTCGTTGAACGAGATGGCGCGATGTAGAAAAAAAACAATGCCAGAGAGGCTGCCATCTGGGCCCTACATCCCTCGGCGGTGCGGATTTGCGTTGACTCGGCCGGCGAACCCGAGATTTCGAGATGCACCACGTCCCGGGCCACCATACGCCACGTTTTGGCCGCTTTCGTCGGGCTAGGTGGCCTCAAAAACGAGAAAAAAAAGTTTTGACATGCACCACGGAGGGACCAAAATCGTCGGCCATGGTACACCAGCAACCACGGCGCGACTTCAACTTCGTCGGCCATGGCAACTTTTCTTGTAGTGATATGTGTGTTTTTGGCCACCAACGACATATAGATGATCGAGAGAGAGAGATTGAAATCCCCCAAGAATATGTTCAAATATATATTAAAATATATGCACGAATTAATGCATGCATGGTAGGCCATGCATGCACACTAATTATATATATATTATGAGGAAACTTAATCAAATGTGTTTTCATTCGAGAGAACTTGTCAAAATTCAAGTTAATTAATTTATCATCGATAATTATATAATTAATTAATGAATCTCAGGGAGATGTTATACAACATATGATCGATATATAGGCCATGTATATATTAATTGGTTTTAATCTACCGTTTTTGCTAGCTAGCTGCATGCTATATATAGAGCATGTTTTTATTAGATCGGGTTATAGCTAGTATAGTTTAGGGTTATGTGTTTTAATTAACTAGGGTTTGATTAGCTAGGGGTTAGTTATATATATATGGTTTAGGGTTAATGCATGTCACATTTAATTTAACTAGAGGACCGCGAGGCACCCCTGGCCTGCTTGATGCACAATTAAGTGTCGTTGGCCTATATATATAGGGTTTAATTAGGGTTTAGGGTTAGCTAGCTGGGTTTAGGGTTTAGTGTTTTGGGTGTTTAGCTAGGGTCTAGGGTTTAGGGTTTAGTGTTTACTGTGTTTAGAGGGTCTAGGGTTTAGTGTTTAGGGTGTTTAGGGTCTAGGGTTTAGGGTCTAGTGTTTAGGGTCTATGGTTTAGGGTTTAATTAGTGTTTAGGGTGTTTAGGGTTTAGGGTTTAGTGTTTACGGTGTTTAGGGTCTAGGGTTTAGGGTTTAGTGTTTAGGGTCTAGGGTTTAGGGTTTAATTAGTGTTTAGGGTGTTTATAGGGTTTAGGGTTTAGGGTTTAGGGTTTTAGGGTTTAGGGTTTAGGGTTTAGGGTTTAGGGTTTATGGTTTAGGGTTTACGGTGTTTAGGGTCTAGGGTTTAGGGTTTAGTACGTGTTTAGGGTGTTTAGGGTCTAGGGTTTAGTGTGTTTAGGGTGTTTAGGGTTTAGGGGATTAGGGATTAGGGTTTTAGGGTTGTTTAAGGTTTAGGGATCATCGATCGAGTGCGCACACACACATTATTAGAGGCACACGCGCCTTTGCGCATAAAGTGCATGCGTATATGTGTGTGTTTTTTGGCCACCAACGACATATAGATGATCGAGAGAGAGAGATTGAAATCCCCCAAGAATATGTTCAAATATATATTAAAATATATGCACGAATTAATGCATGCATGGTAGGCCATGCATGCACACTAATTATATATATATTATGAGGAAACTTAATCAAATGTGTTTTCATTCGAGAGAACTTGTCAAAATTCAAGTTAATTAATTTATCATCGATAATTATATAATTAATTAATGAATCTCAGGGAGATGTTATACAACATATGATCGATATATAGGCCATGTATATATTAATTGGTTTTAATCTACCGTTTTTGCTAGCTAGCTGCATGCTATATATAGAGCATGTTTTTATTAGATCGGGTTATAGCTAGTATAGTTTAGGGTTATGTGTTTTAATTAACTAGGGTTTGATTAGCTAGGGGTTAGTTATATATATATGGTTTAGGGTTAATGCATGTCACATTTAATTTAACTAGAGGACCGCGAGGCACCCCTGGCCTGCTTGATGCACAATTAAGTGTCGTTGGCCTATATATATAGGGTTTAATTAGGGTTTAGGGTTAGCTAGCTGGGTTTAGGGTTTAGTGTTTTGGGTGTTTAGCTAGGGTCTAGGGTTTAGGGTTTAGTGTTTACTGTGTTTAGAGGGTCTAGGGTTTAGTGTTTAGGGTGTTTAGGGTCTAGGGTTTAGGGTCTAGTGTTTAGGGTCTATGGTTTAGGGTTTAATTAGTGTTTAGGGTGTTTAGGGTTTAGGGTTTAGTGTTTACGGTGTTTAGGGTCTAGGGTTTAGGGTTTAGTGTTTAGGGTCTAGGGTTTAGGTTTTAATTAGTGTTTAGGGTGTTTATAGGGTTTAGGGTTTAGTGTTTAGGGTTTAGGGTTTTAGGGTTTAGGGTTTAGGGTTTAGGGTTTAGGGTTTATGGTTTAGGGTTTACGGTGTTTAGGGTCTAGGGTTTAGGGTTTAGTGTTTAGGGTGTTTAGGGTCTAGGGTTTAGTGTGTTTAGGGTGTTTAGGGTTTAGGGGATTAGGGATTAGGGTTTTAGGGTTGTTTAAGGTTTAGGGATCATCGATCGAGTGCGCACACACATTATTAGAGGCACCCGCGCCTTTACGCATCAAGTGCATGCGTATATATGTGTGTTTTTTGGGCCACCAACGATATATAGATGATCGAGAGAGAGAGAGAGATCGATTGAAATCCCCAAGAATATGTTCAAATATACATTAAAATATATGCACGAATGCATTGTAGGCCATGCATGCACACTAATTATATATATATTATGAGGCAACTTAATCAAATGTGTTTTCATTCGAGAGAACTTGTCAAAGTTCAAGTTAATTAATTTATCACGATAATTATATAATTAATTAATGAATCTCAGGGATATGTTATGCAACATGATCGATATAGGCCATGTATATTTTAATTGGTGTTAATCTACGGTTTGCTAGCTAGCTGCTATATATAGAGCATGTTTTTATTAGATCGGGTTATAGCAGCTAGCTAGTATAGTTTAGGGTTATGTGTTTTAATTAAGTAGGGTTGATTAGCTAGGGTTAGTTACATATATATGGTTTAGGGTTAATGCACGGCACATTTAATTTTATTAGAGGATCACGAGGCACCCATGACCCGCTCGATCGATGCACAATTAAGTGTCGTTGGCCTATACAGAGGGTTTAATTGGGGTTTAGGATTAGCTAGGGTTTAGGGTTAGGGTTAGGGTTAGGGTTAGGGTATGTTTAGGGTCTAGGGTTTAGGGTTTAGTGTTTAGGGTGTTTAGGGTTTAGGGATTAGGGATTTTAAGGTTTTAGGGTTGTTTAAGGTTTAGGGATCATCGATCGAGTGCGCACACACATTATATTATTAGAGGCACCCGCGCCTTTACGCATAAATTGCATGCATATATATGTGTGTTTTTTGGGCCACCAACGATATATAGATGATCGAGAGAGAGAGAGAGAGAGATTGAAATCCCCAAGAATATGTTCAAATATACATTAAAATATATGCACGAATGCATTGTAGGCCATGCATGCACACTAATTATATATATATATTATGAGGCAACTTAATCAAATGTGTTTTCATTCGAGAGAACTTGTCAAAGTTCAAGTTAATTAATTTATCACGATAATTATATAATTAATTAATGAATCTCAGGGATATGTTATACAACATGATCGATATAGGCCATGTATATTTTAATTGGTGTTAATCTACGGTTTGCTAGCTAGCTGCTATATATAGAGCATGTTTTTATTAGATCGGGTTATATCTAGTATAGTTTAGGGTTATGTGTTTTAATTAAGTAGGGTTGATTAGCTAGGGTTAGTTACATATATATGGTTTATGGTTAATGCATGGCACATTTAATTTTATTAGAGGATCGCGAGGCACCCATGACCCGCTCGATCGATGCACAATTAAGTGTCGTTGGCCTATACATAGGGTTTAATTGGGGTTTAGGATTAGCTAGGGTTTAGGGTTAGGGTTAGGGTTAGGGTTAGGGTTAGGGTACGTTTAGGGTCTAGGGTTTAGGGTTTAGTGTTTAGGGTGTTTAGGGTTTAGGGATTAGGGATTTAGGGGTTTTAGGGTTGTTTAAGGTTTAGGGATCATCGATCGAGTGCGCACACACATTATTAGAGGCACCCGCGCCTTTACGCATAAATTGCATGCATATATATATATGTGTGTTTTTTGGCCACCAACGATATATAGATGATCGAGAGAGAGATTGAAATCCCCAAGAATATGTTCAAATATACATTAAAATATATGCACGAATGCATGGTAGGCCATGCATGCACACTAATTATATATATATTACGAGGCAACTTAATCAAATGTGTTTTCATTCGAGAGAACTTGTCAAAATTAAAGTTAATTAATTTATCACGATAATTATATAATTAATTAATGAATCTCAGGGATATGTTATACAACATGATCGATATAGGCCATGTATATATTAATTGGTGTTAATCTACGGTTTGCTAGCTAGCTGCTATATATAGAGCATGTTTTTATTAGATCGGGTTATAGCTAGTATAGTTTAGGGTTATGTGTTTTCATTAAGTAGGGTTGATTAGCTATGGTTAGTTACATATATATGGTTTAGGGTTAATGCATGGCACATTTAATTTAATTAGAGGACCGCGAGGCACCCCTGGCCTGCTTGATGCACAATTAAGTGTCGTTGGCCTATATATAGGGTTTAATTAGGGTTTAGGGTTAGGGTTAGGGTTTAGGGTCTAGGGTTTAGTGTTTAGGGTGTTTAGGGTTTAGGGATTAGGGATTAGGGTTTCAGGGTTGTATAAGGTTTAGGGATCATCGATCGAGTGCGCACACACATTATTAGAGGCACCCGCGCCTTTGCGCATAAAGTGCATGCGTATAGTTTAGGGTTATTTGTTTTAATTAAGTAGGGTTTGATCAGCTAGGGTTAGTTACATATATATGGTTTAGGGTTAATGCATGGCACATTACATATAGTTTAAATCTCAAGAATGTTTATACATGATAGGCCATATGTGCAAAGGAATTTTTTTCCTCGTGAACTTGTCAAAATTCAAGTTTATCAGTGCCAATGGAAACTAGTCCAAAAAATTACATAGAGGACCAAAAGTACTAGACAATAACTAATAGAACCTGCAACTTTACAAAAAGGACCCCAAAACATATAGAAGAAAATCAATCGAGTCCTTCTCGACCGCACATCAGATCTCTGCTCCGCATCCTTTCCAGCAACTCCGTCGCCGGGGACGCACCACTTGGGACGGTGTCGCCGGTAGTCGCCAGGACGAAGGAGAAGAAGGGCCTCAGCAACGGCATATTGGCTCTGAGAAGGGTCGCTGAAAGTCCAAGATGTGCACGGGCAAGACGGATGACGCCGTCGTATGCCCCGAGCTTGTGAACTTTAGCAGCTTGACTTCCCCATTGGCCAGATCTGAAGCACTGACCAAAGCAAGCCTCACCGTTAGCGCCATCACATTGATGGCACCAGATCGGGGTTTGGCCGGCAAGATCCGCCAGATTCACCATAGGCCAGATCTGAAGCCGATGACGAGATCCCCGACTCCATTGCGCCATTCTGCTCATGGGAAACACTGGATCTAAGCTTACAACAACACTAACTCCCTCGGATCCAAATTAGCTGACTCAACTTTGCTTATCTAAATATGGATGTATCCACACATGTTTTTACTCTAGATACATACACGTCTAAGGAAAGTTGAATCAATTAATTTAGTTCGGAGGGTGTACAATATACAGAGAGAAGTCGGCCTCGTCTCCGGCCGGCGAGGCCGCCGGAGAGAAGGGGGAGAGGAGCCGGGGGAGTGGGAGAGACTCGAGAGAGAAAGAGAAGAGGAAGAAATGAGAGCTCCCTGGGGAAGAACATTATTTTTGTCGTTCTGCTCGTACTGTAGCTTGAAACTGAAAATTTCGGCCACGCGCCAAATCATCCCGCCGCATCCATTCGAAAATCCCGTGACCAGTTTTACCCTTTTAACCCTGGTCCGGAAGCTACAACCCACCGACCATGGAGGGCTCATTCGGTAACAATGAAATATCTTGCCTAGATCCCGAACCCTCCCCACAGGCCCACACCCACCCACCAACCATTCGCCCCATTAGCTCAAAAATACTCTCACACGCCAAAGCTCTGACTCTCTACAGTACTAGATCTGCTTCGCCGCCGGCATACTCCTCCACAGCGTAGCCTTGATCGTGTTGGCTGTCCACCCACCTGATCCGCTCCCCCGCCGCCCTCGTCACCGACGGATCTGCTTCACCGCCGACCTCGCCACCGACGGATCTGCTTCACCGCCGACCTCGCCACCGACGGATCTGCTTCACCGCCGACCTCGCCACCGACTACCTCGCCGCAGCGGCTGTATCAACTTCACCGAATACCTTGCCAGCCAACCAGATCTGCTTCACTAACGCCCGCTTCTACTGAAACATGGTCGATTCATCGTCTCCCGCGTTCGCCGCCGCTGGAATGCAAGTTGCCGCCCCCGTCCACCCCGCCGCAGCTTGGTTAGTACGCTGGCCCGTTAGATCGCGGTGTTTCTTTAGCCATGTTTTGTGTAGTTATTTGCAGATCTCATATGCCGTTAACTTTCTTGATGTGTTGCTTCGCATGAAGTTTGTTTAAATGTTGTACAGTACAAAAGCATTATCCGGTCGCTACCATCCTGTTCATTCTACTGACACCTGTGTGCATCCACATATTTATAGCCTTGTACCCATTCATTTGCTGCCAACTGTTTTTGTACTGCATGCTATTGTCGCACTGCTTTTATAGTCGTGCTATGGGCATTTCCAATCTGCTTGTTCTTATACCACGTCATTAGCTCACCGCTAGCTGTTTTCTCGTGTCTGCTATTCTCACACTGCTTTTATAATCATGCTATGTGCATTTCCAATCTGCTTGCTCTTATACCTCGTCTTTAGCTTATATAGTTATTGCTGCGTGCATGTCTGGTCTTTGTATTATCGTAGACTGACTTGTCAATGTTATTTTTCCTTGGGATTGATCATGCGAACCACTTATTAGAACATCCAACATTAACAGCGGGGACGCTAGGTAAGGTTGGAATCTGAGTTCGTGGTTGGTAATTTTGGCAGTTTACTTCCGTTATTATCTATAACCTATATGCATTGTTCCTTATGCAAGAGATTAACACTTGGAACCCTGCCATAGCAATGCCATTCATGCTTTACTATGTTTCTGCCTATTTGATATGCTTGTCTTGGAGAAACTTCGAGGGTGATTTGAACCTGACATTTGGTCATTCTTAATGCCAGTTTACTTTATGTGTAAAACCTTGGCATTACCCTACTCTAAATCTGAATGTCTGAAATTCGTATCTCATGCAAAGCAACATCTAGTTGGTTTTAATTTGATATCTGGTAACTATTGGCTTATTCATTTGGCAGCTCAAGTTTTTTGTTATTTGAAACCAGCTGACTTGGTCTTAAATGTGATATCTAAACACAGATTAAGGACAATGGAGCAGGAGGATTAGCATTTCACTTGATGGCTGAACCTAAAATGATAGGCATGTTGACCACGACTAGTGCACGCAAGAGAAGGACCTGCAGTGAGCCAGTATGTGCTTAGTACATGCATCTTATCTTATCTTGTGCTTATTTCTGCTACATGCTGTTATCTGATCTCTACATTGCGTAATACATGTTTGAATAGTTAATTGTTGTAACTATGTTTACAATGTTACCAGAATGCTGTTTTAATGAAGCAGTCATCATTAGAAGATAGTCGCCAAAAAAGGATCTGTAGCGACCCTGTGCAACATTATGATGTAAGTTTGTGCTTAGTACAAGTTCCATACATGTCTTATTTATGCAACTTGTTATTATCTTATATCTACATTGCATAATAAATGTTTGCATAGTTCATCGTTTAACTCTTTTTGCATTATTATCAGAATGCAGTTGTGATGAAGCAATCTTCATTACCAGTGAGGCCCACAAAAAGTTCTGATCTTTCTTCTGATGCATCTTCTCATAGCCGTCAACCTAGACCATTTCTTTCATCAGACAGTAAATATCTCAAGGCTGTACTTTATAAAAGACATGGTATTGCTGCTTTAAGATCTGTAGCTGATATGTTGACAAAGAGTACACAAGATTCAATCAAGGCGATTGCCAAATGTCAACCTGTTATTGATGATGCTAATAGAAGTCCTCAATGATTCTATGTAATTTTTTTATTTGGGCACATTAATTGCCTTGTAATTTTCCTATTTGTTTTATTTGTGTATGTAATTGTGTGTATCATTGAAATCAGATTTTAGGCTCATGAAATTTAATGCAAGTTGACTAGTCAAACAAGTAGGGCCCTACAACAGATTGGGCCGGCCCACTTACAGTAGTGTGGGACCCACTTTCATTTTGGGCCGGCCCACTTCTTTAGTAGGCCGGCCCGGTTACACGATAATGGGCTCCACATGCTTATTGGGCCGGCCCACTTGCTCTATGGTGGTCCCACATGGTAAATGGGCCGGCCCTTTAATAGGAAGGTGGGACCCACCTGTGTTTTGACCCGGCCCACTATCTTGTTGGGCCGGCCCACTTTCTAGATGGTGGACCCCACATACCAAATGGGCCGGCCCACTTTCTATATGGTGGACCCCACACACCAAATGGGCCGGCCCTTTAATAGGATGGTGGGACCCACCTGTGTTTTGGCCCGGCCCACTATCTCGTTGGGCCGGCCCACTTTCTACATGGTGGACCCCACATACCAAATGGGCCGGCCCATTAACAGGAATGTGGGACCCACATGTGTTTTTGGCCCGGCCCACTATCTTGGTGGGCCAGCCCACTTGCTATATTGTGGACCCCACATACTAAATGGGCCGGCCCTTTAACAGGAAGATGGGTCCCACCTGTGTTTTTGGCCCGGCCCACTATCTTGTTGGGCCGGCCCACTTGATATATGGTGGACCCCACACTAAATGGGCCGGCCCTTTAACAGGAAAGTGGGACCCACTGTGTTTTTGGCCCGGCCCACTAGCTTGTTGGGCCGGCCCACTTGCTATACGGTGGACCCCACACACTAAATGGGCCGGCCTTTTAACAGGAAAGTGGGACCCACTGTGTTTTTGGCCGGCCCACTTGCTTCTTGGGCCGGCCCATTGCTGTAAGGTGGACCCCACATGTTAAATGGGCCGGCCCATTTAACTTTTGACCAGATCAACATTAGAGGTTAGGCCCGGCCCACGTAACTAATGGACCGGCCCAGCTATATAGTTGACCGGTCAAACTATGTCATCTGGCCCGGCCCGCTTAAGACGTGGCAGGCCTCGTGTGGGCCTACCATCTACCACGGGGTTTCAGCCGGTTAACGCCGTTAACTGGCAGTTAACGGCGTCTGCCACGTGTCAGTTTGCATGACGTCAGCAGTCAACGGGCTCCCGAAAACACTTCCGCAACGGTCCGATTTTCCGTGGCGGAAGGGCGCCCAAGCGCGACGGACCGAAAAAATCGTCGTTGGACTTTGCCTGACGCAGTTTCCACAACGGAACCCATATCGTCGGGTTAGGCCCATAGGCGACGAAAAATACCCCTTAGCGGACGATTTTGAGACGTTGTCTATCAGAACTTTTCTTGTAGTGAATGAAGGCATGAACCCACTATCGAGCATAAATACTCCCTCTTGGAGTTAAGAGTAAAAACTTGGCCAGAGCCTCTACTAATAACGGAGAGCATGCAAGATCATAAACAACACATAAACAATAGATTGATAATCACCATAACATAGTATTCTCTATCCATCGGATCCCGACAAACACAACATATAGAATTACATATAGATGATCTTGATCATGTTAGGCAGCTCACAAGATCCAACAATGAAGCACAACAAGGAGAAGACGACCATCTAGCTACTGCTATGGACCCATGGTCCAGGGGTGAACTACTCACTCATCACTCCGGAGGCGATCATGGCGATGAAGAGTCCTCCGGGAGATGAATCCCCTCTCCGGCAGGGTGCCGGAGGCGATCTCCTGAATCCCCCGAGATGGGATTCGCGGCGGCGTCTCTGGAAGGTTTTCCGTATCGTGGCTCTCGGTACTGGGGTTTTCGACGGAGGCTTTAAGTAGGCGGAAGGGCAACGTGGGGGGCCACACGAGGGCCCCACACCATAGGTCGGCGCGGCCGGGGCCTGGGCCGCGCCGCCCTATGGTGACGGCGCCTCGTGGCCCCACTTCCTTCCCTCTTCGGTCTTCTGGAAGCTCCGTGCAAAAATAGGACCCTGGGCGAAGATTTCGTCCAATTCCGAGAATATTTCCTTACTAGGATTTCTGAAACCAAAAACAGCAGAAAACAGCAACTGGCTCTTCGGCATCTTGTTAATAGGTTAGTTCCAGAAAATGCATAAATATGACATATAATGTGCATAAAACATGTAGGTATCATCAATAAAGTAGCATGGAACATAAGAAATTATCGATACGTTGGAGACGTATCAGCATCCCCAAGCTTAGTTCTGCTCGGAGCAGGTAAAACGATAACAAAGATAATTTCTGAAGTGACATGCCATCATAATCTTGATCATACTATTTGTAAACATATGTAATGAATGCAGCGATCAAAACAAAGGTAATGACATGAGTAAACAAGTGAATCATATGGCAAAGACTTTTCATGAATAGTACTTCAAGACAAGCATCAATAAGTCTTGCATAAGAGTTAACTCATAAAGCAATAAATCAAAGTAAAGGTGTTGAAGCAACACAAAGGAAGATTAAGTTTCAGCGGTTGCTTTCAACTTATAACATGTATATCTCATGGATATTGTCAACATAAAGTAATATAACAAGTGCAATATGCAAGTATGTAGGAATCAATGCACAGTTCACACAAGTGTTTGCTTCTTAAGGTGGAGGGAGATAGGTAAACTGACTCAACAATAAAAGTAAAAGAATGGTCCTTCAAAGAGGAAAGCATCGATTGTTGTATTTGTGCTAGAGCTTTTATTTTGAAAACATGAAACAATTTTGTCAACGGTAGTAATAAAGCATATGAGTTATGTAAATTATATCTTACAAGTTGCAAGCCTCATGCATAGTATACTAATAGTGTCCGCACCTCGTCCTACTTAGCTTGGACTACCGGATCTTTGCATGCCATGTTTCAACCAAGTGTCACAAAGGGGTACCTCCATGCCGCCTGTACAAAGGTCTAAGGAGAATGCTCGCATTTTGGATTTCTCGCTTTTGATTATTCTCAACTTAGACATCCATACCGGGACAACATGGACAACAGATAATGGACTCCTCTTAAATGCATAAGCATGTAGCAATGATTATTATTCTCATATGAGATTGAGGATATATGTCCAAACTGAAACTTCCACCATGGTTCATGGCTTTAGTTAGCGGCCCAATGTTCTTCTCTAACAATTTTGCATGCTCCAACCACTAAAATGATAGATCCTTCAGACAAGACGGACATGCATAGCAACTCACATGATATTCAACAATAGTTGATGGCGTTCCCCAGAAGCATGGTTATCGCACAACAAGCAACTTAATAAAAGATAAAGTGCATAAGTACATATTCAATACTACGATAGTTTTTAAGGCTATTTTGTCCCATGAGCTATATATTGCAAAGGTGGATGATGGAATTTTAAAGGTAGCACTCAAGCAATTTACTTTGGAATGGCGGAGAAATACCATGTAGTAGGTAGGTATGGTGGACACAAATGGCATAGTGGTTGGCTCAAGGATTTTGGATGCATGAGAAGTATTCCCTCTCGATACAAGGTTTAGGCTAGCAAGGTTATTTGAAGCAAACTCAAGGATGAACCGGTGCAGCAAAACTCACATAAAAGACATATTGTAAACATTATAAGACTCTACACCGTCTTCCTTGTTGTTCAAAACTCAATACTAGATATTATCTAGACCTTAGAGAGACCAAATATGCAAATCAAATTTTAGCAAGCTCTATGTATTTCTTCATTAATGGGTGAAAAGCATATGATGCAAGAGCTTAAACATGAGCACAACAATTGCCAAGTATCACATTATCCAAGACATTTTAGAATTACTACATGTAGCATTTTCCAATTCCAACCATATAACAATTTAACGAAGAAGAAACTTCGCCATGAACATTATGAGTAAAGCCTAAGGACATATTTGTCCATATGCAACAGCGGAGCGTGTCTCTCTCCCACAAAGTGAATGCTAGGATCCATTTTATTCAAACAAAAACAAAAACAAAAACAAACCGACGCTCCAAGTAAAGAACACAAGATGTGATTGAATAAAAATATAGTTTCAGGGGAGGAACCTGATGATGTTGTCGATGAAGAAGGGGATGCCTTGGGCATCCCCAAGCTTAGACGCTTGAGTCTTCTTAAAATATGCAGGGGTGAACCACGGGGGCATCCCCAAGCTTAGAGCTTTCACTCCTCTTGATCATAGTATATCATTCTCCTCTCTTGACCCTTGAAAACTTCCTTCACACCAAACTTCAAGCAAACTCATTAGAGGGTTAGTGCACAATTAATAATTCACATGTTCAGAGGTGGCACAATCATTCTTTACACTTCTGGACATTGCATAAAGCTACTGGACATTAATGGATCAAAGAAATGAATCCAACATAGCAAAAGAGGCAATGCGAAATAAAAGGCAGAATCTGTCAAAAACAGAACAGTCCGTAAAGACGAATTTAAAGCTGGCACCAGACTTGCTCAAATGGAAAAACTCAAAACTAATGAAAGTTGCGTACATATCTGAGGATCACGCTCGTAAATTGGCAGATTTTTTCGAATTTTCTACAGAGGCCTGTGCCCAGATTCGTGACAGACAGCAATGCTGTTTCTGCGCAGCGATCCCAAATATAACATCAACTTTGACATAGAAACTTTACTTGGCACAAAAACATGATAAGGAGAGGTTGCTACAGTAGTAAACAACTTCCAAGACTCAACAAAACAAAAAATTGCTGTAGTAAAAACATGGGTTGTCTCCCATAAGCGTTTTTCTTTAACGCCTTTCAGCTAGGCGCAGAAAGTGTGTATCAAGTATTATCAAGACATGGAAGAGCATTTGCAAGCCAAAGGAGTTCGGCGGGTTGGGAGTAAAGGACCTCAGATTGCAGGGCCTCGCCCTTAGAGTGAGGTGGCTTTGGCTTAGACGCACGGACCCGGAGAGGCCTTGGCAAGGTCTACCTGGGCTAAATGACCCGGAAGGCTGCGAGTGTTCCGAGCCTTGCCGGTTTACTGGGAGACGGACGTTTGACCTTTTCTGGAGGGATCGATGGATCGGTGGCTTCACGGCGGAGGAGCTGGCGCCGGGAGTTTTTGCCATGGTTCCCACCAGGAGGAAGAACACCCGCCTTGTGGCGAGAGGCACTACGAGGACGCCGGATAGATGATATACAGGGGAGATGACCGCGAGATTTGGATGCAATGCGACTTTATGGGAGGCCGTGGAGAATGTGGAGAGAGATGTCTTGAGACCTGATCACATATCCCGGAAAGGCGCGAATCGGGAACCTACACGGCAAAGGGCACATATAAGATGCTCGTCGGGTAGCGTCCATTGGAGTATGAGTGCGCCGGTCCGAGATCCTTCTCCCCCATGAAGTGCAAGATGTTCGCTTGGCCGGCGCGAAGAATAGGCTGTGGACTTCGATAGGAGGGGAGACATGGGCTTCGGGAGACCTGATGCGTGCTATGCACCGCAAGAGGAGGACAACGTGGACCATATACTAGTGAGATGCCCATATGCGAGGCAGTGTGGTGTAAGGTCTTGCGTAGTGCGAACCTGCGGTTAGCGGACCCGGATTCACGGGGAACCTTCAGCGGGTGGACGGAGGCCCGCAGCGAGTGCGGATAGACGGAAGCGTTTCAACTCGATGGTCATCGGCACGGCATGGACGCTGGAAGCGAGGAACGAGGGCTTTTGGGAATGTGAGCGAGCAGAAATCAGTTGACCAAATGCTGACGGAGATTAGAGAGGCTTTCCACTTATGGGAGAGGGCAAGAGGAGGGAGGCTAGGTATAGCGAGAGAGTAGGCTTAGGCGGAGGGAGGTGGTGTGCGTGTGTTCAGCACTCCTGTGCTTTCTTGTAATCTGTTTGCTTCTCCTTCTATAAAGATAAGGCACGTTTTCGCGTGCTCTCGAAAAAAAAAAGTATTATCAAGAGACGGTGTGTCAACCTTACCTTGGGCTTTACCCTTACCTTTCTTATTGTTTTTCTTTCCCTTTGGTTTAGGAAATATATGATTTCCCCCTGGTATAGAGGTGAATTTCAGAGTGCCTTCTCCCACATCAATGACTGCTCCCAATAGTTTCAGCAAGGATCTTCCGAGTATGATTTTTCCTGTTTCAATAACAAGATAATCAATGGATATTGTTCTTCCAAGAATGGTTGTATGCACACCTGCGGCTATTCCCTTAGGAATTATAATAGAGTTATCAATGAGAGTTATTTCTTCTCCTCCTTCATCGACTCCCCAAAGTTTCAAAGATTTATAAATGCTTTCAGGCATAAGGCAAAATTCATACATAATATCACAGTAGGCATGAAGAGTTCGATCACCGATAACAATTTTAACAGAAGGATCCCACAATGAAAGTTTAGAGTTCACTAAAACTTGTTCAAGACGATTACGAACACAGTGATAATTGTCATTCAAGCGAGATGTACTTATCTCGAGATTGTTCAATCTATTATAAATGCTAATAAGGGCTGAATCAAAGTTATTAGCTGAATCATGTGATGCAACCAATTTCTTTATGGCATTAAAAGCTTGATCCCCATTACAATGAAGGAAATCTCCTCCTACTAAAGTGTCCAAAGCATATCTATAGCGAACCATAAGACCAAAATAAAAATTACTAAGGAGCAAACTTAGAGTCATTTGAGGTTCAGTTTTACGATAAGAAGTAAAAATTCTAGACCAAGCATCCTTAAAACTCTCCTCATCCCCTTGTTTAAAAGTAAAAACTAATTCCTCAGGTGAAGAAGTAACAGGTTCAGAGCTAGACATGGTAACAAAAGTAACTAATTTTTTTGTATTTTTAATATAGAGTGCAAGACAATAAATAAAGCAAACTAGATAAAGTAAATGCAAGTAACTAATTTTTTTTGTGTTTTTGATATAGCAAACAAAGTAGTAAATAAAATAAAGCAAGACAAAAACAAAGTAAAGAGATTGAGAAGTGGAGACTCCCCTTGCAGCGTGTCTTGATCTCCCCGGCAACGGCGCCAGAAATTTAGCTTCTGGCGTGTAGTTGACGTGGGAGTTAGAAATCTCTGGGGTGCAACTTTTCTTCAGATCCCCGGCAACGGCGCCAGAAAACAGGCTTGATGCGCGTAGATGTACACGTCCGTTGGGAACCCCAAGAGGAAGGTATGATGCGCACAGTGGCAAGTTTTCCTCAGAAAGAAACCAAGGTTGATCGAACCAGGAGGAGCCAAGAAGCACGTTGAAGGTTGATGGTGGCGAAATGTGATGCGGCGCAACAACAGGGATTCCGGCGCCAACGTGGAATCTGCACAACAAAACCAAAGTACTTTGCCCCAACGAAACAGTGAGGTTGTCAATCTCACCGGCTTGCTGTAACAAAGGATTAAACGTATCGAGTGGAAGATGATTGTTTGCAAGAAAACAGTAAAACACAATTGCAGTAGATTGTATGCTATGTAAAGAATAGGACCGGGGTCCACAGTTCACTAGAGGTGTCTCTCCCATAAGATAAAAGCATGTTGGGTGAACAAATTACAGTCGGGCAATTGACAAATAGAGAAAGGCATAACAATGCATATACATGATATGATAAATATAGTGAGATTTAATTGGGCATTACGACAAAGTACATAGACCGCCATCCAACTGCATCTATGCCTAAAAAGTCCACCTTCAGGTTATCATCCGAACCCCATTCAGTATTAAGTTGCAAAGCAACAGACAATTGCATTAAGTATGGTGCGTAATGTAATCGACAACTACATCCTTAGACATAGCATCAATGTTTTATCCCTAGTGGCAACAGCACATCACAACCTTAGAACTTTCTGTCACTGTCCCAGGTGTCAATGAAGGCATGAACCCACTATCGAGCATAAATACTCCCTCTTGGAGTTAAGAGTAAAAACTTGGCCAGAGCCTCTACTAATAACGGAGAGCATGCAAGATCATAAACAACACATAAACAATAGATTGATAATCACCATAACATAGTATTCTCTATCCATCGGATCCCGACAAACACAACATATAGAATTACATATAGATGATCTTGATCATGTTAGGCAGCTCACAAGATCCAACAATGAAGCACAACAAGGAGAAGACGACCATCTAGCTACTGCTATGGACCCATGGTCCAGGGGTGAACTACTCACTCATCACTCCGGAGGCGATCATGGCGATGAAGAGTCCTCCGGAGATGAATCCCCTCTCCGGCAGGGTGCGGGGCGATCTCTGAATCCCGAGATGGGATTCGCGGCGGCGGCGTCTCTGGAAGGTTTTCCGTATCGTGGCTCTCGGTACTGGGGTTTCGCGACGGAGGCTTTAAGTAGGCGGAAGGGCAACGTGGGGGGCCACACGAGGGCCCCACACCATAGGTCGGCGCGGCCAGGGCCTGGGCCGCGCCGCCCTATGGTGACGGCGCCTCGTGGCCCCACTTCCTTCCCTCTTCGGTCTTCTGGAAGCTCCGTGCAAAAATAGGACCCTGGGCGAAGATTTCGTCCAATTCCGAGAATATTTCCTTACTAGGATTTCTGAAACCAAAAACAGCAGAAAACAGCAACTGGCTCTTCGGCATCTTGTTAATAGGTTAGTTCTAGAAAATGCATAAATATGACATATAATGTGCATAAAACATGTAGGTATCATCAATAAAGTAGCATGGAACATAAGAAATTATCGATACGTTGGAGACGTATCAATCACCACCGGTGAGATCTCCACCATCTCCAACATCTTCATCATCATCATCATAACCATGATCAAGGGGGGAGTACTCCACCTCTGGACTACGGGTTTGTGGCAGTAGCTTGATATATTTCTCTCATGTTCTTCATAGTTCTTAGTGCCATATGAGCTGCCCTACATGATTATGGCCATATTTGTAATACCTATGTGGTGGATCCTTATTCTATGATATTGTGCTATGAGATCTGATCATATTATGTGCAAGATGTATTGATAGATGCATATTATGTACCCCGTTCTTAAGTATTTGTTCTGATCCAACATCTATGCAAGAGCGTGTGTGGGGTGATGTGTGTATTAGATGGAGTAGCATGGTTTTAGTGATTGAATAGTGACAACAAATTCATGATCTATTATGGTTTTGCCTTTTCTTTTGCTACCTCACTAGGGATAAAGTGAATGCATGTGCTATGTTCGTCACGTGACAAAAGTGATGATCTTGTTTGTTCAAGGTAGCATATTTGATATTCAAACATCATGTCAAAGTACTTATGGCTATGCTCTGTTAATTCTTAATACAAGATTGCATGGAGTTTTCCCTTTCTTGTGGAGTATAAGAGAGATGTGTTGCATCATCTCTATGTTAGGATGTGATGTCCATATGAATGTGTATCTTTCACATGTTATTATTTTACATCTTCATATCTCATTGATGAATTGTTATTGTCCACTACAACTTAAAAGAGAGAATAGTCAAGTGAACCCATGAACCCCGGTCCACTTTTTATCATAAGAAACACCTTTATATTGCTTTTATCTTGTTTTCTATTTGCTAGACTATTTTAATCCGAAAATAAAAAATATTTAATTTTCCTATTTGCATCCAAAACACCAAAAATAATCAACCATTTTAATATTTTTACTTATTTTGCTTTATTTTATCTAGTTTTACTTGTTTTATTACTGCTTGTGTTTTATTTACTTACGTGAAACCTTGTGCTTGACAACCACACGGTGGAGTTGGGGACACAAGGATTTATTTTACTTTGCAGGATTACTAGAAGAAGAGAGGGAGAGACAACTCTTTGCTCAATTCTTCGAGAGTTCGATATTAACCCTGGAGTCACCCTTGTGAGGAAAATTGCTTCCTGGACTACACACTCTGCACTTGGAGTCCCAACGTTTCAAGAGTTTTTGCTGGTGTTGTTTAGCTCCATCAGCCCCATACAAGGGCGGTAACACGTGATTGGTCTAAATTTTTGGTCCTAGGATAACCGCACAAACAACTGAGACGAAAATTACAAGATCTTTTGCAAGAAAAAACTAAATAATATGAAACAATTTTGTTAGAAATATTAATAACCAACAAAGACTGAAATACCAATTATATAGAGTTGTGAAATATTTCTCAACAAAGAATCGATAAAACTCCAACATAAAAAATGTAACGAGGTTTTCATAGGAAATGTATTTTTAATGAACTAGAGCTTATCATGAGAATAATCACAAGCTCTAAATAAACACATGGATAAAATACAAATACCAACAAAGAAACATGATTCCAAGGATGCAAATATTTGATATCTCTTTAAATGATACGATCAAGTTACTCAATCAAGAGCTTCCCTTGATACCACGGCTAACGATCCTATAACCAGGTCTCCCAAGTGACATTACGAGACCGGCAAAAGAGAAAACACTACGAAAGTCAAATCTTTGTCCTAGCGCATTCCACTTGATCTTGATGATGACGATCTTGTCCACCTCAATATAGAATGCCTTTTGTTTATTGTGATTTCTTGGTGAAGGATAGCAAATTACTCCCCATACTCCACTATTGGAGACCCTCTTCTTAGGTATGTTGATAACTGCAAGAACACATATCGATTGTAGCTAGTTTCGAAATAAGAGTATCGAACCACGAGGAGCTACTGGTTAGGGTCTTAATGCCCCTTGTTACTATTATCTAGGGGGTACTTGTAAGTTATTGTAATTCCAATATAAAGTATAAAATTTGTTTGTGTTGATAGCTAAATTAAATAAGAACAATGAAATAAAGTAATGTAACCAAGAGCTAGAGAGTGTTGAAAGTGTGTTTGTGGTATGGTTGAGGGGTTCTCAAGGAGTGTAGGTTCCACCACTAGTATTGATATTACTTATGATTAGAATGAATTATACGTTGTCAAGCTATGTGTGGGGAGAGCTCCATAATAAGATGTGCCACCATCGGTCATCGCATCTCTAAATAACCACATCAGCTAGTCTTCTGCAAGCCACATATTGACTATTGCTATTAAGAGTTTTACCCCATGGTTATCGATATGAGCTTAGTGAATCCCTCCTTATCCCCCTAATCCATGTGTTAGAGTACCGATACGGTAATGTCACTTCCTCCCGTTCACTCTACCACACTTCAAAGGGTAGCTCCCTCCTTGTCCATAAGATAAATATTATGTGGTGCACTTCACATAACATCAAGAAGAGAACTAACATACATTCGTAGATCAAAGGTATAAAACATCTTTATTTCACATCATAATATTACTAGGGTTTCTCCATATCTCCCCAAGAACAAAGGGACAACTCATACATGGAGGGGATCAACATCATGTCAATATGAATATGAAGGTACAATTGCATACAACTATAAATCCTAATAGATTTAGGATCACAACCAAGTAGACAAAGGGGATAGGTGATGGAGAAGTTGATGATGATGATGGTGATGGTGGTGGTGGTGGTGGTGGTGGTGGTGGTGGTGGTGGAGATTGATACGTCTCCAACGTATCGATAATTTCTTATGTTCCATGCTACTTCATTGATGATACCTACATGTTTTATGCACATTATATGTCATATTTATGCATTTTCTGGAACTAACCTATTAACAAGATGCCGAAGAGCCAGTTCTGCTGTTTTCTGCTGTTTTTGGTTTCAGAAATCCTAGTAAGGAAATATTCTCGGAATTGGACGAAATCTTCGCCCAGGGTCCTATTTTTGCACGGAGCTTCCAGAAGACCGAAGAGGGAAGGAAGTGGGGCCACGAGGCGCCGTCACCATAGGGCGGCGCGGCCGGCCCTGGCCGCGCCGACCTATGGTGTGGGGCCCTCGTGTGGCCCCCGCGTTGCCCTTCCGCCTACTTAAAGCCTCCGTCGCGAAACCCCCAGTACCGAGAGCCACGATACGGAAAACCTTCCAGAGACGCCGCCGCGAATCCCATCTCGGGGGATTCAGGAGATCGCCTCCGGCACCCTGCCGGAGAGGGGATTCATCTCCCGGAGGACTCTTCATCGCCATGATCGCCTCCGGAGTGATGAGTGAGTAGTTCACCCCTGGACCATGGGTCCATAGCAGTAGCTAGATGGTCGTCTTCTCCTTGTTGTGCTTCATTGTTGGATCTTGTGAGCTGCCTAACATGATCAAGATCATCTATCTGTAATACTATATGTTGTGTTTGTCGGGATCCGATGGATAGAGAATACTATGTTATGGTGATTATCAATCTATTGTTTATGTGTTGTTTATGATCTTGCATGCTCTCCGTTATTAGTAGAGGCTCTGGCCAAGTTTTTGCTCTTAACTCCAAGAGGGAGTATTTATGCTCGATAGTGGGTTCATGCCTTCATTGACACCTGGGACAGTGACAGAAAGTTCTAAGGTTGTGATGTGCTGTTGCCACTAGGGATAAAACATTGATTCTATGTCTAAGGATGTAGTTGTCGATTACATTACGCACCATACTTAATGCAATTGTCTGTTGCTTAGCAACTTAATACTGAATGGGGTTCGGATGATAACCTGAAGGTGGACTTTTTAGGCATAGATGCAGTTGGATGGCGGTCTATGTACTTTGTCGTAATGCCCAATTAAATCTCACTATATTTATCATATCATGTATATGCATTGTTATGCCCTTCTCTATTTGTCAATTGCCCGACTGTAATTTGTTCACCCAACATGCTTTTATCTTATGGGAGAGACACCTCTAGTGAACTGTGGACCCCGGTCCTATTCTTTACATAGCATACAATCTACTGCAATTGTTTTTTACTGTTTTCTTGCAAACAATCATCTTCCACTCGATACGTTTAATCCTTTGTTACAGCAAGCCGGTGAGATTGACAACCTCACTGTTTCGTTGGGGCAAAGTACTTTGTTTTGTTGTGCAGATTCCACGTTGGCGCCGGAATCCCTGTTGTTGCGCCGCATCACATTTCGCCACCATCAACCTTCAACGTGCTTCTTGGCTCCTCCTGGTTCGATCAACCTTGGTTTCTTTCTGAGGGAAAACTTGCCACTGTGCGCATCATACCTTCCTCTTGGGGTTCCCAACGGACGTGTACATCTACGCGCATCAAGCCTGTTTTCTGGCGCCGTTGCCGGGGAGATCAAGACACGCTGCAAGGGGAGTCTCCACTTCTCAATCTCTTTACTTTGTTTTTGTCTTGCTTTATTTTATTTACTTGTTTGCTGCACCTAAACAAAACACAAAAAAATTAGTTGCTAGTTTTACTTTATTTACTGTCTTGCTCTCTATATCAAAAACACAAAAAAATTAGTTACTTGTCTTTACTTTATTCGCCTTGTTTACTTTTTGCTTATTGCATCATGTTTCCTTTTAATTTTACCACAAAAGACATACCGGTAGGACGTGGGTCCATAGTTGGGAGAAATAATATAGAAGAATTTTTCAATCATGTTAGTATTACTGAAGATTTTGAAGATAGACACTTGGTAGAACTTGCACCTACCTATGAAATTGCTGCTGCTGCTTTAGTTCGCATGTTGGAAACTAAATTTGTTAATCTCAATCCTATAATCCAACACATGTTTCTTACACTCGGTGATATGGAAGAAGGGGAAAAGAAAGATTTTGTTTTAGAAACTCTTCTTAGAGAATTTGGTGGTCTAGCAAGAGAGGCTAGAAAGGTCTTTGCTAAATTTAATATGCTAGGTTCTCATACTAATTTTGTTGGTCTCCTTGAAAAAATGGACATAGATAGAATAAGATACACTAATAATATTAATGATGGTGGGGAGATCAAAGCACCAATACCATGTAAACTCCTAGCTATGAATGATGCATTAGAAAATAACTATGCTTGGCTTGTTCCTGAAAATTTGTTCGATGAGAATAGCAAGCCCAAGACTAATGAAAAGGGAGACGCTAAAACTTATGTATCCAATATACTATGCTTAGTTGAGAAAACTCCCAACACCCCTGGTAATGATGTTGATGCTTCTACTCTCGATAATACTTGATTTGCACTTTCTGCGCCTAGCTGAAAGGCGTTAAAGAAAAGCGCTTATGGGAGACAACCCATGTTTTTACTACAGCAATTTTTGTTTTGTTGAGTCTTGGAAGTTGTTTACTACTGTAGCAACCTCTCCTTATCATGTTTTTGTGCCAAGTAAAGTTTCTATGTCAAAGTTGATGTTATATTTGGGATCGCTGCGCAGAAACAGCATTGCTGTCTGTCACGAATCTGGGCACAGGCCTCTGTAGAAAATTCGAAAAAATCTGCCAATTTACGAGCGTGATCCTCAGATATGTACGCAACTTTCATTAGTTTTGAGTTTTTCCATTTGAGCAAGTCTGGTGCCAGCTTTAAATTCGTCTTTACGGACTGTTCTGTTTTTGACAGATTCTGCCTTTTATTTCGCATTGCCTCTTTTGCTATGTTGGATTCATTTCTTTGATCCATTAATGTCCAGTAGCTTTATGCAATGTCCAGAAGTGTAAAGAATGATTGTGCCACCTCTGAACATGTGAATTATTAATTGTGCACTAACCCTCTAATGAGTTTGCTTGAAGTTTGGTGTGAAGGAAGTTTTCAAGGGTCAAGAGAGGAGAATGATATACTATGATCAAGAGGAGTGAAAGCTCTAAGCTTGGGGATGCCCCCGTGGTTCACCCCTGCATATTTTAAGAAGACTCAAGCGTCTAAGCTTGGGGATGCCCAAGGCATCCCCTTCTTCATCGACAACATCATCAGGTTCCTCCCCTGAAACTATATTTTTATTCAGTCACATCTTGTGTTCTTTACTTGGAGCGTCGGTTTGTTTTTGTTTGAATAAAATGGATCCTAGCATTCACTTTGTGGGAGAGAGACACGCTCCGCTGTTGCATATGGACAAATATGTCCTTAGGCTTTACTCATAATGTTCATGGCGAAGTTTCTTCTTCGTTAAATTGTTATATGGTTGGAATTGGAAAATGCTACATGTAGTAATTCTAAAATGTCTTGGATAATGTGATACTTGGCAATTGTTGTGCTCATGTTTAAGCTCTTGCATCATATGTTTTGCACCCATTAATGAAGAAATACATAGAGCTTGCTAAAATTTGATTTGCATATTTGGTCTCTCTAAGGTCTAGATAATATCTAGTATTGAGTTTTGAACAACAAGGAAGACGGTGTAGAGTCTTATAATGTTTACAATATGTCTTTTATGTGAGTTTTGCTGCACCGGTTCATCCTTGAGTTTGCTTCAAATAACCTTGCTAGCCTAAACCTTGTATCGAGAGGGAATACTTCTCATGCATCCAAAATCCTTGAGCCAACCACTATGCCATTTGTGTCCACCATATCTACCTACTACATGGTATTTCTCCGCCATTCCAAAGTAAATTGCTTGAGTGCTATCTTTACGTCTCCAACGTATTGATAATTTCTTATGTTCCATGCTACTTTATTGATGATACCTACATGTTTTATACATTATATGTCATATTTATGCATTTTCTGGAACTAACCTATTAACAAGATGCCGAAGAGCCAGTTGCTTTTTTCTGCTTTTTGGTTTCAGAAATCCTAGTAAGGAAATATTCTCGGAATTGGACGAAATCTTCGCCCAGGGTCCTATTTTTGCACGGAGCTTCCAGAAGACCGAAGAGGGAAGGAAGTGGGGCCACGAGGCGCCGACACCATAGGCGGCGCGGCCCAGGCCCTGGCCGCGCCGACCTAGGGTGTGGGGCCCTCGTGTGGCCCCCCACGTTGCCCTTCCGCCTACTTAAGCCTCCGTCGTGAAAACCCCGGTCCGAGAGCCACGATACGGAAAACCTTCCATAGACGCCGCCGCCGCGAATCCCATCTCGGGGATTCGGAGATCGCCTTCGGCACTCTGCCGGAGAGGGGATTCATCTCCGGGAGGACTCTTCATCGCCATGATCGCCTCCGGAGTGATGAGTGAGTAGTTCACCCCTGGACCATGGGTCCATAGCAGTAGCTAGATGGTCGTCTTCTCCTTGTTGTGCTTCATTGTTGGATCTTGTGAGCTGCCTAACATGATCAAGATCATCTATATGTAATTCTATATGTTGTGTTTGTCGGGATCCGATGGATAGAGAATGCTATGTTATGGTGATTATCAATCTATTGTTTATGTGTTGTTTATGATCTTGCATGCTCTCCGTTATTAGTAGAGGCTCTGGCCAAGTTTTTACTCTTAACTCCAAGAGGGAGTATTTATGCTCGATAGTGGGTTCATGCCTTCATTGACACCTGGGACAGTGACAGAAAGTTCTAAGGTTGTGATGTGCTGTTGCCACTAGGGATAAAACATTGATTCTATGTCTAAGGATGTAGTTGTCGATTACATTACGCACCATACTTAATGCAATTGTCTGTTGCTTAGCAACTTAATACTGAATGGGGTTCGGATGATAACCTGAAGGTGGACTTTTTAGGCATAGATGCAGTTGGATGGCGGTCTATGTACTTTGTCGTAATGCCCAATTAAATCTCACTATATTTATCATATCATGTATATGCATTGTTATGCCTTTCTCTATTTGTCAATTGCCCGACTGTAATTTGTTCACCCAACATGCTTTTATCTTATGGGAGAGACACCTCTAGTGAACTGTGGACCCCGGTCCTATTCTTTACATAGCATACAATCTACTGCAATTGTGTTTTACTGTTTTGTTTGCAAACATCTTTCACTCGATACGTTTAATCCTTTGTTACAGCAAGCCGGTGAGATTGACAACCTCACTGTTTCGTTGGGGCAAAGTACTTTGGTTTTGTTGTGCAGATTCCACGTTGGCGCCGGAATCACTGTGTTGCGCCGCATCACATTTCGCGACCATCAACCTTCAACGTGCTTCTTGGCTCCTCCTGGTTCGATTAAACCTTGGTTTCTTTCTGAGGGAAAACTTGCTACTGTGCGCATCATACCTTCCTCTTGGGGTTCCCAACGAACGTGTGAGTTACACGCCATCATGCTACCTTTAAAATTTCCATTCACCTTTGCAATATATAGCTCATGGGACAAAATAGCCTTAAAAACTATCGTAATATTGAATATGTACTTATGCACTTTATCTTTTATTAAGTTGCTTGTTGTGCGATAACCATGCTTCTGGGGAACGCCATCAACTATTGTTGAATATCATGTGAGTTGCTATGCATGTCCGTCTTGTCTGAAGGATCTATCACCTTAATGATTGGAGCATGCAAATTGTTAGAGAAGAACATTGGGCCGCTAACTAAAGCCATGAACCATGGTGGAAGTTTCAGTTTGGACATATATCCTCAATCTCATATGAGAATAATAATCATTGCTACATGCTTATGCATTTAAGAGGAGTCCATTATCTGTTGTCCATGTTGTCCCGGTATGGATGTCTAAGTTGAGAATAATCAAAAGCGAGAAATCCAAAATGCGAGCATTCTCCTTAGACCTTTGTACAGGCGGCATGGAGGTACCCCTTTGTGACACTTGGTTGAAACATGGCATGCAAAGATCCGGTAGTCCAAGCTAAGTAGGACGAGGTGCGGACACTATTAGTATACTATGCATGAGGCTTGCAACTTGTAAGATATAATTTACATAACTCATATGCTTTATTACTACCGTTGACAAAATTGTTTCATGTTTTCAAAATAAAAGCTCTAGCACAAATACATCAATCGATGCTTTCCTCTTTGAAGGACCATTCTTTTACTTTTATTGTTGAGTCAGTTTACCTATCTCCCTCCACCTTAAGAAGCAAACACTTGTGTGAACTGTGCATTGATTCCTACATACTTGCATATTGCACTTGTTATATTACTTTATGTTGACACTATCCATGAGATATACATGTTATAAGTTGAAAGCAACCGCTGAAACTTAATCTTCCTTTGTGTTGCTTCAACACCTTTACTTTGATTTATTGCTTTATGAGTTAACTCTTATGCAAGACTTATTGATGCTTGTCTTGAAGTACTATTCATGAAAAGTCTTTGCTATATGATTCACTTGTTTACTCATGTCATTACCTTTGTTTTGATCGCTGCATTCATTACATATGTTTACAAATAGTATGATCAAGATTATGATGGCATGTCACTTCAGAAATTATCTTTGTTATCGTTTTACCTGCTCGGGACGAGCAGAACTAAGCTTGGGGATGCTGATACGTCTCCAACGTATCGATAATTTCTTATGTTCCATGCTACTTTATTGATGATACCTACATGTTTTATGCACATTATATGTCATATTTATGCATTTTCTGGAACTAACCTATTAACAAGATGCCGAAGAGCCAGTTCTTGTTTTCTGCTGTTTTTGGTTTCAGAAATCCTAGTAAGGAAATATTCTCGGAATTGGACGAAATCTTCGCCCAGGGTCCTATTTTTGCACGGAGCTTCCAGAAGACCGAAGAGGGAAGGAAGTGGGGCCACGAGGCGCCGTCACCATAGGGCGGCGCGGCCCAGGCCCTGGCCGCGCCGACCTATGGTGTGGGGCCCTCGTGTGGCCCCCGCGTTGCCCTTCCGCCTACTTAAAGCCTCCGTTGCGAAACCCCAGTATCGAGAGCCACGATACGGAAAACCTTCCAGAGACGCCCGCCGCCGAATCCCATCTCGGGGGATTCAGGAGATCGCCTCCGGCACCCGCCGGAGGGGTCATCTCCCGGAGGACTCTTCATCGCCATGATCGCCTCCGGAGTGATGAGTGAGTAGTTCACCCCTGGACCATGGGTCCATAGCAGTAGCTAGATGGTCGTCTTCTCCTTGTTGTGCTTCATTGTTGGATCTTGTGAGCTGCCTAACATGATCAAGATCATCTATCTGTAATACTATATGTTGTGTTTGTCGGGATCCGATGGATAGAGAATACTATGTTATGGTGATTATCAATCTATTGTTTATGTGTTGTTTATGATCTTGCATGCTCTCCGTTATTAGTAGAGGCTCTGGCCAAGTTTTTGCTCTTAACTCCAAGAGGGAGTATTTATGCTCGATAGTGGGTTCATGCCTTCATTGACACCTGGGACAGTGACAGAAAGTTCTAAGGTTGTGATGTGCTGTTGCCACTAGGGATAAAACATTGATTCTATGTCTAAGGATGTAGTTGTCGATTACATTACGCACCATACTTAATGCAATTGTCTGTTGCTTAGCAACTTAATACTGAATGGGGTTCGGATGATAACCTGAAGGTGGACTTTTTAGGCATAGATGCAGTTGGATGGCGGTCTATGTACTTTGTCGTAATGCCCAATTAAATCTCACTATATTTATCATATCATGTATATGCATTGTTATGCCCTTCTCTATTTGTCAATTGCCCGACTGTAATTTGTTCACCCAACATGCTTTTATCTTATGGGAGAGACACCTCTAGTGAACTATGGACCCCGGTCCTATTCTTTACATAGCATACAATCTACTGCTTGTTTTTACTGTTTTCTTGCAAACAATCATCTTCCACTCGATACGTTTAATCCTTTGTTACAGCCAGCCGGTGAGATTGACAACCTCACTGTTTCGTTGGGGCAAAGTACTTTGGTTTTGTTGTGCAGATTCCACGTTGGCGCCGGAATCCCTGTTGTTGCGCCGCATCACATTTCGCCACCATCAACCTTCAACGTGCTTCTTGGCTCCTCCTGGTTCGATCAACCTTGGTTTCTTTCTGAGGGAAAACTTGCCACTGTGCGCATCATACCTTCCTCTTGGGGTTCCCAACGGACGTGTACATCTACGTGCATCAGAGATCGATGTGTTGCCCTTCAAGATCCTAGCCTCCTCCCCATCTTCTATGTTGGTGGAGATGGTGATGGATGCGGCACCTATGGAGACAGCGGCGGTGGAGCAGCAGGGCTCCGCCCCTAGAGCGTGGATGACGAAGTGGTGCCTCTCCTTGCCTCCTACTTTCTTTATATAGGCACTGGAGGTCAGTTTCGTGAAACGAAGAAGCTGGGGGGCTGAATATGCCCATCAGGCCTTCACAAATGTTGTTCTTTTTGATGAAACGGACCCAATGGAGCCTGGTACGGGCGGACGGTACGGGCGGGGTTTTCCCGTACCGATGGTTGTTAAACTTGGAGATGCTTCCGTATTTTGCTCGCTATTTCTTCATCCAGACTCCGATTCAGGTGTTCTTTGGCTCGTTGAACTCGTATGGACGAGGGATGCAACACCATGGACTTAGAACTTAAATATTAGATGTTGGAAAAATATCACTTTTCTTACACCTTATATGGTTAAGTCTGGTGCCTGTAATTCTCCCATCTTGTATCCTCTTGGTCCCTTTTGCTCTCTTTTTCCATGATCTCCAATAACACCTAAATACATGTCAAAGAGAAGGGAAGCATAATAAAATCCTACTAAAGCTACTAAATATGCGAAGGTCATATGAAAATGAGCAAGAACTCGTAAGTATGCAAAATAGGCATAGGTGTATCTAGCTGGAGCATGAAATGAGTGACAATATGAGTAATAGTATACTTAAAAATCTCAGTAAAATAGTGGTAAATTTCGAGCTACCATACGTCTTCATATACCCATTAACCCCTTATGAGTGTTAGATAAATCTATGTTATTTGTAGTTTACTATGCTACATTTCATCATATTAGCATCATATTATGATTTATTACCTTGCTCTACATTGATTTCAGGGATTTTTCAAAAGATCACCTTTATTTTATTTTTAGCTTTGGAAGGAAGAAAATCATATTTTATTATTTTGGATTTTAGGGAGCTTCGGGGCTCCAAAAAGTTCAAGATCAACATGTCATATTTGATAATTTCCATACTAACAAAATGAGCTAAAGTAGGACCCGAGGGTCCTAACGAGCTGAAAATGGCATCCCAAATACTCCAGGCCATGCCACCAATACGTAGGATCTAGAGCCTCGACCCTCGCCTCGTCTCCTCCTTCGCGCATACGTATTTATATACCCCATAAACATTTCATACCAATAGCTACAAACAAGAGCGTCGTCGCTACCACCACGATCTTTATTTCGGGGATTAGATATGTCTTCCTCTCCGCATCATAGAGGGTGATACGTCTCCAACGTATCGATAATTTCTTATGTTCCATGCTACTTTATTGATGATACCTACATGTTTTATGCACATTATATGTCGTATTTACGCATTTTCTGGAACTAACCTATTAACAAGATGCCGAAGAGCCGTTGCTGTTTTTGCTGTTTTTGGTTTCAGAATCCTAGTAACGAAATATTCTCGGAATGGACGAAATCACCGCCCAGGGTCCTATTTGAAGCTTCCAGAAGACCCAAGAGGAGTCGAAGTGGGGCCACGAGGTGGCCAGACGATAGGCGGCGCGGCCCAGCCCGGCCGCCGGCCTGTCCCCTGGGCCCCTCGTGCCGCCTCTTGACCTGCCCTTTCGCCTACTTATAGCCTCCGTCGCGAAACCCCGCACCGAGAGCCACGATACGGAAAACCTTCCAGAGACGCCGCCGCGAATCCCATCTCGGGGGATTCAGGAGATCGCCTCCGGCACCCTGCCGGAGAGGGGATTCATCTCCCGGAGGACTCTACATCGCCATGATCGCCTCCGGAGTGATGAGTGAGTAGTTCACCCCTGGACTATGGGTCCATAGCAGTAGCTAGATGGTCGTCTTCTCCTAATTGTGCTTCATTGTTGGATCTTGTGAGCTGCCTAACATGATCAAGATCATCTATCTGTAATACTATATGTTGTGTTTGTCGGGATCCGATGGATAGAGAATACTATGTTATGGTGATTATCAATCTATTGTTTATGTGTTGTTTATGATCTTGCATGCTCTCCGTTATTAGTAGAGGCTCTGGCCAAGTTTTTGCTCTTAACTCCAAGAGGGAGTATTTATGCTCGATAGTGGGTTCATGCCTTCATTGACACCTGGGACAGTGACAGAAAGTTCTAAGGTTGTGATGTGCTGTTGCCACTAGGGATAAAACATTGATTCTATGTCTAAGGATGTAGTTGTCGATTACATTACGCACCATACTTAATGCAATTGTCTGTTGCTTTGCAACTTAATACTGAATGGGGTTCGGATGATAACCTAAGGTGGACTTTTTAGGCATAGATGCAGTTGGATGGCGGTCTATGTACTTTGTCGTAATGCCCGGATTAAATCTCACTATATTTATCATATCATGTACATGCATTGTTATGCCCTTCTCTATTTTGTCAATTGCCCGACTGTAATTTGTTCACCCAACATGCTTTTATCTTATGGGAGAGACACCTCTAGTGAACTGTGGACCCCGGTCCTATTCTTTACATCGCATACAATCTACTGCAATACTTGTTTTACTGTTTTCTTGCAAACAATCATCTTCCACACAATACGGTTAATCCTTTGTTACAGCAAGCCGGTGAGATTGACAACCTCACTGTTTCGTTGGGGCAAAGTACTTTGTTTTGTTGTGCAGGTTCCACGTTGGCGCCGAATCCCTGGTGTTGCGCCGCATCACATTTCGCCACCATCAACCTTCAATGTGCTTCTTGACTCCTACTGGTCCGATTAAACCTTGGTTTCTTTCTGAGGGAAAACTTGCCACTGTGCGCATCATACCTTCCTCTTGGGGTTCCCAACGGACGTGTACATCTACGCGCATCAAGCACTTTTTCTGGCGCCGTTGCCGGGGAGATCAAGACACGCTGCAAGGGGAGTCTCCACTTCTCAATCTCTTTACTTTGTTTTTGTCTTGCTTTATTTTATTTACTACTTTGTTTGCTGCACCTAAACAAAACACAAAAAAATTAGTTGCTAGTTTTACTTTATTTACTGTCTTGCTCTCTATATCAAAAACACAAAAAAATTAGTTACTTGCATTTACTTTATCTAGTTTGCTTTATTTACTGTTGCTAAAATGAATACCCCTGAAAATACTAAGTTGTGTGACTTCACAAACGCAAATAATAATGATTTCCTATGCACACCTATTGCTCCACCTGCTACTACAGCAGAATTCTTTGAAATTAAACCTGCTTTACTGAACCTGGTTATGAGAGATCAATTTTCTGGTGTTAGTTCTGATGATGCTGCTGCCCATCTTAATAATTTTGTTGAACTTTGTGAAATGCAAAAGTATAAGGATGTAGATGGTGATATTATTAAATTGAAAGTGTTTCCTTTCTCATTAAGAGGAAGAGCTAAAGATTGGTTGCTATCTTTGCCTAAGAATAGTATTGATTCATGGACTAAATGTAAGGATGCTTTTATTGGTAGATATTATCCTCCCGCTAAAATTATATCTTTGAGAAGTAGCATAATGAATTTTAAGCAATTAGATACTGAACATGTTGCTCAAGCATGGGAGAGAATGAAATCTTTGGTAAAGAATTGCCCAACCCATGGACTAACTACTTGGATGATCATCCAAACCTTCTATGCAGGACTAAATTTTTCTTCGCGGAATTTATTGGATTCAGCTGCTGGAGGTACCTTTATGTCCATCACTTTGGGGGCGGCTACAAAACTTCTTGATGATATGATGATAAATTACTCTGAATGGCACACGGAAAGAGCTCCACAAGGTAAGAAGGTAAATTCTGTTGAAGAAACCTCTTCCTTGAGTGATAAGATTGATGTGATTATGTCTATGCTTGTGAATGGTAGATCTAATGTTGATCCAAATAATGTTCCTTTAGCTTCATTGGTTGCTCAAGAAGAAAATGTTGATGTGAATTTCATTAAAAATAATAATTTCAACAACAATGCTTATAGGAACAACTCTGGTAATAACTATAGGCCATATCCTTCTGCTAATGGTAATGGTTATGGTAATTCTTATGGGAATTCTTACAACAATAATAGGAGTGTACCCTCTGGTCTTGAAGCTATGCTTAAAGAATTTATTAGTACACAAACTGCTTTTAACAAATCTGTTGAGGAAAAGCTTGATAAAATTGATATTATTGCTTCTAGAGTTGATAGACTTGCCTCTGACGTTAATCTTTTAAAATTGAAAGTTATGCCTAATAATGATATTGATAATAAGATTACTACTACAGCAAATGCCATCCAAGTTAGAATTAATGAGAATATAAGATTAATGGCTGAATTGCGTGCTAGGTGGGATAGAGAAGAAAATGAAAAACTAGCTAAAGAGAATAATGTAGCTAAAGTTTGGACTATTACCACCATTAGTAATGATAATGATTCACATGTTGCTGCACCTCCTACTATCAATGGTAAAATAATTGGTGTTGGAAATGTTTCTACTCCTAGTGCAAAGCGTACAAAACTGCCTGAAATTGCTAAAACTGCTGAAACTGCTTGTGATAAAACTGCTGAAATTTTTTCCAACCTTGGGAACAATGATTCCATTGCTGTAGCTCATAATGATTTAGATTTTGATGATTGCCACATCTCTGAAGTTATAAAGTTCTTACAAAAACTTGCTAAAAGTCCTAATGCTAGTGCTATAAATTTAGCCTTTACAAAACATATTACAAATGCTCTCATAAAAGCTAGAGAAGAGAAATTAAAACTTGAAACTTCTATTCCTAGAAAGTTAGAAGATGGTTGGGAGCCCATCATTAAAATGAAATTCAATGACTTTGAATGTAATGCTCTATGTGATCTTGGTGCAAGTATTTCTGTTATGCCTAAAAAGATTTATGATATGCTTGACTTGCCACCATTGAAGAATTGTTATTTGGATGTTAATCTTGCCGATAATGTTAAAAAGAAACCTTTGGGGAGGATTGATAATGTGCATATTACGGTTAACAATAACCTTGTCCCCGTTGATTTTGTTGTCTTGGATATCGAATGCAATGCATCTTGTCCTATTGTGTTGGGAAGACCTTTTCTTCGAACCGTTGGTGCTGTTATTGATATGAGGGAAGGTAATATTAAATATCAATTTCCTCTCAAGAAAGGTATGGAACACTTCCCTAGAAAGAGAATGAAGTTGCCTTTTGATTCTATTATTAGAACAAGTTATGATGTTGATGCTTCTACTCTTGATGTTACTTGATTTGCACTTTCTGCGCCTAGCTGAAAGGCGTTAAAGAAAAGCGCTTATGGGAGACAACCCATGTTTTTACTACAGTACTTTGTTTTATATTTGAGTCTTGGAAGTTGTTTACTACTGTAGCAACCTCTCCTTATCATGTTTTTGTGCCAAGTAAAGTTTTTATGTCAAAGTTGATGTTATATTTGGGATCGCTGCGCAGAAACAGCATTGCTGTCTGTCACGAATCTGGGCACAAGTCTCTGTAGAAAATTCGAAAAAATCTGCCAATTTACGAGCGTGATCCTCAGATATGTACGCAACTTTCATTAGTTTTGAGTTTTTCCATTTGAGCAAGTCTGGTGCCATTTTAAAATTCGTCTTTACGAACTGTTCTGTTTTTGACAGATTCTGCCTTTTATTTCGCATTGCCTCTTTTGCTATGTTGGATGAATTTCTTTGATCCATTAATGTCCAGTAGCTTTATGCAATGTCCAGAAGTGTAAAGAATGATTGTGTCACCTCTGAATATGTGAATTATTAATTGTGCACTAACCCTCTAATGAGTTTGCTTGAAGTTTGGTGTGAAGGAAGTTTTCAAGGGTCAAGAGAGGAGTATGATATACTATGATCAAGAGGAGTGAAAGCTCTAAGCTTGGGGATGCCCCCGTGGTTCATCCCTGCATATTATAAGAAGACTCAAGCGTCTAAGCTTGGGGATTGATACGTCTCCAACGTATCGATAATTTCTTATGTTCCATGCTACTTTATTGATGATACCTACATGTTTTATGCACATTATATGTCATATTTATGCATTTTCTGGAACTAACCTATTAACAAGATGCCGAAGCCAGTTGCTGTTTTTGTTGTTTTTGGTTTCAGAAATCCTAGTAAGAAATATTCTCGGAATTGGACGAAATCTTCGCCCGGGGTCCTATTTTTGCACAGCTTCCAGAAGACCGAAGAGGGAAGGAAGTGGGGCCACGAGGCGCCGTCACCATAGGCGGCGCGGCCCAGGCCCCCGCGCCGACCTATGGTGTGGGGCCCTCGTGTGGCCCCCGCGTTGCCCTTCCGCCTACTTAAAGCCTCCGTCGCGAAAACCGCAGAGCCACGATACGGAAAACCTTCCAGAGACGCCGCCGCGAATCCCATCTCGGGGGATTCAGGAGATCGCCTCCGGCACCTGCCGGAGAGGATTCATCTCCCGGAGGACTCTTCATCGCCATGATCCTCCGGAGTGATGAGTGAGTAGTTCACCCCTGGACCATGGGTCCATAGCAGTAGCTAGATGGTCGTCTTCTCCTTGTTGTGCTTCATTGTTGGATCTTGTGAGCTGCCTAACATGATCAAGATCATCTATCTAATACTATATGTTGTGTTTGTCGGGATCCGATGGATAGAGAATACTATGTTATGATGATTATCAATCTATTGTTTATGTGTTGTTTATGATCTTGCATGCTCTCCGTTATTAGTAGAGGCTCTGGCCAAGTTTTTGCTCTTAACTCCAAGAGGGAGTATTTATGCTCGATAGTGGGTTCATGCCTTCATTGACACCTGGGACAGTGACAGAAAGTTCTAAGGTTGTGATGTGCTGTTGCCACTAGGGATAAAACATTGATGCTATGTCTAAGGATGTAGTTGTCGATTACATTACGCACCATACTTAATGCAATTGTCTGTTGCTTAGCAACTTAATACTGAATGGGGTTCGGATGATAACCTGAAGGTGGACTTTTTAGGCATAGATGCAGTTGGATGGCGGTCTATGTACTTTGTCGTAATGCCCAATTAAATCTCACTATATTTATCATATCATGTATATGCATTGTTATGCCTTTCTCTATTTGTCAATTGCCCGACTGTAATTTGTTCACCCAACATGCTTTTATCTTATGGGAGAGACACCTCTAGTGAACTGTGGACCCCGGTCCTATTCTTTACATAGCATACAATCTACTGCAATTGTGTTTTACTGTTTTGTTGCAAACAATCATCTTCCACTCGATACGTTTAATCCTTTGTTACAGCAAGCCGGTGAGATTGACAACCTCACTGTTTCGTTGGGGCAAAGTACTTTGGTTTTGTTGTGCAGATTCCACGTTGGCGCCGGAATCCCTGTTGTTGCGCCGCATCACATTTCGCCACCATCAACCTTCAACGTGCTTCTTGGCTCCTCCTGGTTCGATTAAACCTTGGTTTCTTTCTGAGGAAAACTTGCCACTGCGCATCATACCTTCCTCTTGGGGTTCCCAACGGACGTGTACATCTACGCGCATCAAGCCTGTTTTAGCGCCGTTGCCGGGGATCGAAGAAAAGTTGCACCGAGATTTCTAACTCACGTCAACTACACGCCAGCGTTTTCTGGCGCCGTTGCCGGAGATCAAGAACTGCAAGGGGAGTCTCCACTTCTCAATCTCTTTACTTTGTTTTTGTCTTGCTTTATTTTATTTACTACTTTGTTTGCTGCACCTAAACAAAACACAAAAAAATTAGTTGCTAGTTTTACTTTATTTATTGTCTTGCTCTCTATATCAAAAACACAAAAAAATTAGTTACTTGTCTTTACTTTATTCGCCTTGTTTACTTTTTGCTTATTGCATCATGTTTCCTTTTAATTTTACCACAAAAGACATACCGGTAGGACGTGGGTCCATAGTTGGGAGAAATAATATAGAAGAATTTTTCAATCATGTTAGTATTACTGAAGATTTTGAAGATAGACACTTGGTAGAACTTGCACCTACCTATGAAATTGCTGCTGCTGCTTTAGTTCGCATGTTGGAAACTAAATTTGTTAATCTCAATCCTATAATCCAACACATGTTTCTTACACTCGGTGATATGGAAGAAGGGGAAAAGAAAGATTTTGTTTTAGAAACTCTTCTTAGAGAATTTGGTGGTCTAGCAAGAGAGGCTAGAAAGGTCTTTGCTAAATTTAATATGCTAGGTTCTCATACTAATTTTGTTGGTCTCCTTGAAAAAATGGACATAGATAGAATAAGATACACTAATAATATTAATGATGGTGGGGAGATCAAAGCACCAATACCATGTAAACTCCTAGCTATGAATGATGCACTAGAAAATAACTATGCTTGGCTTGTTCCTGAAAATTTGTTCGATGAGAATAGCAAGCCCAAGACTAATGAAAAGGGAGACGCTAAAACTTATGTATCCAATATACTATGCTTAGTTGAGAAAACTCCCAACACCCCTGGTAATGATGTTGATGCTTCTACTCTCGATAATACTTGATTTGCACTTTCTGCGCCTAGCTGAAAGGCGTTAAAGAAAAGCGCTTATGGGAGACAACCCATGTTTTTACTACAGCAATTTTTTGTTTTGTTGAGTCTTGGAAGTTGTTTACTACTGTAGCAACCTCTCCTTATCATGTTTTTGTGCCAAGTAAAGTTTCTATGTCAAAGTTGATGTTATATTTGGGATCGCTGCGCAGAAACAGCATTGCTGTCTGTCACGAATCTGGGCACAGTTCTCTGTAGAAAATTCGAAAACATCTGCCAATTTACGAGCGTGATCCTCAGATATGTACGCAACTTTCATTAGTTTTGAGTTTTTCCATTTGAGCAAGTCTGGTGCCAGCTTTAAATTCGTCTTTACGGACTGTTCTGTTTTTGACAGATTCTGCCTTTTATTTCGCATTGCCTCTTTTGCTATGTTGGATTCATTTCTTTGATCCATTAATGTCCAGTAGCTTTATGCAATGTCCAGAAGTGTAAAGAATGTTTGTGTCACCTCTGAACATGTGAATTATTAATTGTGCACTAACCCTCTAATGAGTTTGCTTGAAGTTTGGTGTGAAGGAAGTTTTCAAGGGTCAAGAGAGGAGAATGATATACTATGATCAAGAGGAGTGAAAGCTCTAAGCTTGGGGATGCCCCCGTGGTTCACCCCTGCATATTTTAAGAAGACTCAAGCGTCTAAGCTTGGGGATGCCCAAGGCATCCCCTTCTTCATCGACAACATCATCAGGTTCCTCCCCTGAAACTATATTTTTATTCAATCACATCTTGTGTTCTTTACTTGGAGCGTCGGTTTGTTTTTGTTTTTGTTTTTGTTTGAATAAAATGGATCCTAGCATTCACTTTGTGGGAGAGAGACACGCTCCGCTGTTGCATATGGACAAATATGTCCTTAGGCTTTACTCATAATGTTCATGGCGAAGTTTCTTCTTCGTTAAATTGTTATATGGTTGGAATTGGAAAATGCTACATGTAGTAATTCTAAAATGTCTTGGATAATGTGATACTTGGCAATTGTTGTGCTCATGTTTAAGCTCTTGCATCATATGCTTTGCACCCATTAATGAAGAAATACATAGAGCTTGCTAAAATTTGATTTGCATATTTGGTCTCTCTAAGGTCTAGATAATATCTAGTATTGAGTTTTGAACAACAAGAAAGACGGTGTAGAGTCTTATAATGTTTACAATATGTCTTTTATGTGAGTTTTGCTGCACCTGTTCATCCTTGAGTTTGCTTCAAATAACCTTGCTAGCCTAAACCTTGTATCGAGAGGTAATACTTCTCATGCATTGATGTCTACGGGAGCTTCTATTCTTGCCATTTGTGCCTCCAAGAGCAGAGGTTTGTAGAACAGTAGCAAGTTTCCCTTAAGTGGATTACCCAAGGTTTATCGAACTCAGGGAGGAAGAGGTCAAAGATATCCCTCTCAAGCAACCCTGTAATCACAAAGCAAGAAGTCTCTTGTGTCCCCAACACACCAAATACACTTGTCAGATGTATAGGTGTACTAGTTCGGCGAAGAGATAGTGAAATACAAGTAATATGGATGTATATGAGTGGTAATAGCAATCTGAATAAAATATGGCAGCGAGTAAACATGCAGCAAAACAGTAAACAAACGGAGATTCGATGCTTGGAAGCAAGGCCTAGGGATCCTGCTTTCACTAGTGGACACTCTCAACAATGATCACATAATAGGACTACTCTACACTCTTTTGTTGGATGATGAACGCATTGCGTAGGATTACACGAACCCTCAATGCCGGAGTTAACAAGCTCCACAATGCAATGTTCATATTTAAATAACCTTAGAGTGCAAGATAGATCAACATAATTACACCAAGAACTAACATAGCATGCACACTATCACCATCATGCATATGTAGGAGGAATAATACACATCAATACCATCATAGCAATAGTTAACTTCGCAATCTACAAGAGATCATGATCATAGCCTATGCCAAGTACTCACACGGTGCACACACTATCACCTTTACACACATGGAGGAGGAATAGAGTACTTTAATAACATCACTAGAGTAGCACATAGACGATATTCAACTAGATCACATAAAGAGAGAGATGAACCACATAGCTACAGCGGAGCCCTCAGCCCCGGGGGTGAATTACTCCCTCCTCATCATGGAGACAGCGATGGCGGTGAAGATGGCGATGGAGACGGCGGTGGAGATGACTCCGGGGGCAATTCCCCGTCCGGCAGGGTGCCGGAACAGAGACTTCTGTCCCCCGAATCTTGATTTCGCGATGGCGGCGGCTCTGGAAGGTTTTCTCGTCTCTCCGTATCGGTGTTTTTAGGTCAGGGACGACTAAATAGGCGAAGAGAGGGAGTCGGAGGGGCCACGGGGTGCCCAGACCACAGGGGGGCGCGCCCGGCCCGCGCCGGGGTGTGGTGTGGGGCCCCCCTGGCTCCCCTCTCGTCCCTCTCCGGTGCTCTGGAAGCTTCCGGGAATTATAAGGTCTTCGGTCTTTATTTCGTCCGATTCCGAAAATATTTCTTTACTATGATTTCTGAAACCAAAAACAGCAGAAAACAGCAACTGGCCTTTCGGCATCTCGTCAATAGGTTAGTTCCGGAAAACGCATAATAATGACATATAATGTGTATAAAACATGTAGATATCATCAATAAAGTGGCATGGAACATAAGAAATTATCGATACGACGGAGATGTATCAGCATCCCCAAGCTTAGTTCTGCTCGTCCCGAGCAGGTAAAACGATAACAAAGATAATTTCTGAAGTGACATGCCATCATAACCTTGATCATACTATTGTAAAGCACATGAGATAAATGCAGAGATTCGAAGCAATGATGAAGATAATGAGTAAACAAATGAATCATATAACAAAGACTTTTCATGAATAATACTTTCAAGACAAGCATCAATGAGTCTTGCATAAGAGTTAACTCATAAGCAATAAATTCTTAGTAGAAAGCTTTGAAACAACACAAAGGAAGATATAAGTTTCAGCGGTTGCTTTCAACTTTAACATGTATATCTCATGGATAATTGTCAACACAAAGTAATATAACAAGTGCAATAGGTAAACATGTAAGAATCAATGCACACAGTTCACACAAGTGTTTGCTTCTTAAGGTGGAGGGAGATAGGTAAACTGACTCAACAATAAAAGTAAAAGAATGGTCCTTCAAAGAGGAAAGCATCGATTGCTGTATTTGTGCTAGAGCTTTTATTTTGAAAACATATAGAGAGCATAAAAGTAAAGTTTTGAGGAGTGTTTGTTGTTGTCAACGAATGGTAGCGGGTACTCTAACCCCCTTGCCAAACAAACCTTCAAAGAGCGGCTCCCATTTTATTTTATTTTTGGGTGGCACTCCTTCCAACCTTTCTTTCACAAACCATGGCTAACCGAATCCTCGGGTGCCTGCCAACAATCTCATACCACGAAGGAGTGCCTTTTAATTTTAGTTTTATTATGATGACACTCCTCCCCACCTTTGCTTTCTCAAGCCATGGCTAACCGAATCCTTCGGGTGCCGTCCAACAATCACATACCATGGAGGAGTGTCTATTTTTGTTAATTAATTTGGGACTGGGAATCCCATTGCCAGCTCTTTTTGCAAAATTATTGGATAAGCGGATGAAGCCACTAGTCCATTGGTGAAAGTTGCCCAACAAGATTGAAAGATAAACACCACATACTTCCTCATGAGCTATAAAACATTGACACAAATCAGAGGTGATAAATTTTGAATGGTTTAAAGGTAGCACTCAAGCAATTTACTTTGGAATGGCGGAGAAATACCATGTAGTAGGTAGGTATGGTGGACACAAATGGCATGAATATTGGCTCAAGTATTTGGATGCATGAGAAGTATTCCCTCTCGATACAAGGTTTAGGCTAGCAAGGTTATTTGAAGCAAACTCAAGTATGAAATGGTGCAGCAAGACTCACATATAAACATATTGTAAGCATTATAAGACTTTACATCGTCTCCTTGTTGTTCAAACACCTCAACCAGAAAATATCTAGACTTAGAGAGACCAATCATGCAAACCAAATTTTAACAAGCTCTATGTAATTATTCATTAATGGGTACAAGGTACATGATGCAAGAGCTTAAACAAGATCTATATGAGCACAACAATTGCCAAGTTTCACATTATTCAAGACATTATACCAATTACTACATGTAGCATTTCCCGTTTCCAACCATATAACAATTAACGAAGCAGTTTCAACCTTCGCCATGAAAATTAAAAGCTAAGAACACATGTGTTCATACGAACCAGCGGAGCGTGTCTCTCTCCCAAACAATCATTTATTCAAACAAAAACAAAAACAAAAGCATACAGACGCTCCAAGTAAAGTATATAAGATGTGACAGAATAAAAATATAGTTTCAAGAGAAGGAACCTGATACTTTGTCGATGAAGAAGGGGATGCCTTGGGCATCCCCAAGCTTAGATGCTTGAGTCTTCTTGAAATATGCAGGGATGAACCACCGGGGCATCCCCAAGCTTAGACTTTTCGTTCTTCTTGATCGTAGTATATCATCCTCCTCTCTTGACCCTTGAAAACTTCCTTCACACCAAACTTCAAGCAAACTCATTAGAGGGTTAGTGCATAATCAAAAATTCACATGTTCAGAGGTGACACAAACATTCTTTTCACTTCTGGACATTGCATAAAGCTACTGGACATTAATGGATCAAAGAAATGAATCCAACATAGCAAAAGAGGCAATGCGAAATAAAAGGCAGAATCTGTCAAAAACAGAACAGTCCGTAAAGACGAATTTAAAGCTGGCACCAGACTTGCTCAAATGGAAAAACTAAAAACTAATGAAAGTTGCGTACATATCTGAGGATCACGCTCGTAAATTGGCAGATTTTTTCGAATTTTCTACAGAAAACTGTGCCCAGATTCGTGACAGACAGCAATGCTGTTTCTGCGCAGCGATCCCAAATATAACATCAACTTTGGCATAGAAACTTTACTTGGCACAAAAACATGATAAGGAGAGGTTGCTACAGTAGTAAACAACTTCCAAGACACAAATATAAAACAAAGTACTGTAGCAAAATAACACATGGGTTATCTCCCAAGAAGTTCTTTCTTTATAGCCATTAAGATGGGCTCAGCAATTTTGGTGATGCACCCGCAAGAAATAGTATTTGAAGCAAAAGAGAGCTTCAAGAGGCAATTCAAAACACATTTAAGCCTAACATGCTTCCTATGCAGAAGAATCTTATACACAAATGAATTCATGAAGAGCAAAGTGACAAGCATAAGAGGATAAAACACGAGTAACTTAAAGATTCTCAACATAAAGAGGGGAAACTTAATATTATTAAGATGCATATAACCATATTTCCCTCTCTCATAATAACTTTCAGTAGCATCATTGATGAAATCCACAATATACCCGTCACTTAAAACATTCTTATCATGGTTCATATGCATAGAAGTATCATTAATTTTGGCATAAGAAGAGTTATTCTCATTAATAGTAATTGGAGCAAGATTATTATCAAGAATTTGAACATGGTAAACAAGTTGCATACTAAGGGAATGGTTTTTAGCAAGCCCATCATAACTATGACAAGTTTCATAAGGATAATTGTAACATGTGTCATATACATCTCTATAGCAATTATCTAAACCAGAATATGTAATATCATCATTTTCACTAAAAGTAGAAGTCTCAAATATAGGATCTTCAAGCACAACATCCCCAAGCTTAGGGCTTTCAATATCATCGTTTAAGGGGACATGAATAATGCTATCATCATTACTTTCATAATCAGTACCAAAGAGATTTCCAATATCAAAGGTAGTGTGCTCATTCAAATCATGATCGCTAATGTATGTAAAGGGCATAGGAAGATCATCGTATTCAGATTCATTATCACAATAATCATTAGGAGCAACATACTTACGGTTACCTAGCGTTATCTCGTTCACGCGGGGATACGCCGTTACCTCTTTCTTTTTATTCTCCTTCTTCTTCTTCTTCGTTCCCTTCTTCTTCTTCTTCTTCTTCTCTTCCTTCTCCTCATTCCCTTCTTTAGGAGGAAGAGGCTTGAAGGGTGGCTTGTCCGCATAACCTGATTTACTTTTAGAAACAATAGAAGAAACTTGGGAGGATCCCTCCTTTTCATTAATTAGTTGAAAACACACAGCGGTCCTATCATATTTTGGCAAGGTGTCATCTTCTAAAATATTTTGTATGTAAGTATTTGTATGGCTATTATCAATGCAATAAGAAAGACAACCATGCAGGACATCATCAATATCAAGATCGTTAATATTTAACAAAGAAATTTTTCTTGATAACTCTTCACACTTCAAAAATAAGGTAAGTTCATCATGCTGATTAGGAATAATTTCATCATCACAATACAAATTTGCAGCACTCATGGGGTTTGAATTATCATTGGAGGAACATTGAAAATTAAAATGACCAACTCTATGGCAAAGTTCACAAATAAAAGGATAGAGGGCACACACTTTTTCTCCAAGATCATCTAGAGCTCTAGACCACTTTCTAGTTTTTTCATTTCTGTGATGGATACAATATTCATCTTCTATTTGATTAATTCCACAAGGTCTATGTATTCCACAAAAATTAACATGCTTATAGGAAATAGCATTCTTAGGAGTTTGAGCATGCTTATTGCAATCATTAACAACAATGTCATTCTTCATGCAAGCCTCTTTAAAAGGTTCATGATACTTATCAAAATTCTTTTTAGGCAATTCTAAATGAGAAGCAAAGGCTTTATAAAGATTTGCAGCAACTTGAGAGTCAAGACCATAAGTAGCACTCATATTTCGAAATTTATCAGTATTCATAAAAGTTTCAATGCATTCATAATCATAGTTTATACCTGACTCTTTACCTTTGTCGTTCTCCCAATCTTCAGCGTTCTCCTTAATCCGATCAAGAAGGTCCCTTTTAAACTCTTCTTTATTGCTCGTGAATGATCCAGAACAAGTAGTATCCAGCAAGGTCTTATCTTGAAAAGAAAGTCTTGCATAGAAATTATCAATGATGATATTACCTGGAAGCTCATGATTGGGGCATTTGAGCATTAAAGTCTTCAATCTCTCCCATGCTTGGGCAATACTCTCTCCATCATGAGGCCAAAAATTATATATATGGTTTCGATCTTTGTGAATTTCACTTGGAGGATAGAACTTGGAATAAAATAGAGGCACAATATCCTTCCAATCAAGAGAGCGCCCGTCCTTCAATAGTTTATACCAATGCGCCGCTTCACCAGATAGCGACATAACAAATAATTTCTTTCTAACTTCATCCATTGAAATACCTGCACACTTGAATAACCCGCATAATTCATGCAAAAACAGTAAATGATTCCTAGGATTGACAGTTCCATCCCCTTCATAGCGGTTATCCATAACACGTTCAATAATTTTCATAGGTATTTTATACGGAATACTTTCAGCAGGTGGATTTAAAATATCAGAAGCATCATTAAAGTTATCGCATATGGGAGATAAAGCATTATCAGAACAAAATATTTCTTCCAAAGCGGAGGAGCTAAAAAGATTATTTTTATGTAAACCAGCTTCCCCAAGCTTAGACTTCTTCATAGCATTAGCAGTAATTGCATTCATACTAATAACATTGCTACTATCATGTAAATAAGGTTCCATAGGTTTTTTAATTTTTGTATCAAACCATCCATGTCTTAAATCAGGAAATAGAATAAGAAGCTCTTTGTTGTCCATTATGCCTAACTAGTGTAAACAAGAAACAAAAAGATGTAATTGCAGAGTCTAAAGGAAATAGCTTCGAGCACACACACAATGGCGCCAGAAAAGTACTTTACCTGGACCGGAGTATGAGTGCCTTTTACCTTTCCTCCCCGGCAACGGCGCCAGAAAAGTGCTTGATGTCTACGGGAGCTTCTATTCTTGTAGACAGTGTTGGGCCTCCAAGAGCAGAGGTTTGTAGAACAGTAGCAAGTTTCCCTTAAGTGGATTACCCAAGGTTTATCGAACTCAGGGAGGAAGAGGTCAAAGATATCCCTCTCAAGCAACCCTGTAATCACAAAGCAAGAAGTCTCTTGTGTCCCCAACACACCAAATACACTTGTCAGGTGTATAGGTGTACTAGTTCGGCGAAGAGATAGTGAAATACAAGTAATATGGATGTATATGAGTGGTAATAGCAATCTGAATAAAATATGGCAGCGAGTAAACATGCAGCAAAACAGTAAACAAACGGAGATTCGATGCTTGGAAGCAAGGCCTAGGGATCCTGCTTTCACTAGTGGACACTCTCAACAATGATCACATAATAGGACTACTCTACACTCTTTTGTTGGATGATGAACGCATTGCGTAGGATTACACGAACCCTCAATGCCGGAGTTAACAAGCTCCACAATGCAATGTTCATATTTAAATAACCTTAGAGTGCAAGATAGATCAACATAATTACACCAAGAACTAACATAGCATGCACACTATCACCATCATGCATATGTAGGAGGAATAATACACATCAATACCATCATAGCAATAGTTAACTTCGCAATCTACAAGAGATCATGATCATAGCCTATGCCAAGTACTCACACGGTGCACACACTATCACCTTTACACACATGGAGGAGGAATAGAGTACTTTAATAACATCACTAGAGTAGCACATAGACGATATTCAACTAGATCACATAAAGAGAGAGATGAACCACATAGCTACAGCGGAGCCCTCAGCCCCGGGGGTGAATTACTCCCTCCTCATCATGGAGACAGCGATGGCGGTGAAGATGGCGGTGGAGACGGCGGTGGAGATGACTCCGGGGGCAATTCCCCGTCCGGCAGGGTGCCGGAACAGAGACTTCTGTCCCCCGAATCTTGATTTCGCGATGGCGGCGGCTCTGGAAGGTTTTCTCGCGTCTCGTCTCCCGTATTGGTGTTTTTAGGTCAGGGACGAATAAATAGGCGAAGATAGGGAGTCGGAGGGGCCACGGTGCCCACCACGGGGCGCGCCCCCTGGCCCGCGCCGGGGTGTGGTGTGGGGCCCCCCTGGCTCCCCTCTCGTCCCTCTCCGGTGCTCTGGAAGCTTCCGGGAATTATAAGGTCTTCGGTCTTTATTTCGTCCGATTCCGAAAATATTTCTTTACTATGATTTCTGAAACCAAAAACAGCAGAAAACAGCAACTGGCCTTTCGGCATCTCGTCAATAGGTTAGTTCCGGAAAACGCATAATAATGACATATAATGTGTATAAAACATGTAGATATCATCAATAAAGTGGCATGGAACATAAGAAATTATCGATACGTCTCATGCATCCAAAATCCTTGAGCCAACCACTATGCCATTTGTGTCCACCATACCTACCTACTACATGGTATTTCTCCGCCATTCCAAAGTAAATTGCTTGAGTGCTACCTTTAAAATTCCATCATCCACCTTTGCAATATATAGCTCATGGGACAAAATAGCCTTAAAAACTATCGTAGTATTGAATATGTACTTATGCACTTTATCTTTTATTAAGTTGCTTGTTGTGCGATAACCATGCTTCTGGGGAACGCCATCAACTATTGTTGAATATCATGTGAGTTGCTATGCATGTCCGTCTTGTCTGAAGGATCTATCATTTTAGTGGTTGGAGCATGCAAAATTGTTAGAGAAGAACATTGGGCCGCTAACTAAAGCCATGAATCATGGTTGAAGTTTCAGTTTTGGACATATATCCTCAATCTCATATGAGAATAATAATCATTGCTACATGCTTATGCATTTAAGAGGAGTCCATTATCTGTTGTCCATGTTGTCCCGGTATGGATGTCTAAGTTGAGAATAATCAAAAGCGAGAAATCCAAAATGCGAGCTTTCTCCTTAGACCTTTGTACAGGCGGCATGGAGGTACCCCTTTGTGACACTTGGTTGAAACATGGCATGCAAAGATCCGGTAGTCCAAGCTAAGTAGGACAAGGTGCGGGCACTATTAGTATACTATGCATGAGGCTTGCAACTTGTAAGATATAATTTACATAACTCATATGCTCTATTACTACCGTTGACAAAATTGTTTCATGTTTTCAAAATAAAAGCTCTAGCACAAATACAGCAATCGATGCTTTCCTCTTTGAAGGACCATTCTTTTACTTTTATTGTTGAGTCAGTTTACCTACCTCCCTCCACCTTAAGAAGCAAACACTTGTGTGAACTGTGCATTGATTCCTACATACTTGCATATTGCACTTGTTATATTACTTTATGTTGACAATATCCATGAGATATACATGTTATAAGTTGAAAGCAACCACTGAAACTTAATCTTCCTTTGTGTTGCTTCAACACCTTTACTTTGATTTATTGCTTTATGAGTTAACTCTTATGCAAGACTTATTGATGCTTGTCTTGAAGTACTATTCATGAAAAGTCTTTGCCATATGATTCACTTGTTTACTCATGTCATTACCTTTGTTTTGATCGCTGCATTCATTACATATGTTTACAAATAGTATGATCAAGATTATGATGGCATGTCACTTCAGAAATTATCTTTGTTATCGTTTTACCTTCGGGACGACAAAACTAAGCTTGGGGATGCTGATACGTCTCCAACGTATCGATAATTTCTTATGTTCCATGCTACTTTATTGATGATACCTACATGTTTTATGCACATTATATGTCATATTTATGCATTTTCTGGAACTAACCTATTAACAAGATGCCGAAGAGCCAGTTGCTGTTTTCTGCTGTTTTTGGTTTCAGAAATCCTAGTAAGGAAATATTCTCGGAATTGGACGAAATCTTCGCCCAGGGTCCTATTTTTGCACGAGCTTCCAGAAGACCGAAGAGGGAAGGAAGTGGGGCCACGAGGCGCCGTCACCATAGGGCGGCGCGGCCCTGGCCGCGCCGACCTATGGTGTGGGGCCCTCGTGTGGCCCCCGCGTTGCCCTTCCGCCTACTTAAAGCCTCCGTCGCGAAGTACGAGAGCCACGACGGAAAACCTTCCAGAGACGCCGCCGCCGCGAATCCCATCTCGGGGATTCAGGAGATCGCCTCCGGCACCCTGCCGGAGAGGGGATTCATCTCCCGGAGGACTCTTCATCGCCATGATCGCCTCCGGAGTGATGAGTGAGTAGTTCACCCCTGGACCATGGGTCCATAGCGTAGCTAGATGGTCGTCTTCTCCTTGTTGTGCTTCATTGTTGGATCTTGTGAGCTGCCTAACATGATCAAGATCATCTATCTGTAATACTATATGTTGTGTTTGTCGGGATCCGATGGATAGAGAATACTATGTTATGGTGATTATCAATCTATTGTTTATGTGTTGTTTATGATCTTGCATGCTCTCCGTTATTAGTAGAGGCTCGGCCAAGTTTTTGCTCTTAACTCCAAGAGGGAGTATTTATGCTCGATAGTGGGTTCATGCCTTCATTGACACCTGGGACAGTGACAGAAAGTTCTAAGGTTGTGATGTGTTGTTGCCACTAGGGATAAAACATTGATGCTATGTCTAAGGATGTAGTTGTCGATTACATTACGCACCATACTTAATGCAATTGTCTGTTGCTTAGCAACTTAATACTGAATGGGGTTCGGATGATAACCTGAAGGTGGACTTTTTAGGCATAGATGCAGTTGGATGGCGGTCTATGTACTTTGTCGTAATGCCCAATTAAATCTCACTATATTTATCATATCATGTATATGCATTGTTATGCCTTTCTCTATTTGTCAATTGCCCGACTGTAATTTGTTCACCCAACATGCTTTTATCTTATGGAGAGACACCTAGTGAACTGTGGACCCGGTCCTATTCTTTACATAGCATACAATCTACTGCAATTGTGTTTTACTGTTTTCTTGCAAACAATCATCTTCCACTCGATACGTTTAATCCTTTGTTACAGCAAGCGGTGAGATTGACAACCTCACTGTTTCGTTGGGACAAAGTACTTTGGTTTTGTTGTGCAGATTCCACGTTGGCGCCGGAATCCCTGTTGTTGCGCGCATCACATTTCGCCACCATCAACCTTCAACGTGCTTCTTGGCTCCTCCTAGTTCGATTAAACCTTGGTTTCTTTCTGAGGGAAAACTTGCCACTTGTGCGCATCATACCTTCCTCTTGGGGTTCCCAACGGACGTGTACATCTACGCGCATCAGGCATGCCCAAGGCATCCCCTTCTTCATCGACAACATCATCAGGTTCCTCCCCTGAAACTATATTTTTATTCAGTCACATCTTGTGTTCTTTACTTGGAGCGTCGGTTTGTTTTTGTTTTTGTTTTTGTTTGAATAAAATGGATCCTAGCATTCACTTTGTGGGAGAGAGACACGCTCCGCTGTTGCATATGGACAAATATGTCCTTAGGCTTTACTCATAATGTTCAAGGCGAAGTTTCTTCTTCGTTAAATTGTTATATGGTTGGAATTGGAAAATGCTACATGTAGTAATTCTAAAAATGTCTTGGATAATGTGATACTTGGCAATTGTTGTGCTCATGTTTAAGCTCTTGCATCATATACTTTGCACCCATTAATGAAGAAATACATAGAGCTTGCTAAAATTTGATTTGCATATTTGGTCTCTCTAAGGTCTAGATAATTCTAGTATTGAGTTTTGAACAACAAGGAAGACGGTGTAGAGTCTTATAATGTTTACAATATGTCTTTTATGTGAGTTTTGCTGCACCGGTTCATCCTTGAGTTTGCTTCAAATAACCTTGCTAGCCTAAACCTTGTATCGAGAGGGAATACTTCTCATGCATCCAAAATCCTTGAGCCAACTACTATGCCATTTGTGTCCACCATACCTACCTACTACATGGTATTTCTCCGCCATTCCAAAGTAAATTGCTTGAGTGCTACCTTTAAAATTCCATCATTCGCCTTTGCAATATATAGCTCATGGGACAAAATAGCCTTAAAAACTATCGTGGTATTGAATATGTACTTATGCACTTTATCTTTTATTAAGTTGCTTGTTGTGCGATAACCATGCTTCTGGGGAACGCCATCAACTATTCTTTGTTGAATATCATGTGAGTTGCTATGCATGTCCGTCTTGTCTGAAGGATCTATCACCTTAATGATTGGAGCATGCAAATTGTTAGAGAAGAACATTGGGCCGCTAACTAAAGCCATGAATCATGGTTGAAGTTTCAGTTTTGGACATATATCCTCAATCTCATATGAGAATAATAATTGTTGCTACATGCTTATGCATTAAAGAGGAGTCCATTATCTGTTGTCCATGTTGTCCCGGTATGGATGTCTAAGTTGAGAATAATCAAAAGCGAGAAATCCAAAATGCGAGCTTTCTCCTTAGACCTTTGTACATGGAGGTACCCCTTTGTGACACTTGGTTGAAACATGGCATTGCAAAGATCCGGTAGTCCAAGCTAAGTAGGACAAGGTGCGGGCACTATTAGTATACTATGCATGAGGCTTGCAACTTGTAAGATATAATTTACATAACTCATATGCTTTATTACTACCGTTGACAAAATTGTTTCATGTTTTCAAAATAAAAGCTCTAGCACAAATATAGCAATCGATGCTTTCCTCTTCGAAGGACCATTCTTTTACTTTTATTGTTGAGTCAGTTTACCTATCTCCCTCCACCTTAAGAAGCAAACACTTGTGTGAACTGTGCATTGATTTCTACATACTTGCATATTGCACTTGTTATATTACTTTATGTTGACAATATCCATGAGATATACATGTTATAAGTTGAAAGCAACCGCTGAAACTTAATCTTCCTTTGTGTTGCTTCAACACCTTTACTTTGATTTATTGCTTTATGAGTTAACTCTTATGCAAGACTTATTGATGCTTGTCTTGAAGTACTATTCATGAAAAGTCTTTGCTTTATGATTCACTTGTTTACTCATGTCATTACCATTGTTTTGATCGCTGCATTCATTACATATGTTTACAAATAGTATGATCAAGATTATGATGGCATGTCACTTCAGAAATTATCTTTGTTATCGTTTTACCTGCTCGGGACGAGCAGAACTAAGCTTGGGGATGCTTGATACGTCTCCAACGTATCGATAATTTCTTATGTTCCATGCTACTTTATTGATGATACCTACATGTTTTATGCACATTATATGTCGTATTTACGCATTTTCTGGAACTAACCTATTAACAAGATGCCGAAGAGCCAGTTGTTGTTTTGCTGTTTTTGGTTTCAGAAATCCTAGTAACGAAATATTCTCGGAATTGGACGAAATCACCGCCCAGGGTCCTATTTTTGCACGAAGCTCGAAGACCGAAGAGGAAGTGGGGCCACGAGGTGGCCCAGACGACAGGCGGCGCGCCGTGGCGCGCGGCCTGTCCTAGGCCCTCGTGCCGCCTCTTGACCTGCCCTTTCGCCTACTTATAGCCTCCGTCGCAAAGCCCCCGCACCGAGAGCCACGATACGGAAAACCTTCCGAGACGCCGCCGCCGCGAATCCCATCTCGGGGATTCGGAGATCGCCTCCGGCACCCCGCCGGAGGGGATTCATCTCCCGGAGGACTCTACATCGCCATGATCGCCTCCGGAGTGATGAGTGAGTAGTTCACCCCTGGACTATGGGTCCATAGCAGTAGCTAGATGGTCGTCTTCTCCTAATTGTGCTTCATTGTTGGATCTTGTGAGCTGCCTAACATGATCAAGATCATCTATCTGTAATACTATATGTTGTGTTTGTCGGGATCCGATGGATAGAGAATACTATGTTATGGTGATTATCAATCTATTGTTTATGTGTTGTTTATGATCTTGCATGCTCTCCGTTATTAGTAGAGGCTCTGGCCAAGTTTTTGCTCTTAACTCCAAGAGGGAGTATTTATGCTCGATAGTGGGTTCATGCCTTCATTGACACCTGGGACAGTGACAGAAAGTTCTAAGGTTGTGATGTGCTGTTGCCACTAGGGATAAAACATTGATTCTATGTCTAAGGATGTAGTTGTCGATTACATTACGCACCATACTTAATGCAATTGTCTGTTGCTTTGCAACTTAATACTGAAAGGGGTTCGGATGATAACCTGAAGGTGGACTTTTTAGGCATAGATGCAGTTGGATGGCGGTCTATGTACTTTGTCGTAATGCCCGGATTAAATCTCACTATATTTATCATATCATGTACATGCATTGTTATGCCCTTCTCTATTTTGTCAATTGCCCACGTAATTTGTTCACCCAACATGCTTTTATCTTATGGGAGAGACACCTCTAGTGAACTGTGGACCCGGTCCTATTCTTTACATCGCATACAATCTACTGCAATACTTGTTTTACTGTTTTCTTGCAAACAATCATCTTCCACACAATACGGTTAATCCTTTGTTACAGACAGCCGGTGAGATTGACAACCTCACTGTTTCGTTGGGGCAAAGTACTTTGGTTTTGTTGTGCAGGTTCCACGTTGGCGCCGGAATCCCTGTTGTTGCGCCGCATCACATTTCGCCACCATCAACCTTCAACGTGCTTCTTGACTCCTCTGGTCCGATTAAACCTTGGTTTCTTTCTGAGGGAAAACTTGCCACTGTGCGCATCATACCTTCCTCTTGGGGTTCCCAACGGACGTGTACATCTACGCGCATCAGGGGGTTTCGACATCGTCTTCACAACCGTCATCGCCATGCCCATTGATGAGGGATCACCTCGGCAATGCCTACGTATTGTAGACTAGGGTTTCGGGAGAGAGCGACGATGGAGATTCCGGGGACGAGATTAGGCACACGACGTACCCAGCTTCGGGTCCCCTCGGTGGAGGATCCCTACGTGCTGCTAGCAATCTACTATATGATCATAGATGTGTTTACAGGGTGCCGCCATAGGCGGAGCTATGTTGTCTATCTCTTGTCCCCTCTGTCTATATCTTGGCCTCCTTATTTCGGGTGCCCTGGCTAGCTTTATATATGCAACCAGCCTAGGGTTTTACAAGAGTCCTAGTCGACTACTTCTTCGGGTTGCCTTGTTGGGCCTTCTCCATATTGGGTCTTCTCCATATTGGGCCGAGCCAATCTAGGTATACCAATAATGGGTACCCGAAGGGTATACCCATGTCAGTAGCCCCCGAGTGTCTAGGGAAGTCGAAGACTTGCGTAGAGACTCCAAGCATAATCATCTCCGAAGTCCAAGAAATACGAGGCGAGGTCCATGTCGAAGATCATGTGTAGCGTAGATGATGTCTTGAAATTATTTTTCTATCGGGTGCGCGGCAGCGCTCCCGATGGGAGTAGTCTATGGGCAAATGCTTGCATTTGGGCATAGACTCAAGTTGTACTACTCGATGAAGAACTTAACTATATTTCTGGAGGACTTGATGAAATCCATGTGCTCCCGATGGGAGTAGGCTCCACTCGAGTCGTAGAATCGAGTTGAGTCTACAAACATTGTTCGTAGATGTTGTCGAAGTTATCTTTCTATCGGGTGCGCGCCAGCGCTCCCGATGGGAGTAGCCCCCGAGGCTACAGCCAAGTGTTTGCACTTGGGTGTAGGCTCAACTTGCTTTTAATCGACACCACAATTTTTCCTCTTTCTTGTATCTTATCGGGAGGGTGAACAATACTCTCGATAAGAGTAGCCCCCGAGCCTATGGGCAGGTGCTTGCACCTAGGCATAGGCTCAAGTTGTACTACTCGATAAAGAACTTTACTATATTTCTGGGCGCAGCCCCTCTTTTTATCGACTCCAAGCCGTTGCTATCCATATCTATATTGTACAGGGATAATGGTAGTTGGGGCTAGTTCATCTGACGGATCAGGTACTAGTTAACTGCTCTAGTGGCAATCCGCAAAAACCTACTTCAAGATCACGTCCCTGGACATGATCTCGGGATACTGGTGTAAACTTCGACAGGTGCCGCTTAAGGTCTTACCATTCTGTCGAGTCCCAGTCATATTTTATCGGGTACCTAACGCGTCCGTTAGGATTTTTCTTCGTATCTGTTGATACGGAAAAAAGTAGCAAACCGCCGTCAGAGACGGTGCCACGCCGCTCAGAACGGATCTGGGGTCTTACCTTCGCAAAGTTTTGCGGCATTCAGAGATTATTCGCGACTTTTAGCGCTCTGAGAATATATTGTCGAGTGCCTTGTTCGGCTGATGCAATGACCCATTTTGCGGGCTCTTCTATATTTTCTCGGGTGTAATGAGACAGCCGAATATATTGGATTCTTCTATATTGTCGGGTTCATCACCGATGCTCTTGCTTGGAAGAATATGACGAGTCAATGGACCCGAAGATTTGTCCATCTCTTTTTTTTCTCCTTGATGAAAATTTTGTCGAGTTCTTTCTTGAAGAAAATTTCTTCGGGTCCTCTTTGACGACAATTCTTCGAGTCCTCCCTGAGGACAATTCTTCGGGTCCTCTTTGAAGATAATTCTTCGAGACCTCCTTGAAGATAATTTTTCGGGACCTCCTTGAAGATAATTCTTCGACACCTCCTTGAAGATAATTTTTTGGGACCTCTTTGAAGATAATTTTTCGGCAATGACCTTGAAGATAATTTTTCGGCACCTCCTTGAAGATAATTTTTCGACACCTTGATGTCTACGGGTGCTTCTATTCTTGTAGACAGTGTTGGGCCTCCAAGAGCAGAGGTTTGTAGAACAGCAGCAAGTTTCCCTTAAGTGGATTACCCAAGGTTTATCGAACTCGGGGAGGAAGAGGTCAAAGATATCCCTCTCATGCAACCCTGCAACCACAAAGCAAGAAGTCTCTTGTGTCCCCAACACACCTAATAGGTGCACTAGTTCGGCGAAGAGATAGTGAAATACAGGTGGTATAAATAAGTATGAGCAGTAGTACGGCGCCAGAAAATAGCTTGCTGGCGTGCAGTTGATGGTAATAATATTGTAGGAAGTAAACAAGCAGTAGTAACGCAGCAGTAGTAACGCAGTAAACAGTAAACAAGCAGCGATAGCATATTTAGGAACAAGGCCTAGGGAATAGACTTTCACTAGTGGACACTCTCAACTTTGATCACATAACAGAATAGATAAATGCATACTCTACACTCTCTTGTTGGATGATGAACACATTGCGTAGGATTACACGAACCCTCAATGCCGGAGTTAACAAGCTCCACAATTAGATGTTCATATTTAAATAACCTTAGAGTGCAAGAAAGATCAATACTACTAAACCAAGTACTAACATAGCATGCACACTGTCACCTTCACGCCAGTTAGGAGGAATAGATCACATCAATACCATCATAGTAATAGTTAACTTCATAATCTACAAGAGATCATAATCATAGCCTACGCCAAGTACTCACATGGTGCACACACTGTCACCTTTACACACATGGAGGAGGAATAGAGTACTTTAATAACATCACTAGAGTAGCACATAGATGAATAGTGATACAAAACTCATATGAATCTCAATCATGTAAGGCAGCTCATGAGATCATTGTATTGAAGTACATAGGAGAGAGATTAACCACATAGCTACCGGTACAGCCCCGAGCCTCGATGGAGAACTACTCCCTCCTCATGGGAGCAGCAGCGTGATGAAGATGGCGGTGGAGATGGCGGTGTCGATGGAGAAGCCTTCCGGGGGCACTTCCGCTACGGCGGCGTGCGGAACAGAGACTCCTGTCCCCAGATCTTGGCTTCGCGATCGCGGCGGCTCGAAGGTTTCGCGTACCGTGGCTTCTTCCGTAAGGGTTTTCGATACGGGGCTTTATAGGCGGGCAGCCTCGGAGGGTCGAAGGGGTGCCCACCATAGGCTGGCGGCCGGGGCCCAGGCCGCGCCACCTATCATCTGGGCCCACAGGCCCCTCTCGGCGCTCTCGGGTGTTGGATGCTTCCGGGCAAAATAGGAACACGGGCGTTGATTTCGTCCAATTTCGAGAATATTTCATTACTAGGATTTCTGAAACCAAAAACAGCAGAAAAGGAACTGGCACTTCGGCATCTTGTTAATAGGTTAGTTGCGAAAATGCACGAATATGACATAAAGTGTGCATAAAACATGTAGGTATCATCAATAAAGTAGCATGGAACATAAGAAATTATCGATACGTTGGAGACGTATCAACATCCCCAAGCTTAGTTCTGCTCGTCCGAGCAGGTAAAACGATAACAAAGATAATTTCTTAAGTGACATGCCATCATAACCTTGATCATACTATTGTAAGCATATGTAATGAATGCAGCGATCAAAACAATGGTAATGACATGAGTAAACAACTGAATCATAAAGCAAAGACTTTTCATGAATAGTACTTCAAGACAAGCATAAACAAGTCTTGCATAAGAGTTAACTCATAAAGTAATAAATCAAAGTAAAGGTATTGAAGCAACACAAAGGAAGATTAAGTTTCAGCGGTTGCTTTCAACTTATAACATGTATATCTCATGGATATTGTCAACATAAAGTAGTATAACAAGTGCAATATGCAAGTATGTAGGAATCAATGCACAGTTCACACAAGTGTTTGCTTCTTAAGGTGGAGGAGATAGGTGAACTGACTCAACATAAAAGTAAAAGAATGGTCCTTCAAAGAGGAAAGCATCGATTGCTATATTTGTGCTAGAGCTTTGGTTTTGAAAACATAAAGAGAGCATAAAAGTAAAATTTTGAGAGGTGTTTGTTGTTGTCAACGAATGGTAGTGGGCACTCTAACTACCTCATCAACCAGACTTTCAAGAGCGGCTCCCATGAAGGATGTTATCTCTACCAGCAAGGTAGATCATCCCTCTTCTCTTTTGTTTACATGTACTTTAGTTTAGTTTTTCTTTATTTATGGATGACACTCCTCCCAACCTTTTGCTTACACAAGCCATGGCTAACCGAATCCTCGGGTGCCTTCCAACATTCACAAACCATGGAGGAGTGTCTATTTGCAAAATTAAGTTGCTTACTGATGAATCAGAGCAAAACATGTGAAGAGAATTATTAATGAAAGTTAATTAATTGGGGCTGGGAACCCCATTGCCAGCTCTTTTTGCAAAATTATTGGATAAGCGGATGTGCCACTAGTCCATTGTGAAAGTCTGTCAAAAGTAAATGACAAGATCGAAAGATAAAACACCACATACTTCCTCATGAGCTATAAAACATTGACACAAATAAGAGGTGATAAATTTTGAATTATTTAAAGGTAGCACTCAAGCAATTTACTTTGGAATGGCGGAGAAATACCATGTAGTAGGTAGGTATGGTGGACACAAATGGCATAGTGGTTGGCTCAAGGATTTTGGATGCATGAGAAGTATTCCCTCTCGATACAAGGTTTAGGCTAGCAAGGTTTATTTGAAACAAACACAAGGATGAACCGTGCAGCAAAACTCACATAAAAGACATTGTAATTATAAGACTTTACACTTCTACACCATCTTCCTTTGTTCAAACTCAATACTAGAAATTATCTAGACTTTAGAGAGACCAATTATGCAAACCAAATTTTAGCATGCTCTATGTATTTCTTCATTAATGGGTGCAAAGCATATGATGCAAGAGCTTAAACATGAGCACAACAATTGCCAAGTATCACATTATCCAAGACATTTTAGCAATTACTACATGTAGCATTTTCCAATTCCAACCATATAACAATTTAACGAAGATGAAACTTCGCCATGAATATTATGAGCTAAGAACACATGTGTTCATACGAACCAGCGGAGCGTGTCTCTCTCCCACACAAGGATGAACTTATTCAGAGAACTAAGATAACAAAACAAAAATAAAACACACAGACGCTCCAAGTAAAGTACATAAGATGTGATGAATAAAATATAGTTTCGGGGAGGAACCTGATGATGTTGTCGATGAAGAAGGGGATGCCTTGGGCATCCCCAAGCTTAGACGCTTGAGTCTTCTTAAAATATGCAGGGGTGAACCACGGGGCATCCCCAAGCTTAGAGCTTTCACTCCTCTTGATCATAGTATATCATACTCCTCTCTTGACCCTTGAAAACTTCCTTCACACCAAACTTCAAGCAAACTCATTAGAGGGTTAGTGCACAATTAATAATTCACACATTCAGAGGTGACACAAACATTCTTTACACTTCTGGACATTGCATAAAGCTACTGGACATTAATGGATCAAAGAAATGAATCCAACATAGCAAAAGAGGCAATGCGAAATAAAAGGCAGAATCTATCAAAAACAGAACAGTCCGTAAAGACGAATTTAAAGCTGGCACCAGACTTGCTCAAATGGAAAAACTCAAAACTAATGAAAGTTGCGTACATATCTGAGGATCACGCTCGTAAATTGGCAGATTTTTGAATTTTCTACAGAGGCCTGTGCCCAGATTCGTGACAGACAGCAATGCTGTTTCTGCGGCGATCCCAAATATAACATCAACTTTGACATAGAAACTTTACTTGGCACAAAAACATGATAAGGAGAAGTTGCTACAGTAGTAAACAACTTCCAAGACACAAATATAAAACAAAGTACTGTAGTAAAAAAACACATGGGTTATCTCCCAAGAAGTTCTTTCTTTATAGCCATTAAGATGGGCTCAGCAGTTTTAATGATGCTCTCATGAAAATAGAGTTGAAGCAAAAGAGAGCATCAAGAGGCAAATTCAAAACACATTTAAGTCTAACATGCTTCCTATGCATAGGAATCTTGTAAATAAACAAGTTCATGAAGAGCAAAGTAACAAGCATAGGAAGATAAAACAAGTGTAGTTTCAAAAATTTCAGCACATAGAGAGGTGTTTTAGTAACATGAAAATTTTTACAACCATATTTTCCTCTCTCATAATAACTTTCAGTAGCATCATGAGCAAACTCAACAATATAACTATCACATAAAGCATTCTTATCATGAGTCTCATGCATAAAATAATTACTACTCCCAACATAAGCATAGTCATTCTTATTAATTGTAGTGGGAGCAAATTCAACAAAGTAGCTATCAAATATAGGAGGTATATTGTAATCATAATCAAATTTATCCTCCATAACAGGTGGTAACAAAAGACTACTATCATTATAATCATCATAAATGGGAGGCAAAGTATCATCAAAGTAAATTTTCTCCTCAATGCTTGGGGGACTAAAAATATCATGCTCATCAAAACCAGCTTCCCCAAGCTTAGAATTTTCCATATCATTAACAACAATGGTGTTCAAAGCATTCATATTAATATGTTCCATGGGTTTTTAATTTTCGCATCAAACCATCCATGTCTTAAATCAGGAAATAGAATAAAAAGGTCATTGTTGTCCATTATGCCTAACTAGTGTAAACAAGAAACCAAATGTCGCAATTGCAGAGTCTAAAGGAAATAGCTTCGAGCACACACACAATGGCGCAGGAAAAGTACTTTGGAACCGAAGTATGAGTGCCTTTACCTTTCCTCCCGGCGGCCGGAAAAAGTGCTTGATGTCTACGGGTGCTTCTATTCTTGTAGGCAGTGTTGGGCCTCCAAGAGCAGAGGTTTGTAGAACAGCAGCAAGTTTCCCTTAAGTGGATTACCCAAGGTTTATCGAACTCGGGAGGAAGAGGTCAAAGATATCCCTCTCATGCAACCCTGCAACCACAAAGCAAGAAGTCTCTTGTGTCCCCAACACACCTAATAGGTGCACTAGTTCGCGAAGAGATAGTGAAATACGGTGGTATAAATAAGTATGAGTAGTACGGCGCCGAAAATAGCTTGCGGCGTGCAATTGATGGTAATAATATTGTAGGAAGTAAACAAGCAGTAGTAACGCAGCAGTAGTAACGCATAAAACAGTAAACAAGCAGCGATAGCGTATTTAGGAACAAGGCCTAGGGAATAGACTTTCACTAGTGGACACTCTCAACTTTGATCACATAACAGAATAGATAAATGCATACTCTACACTCTCTTGTTGGATGATGAACACATTGCGTAGGATTACACGAACCCTCAATGCCGGAGTTAACAAGCTCCACAATTAGATGTTCATATTTAAATAACCTTAGAGTGCAAGAAAGATCAATACTACTAAACCAAGTACTAACATAGCATGCACACTGTCACCTTCACGCCAGTTAGGAGGAATAGATCACATCAATACCATCATAGTAATAGTTAACTTCATAATCTACAAGAGATCATAATCATAGCCTACGCCAAGTACTCACATGCACACACTGTCACCTTTACACACATGGAGGAGGAATAGAGTACTTTAATAACATCACTAGAGTAGCACATAGATGAATAGTGATACAAAACTCATATGAATCTCAATCATGTAAGGCAGCTCATGAGATCATTGTATTGAAGTACATAGGAGAGAGATTAACCACATAGCTACCGGTACAGCCCCGAGCCTCGATGGAGAACTACTCCCTCCTCATGGGAGCAGCAGCGGTGATGAAGATGGCGGTGGAGATGGCAGCGGTGTCGATGGAGAAGCCTTCCGGGGCACTTCCCCGCTCCGGCGGCGTGCGGAACGAGACTCTGTCCCCAGATCTTGGCTTCGCGATGGCGGCGGCCTGGAAGGTTTCGCGTACCGTGGCTTCTTCCGTAAGGGTTTCGATGGGGGCTTTATATAGGCGGAAGGGCAGCCTCGGAGGGTCGAAGGGTGCCCACACCATAGGCTGGCGCGGCCAGGGCCCAGGCCGCCACCCTATCATCTGGGGCCACAGGGCCCCTCTGCTCTCGGGTGTTCTGGATGCTTCCGGGCAAAATAGGAACCGAGCGTTGATTTCGTCCAATTCCGAGAATATTTCGTTACTAGGATTTCTGAAACCAAGAAAGCAGGAACTGGCACTTCGGCATCTTGTTAATAGGTTAGTTCCAGAAAATGCACGAATATGACATAAAGTGTGCATAAAACATGTAGGTAGCATCAATAAAGTAGCATGGAACATAAGAAATTATCGATACGTTGGAGACGTATCACACCTCCTTGAAGATAATTTTTTGGCACCTCCTTGAAGATAATTTTTCGGGTCCTCCTTGAATAAGATTTCATCGAGTTCTGTCTTGGAAACAATTTCGTCGAGTTCTCTCAAGATTTCGTCGGGTTCCTCCCTGAAGAAGATTCGTCGGGTTCTCTCTTGATTTCGTCGGGTTCTCTCAAGATTTCGTCGGGTTTTCTCTTGAGGATAATTTCTTCGGGTGCGCGGGCAGCGCTCCCGATGGGAGTAGCCCCCGAGGCTATGGTTGGGTGCGCGCATCCGAACATAGGCTCAAAAACTTGCATACTTTTTTAAATTTGCTTTCTCCTGCACAAATAAACAAACTTTTTCTATCTTTTTCCTTGACTCTCTTTTTCGCATGCGGTGTCAGAAACTCAGATTCAATGATATGTAAAGTGAATTTATGCCGCACAGCCCCCAAGTGTCGTGTGCGACAAAAGTAAATAATAATCAACTTTATGTAAATTAAAAAGAAACACTTAGCTTATTGGGCACGACGGAGTCGACGCGCGTGAAATCTCCAAGTGCAGAAGAAGTTGAGCCGAAGTAGAAACCACCAAATAGTGAAAATAGATGCCGCCAAATTATTGTCGAAGAAATAGCCGAGCCCCCAAACGCTGCTGGGATAATGTCATGATTGTTACTTAGGCGCCATTTCGCAATTGTGAGCCGCGGCGAAGTCGTTGTCGAGCCCCCGAGTGTTAGCCATGATGTCGGAAGAAGGCCATTAAGGATGAAATACTGAAGATGAAGTCCGAGATGAAGTACTTGAGATGAATCCATATTAAAGATTACACCATCAAATATGAATCATATATTGAAGATGAATCCGCCGATATCATAGAGGATGAATCCATTGACCCGAAGAATCCATTAATAACCATAAAAGATGAATCCGTTGATATCATAGAGGATGAATCCATTGACCCGAAGAATCCATTAATAACCATAAAAGATGAATCCGTTGATATCATAGAGGATGAATCCATTGAGCCGAAAAAAAAAATCCAGTAATAACCATAGAAGATGAATCCACTTGCCCGAAAATGAGTCGGGTATTATTGTATAAGAGAACCAATAATATCCATATAGATAAATCCGAAGAAAACCAATCCAGTTAACCGAGAACCGAAGAAGATAAATCCACTAAGTCGAAGAAAATAATTCCACCGAGTATATTTGTGGTAACGAAGTAATGGCGTAGCCCCAGAGTATTGGGTGTATTTGCTGTAATGATGTAATAGTGCAACCCCCAAGTATCTGGGTGTAAATAATAATTGAATCTTGAAAGAGGGACACTTAGCTTTTTATCGGCTATGGTGGCGCCGCCATGAAAGGAGGTCGTGCGGTGGACACAGTCGATGTACTCGCGCGACGCCTGGCCGGAAGTAGTAGATGTGGTGGACGCAGTCAATGAAGAGGACGCAACCGATGAAACAGAGACATGCCGCGTTTTATCCGAAAGTTGTTGACCCGGCGGAACGCAGTTGATGAAGTGGATCCGCGACGGGTGAGCCCCCGAGCGTGCGAGTGCAAGTGCACGCGGCAAAGTAATTAGAGTTTGTATTGGAGCGCGGAAGTCTGTACACAAATAACAGCATGAGCAGAAAATATATTTGATCAAATAAATTTTACGGATAGTAAGTGATTGAAAATATAACACCTGATAATTGATGATGAGTCCACGGTCGGCGAATACGCGCTGGAGGGTGTAGTTGTGCTAGAGCCTTCCTCCGTCGAGTTGATTTTGCCTCGTTACCAGTCGGAAAATATGTGGATGTAACTGTGCCAATGTCCATATTTGTTTGTACATGACAGTCTTTGGTTTGGAAACTCCCGTGAGTGATAAACATGAGTTGACCTCTTTTTGTTGGCTTGGAAACTCACGTGGACGTGCTGCGATCGGAGAACTTTTTTTTTCTTTTTTTCTGGAAGTTGCAAACTGATCAGACTCTGGAACACGGGACTAGCAGGGTCTCTTTTTTTCCTTGGCTTCCCGCAGCTTCGATCGCTGTCGCCCTTATGCGCACAGTGCCCAGATTCCGATCGACTCAATGAAACAAATAGGGAAACCGTGTTGTCTTCTGCTGCAACCGTGATGGGCGAGCCGACGGATTCGATGATGAATACTTCCTGGAGATTCCGATGATCGGCGGCGATGCAGATCGCGCTGATCTTTCTGAATGAATTAAGATCCATAGGGTGACGATGAAATCGAACGCGCCAATGCGACTGATCTTGTGCGATCTGACTGGTAATGATCTTGTCGACATTGATGTTGAAGGATCCCGCCCAGATTACAAAATCCAATAGCCGCGTATTTCCACAGACGGCGCCAATTGACGAGGGATCACCTCGGCAATGCCTACATATTGTAGACTAGGGTTTCGGGAGAGAGCGACGATGGAGATTCCAGGGACGAGATTAGGCACACGACGTACCCAGCTTCGGGTCCCCTCGGTGGAGGATCCCTACGTGCTGCTAGCAATCTACTATATGATCATAGATGTGTTTACAGGGTGCCGCCATAGGCGGAGCTATGTTGTCTATCTCTTGTCCCCTCTGTCTATATCTTGGCCTCCTTATTTCGGGTGCCCTGGCTAGCTTTATATATGCAACCAGCCTAGGGTTTTACAAGAGTCCTAGTCGACTACTTCTTCGGGTTGCCTTGTTGGGCCTTCTCCATATTGGGTCTTCTCCATATTGGGCCGAGCCAATCTAGGTATACCAATAATGGGTACCCGAAGGGTATACCCATGTCACCCATCTCCATCAAACATGTGCTCCATCTCCATCACCATATGTGTGTATTTTCCTGTAGGCATGTCAGGTGGATGGGAATTCGATGGTATGGACCATGTAATAAGGTTTAGCAACCAAGATTTGTGGTGTTTGTCTTGTGGATGTTTTAGTATGGATGTTGATGCACTTATGCTATTCTTAATGCTTGCTATTAGGGCTTGAATAACATGACCCAATTCTGAACTTTTATTGCCCATCATATATGAGAGTTTGGGATTTATCTGCGTAGTGTATCACCTATTATACTATTGAACGTGTAAACATATAGTGATGCCCTTGGGAGAACAAGGAGGAGATGGTATAATTTTAAGAGGTTTTGTATTCATGGAGTGTTAATGTATTGTTTCGAGCTACTTGAAAATGTAGAACATAATTACCCGTAGTTCGAAGTTGGCGCCGGTGAAATGGGCGGGTAGAACAATAGATGTTGTGCAAGTACAATTAAATTAGGAACACATGCATACATATGTCTGAACTAGAGTAAAACAACGTGGCACTATATTTGTATTACATGATTGCTCTCATCCACGCAACATCCCGCTGATCACCTCATGCCTATGCTTTTAATCACAAACAGTTACAACTTAAAACATTCCGGTGAAAGCTTGAAATTTACTGATGTATATTACTATTTTACTTTACCACTTTGATCCAACTGTTGCATTCATAACTTAATTTTTAGAATATTGATACACATGTGTGGTTGCGAGTGACATGTAAATTGCTAAAGTCTTATGGGTATTCTTTTGATTCCCTTGTGTTGGGTATTCACACCAAATGGACGGCGAGCTTCAATCATAGGATCTCTTATAGGTGGATCATCTTGATTTTGACTTCGACTTGATCAACCTTGAACCATTTCTTCTTTCTTCATGATGATGATGATGTCTTCAAGTGAACCATGGAAGATCACACAGTCTTCTTCAAGACATGCTTCCAATAGGCTCATTTATCACAAGACCATTCTTTGCATAACAAATGTAACATCTTGTCCATCAATTGATCTTTTTCTTGATCAACTCAAAAACATTTATTTGTATCAATTATCTTGATGCCAAATACTTGATCCATATCATTCTCTTCATGGCATCCTCTCTTGAACCCAACATATGGTCTTCAAGCGAAGCCTATGGAAAATTCCTTCAAGTATAAGTCAATGAAAACATTAGTCCGGAGGGATTGTCATTAATTACTAAAATCACACATGGGGGCTCCATGTCTTTTCACCTAATTCGTTGAGAGATGAAGCTAGGGTGGCAACCCCGGATCAAGGTCAACAATAAAGTTGGGTCATTGGGACGCTTGTGTAGGGAAGATCTACAACCTCAAGCATAGTTCTGGTCCCGCAAGCATGTTTGTGTGCTCTTAGCGACATTATGGTATACTAAGAGACAAGATGTTTTGCAGCTTGGTTGTTGACAATGGAGACATGTGAGGTAGCTTGCTGAACTTTGACGACTTATATTCTTTTGGGTGTTCAACATTTGCAAGCATTTTTGTGTGGGAAAGGAGTTGCAAGCAAAGGCCTTGCCACGAGCGCTTCCGTCGTTGCTCCCCTCCTTTGAGGCACTGTTGGAGAACTCTAATTCATTTCCATTCTCGGATGGTTCGGTTTTGTGGGTGAAAACTCAAGTTTCGGGTCTTCAGAGCTAGCAATGGTGGCACCCATGTCTATTCCGTCTTGGGGGCATTGCCTTGTAGATTAAGTTTTTTCTTATTGCACTAGAATCCTCTTGTGTTAGAGTGGGTGGGCGCGAAGGAAACTGCCTGAAATGGTGAATGTGCCTCGAGGTCACAGCCTTAGAAAGAGATGGATGTAGTCCTATGGGTTAGGATGGCTGCTCGACATGGATTGGGTGGAAATTATGTCTTATCAGAGTGGTGCACTTGTTGACTCGAACGATGCATTGTAGAGGGGGTAGCATGACTTTATGCTGAATCAAATTTTACCAGATGGTTTGTGTAGTGACGGTGGTATGTGGGCGGTTGACATGTGAAGCTTATGTTAGATGTGGCATTGTATCCTGAGGGCCAATAAGGTGCTATGCCGAGGTGCCGAACCGGTAAGGTGGTGTTGGTGGACTGCGCAGTGCTAGGAGGACAACTAGATATCAAGATGGAGGCCTTAAGAGTTCGAGAGCGTTGAGGATGTTGACCACGTGATGTCTGGGAACAAGGTTTCCATAAAGTTGGTGTTGTCGTTTCGGGATGCATTTGGCGTAGGGTCTCGTGGAATGTCTGCTTCTTAACCTATACGGGAGTATTGCAGTTCTGCTCTCTAACGGTGGTGGTAGGTTAACTAGTATCCTCAAAGCAGGTTCCCTATTTGCTTGTGAGCATATGGTTGGTGTGTTAAAAATACTTCAGTCACCTCTTCATCAATGAGCAGCATGGCACATATTGTTTGATTGTGAGTGAGCTTGGGTCTGGATGTATAAGTTTTATTCGCTTGGTTTTCTTATAATTAATAAAGGAAAATCTTCACATTAGTTATGCGAAGAAGTACACACACCTTTTGACTTGGTTAAGAAAGATCTAGTAATACATCAGTTGATTGAACATTAACTAATGTTCCCGATGTTGTGGCATATTTTTCATCCAGTGGCAAAATGTAATATTGTATGTATCTCCTACTAATCTTAGTCAACCTTACAAATTTGAGTATGCATCACTATAAAAACTATTTCACCATGACGTCACATTTTGTTGATCAAATGAATATAATGTAATGTGTGTTGGAAGAGCTGAAACGTATATTAAATCTTACATGGATCGTAAGAAAAAATGATGACACTCAAAGACGAGAAAGGGTGTAGCAAGCAACACAATACTTCGGAGGAGTTGGAAACAACCATAGATTCGGACATTCCAAATAAATCAACCTTGTAAACTACCGAAATCCATGAGCAGGCAAGTTAGATGGATTAATGGCTCTCGATATGGATTGAGAACTAATGTAATCCTTGGTCAACTAAGTATCCGGAAAATCATAAATCCTAACTTTGTATGGTGTGGTTCGCACCCATGTTTTCTTGTAGCCGCTATATTTAGACTAGCCACAATAGAAGTATCATAGGTAGTATCATGCATGCCATATTGGTAAAAATATGATGTGGCACAACAATTAATGAGGAGATACGTGAGAGTGATATCATAGGTAGATACATTATCCTAGAAAACTTGATGGCAAATACACCATGTACATAAATTAAGCTAAGTAATTCATTTGACCGGTTTCCTGTTGAATTATGACCATTTAAGACAGGTCAAACTAGAGATCGATCGGTCAAATGCTATGTTTGAGATATTGGATTTTTTGTTCACGGTGGACTAATTTAAGCTAAGTAATTCATTTGACCGATCGATTCTGTTGAAAAGAATTTTACATCAACTTTTACGATGGGAGAAACTGGACACCAGTGTTCTTGTTCAAGCGGAGTTCACGTGTTTGGCATGATTCTGCATTACAATTCCTTCCTAGCAAATCTAATCCAACGGAGAAAAACCATGCACACGTGCACGCTACAGGCCACACATGCACGCTCATATATCAGGACCGGAACGCTGGTTTTTCAGTGCATTTTTGTCCTGTTTTTTTCAAGATTGCAACAGTGATGATTAAAGCGATCATAACTGGTCCGATCGCGACTGACAGAGGACTGGACTGTAGGCGATGAACTCAGGCTAGCTAACTAGCTTAATCAAGCAATCGTGGATTCGTTAATGATCATCAGAAGTGTGTGTGGCGCGCGCGCGTGTTTGTAGGGCAGGGTTTTAGACTTTCTGTTACGACAAGGCCATCATGGGTTTCCTCTTTTGTCGTCTGTTCAAGATAGGCATCCGTGCTTTTGGACCAGAGACGAAAAAATTCGAAAGAAAATGATTGCAACGTGTTTTTAATTAGTGATGTGATGCCGCATCACAACTCCACTGTTGTTGGTTAGTGCATGGAAAGCAATCGCTTGAGTGCAAGTCATTTCCCTTAAGGGATCATAGAATAGTTTTGAACGATTTAGATGATCTTGGAAGCTAGTCATAGATATGTCCACGTGGTGAGGTGGACATGGTATCTCTTACTCAAGAAAATGTCAATCACTCTTTTTGCTGTATAGCCTAAACCATGCATTTGACAAGTCAAAAATGCAAAAGGGCAAGAAAAATGGAACCTGTCAGACAACCTGGGGCACCAGACCAAGAACGACCCTTTACTATTTTCAAAAAATTTGTAGAACAGATCGTGTTGCAGCAAGGTCGTGGCGATGGTTGCTGCTCTGTTGCAATGGTTCTTTACAGTCTTAGCACAACAACTTCTCGTCTGTGTACTACAACAAGGTATATTTTAACAATTTTTACCCGGCTCTTGCAACTCCAATAAAGATGCATGGGAGGTGGTTCCCGAACCTCTCAACCACGAGGTGTTGCAGGAGGTTCCTGCACCACCAGCCTATTACGCATGGGAGTATGCACCTGCAGCACCTGAGTACCACCCTGGGGCAGGATCTTCTGCCCAGGGGGAATGAGGACGCTCCTTCAGAGTGGGCACAGTGGGGGGAAGCAAGGACCCTACTATGATGATGGATCATATGGTTGGGGGCTGAACCCCGAGTACCCTGGCTACTAGCTTCACCCCAAGCTTGGGGGAGTATGTCTTCTTCCCCTCATCTCCATTGTATATTGTCATGCTAGCTTTGTTTGAGTTGATTGGATTGCGGTTCTTGTTAGTTTACAATTTGGAAAACCTAAAATTATTTTTATTTTAGCCTTAGCCTGTTGTTTTCTTTTAGCAAAAACCCAAAAACCCAAAAAGATTTTCGTTCTTTTGAAAAGAGAGTAACAAATCTGCATGATGTTGCCCACCATTTTATTTTTAATTCTTCACCTGTAACTCCGATTGGCAAATTATAAATTTTCATCAACCACTCAAAAAAATTAGCAAAAAATCTTGTGATGTTTAAGTATGAAAAAACTTGGATACATAGCTGCTGGAATTTGTTAGCATATTTTGATTTTCATCGCTAAAAGTGGCTAGTTGAACTTCCAAATGATCTAAAATGAATGCTATAAATATATATGAATCACAACCACCATGACCCACCATGTTGACATCATTCTATTAAGATTGCTACTATAAGAAATGATGTTTTGAGTGAACCAAGTTAAAATCTCTTAACTCTATATGTGAGCATATTACGCAGGGAGACGAAGAACAACAATGATAAATCAGTATGTGAGGATTGAAGAAATAGGTATGACACCTTTGCTATATTTATGTATGGAATTTAACAATAGCAAATACTTGTGCATAGTTCATCAATACTTGGGGAAGTTATATTAGATGTTTACTATCATTGTGTTCTCCTCGCTATATATGATGCAAATGAGATATTATTGAGGATCATTACTTATACTTGATTGAGAGATAGTAGCTTTAAATAAAAATTTATGCATCCCATTATGCTTGTTATTGCGTACTTGGCACATATTCAATGATGAATAATATTCCTACGTGTCTTTAAAATATGAAGGTTGATGTCTGTGTGATGGTCCAGTCTTTTAAATGGTGAACCTCATTGTTGAAGCATATGCAAGTCTGCTGATAGTATCTTTAGTTGACCAACCAACACCTCCTGCTAGCATTTGAACCAATGAGCCACCACTTAGATAAAGGAAAATAAAAAGGAAAAGGGAAAAGGAAAAGAAAAAAGAAAAAAGAAGAAGAATATAATGAACCCAATGAGTCGGCCATTATGATGACACCAAAGTAAGGGTTAAAACTAAGAAGTGCCCAAAGGTAAATCAAAGAAATGCCTATACACTCCAAAGGGCAAAGACCCCAGCCACTCATATAAGGTGTTAAAGCCAATAAGCAAACAACTATCCCACTTCCACTCTATCATTTGGTCCACTAAAGATACTAGCTACTTACTCATGTATGAGTCTTCTATGGGTGTTTAAGTGTTAAAGGACTCGAAGGATACGACATCCTCCCATTATTTGGTTTGCAATGCAATCATAATGAAATTACTAGTCAACAATTTAAGGAATCAAATGTCTCAAAAACTTGCTCATGGTTCAGTCAAACGCGATGTGAGAATTTTTCTTGTTACTACTATCAATCAATCATGCCCAAGTAGTGTTGCCATATATTATCTGTTTTACACCATGCATAGATAGCAACACACCAACATACTGGATTTTTAGTCACGCTTTGCCATTCATTGATGAATCTATGTATCAAATACTTGCCATGTTAAATTGATTATGCATGCACAGAGCAAAGTTCTTGTCGAAGTATTTTATCGCTTCTGCACTACGTTTGAGTTGTTTGAGGATAAACAACGAGCTAAGCTTGGGGAAGTTCATCATCTCAAATGTATGTACTTTTCCAAGCACTCTACTCAAAGATTTGGTCTAGAATCTCGCCATACTTGCATAAAACTGCTGAATCTAACGTTGTTTTTTTTAGCAAAATTCTTCTTTATGTCTGTTTTCGTAGGAAATAAAATTGGAGAAAAATACCACGGAATTTTTCACAAAAAGAAGAGACCTAGAGCTTTGGATCACTCGAGAGGGCCACGAGACCCAAACGAGCATGGGTGGTGCGCCACCATGGCCTATTTGGCCCTCGAACGTCGCCTCGCCTGCTCCCTTTGCATAATCCCTTATATACACTAAAAATCTACGCTGCCAGGAGGAGGGAGTGTTTCGAGAAATAGAGCGCCGCCGAGAGTACGATCTTCATTTCGAGGGTCAGATTGATCCTGCTCTCCACCCCGAAGAGAGGGATTTCGAGGGCTTCTTCATCATCATCGCCACCAACGTCACCACCAACAACACGGTCTCACTCTCCATCATCATGAGTGAGTAGTTCTCTGTAGGCCTAAGAGGGGATGGGGTTTGGATGACATTGATCATGTAATCATCCATATGTATCGAGATTTGAGGGGTTTGTCTTGAGGATATTCATGTATGAGTGTTGGTACACCTTTGCTATGTTTCATGCTTGTTACTAGGACCCGAGTGACATGATTTCAGTATTGAGGTTGATATTTATCTGCGAGGTGTATTTTTTATTTTTATGTTGAACCTGTGAATCCCTAAGGTGACAGATAGAGAAAAACAAGGGGAATATGTGATAGTTCGAGGATATTGTCTGTTCATGAAACTTTTGTTCCGGGATATTTTAAAGGATATACCTTAATTGCATGTAGTTCCAAGATGGCCCCGGTAAAATGGGCAGGCAGGATAAGAGATGTCGTAAATTATCTTTGTTAGTATGCATATCTATATTTGGATCACACACATATACACAACTAAACTAGAGATGGATGCTACGTTAGTTTCATTACATTATATGATCAATATCATTCATACACACCCCGCTGCTACCTCATGCCTACGCTTTTAGCCACTGAAAATTACATATCACTACTTCTGGTGAAAACATAAATCTGCTGCTATTATTTACTTCTTGTCTTTACTGATTTGAATCAACTATTATAAAATCACCACTGTGAGTTTATTGATATACATGTGTGGTTGAGAGTGGCGTCTCAATTGCGTTCCCCTTGAGTCTAACTATAAATTTGGGCATCGAAGATTTTAGCGATCCCCTATACTCGTGGGCATCACTATGTGGTTTGCAACATTTTCATTGGACGTCGTCTTTGGGGGGTTTACGTGGCAAGTTTTGAAAAGTGTTGTGGAGTGAACGATTCCGGAAAACTCCAGATTTCACCATAATTAGCGGCATCCTTTCCTATTTGTCTGTTTCCTACACAACAAAGTATAAAAAAGAACTTGTGCACTTTTGCAACTATTAATAGGTTAGTACCAATAGATATAATAAAGTTGCATAATAATAATGATTTTCACACAATAAACTACAAAGTTTGCATGGATGTATTTTATATGCATCAGTGAGCTCTGTAATGGCCCCGGAAATACCCATTAGATTTGTTTGTTTCTTTTCTTTTTTCATAATCATGGCATCACGCATATTTTAAAACTCTAAAATTATTTTTATTAAACCCTATTTTATTATAAAATTATTCTCTCTGTTTATCCTAAAATTAGAACCATATTTTCTGCTTATTTTTCTGATAAAAAACTATTTTAAATTGTTTTAAAATAAACAGGAAACAAATAAAAGGAAACAGTTTTAAAATAAAAATAAAAGGGGGGAGAAGCCTCCAGCCGGCAGGCCCAGCACAAGACCCAGCCGGCAGACCACCTTCCCCAGCCCAGCCAACCCCATCCGGGCAACCTTCCGGCCCAAGGCCCACCCCGGCCGGAAACCCTAACCAGCCTCCCTTGGCGGTTTTCCACTTCCACCCCCGCCGCCTGCCTGTTTACAGAAAACCCCCCATCCTTCTTCTTTTCGCGAGTACGCCCTCCCACCTTCAGCCTCGCTCTCTTTTCCCCGACGCCAGGAGACGCTCGTTCGAGCCCGTGTCGCGCAGCTCGCTCCCTCGTCCCCATCGATCTCGGCCACCTCCCGCTCCCGCAGCCCGGCCGCGCGCCTCCTTCTCCGGTGGCCGCCGCTCTCTGTCTGCGCCTCTTCCCGGCGCCGGCCGGCGAGCCCCCGCCCGAGCTCCTCCCCGTCGTCTGCTCTTGTTCCCGAGGCCGCCTGCCTCGTGCGCCTCCTCCCTATCCTCCTCCGTTTGCCCCGCGCAGCAAGCGCCGCCGCGAGTGCGCCGCCTCGAGTGCACCGCCTCTACCCGAGCCCCCCTGCACGCCACCTCGACCCGAGCTCCGTCCCCGCCAGGACGCCGTCACCTCTCGCGCCAGACCCAGGGACTTCAGCGATACGGAGCCACCGCCAAGACCCGCGTCGACCTCGCCAGGACCGTCTCCGCGCGTGTCTCTGCTCGTCCTTGACCTGCAGATCGACCTTCTCTGTTTTGCTTTCCGATCTGATGGTGATTCGCGGTGCTTGTCTGCTGCTGCCTAGCAAAGGCCTCTTGTGATGTGGTGTTGCTGCGATGATGGTGCTACTGGTGGTAGACGACACTGCGGTGTTGCTGTGATAATCCCACTCGGCGCAAAATATCTTAGGGCCACTTCTTTTGGGCTTCTGCTTATGCATAAGCTAGCTTATGAGTTTCGGTGGGGAGAAACTGCGGTGGGGAGAAGCTTCCAAAAATTGTTATTCCCCTTCTTTTGGGCTTATGGCATTTGAGCTTATGAAATATGTTATGCCATGAAAAGTCAGTATTGCCCTTGTTCTATAATTTCCATAACAGCACAATTCATATCAAATTCAGATAATGCATTGTTGTTCTTGATGACATACTATCCATACTGATACACAGATTAAATTTCAGAGACTATTGTTATTTAAAATTCAGATAATGCAACAATCCAGGTCGATGGTGTTTGCATAGAAGTAATAGCAGGGAGCAGTAGCAGATTCGATTTCTCACGTTTCTGTTGCCACCCAGTTCATGTCGCACATACATCAAGAAGAAACCAAAGCATGTAGTACAACATCAGGAGCAATAGCAGATCCGATTTCTCCTGTCAGTAGATGTCCATGAACGCCTCATCGGCTAAGAGGAGATTCTCGGCCAGCTGCAGACCTGCGACCTTCTGCTCGCGAGCTGGACTCCACGAGGCGGAGCTTGCAAAGTTTCCTCTGCAGCTCCTCTGCGCCTCGGTCGACCTCCAGATTCAGCTCCTCTAGGGCCGGCGCCGGGCTAGCTAAAGGCGGGGACCTTGGGGACGGGCGTGCGGCAGAGTATTCGCCGGGCGGCGGAGAGGATTTGGCCGGGGCGACGGGGAGGATTTGGCCGGCGGCTGGGAACCCTAGATTCGCCGGGCTGTTTCTCGCGGGGGGAAGTGGACGGGAAGAACGGGATGTCGCTCTGTTGGGCCGACTCGGGTGGTTGGACTGCGGTGGCAGTTTCGGGTAATTACTGGGAACTATAGGGGTAGGGAGTTCTACCGATTCGATTATGGACGGGGAAGCTCGGGAAGCTCTCCAGAAACAGGTCGAGAGCAGTTTCTGGCTGTATACAGGATTTGGGCTTTGCGGTGGAAATAAGCTAGACCGAAGCTGTACCCTTCTTTTGGGCTTCAGCGGTCCACAACCTCGAAGCCGGTCTAGAAGCTGAAAAGAAGTGGCCCTTAGGCCTCGTTCGGTTACAGGGGCCAAGCCTAGCTCGTTGCCCTCCAGCTCGCCCGCGTCGGCCTCCTCCCGTGGCCCGCGCGCAAACAGCAACTAACAGCGCCTGTGCCAGCCGACGGCTTGCCGCCCGTGTAGAAGAGAATAGATTCGTGGTCTACCCCTATTCCTCTGCGCTTATCCGTGGTGCCGCTCACAATTCACATATACGAGGCTAGGGGGTAGGGACCTTCTTATACTGTGTTTCCAGATAAGATTCCTAGTTGTTTAAACTAGTTTCCGGGATAGAGTCCAGATCAAACTACCAACCACGATATAATTTGTCTGTTAACGGATTCTACCCGTTTAGTCCCAGGAACACGCACTTGTGAGCAATGCGTCATGATCATGTAATAATTCCAGTAATCATGTAAGTCGACATTAGGGCTGTAATCTAACCATGACATAGTTCCTTCCAATTATCAATGTACCCGGGTAGTCTTTCCAATGTATACGCAGATACATTGTATTCCATTGATAATCGACCAGCTTCCTTAGGCATATAATGCACTAAATATATTCCAGCAAGTACATATTTAATTCCATGCCAAACAACAAAAGCAGTTCCATGTGCTAGCACACGTACGATTCCATATGAGGTTTTCCAAATATTGATAATACCAAGTAGTTTGAATAAAGTTGCAGGACACATATTTCCTACATCTCCCACTTGTCTAAAACGATTATTCAAAAATCCATAAACCCATAGCCTTAACATGTTTACCAAATATCTCTTGACTAAGCGGCTTAGTCAAGGGATCAGCAACCATATTAACACCAGGTAAAAATTCTAAACACACTGACTTAAGTCTATTAATAACATCACGTATGTAGTGATACCTTCCCTCAATATGTTTACTTTTGCTATGATACTTGGGATCTCTGGCAACCCTAATCGCAGCCTGATTATCACAATACACCACCACAGGTTTTCTTGCGCTTTCGATGATCTTCAAAGTTGAGAGAAACTCCTTCAACCAGACAGCCTCCTTCACAGCTTCAGACGCGGCAATATACTCCGCCTCCATGGAAGACACTGCCACTGAATCTTGCTTCTTGCTTCTCCAAGATATTGCACCACCCGCAAGTGTAAATAGATATCCAGAAGTCGATTTTCGGTCGTCCGGATCACCCTGCCAATCGGCATCAGTATAACCCTGCAGCTCTAAATCCTTCTGGTTAAAACAAAGAGAATAATCCAGTGTCGCTTTAACATAACGAAGAGCATGTTTTATTTGTTTCCAATGCTCAATTCCTGGATTCTTTTGATATCTACTTAAAAGTCCAACAGCATAGCACAAGTCAGGACGTGTGAATAACATGGCATACATCAGAGATCCCAAGGCAGAAGCATATGGAGTATTTTCCATTCTCTTCCTTTCCTCAGGAGTTTTAGGACACATTTCCTCACTGAGTTTTATTCCTGCCGTTAATGGCAGAAAAGCATGATTGCAGTCTTCCATAGAGAATCGTTTTAATACAGATTTTAGATAATTCCTTTGAGTCAAACCCAAAGTTCTTTTATTCCGATCTCTAAGTATCTCCACTCCTAAAACATAAGAAGCGTTTCCCATATCTTTCATATCAAATGCAGAAGAAAGCCATGTTTTAACTTCTACCAACATTTCCTTATTACTAGAAGCAATAAGTATATCATCAACATACAGCGATAAGAGTGTAAAATTTCCTCCCACTATTTTAAAATATATACAATGATCTCCTTCCATCATAGTAAACCCATATGATGTTATAGCATTATCAAACAAGATATTCCATTGTCGCGAAGCTTGTTTAAGACCATAAATTGATCTATTTAGCTTGCATACCTTTCCCTGATTTCCCTTTTCAATAAAACCATCAGGTTGCAACATATAAATTTCCTCATCTAAATGGCCATTGAGAAAAGCAGTTTTAACATCCATCTGATGCAATTCTAGATCAAAATATGCAGTCAATGCACCCAATATTCGAATAGAAGTAAATTTAGCTACAGGGGAGAAAGTTTCCACAAAGTCAATGCCTTCCCTTTGTGTGTACCCCTTAGCAACCAGTCTAGCTTTATATTTTTCAATATCACCACAAGCATTCAATTTCCTTTTAAAAATCCACTTAGACCCAATTGGTTTCCGGTTACTAGGTAGATCAACCAATTCCCAAACCTTATTTCTTTCCATGGAGTCTAATTCCTCACGCATGGCTTGCATCCATAATTTAGATTCAGGACAAGACATGGCATGTTTAAAAGATCTTGGTTCTTCCTCTAAACTACAAGTTTTAGAGTGCACTTCCCCCATAAAAACATAATAATCGTCAAGATATGATGGTGCAGCTACATTCCTCCCACTTCTCCTAGGTAAACTAGTTGAGGGAGTGCCACCATTAATTTCAACGGTAGATGGAGTTTCCTGATTATTAGAATCAGTTTCAGTATTTAGTTCACTTGTATCCTCTGGGGTTGCTAACAATTCCACTCTCGCACGTTTAGCACGACGAGGTGTATCCTGGTCCAGAAAAACTACATCTCTACTTTCTATTAGCTTTTTCTTTTCAGCATCATAAAATCTATAATCTTTTGAACCAGAAGCATAGCCAATAAATATTCCTGGAAACTCTTAGGTTCCAGTTTAGTTCTCAGTTGACTAGGAACTCTAATTTGTGCATTACAACCCCACACAGCTAAGTTCAGCAATGTAGGTTTCCTCCCTTTCCAAAATTCATAAGGAGTAGAGCTAACAGACTTGGAAGGTGAATGATTAAGCAAGTAAACAGCAGTATGAAGCGCCTCTCCCCAAAAAGATAAAGGAAGATCAGAGTATGCCATCATAGACCTAACCATGTCCATTAAGGTTCTATTCCTCCTTTCAGCCACGCCATTTTGCTGCGGAGTGTAAGGTAAAGTATAGTGATGAACAATTCCATTTTCCTTGCAAAAATCATCCATAATTCCTGATGCGTATTCACCACCACGATCAGTTCTTAGCACTTTAATCTTTTTATTGAGTTGATTCTCAACTTCAGCTTTAAACATCTTGAACATGTCAAAACCTTCCGACTTATGCTTAATGAGATAAACATAGCCGTACCTTGAGTAATCATCTATAAATGTAATGAAGTAGAGTTTCTGTCCTATTGTGGGTGTAGACATTTCCCCACAAATATCTGAATGAATAATATCAAGTGGTTCACTTGACCTTGAGGCCTTGGGAAAAGGTGCTCTAGTCATTTTTCCTACGACACATGCCTCACAAATGCCGTAGTCTTCCCACTTGAAGTTTAAAATTCCAGAACTAACTAACCTTTTAATTCTGTTCTTTGAGATATGACCCAACCGAAGATGCCAAAGGTATGACTCCGAACAATTATTATCACCATTTATATTCCTCACTACGGAGTTTTGTTCGGTGACCATGCAGTCCATTTTATCAGTATCTAGGAAATCCTCAATATAATAAAGACCATCAAATCTATTTCCTGATTGAACTAAATTTCCGTTTATCAGTATTTTAACCTTGCAATCTCCAAATAAAACTTTAAATCCAATTGATTCCAGTCTAGAAACAGAGATTAGATTCTTTCTCATGCTAGGGGAATAGACTGTGTCTTTCAATATTAATTTTCCTCCTTTTGGGAGTTTAAGAACATAATCACCTATGCCCAGTATATCAGCTTTTGCAGTTGTTCCTAGATAAATAAATCTAGTGCCTTTTGGTATAGGTGTTAAAGAAGTGAAACAGTCACTATTCCGTGCAATATGCGAAGTGGAACCAGAATCTACTACCCAATGGTCTGAAGCAGAAGTAGTAAATAATGATTCTGAACACACAAATAAATCACACGTACCATCAGGGGAAGAATTGTCCTTCTTCCTATCATGACGCTTGTCTTGATGATGCATCCTAGGCTTCTCATTTGGCTTGTATACTTTTTTCTTCTTTGGGCAGTCTTTACGAAAATGCCCAGAATCTCCACAACCATGGCACCTAAAATTCCTCTTATCAAAATCAGAGTTGGCTCCTTTATTTGCATGATCATCCCAGCCCCTCTTCCTATTGATCTTGTCCCTCAGATCACCACCTTGACGCCCTTTCTGCCAACGCCTCCTTTCTTCACCAAGGTGTAACTCATGATTTTGTGAGTGTTTATCTTTCCCTTGTGAAGACTTCCTATCTTCTTCCATGTGCAAATGATACCTCAAATTCCGCATGTTAATTACTCTCTCTGAATGACAGAATGACATCTTGAATTGTTCCCAAGTGTGCGGCAAAGAGTTGAGCGCAATCATAACTTGCACTTCTTCAGAGAAAGGATATCCAGCAATCCTCAATTCCTCATTTACTACACACAACTTGTTTAAGTGTTCATTAACAGACCCACCTTCTGTCATCTTAGTATTTAAAACTCTATTGACCAAAGTGAGCACCCTCACCAATGAAACTTCTCCATAATCCTGCTCCAATCTGCTCATAATTTTGTATGCAGTTACCTCCGATTCATATTCACTAGCCAAAGAATCAGACATTGAACCAAGTATGAAAATCCTAGCCTTCTTATTGTCCTTTGTCCACTCTTTCATCTCTTCCTGATAATCTTCCTTTGTCTCATCGTCTGCATCATTGGCTGGTTCCTTTGGTGCAGGCTTCCCAACTATGTAGTCCAAATTTTCAGCAGTTAACAGGAACATGAGTTTCCTCTTCCAAACAGTGAAATTCGTGCCATCCAGCTTGTACGATCTAAGCAACTCAGCAAAAACGCTATTTGAAGCCATTGGAGACTATCCCCGTAACAGCAGAGAACACCACAGAACAGTAGCAGCAAAACAGGCTTGACCTTCGGATTCCAAGCAACCAACTTGTTGGAGACAGAGTACTTGGGCGCTACCTGATCGTACTGTGGAGGTTTTGCCTTCGAGGCACAGCAGGATGACGAGATCGATGGAGAACGGCCTGGTGTCGGTGGCGCAGGTGCTGCTGATGCCTTGGGGGCGGCGTGATCCCGCGGCGACCGGCGGAGCGGCGTTGTTCAGCGGCGGCTGGCAGGGCGGCGTGGTTCCGAGGCGACCGGCGGGGCGGCGTGGTTCAGCGGCGGCTGGCAGGGCAGCGTGGTTCCGCGGCGACCGGCGGGGCGGCTTGGGAGAACCTTGGGTCGACGACCAGCGCGGTGAAGGTGACGGCGCGAGGAGCTTTTCCTGGAGTCAACGGCGGAATCTGGAGTCACGGGATTTAGATCGATCTGGAATCGATCGAGACCCTGTGGTTCAGCGAGACGGTGGTTTCCCTTCCTGTGTGCGGTGGACAGGCAGAGTTGCAGCGGAATTTTCCCTCAGATCGGAAACGAGCTCACGGCTAAACTAACCGTACCAAATTCCGGTTAATCGCCATTAACCCTAAGACCGTGCGCTCTGATACCAATGTAGAAGAGAATAGATTTGTGGTCTACCCCCTATTCCTCTGTTCTTATCCGTGGTGCCGCTCACAATTCGCATATACGAGGCTAGGGGGTAGGGACCTTCTTATACTGCGTTTCCAGATAAGATTCCTAGTTGTTTAAACTAGTTTCCGGGATAGAGTCCAGATCAAACTACCAACCACGATATAATTTGTCTGTTAACGGATTCTACCCGTTTAGTCCCAGGAACACGCACTTGTGAGCAATGCGTCATGATCATGTAATAATTCCAGTAATCATGTAAGTCGACATTAGGGCTGTAATCTAACCATGACATAGTTCCTTCCAATTATCAATGTACCCGGGTAGTCTTTCCAATGTATACGCAGATACATTGTATTCCATTGATAATCGACCAGCTTCCTTAGGCATATAATGCACTAAGTATATTCCAGCAAGTACATATTTAATTCCATGCCAAACAACAAAAGCAGTTCCATGTGCTAGCACACGTACGATTCCATATGAGGTTTTCCAAATATTGATAATACCAAGTAGTTTGAATAAAGTTGCAGGACACATATTTCCTACAGCCCGTCGCTCCAGATCCTCGGGCAGTCGGGCGCGCCAGCTGCAACCATGCGCCCAGGTGTCCCTATCGTTCATCCGGCTGCGTCCGCCGCCGGCTCGTCTCGCGTAGGGATAGCTCCGCCGCAGCCGGTCGCCCAAATCGCTAGAGAGAATGAGTCTTGAGCTGGATATGACCGGGCAATGGATTAGTTTGTACGCGAGGGGCCTTTTCGTAAGTTTACAGCTCGGTCAGTTGCCTATCTGGGTCCCACTTGCCGACGTGGCACGGGTCAACGCGGGTCTGACCTACTTAGGACCTCGCGTGAGCAAGTGATAGAAGAATTAAGACCTACTTATTCAATTTCAAAGAATAGAGACTAAAGTGAAGGCACGGGCAAAGAACAGGGACCATCAGTGCGGTTTACTCTGGATTAAATCGCTCGTGGAATTGGGTGAACCCACACCGGCCACCCAAACCGCCACTAATACCTTCCGTACAATCCTCCTACTTTTCTGCCGTTCGGTTAATACCTGCTGGCTTTGGTTAATCCCTTCTCACGCTAGGCAGGGTTACGCTTTGCAACCTTAACGCTAGGCTTGGTCTGTTGGTTTCACGGGAAAATATGGACAATCGCACACTAGCATGCATGAATTACTTTACTACCGTGCTTTTCCACTAATTCATCAGCATACAAAATCACACTTCTATTTTTCTTAAAATACAGTAAATTTGAATAATTCATCATCACACACACGCGAATGTTCTCTTTTCTTTTATATGAACTGAAAGGCTGAATCTGAACAGAGAAAAAACAAGAAAATGCCAGAAACCAAATCCTTAACCCGACGAAGGAAGCATCGAGGAGTATACTCACGAAGGTTATCAATGAAATCACATGTCATATACTCATAAACATGAATGCTGATGACTAATTTGAAGTAATACACACAAATTTCATGGCTCATTGAGTCCACGGTATAGCATTCATCTTCCCAGTCCATTACAAAATCAAGAAAAAAACATCGCTCCTAATTAGCAAATAGCAAGACACTGCCGGTTTCTAAATGGCAAGGCACAATCACAAATCCATGGCACCGGCGTGCACCAACTCAATACCAGATCCTACCATCAGTGTACTTCAAGCCCTGCCAAAGAATGAAATTATCAATTAGCTGTGATGAGTTGTCTACCTGACCAACCTGCAGTTTCTCAACAGATGAATATTGATGCACTCGTTGTCGAGTTGTAGTCGTCTTGTACTAAAATTCTGTCTTCTATAAAGATATGTTACGCCTTTGGTGTACTCTCAAAAAAAAAAACTGATTTCACCGCAGCTTGTAGGTGTAGTTGGCAATGCCACTCAGATCCCAGAGAACACTTAATATTATGGACAATGGAATACAAAAAAAAAAAAAAACTGCATCCGCGGATGAATATTGCTTCCTATCAATCTTGGCATACCGGAGATTGAACTGTATAAGTGAGAGACTGCAGCTACTTGCAAGGTACTGTAGCAACAATCAAGTTCTATAGATAGCATGTCTGTGAGCTTCCCCCGCAACCACTTGCATGTAATTTTGCGATCTTGTTAAAATTCCATTTGCAGACCACATAAATTCATTTGAAGGCTACATAAAAAAAAAGAGTTTGGATGAAAAAATGGAATCGGATAGGCTTGTTTAGATACTCTATAATCAGGGGCGGGCCCAGCTCAAGTCATGGGTATTCAGATGAATACCCATTAATTTTGGTAAAAGATTTTGTATATATATAGTGTATGCATGAGATACTTAGGGTATTCAGCTAATATTCAGCTTACATGCACAGTATGTGTGCTCCTCAGGCCGAATGGTCTCCTCCGATCTAAACCCAACAACGATTGCCGGAGTCGTTTCTGGAAGCACATGACCCAAGATGTCATGCAGGCTTGTTCAGAAAATATTTTAATCCCTTAATCTAATTTTTCCATTCTCCAAACGACATTTAATGAAAATATAATCTATAAACCTTAACTTGCAAAAGACACGATTATTATGAATACCCAGTGTCGAAATCCTGCGCCCGCCCTGTCTATAATCATGCTGGTTCTAAAATAAACATTGGTCTTTCATCTAGTTTCTGATTGTTCTCAAGTTACCAAATAATATACCAAACACTCAACTAGTTCGCTAATATTGCTCAAGCTGTGCTCTAGTAATAAAGCAATTTTAGCTTGTGTATTAACAAGTTCATAAAACCATAGGGTTAATCACTAGAAGAAGACTACATGAATGAAGTCAATGAACATCTTATGATGATGCAGGTTGTTCATACTTCAGACTTGAGGTCAGTAAAACAACCGGAGAGCAGCACCAACATGAAAAAACAGTTTAATGATTAACAGAGAAAACAATGTGAGAAGTTAAGCACTTAAGCATTGCATCATGGGTTCCAAGATTAGATTCTACCACCAGCTCAATAACTGTATATGAATCTAGAATTTCAGAATCCTAGCTAATTACTCAATAGATGCCAACTACTAGAAATACTGCAATTTGTATTTCAGAAATCAGGAATCACATCAAAGAATGAAGCTGAAAAGGAATATGAACATGCAGGTCTTGTTATTTGTTATATACCGAGTTTGTGATTTTCTATGCTCAAATAAAGATCATATGTAGAGGAGGAGGAGGGTGCTGGCTATAGAAGCCTTCTTCTCCACAAAGCAAGTCGTTTTTCGTGTTACAAGGTTGCATTTGTTTCAGTGAACAAATACATAAATTACAAGTCTACAATCCAGGAGGACTAACCATCACTTTTGCCCTGGTACTGAACTCTTTTGCAACAGATAGTGTGACGACTTGGTGAAATATAGAACAGAACAAAGCTCACAACCCAACGCAAAGATCAATGAAAACCAAAAATATGAAAACAAATAATCGAGTTGTGTACACGGTCTCCTCTCTCTGATCAAGAAGTGAACCAAATAAATGTGCACCAAGTTCAGTTTCCAAATCAGAAACAAACACTAGCTGTACAAGAAACTTTTATGTGCAAAACACCTCACTAAGCAGCTATGCATCAGAATTTGAGCTATCCAAAGGCACAAGAAACTTGGTCCACGAAATGTATGAGAATCATGGCCTGTCCCAGAAAATCAGCTAGAAATGACTAATCTAATTCCTGATATCCTTGTAGCTTTCCTCTCTTTCCAATCGATGGATACAGCCAAGCCCATGGAAACATTCCACATAACAAACAATTGCATAGTACTAATCGATGGATGCAGCCAAGGCCATGAAACAAACACTCCAGGAAACAAGACTCTGCGTCTACTAAGCATGCCAAGAACCCTAGATATCGTTACCAAAGATGCCAGGTCCTAGAAACTGTGGGCAGGGAGGAGGTAGAATAGGTGCATACCACTACGGAGCAGCCGTAGATGGAGAGGCGTCGGAGATGACGGCTCACGGGCGCCGTTGAGCTCGGACGGAGTTGGGGTCTCCGGGCCTACCTCGCGCCGCTCGGTTGGTCGTTTTGCCGCCGGTGGGAGAGGGGGTGGAGGGAGAAGCACGCGTCCTTGATCTGCTCAACTGGTTGCGCCGCCGCCGTCCGTCAGCCCCCGCCGCCGCCGCGCCGGCGGGCCTCCAGATCGCGGGAGAGAGATAGGTGGGCGCGAGAAAGAGACGAGCCAGACGTACCGATTCGGGGATGCGTTCCACGAGATAAGGGTCGTGTGTTTATTTCCCGGCGAAATGAAGGAGATTGGGGGGGAATACGACGGGGTCTAACTCCCGGCGTGTCAGGGTCCGGCGGTGGATGCCCTTGATGGTGATCGGAGAAGGAGGGGGAGGAGTGAGCACCGCGGCGCTAGAGGCGTCGAGTGTTGAACAAGAAAGAACATGAATGATAAAAATAGATACTCCCTCCGTTTCATTTTATAGTGCCTATAGATTTTCTGCATTTGTTTCAAAATATAAGAGTATATCTGTGTTTATTTGCAATATCTCGTCCGTTTCTGTTTTGACTTTCCTTATTTCTCTCCTACTCCGCAAAGGACTCCACAACGGGATCGAGGGATCGGCAGATCGGGAGTATTTCTGAGATCGTGGTTCGGCTCTTTAGGAGGTTTTGTGTTAAAAAATGAGTTGCGCTAATTACCGTGCAGAAAATCTATAGGCGCTATAAATTGAAACGGAGGGAGTATTTTATATTGCTTGGTCCTCCCAGCCACCCCTCCTGCTCCTTATATACCGAAGCAGGCCAAGCAAATGTCATTACAGCGCTAACAGTGACTTAATTAAGCTAAACTACAGAATCATAACCCTAACAAGTTTTAGAGATCTTAGCCGTTGGATAACCATCCTGCGGTAGTTGTTATCCTGCCAACTGACGGAGCCTGACAAGACCCCCCTCCTGAGCTCATACTTCAGGGCTAAACCCGGGATATGTCTTCTGTATGAACTCAGCATCCTCCCAAGTAGCTTCGGCACTTGTCATAGTGTCCCAGTGTATTAACCATTGTGGTATTGCCACATCAGATGCACCAGTCGAACGAGGTACGATGCGTGTTTGGAGCACAACAATTGGAACAGTCTTTACCTTTCCGTCATTGGTGACCATTGGTAGAATTGGATTGGGAACTGCGTGTTCTCCTTTGTGCTTTTTCAGGTGGCTCACGTGGAAGACATTGTGCAATTTACAGTTTGGTGGGAGCTGAAGCTGATAAGAGACCTGACCAACCTTGTGCAACACCTTAAATGGTCCATACCACTTTGGGTGACAATTTGGGCGGGTTTTGCATTCCCAGAGCAGTCTTCCTGTAAGGTTTCATTTTCAGATAAACCAGGTCCCCCACTTCAAACTGTCTCTCAATTATGTTGGCATCGGCATACTTCTTCATGCGGAGCTGTGCTTTTGTCAAGTTTTGCTGAAGGATTGTCACCATGCTTTCCTTTTCTTGCTGGTCAATAGCTGATGCTTGTTGTTGCTCAAATGGGACTAGAATTTGCTGGAGCAATGGAGGAGGATACTCATATAGTGCTTGGAAAGGAGACATTTGTATAGCTGAGTGAAATGAAAAATTGTACCACCACTCAGGCGAGTGCAACCAATCACACCACTTTTTCGGTTCCTGGAAGGCCATGCACCTCAAATATTGTTCCAGGCACTGATTTACTCGCTCAGTTTGGCCATCTGTTTCAGGATGGTAAGCTGTGCTGTAGTGAAGCTTGGTGTTGTAGGAGGAAAGGATTTGTTTCCACAGATGGCTGGTAAACACATGGTCCCTGTCAGTGACAATGCTGGAAGGAGGACCATGAAGCTTGATGATATGTTTGGAGAACAAATCAGCCACAGATTGCACTGTGTAAGGGTGTGCCACGGGAAGAAAATGTGCATATTTAGTGAGACGATCAACCACCACCAATACCACGTTTTTACCTCTGGATTTAGGCAGGCCTGAGATGAAATCCATGCTGATATCATCCCATTTTTGCTTTGGAATTGGCAGTGGTTGTAGAAGACCAGGATAGGGTAGTCTTTCTGTTTTTGATATTTGGCATATGGGGCACATAGCCACTTTTTCAGTCACATAGTTCTTGAGCTTGGGCCAATAAAAGGATTGTTGTATGCGATGCAGTGTTGCTTTGATGCCTGAATGACCCCCAAATGCCGAGGAATGAAATGTCTCAAATACTTTGTCTCTGAGCTTGGTGGACTGCCAATGTAAATCTTGCCCTGGAAACGCAAGATGCCTGATTGCAGGGTGAAGTGTTTGTTGCTAGCCCCATCAACTGTCAGCTCCTGTAATAACTTGGTGCAGGTAGTGTCATTCACATATGAGTCTTGTACCTCTGTGAGCCATTTGGGAATGACCAGTGACGTTTGTTGACAGGCTGAAATCGGAGTGTTGTTTGGGTGCTCCATCTCATCATCCTGGAATTGCCTTGATAGGGCGTCAGCCACTGTATTCTCTTTCCCTTTCTTGTATTCAATTTTGTAATCGAATTCCAGCAGTTTCAGGAGTAATTTGTGTTGCACACCGTCCACTAATCTCTGCTTGCCCACATATTTCAAGGCCTGTTGATCTGTCTTTATGATCACTTGATTTCCCAAGAAGTAGTGTCGCCATTTTTTGAGAGCATGTAATATAGCTAATGCTTCTTTCTCATACACAGACATTGCATCTGTTTTCGGGCCCAAGCATTGGCTGAAGAATGCTATGGGTCGTCCCTCTTGCATAAATACTGCACCCAAGCCAGATTTGCATGCATCTGTCTCCAACACAAATGGAATGGTGAAATCAGGGAGTTTCAGCATTGGTGAAGTTGACATGATTGTTTTGAGCTTCTGAAATGCTTCCTCTTGTTGTTGCCCCCACTGAAAATTGTCCTTATTGAGTGCATGGTATAATGGCTGACAGATAATGGAATAACCCTGGATAAACCGGCGATAATATCCTGTCAACCCTAGAAAGCCACGCAACTTCTTCAATTGTTTTGGACTTTTCCATTCCACAGTATCCTTTATTTTGGCTGGGTCTGTCGCCACTCCTTCGCCAGATATGATGTGGCCCAGATATTCAACCGATGGCTGACCAAATGTACATTTTTCCAGTTTAGCTTTGAGTTGATTATCCTTCAGGACTTGCAACACTGCCTTCAAATGGTGCTGGTGCTGTTCTTTACTAGAACTGTAGACAAGGATGTCGTCGAAGAAAACAAGGACAAATTTCCTGAGGAATTTGGCAAATATTTTGTTCATGAGCTGCTGAAAGGTGGCTGGGGCATTACTCAATCCAAATGGCATCACTAAATACTCGCAGTGGCCTAAATGAGTAGAAAATCCAGTTTTGTGGACATCTTCCTCCGTCATCCTTATCTGATGGTAGCCTGATCTGAGATCAATCTTGGAAAAAATGTTGGCTCCATGTAGCTTATCAAGTAGGTCTTCAATCACAGGAATAGGGAATTTGTTCTTGACTGTTAGATCATTTAGGCCCCTGAAATCCACACAGAGACGCCAGCTCTTGTCCTTTTTGCGCACCAAGATCAGCGGAGAGAAAAAAGGACTGGTACTAGGTTGAATTTCTCCATTCTTTAACAGTTGAGCAATTGTTTTCTCAATTGTGTTCTTCTGATTGTAAGACATCCTATAGGGTCTGATGTTAGGAGGTTTTGATCTTGGTAACAGAGGAATCTCATGGTCAGCTGATCTGTGAGGAGGTAACCCTTGTGGTTCATCAAAAACCTCTGCAAATGCTTGCAAAACGTGTTGAAATTCCTCCTGACTGGTTGTTTTTTCCAGCTGTGTCAGAGTCTTTCTCACATCGTTTATGCTGTTCAGAACAAATGCTATGGCTTTATCATGCAAGAGCTGCTTACATTCCATAGCTGATATCATTGGATCGTCCATGGGTACCAAGTGGTCACTAAATGTGTGAGCTTGTCCAGCAGATTCCAATGTGAGGGTGCGTCCAATGAAATCAAATGTAACTGGATTATGCAGTTTAAACCAATTGACTCCTAAGATTGCATCAGATCCTCCTAGTTGCAGCACACGGAAGTCAGCTGTGAAGGAGGTGCCTTGTATGAAGAACTGATGATTGTAGACAATGCCATCTGAGACTAAGATGCCTCCTCCCGCCACTTTGACTCGTCTAGGGGGTGCAGGTGTAATGTTGATGTCATGATCCATGACAAATTGTCTGTCAAGGAACGTGTTTGTGCTGCCAGTATCTGCTAAGGCGACTGCTGGGACTCCTTTTATATGAATCAGCAGAGATATGGTGGACTCGTCAGTTGCTCCATGGTAAGCTGCAGCTGATATTTGCATCAAGTTCACATCATCGTCGGCAGGGTGTTCTTCATTAACTGGTTGTGCTGCATTCCCTGGCAATATTGGTTCTTGTTCGACCTGGACAGCGTCCACTAGCAGCTGCTGAACCTCATCCTCATTATCATCTGGGTGCCCTTGCAGTATCAGCATGTTATTGCGCGTTGCATACCCGGACATCTGTGGCCAGGAGCATAATTGTCTGGACAATACCAGCATGGTCGAGGGAATCGTGGCCTAGCATTCCTGTTTGGATTGTTTCTTGGCGGTCCATTGCGGTTTTGCTGCTCTCTGCCTCCTGCATTCCTGCCTAGTAAATTAGGAGCTGGTGCTGCCGGTTGTGCTCTTCTGGTCACTGCCATGTTGGCATTGTGATTCTTTTCATACTGCCTTGCGATGTAATATGCCGACATCAGAGAGATTGGCTGCTGGCATTGCACCAAATGTCTGATGCTTTCACTTAATCCACTTATGAACCGCTCCACAAAGAAATCCGTGGGTAAGTAAACTCTGCCTCGTTTCATGACCTGCATCCATGATTCATAGGAGTTGATGTAGTTGCCCACTGTTGTGCGTTGACGCACTTGCTGTAGCTGCTCCATAGGATCCACAGTCACTGTGTCTGGAAAACGCTCGATGAGGACCTTGCCCAATTCTGCCCAAGACATTCCTTGCAAGTCCATTCCTGAGCTGTTCAACCATATCTTGGCCTGACCACGGATATGTGCAATGCCCCATCTGACACGAGCTTCTCCGTTGATCCCAACGAGCTTGAAGATGTCCTCTGTTTCCAGCAGCCAAGCACGTGGATTTTCACCATGAAAGGTGGGTAATTCCACATGTGGGGTTCGAATTTGTGGGTCTAGTGGATAAGTGGTGTTGCTGTTGTAGGTGTGATGGGTAGGCTGAGTATTGGATGGACCTGTGTTGGCCGTAGCAGGGTATGTGGTGGTGGAATTTGTTGGATTGTTTGGATTGGTTTGGTGTTGGGTTGTCGTGGCTACGATTTCGTAGGAAGAGTTGTGATGGTGTGGTTGGTAGGTTCTCGGATATGGTTGTTCTTGGGGTTTTGGTTGTGGTGTTGGATCATGCTCCTTGGTGCGTGGGGAATGTGGTTGGTAGTAGTGAGGTTGAATTGTCGGAGTGGTGTGTTGGGTGATATGGGTGTATGAAGAAGAAGGATCTGCTCGACTTGTGCTTGGAACGGTGTTCGTGACCACGGTGCGATTTTGACAAGCACCTTGCGGGGGCGGTGGGTGTGGTAGCTGACCCGGCACGAATCGGCCGATGTTTGGAGGAAAAGGTGGAGGATTTGAGGTGTGAGGGGTGGGAATTGGGGTTGGGGATTCTGGAATTGGGGAAAGGTGGGTGTTTGTGCGTTGTGGCGGCGTGGTGAACGTGCGGTTCGTGCCTATGTTGGGAGAGACGGTGTTGTTCGTACCTTGATCTGGGAGTAAGCGCTCGATGCTCCCCTGCATACTCTGCATCATGGAGGCCATCTGCGACTGCATCTGTGCCATGGCTGCCATCTGATCTTGTACAGCCCCCAGAGTCGCCGCCGTTTCGACCTGGTGTTGGTGGAGACGGCGCCCGACGGAGCGCGCATCACGATCGGCGCGTTGTTGGGCCCTGAGCGCTGCGAGCTCAGCGTCCGTTGATGAAGCAGAGCCGATGATAGACTATCCCCGACTCGTACGCGAGCTGGACCGTGAGCGGTGCGACATGATCGGGACGGAGACGCGGCAGTGTTTTGGATCTGGGGAGCGGCGGTGGTGGTGAGAGGAAGAGGGAGGGAGGGTACGTCGCCGGTGCGACCGAGCAGGCAGAGGAACGCTTGCTCTGATACCACTTTGTCAGGGTCCGGCGGTGGATGCCCTTGACGGTGATCGGAGAAGGAGGGAGAGGAGTGAGCGCCGCGGCGCTAGAGCCGTCGAGTGTTGAACAAGAAAGAACATGAATGATAAAAATAGATATTTTATATTGCTTGGTCCTCCCAGCCACCCCTCCTACTCCTTATATACCGAAGCAGGCCAAGCAAATGTCATTACAGCGCTAACAGCGACTTAATTAAGCTAAACTACAGAATCATAACCCTAACAAGTTTTAGAGATCTTAGCCGTTGGATAGCCATCCTGCGGTAGCTGTTATCCTGCCAACTGACGGAGCCTGACACGGACGGTTTAACCGAACACATCGTAGAAGAGCGTCGGGATTTGACCCCCGCGGGTCTGATCCCGGCTAACACACGTGGATTTGGACTCGATCCCGGCCGGGTTGGGACGAAACGAACGAAGCCTTAGAGAACACTAACACTGCCTCCGCGCAACCAAGTGCGACCCTGACCCGGAGACCATCGACACAAATCCGAGTTCGCTACCGGCTCGAACCCGATGGTGCCAAATCAATTCCGCCGCTAACGATCGAGATGGAACCTGAAGACCATGCTCACGGATCTGAAGGTCGAGACACCGTCGTCTTCTTGATCTTCCTCTCCGAACCCGATTCGGCGACCACCTTGGTCCGATACCGTGAGATCCTGTCCTAAACCTATCCTTATTTTATAAAAGTGACATCTATCTTGACGCATCATTCATACATGTTGCATCCCAAATTATGTGTTTATTCGGGGTTAATAGCGATTCAACTAATAATTAAATGTGACATTGTGCGGGATTATTATTTCGTTCTTGGTTCCATTTAATTTTGTGTAGTGCACATATGCCTTGTTTTGCCATGCTAATAACATTTAATATGCGGGGTAGAAAAACAACTTGAACCTAACTAGCTTGTTCGCTGGGGATTCCGATTCTGCTTAATTTGGTTAAGTTGCATCATATCATCGTTGTCATGCCAGACATATCATATCATGATTATGTCGATTCTTCTTTCGTATTAGTAAGTGGTGCATCCGTTATTTGTTGTAGCGCTTTGCTTATTCTCGGATAGGTTGTTGAGTTGATGCGAGCTACGACAAGTTCTCCGCTGTTCTTCGACAATCTTTAACATGGAAGCATTTCCCCACTTGTCTGTGCAGGAGTCTTTGACCTATGTTATTTTGCCTTCTCTTTTATGCTAGCCTTCAGTTGCGTTCTTGTCACGTGTCATATCCACTTGTTACCTCAAGCAGCCCATATTGCCTCCACCACTTTCCTACAGTTGTTGTTTGGTTATCGGGTCTGCCTTGCGAGTCGTAGTGCATGCTTAGTACCATTTATATATTGTTACCGTTATCGCTATCTTATCGGGTTATCTGTTGGGGGTTTCGGGACACATGTTAGATGGTTATAATCACTTGGAGGTATCATGGTTACTTGTTAATAATTGCTAAGCAGAGGCATCGGTGGGTCAGCTGATTGTTTTATGACGGCTCACTTGTGTTTCTTAAATATCGTAGGACCCAAGTTCTTGTTATCTGTTCCGAGACTGAGCGCTCTAACCACACGTGGGTATGCTTACTGGGCCTCCCCTCAACCACTACCGAAATCTATAGCTTTATCCAGTGGCCACAATTAGTTCGTAATGTTTTGTTTCTCCCGAGCGTGCAAGCTTTGTTTCTTTATGGTCAGATGATATGATGTTAGTTTTGGGGAAGCCGAGTGTGCCTTGTAACCCTGTTGTCTCTTGCACGCTCATAGGCGTGGTACATATTGCTGAAGATGGATTCACCCTACAGGCATTGTTTCCATCCGAAAATCGTAGACGCAAACAACTAAGTCCGTTGTCGGGGGTGCTCCGCGACAATGCCCTCCGGTTGGGGATTAGGGTTGAAGGAATCCTGCAGGCTGACATGAGACATCGGTTCACAGACAAACGGGGGGAGCGATTTACCCAGGTTCGGGGCCCTCGATGAGGTAAAACCCTTACGTCCTGCTTGTCTGTTCTTGATTATGATGAAAATAGGTTACAATGGGGTGCCGAATAGTTCGGCTGAGATCTCGTCGAGATGCTAAGCTTAACGATGACCTAGCTCTAAGTTTTTGGTGGCTAAGACTGCTAAGATTGATCGTGTCCCTCGGCAGCCCCTCTCCTGGCCTTTATATAGGAGACCAGGTCTCAAGAGGTCTAACCGAGCACGACTAGGTTTACAGTAGTTTGAGATCTAATCTTTCCTTGTTCGGCTGCTTCTTCATCTTGCTCGCCAAGGATCTTCTGGTGCACCGTCCGGATGGGCTTCGCCTCCAAGTGCCTTCATGGGCCTCCGCCAGGAAATATAAGATAGGGCAACGTCGGTTACCCGAAGGGTAGTGCCCACGTCGGTAGCCCCCGAGTGTCTAGCCGAAGATAGTTCGGGTAGAGACTAAAGCAAGGCTTCTTCTATTGTCCTTGTTCTTCTTCTGTCGGGTGCGCGTCAGCGCTCCCGATGGGAGTAGCCCCCGAGTCTAGGTACGGATGCATGTAATCCGTGCGTAGACTCAAGTTGTACCACTCGAGTATTTTTCGCTTTGCCGAAGGTTTTCTGTAAGTCTTCATAAGTCATTCGACACTTTTCCTCATGCAAGGGATAATAAGTAACGCGCCCAACTTTTGTTGGTTAACTGCCGATGGCAAAACAGCGCTACCCTACGAATCAAGTCCCCGGGCATGATCCTGGAGTGCAAAAAGTTTCAACGGGTGCACAGCTAGTGCTCCCGATGGGAGCAGCCCCCGAGTCTGGACACGAACGCTTTTTGTTCGGGTGCAGACTTAAGGTGAACATGTCATCCTTCTCTCAAATATATCTTCGAGTCCCCATTCCTTTGATTGCACGTCTTCTTTTTATCGGGTGCGCGTAGCCCCCAAGTATGGATACGAACGCTTTATGTTCGGGTGCAGACTTAAGCCTGAATATCCGAAGATTATTTATTTTCCTTCGAATGCTTCAAGCATGACGTCATTGGTGACGCTTTGCTAACATCTTGATTTGGACTGATAGGACGTGACCTGCTGGGCCTATTCTGCCTCTGCACAACCTCGTTTTTAAGCAACATCCACTTTTCATGCACAGTTACCGAGGTGCCTCCTCGATTTCCGCAATCCTTAACAAAAAAGGACCATTTAAAGAACAAAAAACTCCGGTCCTTCCCAGTCTTGCCATAACGCCTCTTCATCCTTCTCCTTTTTTCTTCCTCCACAACTGTTGCGCCGCCACCACCGTTTATCCGACCCTTCCTTGATCTCGCGATGGTGAAGAAGAAGAGCGCCACCACCGCCGCCAGCTCCACCAGCGGAGCGCCACCAAACCCCCTCGATTCCTTTGAAGGGAGCGCTCCAAGCGCTCCTCCCAGCTCCGGCGCCGCCAGCACCGTGCTCGGTGGCCAAGCCCGGAGATTGGATCTGATCACCAAGCGTGACGAAAAAGATCCCGAAGCTTGGCACTTATCTCCTCGACGGGAATGTGATTTTGCCAGGTGCGATTTCTCGGCCTAATCCCCTGCCGGTTTCAACGTGATGTTCTTGTCGTTCTTATATCGGGGTCTCTCGCTCCCTGATCACGAATTCCTCCTCCACCTCTTGCGAACTTACGAGATCCAATTACGACAACTTACTCCCAACTCAATCCTCCACGTTGCTGTGTTCATTACCCTTTGCGAGGCATTTCTGGGTATCAAACCCCATTTTGGGCTGTGGAAAAAGATCTTCTATGTGAAGAGATACAGCGGTAGTAATGGACCCTTTGTCACCGGAGGAGTAGGGTTCGTAGCGCGTTCAGAAGTCAATTACTTAAATTTCCCAATGAGAGAATCTGTGCAAGGGTGGAGACTTAAATGGTTTTACGTTAGGGATTCCTCATCACCCGAATCCCAGCTCCCTTGCTTTACCGATGTCTTTGAAGCCAAGCCTAAAAATTCCTGGAAGAACATTCTCTCTCCCGACGAAAAATTAGCAGCCGACGAATTATTGCCAAATTCCTTCGAATCAAAGAGGCCGATGGTCAAACCATGGTCGGCACAGAGGTGGCAGCAGTGTTCCTGAAGCGTCGGGTTCAACCGGCCATGGCCAGGGTTCATCCGATGTGGTTGTATTCAGGCCCGAAGGACATAACCAGGGTTAATGCTGCCGAACTGTCGGAGAAGGAACTGCTCGATGAAGTCCGCCGCCTTACTTTCTTCAGTCAAGAAGATTCGATCCCGTTGACATGTGCTTACTCTCCTCTTGATGTTGATCATCCATCGCCCGAGGTATCTTTCCCTTCCAAATCTTCACTGCGCTTTTCTTAATTTACATAATTACCATTGTTCTTATTCGTTTTTCCTTTCGACAGGTTCCCACAGTCTCTAGGAATTTGCATGATTCACCAAACGATACCTCTGAAGGAAGAGGCTCCTCAGTTCCTGTTGATTTTCACACTGTCGAGCATACAAGCCTAGAAAGCGATGTTGATCCGATAGATTCCGAAACTTTCCACACCGATCTTCCTCCTTCAGCCGATGATGCTGGCAACACAGAGGGATCAATGCGCAATGCTGACGCTGATCATGATGCCTTTGTTAATGCAGCTGTGGAGGAGGCTAAAGCTTCACCCGTGAAGAGATCAATCGGCGGTGCCGATGAAGACGATCTCCTCGACTGGTAAGTATTTCCTGCGCTGACGCCATGTTTGGTCCTCTTATTTCTTACATTCCTTTCATAACCTTCAGCGAACATTTCTCTTTTTGTAGGGACGAAGATTTCATCGAGCCTCCGTCCAAGAAAGCTAAACCTGATGCTGCTCCGTCGGCCGCTGCAGCTTCCGAAGCTTCAGCTCCTCAAGCAGCTCCCGCAGCTCAAGCTTCAACTGCTTCTTCCCTCTCCAAGTGGAAGGATGCTCCTGCCGCCGCCATGACTCCTCCTTCTGTAAGTTCCTTTTGAATACAACGCAAATTTCTTGAAATATGCCTTGTCTATTAATTCCTTGTAAAACATCCCCTCTTCTTTTTTTCTAAGGACTTGCGAGGTGTTATATCTTCCTTGGAGGCCTTTGCCTCTCAATTTACCTCTCTGGAGGCGAACAATATTCGGCTGCAGGAGGAAGTAAAATCGTCCTCTTCGAAGTTAGACGGCGCCATTAAAAAGGCTGCCATGGCCCGCCAGGAGGTCGACTCCCTGAAGGAAGAGCTGGGCAAGCTGAAGGAAAGGCTGAAAGAGGAGGAGACTCGGGCAGCCGAAAAGGATGAACTCCTTCGGCAGTCTTCCTTGGCTCTACTTGGTAAACTCTTTTATACGCCGCTGCCGATTACTACTATTACGGATTCATTCCTTTATCAATGATCTTTTCCAATTTTATCTTTTTGTAGAAGCCGCCAACATTCATGCTGCTGCCTTGGACACGGTTCCAAACAACTCTCCAGCGAATGGTGTGTCGATGGCTCTCGCCTCCCACCAGCTCACGCGGGAGCTTCTTGAGAAGGGGAAAGGTGCCCTAGCGCGGATGCATCTGATGATTTTCCCCAAGCTCAAGCAGGACAAGACTCTGGGGCAATTAGTCGAAGCCTTCGCGGTTGACACCAAGGAGGTTATCGATGTATTCAAGCGTACCTCGCGTACCTATGGTGCCCTTCTTGCCTTCCAACTTATGATGGGTCATGGCTTTAAGGCTAACATCGAAGAGATGACTAAGGAGCTGCCGAAAGGGCAAGATGGGCAATTTGTTGACTTAAGTGTATTTACAACGCCTGCTCTTACTTGTGCTCGCCAGCTCCTTGAACTAGTTTCGTCAAGAAAAACATCGACTGGCCCCAGTCTATCGACTCAGACCCAAGCTCCTTGAAATTTGTAACGAACTTATCTTCAGGCTGATGTGAAACTTTGCTTTGTTGTGGAACTTGTGTTTGTAATAAACTCCGTGTTTTGGCAGTATTGCCAGCACACCTCTATTATGATATTTTTACTTGCACTTCTCCCGATGGGAGCTTCTTTGAGCGCTCTTATCGAACTTATCTTGTCATTCTTTTTAACGCTGCTTTCCTGCAGGTTTTCCCAGTACCTTTGTTTGTTGATGACTCTTCGGGTACTCTTCCTGAAGGTGATCGGATCCAGCGTATGAAGGATCGGATCGCTCAGATGGAAAAGGACCTCCGCAGCACTTACGCCTTAGCCGCTATTGTCAATAAGAAGAGCGAGATTGCAGCGACGTGGAGCGGTATGCTCTTACTGAGCTGCATAAGGCTACCGAGAGCTTGAACTGTAAGTTTTTTGATCCCAACGTCCTTTTGTCAACAACACCTTGTCTGAGCCTCTAATTATTTCTTCGCCAGTCATAGCTCTGAACCGTGCGGAGGAGAACAAACGGATTCATGAGCGTGTCCATGCTTTAACCAACTATCCTCAGCCGAAGAGATTTTCTGGCGGGAACACTCGAAGGCTTCGACTGTTGCACAATTTCAGGATCGAGTTCAACAAGTCCATCATTTGTTCGACAAGTGCTACAAAGCAATGAGGGTGGTTTGGAAGAAAATGTTCCCTTTAAACGCGGTTCCCCCTACGTTGCTAACTTTGATGTCTGAATTTAGAAATGCCAAGAAGATTCGAGACTTGGTGCGGGCTCAAGTTTTTGCAAGGGCTAGGTTTACACTTTCTCTTTTGCTTGCACGTTATCCTTCAGCAAATCTGCTATCTATTGCCAACGCGACTGGCGATTTAGAGGTACTGTATCCGAAGGTATTGCCCGCCAATGTCGACTTGAGAAGGATTCACAGGTACCTGAAGAAAGGGAAACTCCACAAGGGTGAATTCGGGAATTGGTATTACCTTGTAAATAGTTTTTTCTGGCTACTTTATCCAGGTGTGTAAGATTGTTTAACCGAAGCTTTGTATTCGGTGTATACATGTAGATGTATTTTTACCGTGTTAATGCCGTTGGCAAGTTTTGGAGGAGCAAATCTTAATTGCCCGTTTAAATGTATGTGTACTCGTTGGTCAGCAAAACATTTGAGTGATCAGCTCGTGTTGCAGGTTTTGCTAAACCTGTTGTATTCGCAACTTTGCTTTCAACCGATGTATGTTTCGTCAGGCACTCCCGAATATTTCGGATGCAGTGATCCTGCCGATAGGCCCGTTGTTCTTTGATATTTCCTTAGGTAAAATATCGAACGTGGGTTGTATTATGTATATTTTCTAACTCTCGCTATTTGCGGCACTCGCAGAGGCATCTATAGCAGAGGGAAGGATTAGCATCCTTGTTTGCTTTGTATCTTTTAGCACTCGCAGAGGCTTTTCCTGAAACACGATCTTCTGCCGCGGACTATGTTGCATGGTGATGCGGCTTAGTCGTTTTGAATTACTGCAATGCTTTAACAAAAGATCGAAGCTTGAGTTCTCATTATAAGGTAAGCACGAGACTAAAGGGCGAAAAGAGGAAGGCCCTGTTTAAAATAAAGGGAAAAAATTTAAACGCTAATAAATTGCTTAAGCAAGGAAGGGGTTCTTCTCATCTTCTGCCTTTTTCACCACGGTAGTGGCTGCTGCAGCGTTGTTGATTTCACCAAGGGTCTGAGCGGTGGTTGCCAGCGTCTTGCGGTCTTCTATGCCTTCTGTGCCATCAACTGCCGAACCCTTTGCTGAAGCTTTTGCTGCCGAAGCTTCCTGCTTGCCGAGGCCTTGCCGAGCTTTAAGGGCAAGGTCGGCTGGCTTCTTCTTGATTTCCCTGTCTTGTTTCTCCTCCTTGATTTCGCGTATCGACAGCTTGAGTGGAGGCTTGATAATTTCTTGTTTGCTCCCAAACTTCACAGCAATCCTCTGAAAGTCGCGATCACAATTGTCCGAGCGTGAGAAACTTCCATAGACTGTGATGTTTGTCCCGTTGCTCCCAGGCATTTTCAGCTTGAGATATGCATAATGCGGCACAGCCATGAACTTGGCATAAGCTGGTTTTCCGAGTATAGCGTGATACTGTGACTCCCAGTTCACTACTTCAAACTCGATCTTTTCCTTCCTAAAATTGTCGGTTCTGCTGAAGACGACATTCAGGTAAACTCTGCCAAGAGAGTAACCCGGTGCATTTGGAAGAATCCCATGGAAGCAGGTGTCTGTCTCTTCTAGCATCCTCATGGTGATCCCCATACTCTTGATTGTGTCGACGAAAATCAGAACCCTTCCACCATCCATAAAGACTTTGCTCATCTTGAATCCCCTATCTGTGCCTCGATTACTAGGGCGGCGTGTGCTGGTTTTGGTATGGTCATCGGGTGATCTGCTCGACTGAACGTAATGTTCTGAGAGGACCACTCGACATACTCGGGGATGTTTGCCATGATGCTTTCGGCCAGATTAATCTCTCGGGTGAGCTTCTTCATCTCTCTTCTCGACACTGTCATGTGGATCATGCTCATCTACCCGCGTGGTGGTGGGAACGCCTCGTTGGGTTGGTGAGGTTGAGCCTGCTGGACTTGGTGCTGTGGTGGAGGTGGGGGTGGAGGTGGTAGCGGTTCTTGTCCTGACTGCTGGATGAGTTTGTGCATGTCGAGGAACTGCCGACAGTCCAGAGAGGTGACTCGACTTCGTTTTGCCGTCCTTGGAGTCGACGTCGAGTGCGGTAACGGGGCGTTGATCTGCTCTGCGTAGGGTAGCTCAGGAGTCCTCTGCTGCCGTGGTTTATAGTTGCCACGGTTCCCAGTTGTTCCGATTGCTGTCCGTCGATCGTCTCTTCTTTCGTCATACCGATCATCATGTCGATCGGAGTATCCTGCGGCTACCAGGTTGTTGTCGTCATAGTTGCGGTTCTTCCTTCTCTTGTGTCGATCCCTTCGGCTGCCCGAGTCGTGCTTTGGCTGGTCGTCATCTTCATCATCGCTGCGCTGCCGCGATCTTCGCACGTTGTCCTCACCATCAGCCCAGTGTTGGCGATTTCCATTAGCTTGGTAATGGTTTTTGGCTTTGCGTCCGAGTTCTTCTATGTAGCTTTCACGTCGGACGCCATCGAAAGCGTCCATTGCTCTGTCGACGGATACGTCTTCGGCAGCGTTTAGGAGTTTGGTGAATCTCTGATGTATGAGCGCATCGACTCCTTCTGCTTGGCGGTTGCGTAGCTCTTCAATCCGACGGGTCTCTTGTATGTTGCTGGAAATTAGCAACAAAGGCGTCCACTAGGTCGTCCCATGATTTAATGGAACCCTTCGGCAACCCCTTAACCAGGCTCGTCTTTGAATCCTTTAAGTAGAGTTGCAAGCCGCATTCGCTCTCTCGGTTCCCCTTATGCGAATCACGGTCTGCAGGTAATCGTCTATCCAAGATCTTGGTTCTTGCTGCCCATCATACTTGGCGGCGTCGGTGGGAGTAGGCTTGAACTTCTTGGGCGGCATCGTCTCGCGGATTTTGTAACTCAAGCAATCGGCTCCCCTGAGTTCGCCATCATACTCCTGATCCTCATCCGAAGAATCAATGTCGTCGTCCTTCCGGCGGCGCGTCGTCGCCTGCTTTATCGATCCGGCTCTGGGTGATTTCATCCCGAGCATCTCTCGCATGATATTTTGAACCACTAGCCTGCACCGTGGTCTTCTCTTTTTGCGGGACTAGATTTTTTCCCAATATCGCGAGACTTTCCAGACGCCTCGGTGAGCTTGAGCCATGGATCCTTCAGGGCGCTGGTTGATGAGGTACGCACGAGATTGGCGTTGCTCCCGCAACGTTTTTCGGCCGTGGCATGCCCGCGGTGTCCGTGGTCATAAAGGACTTGGTTAGGTTCGACGTTATTTCTCTAGCGTCGTCTTCCGAAACCTGGACAGCCTTGACCTGCTTGCCCCATGAGTACTTCGGAGGCGCTTCCTTGCGAAGCTCTCCGTCGCTCGTTGGATCGGTCTGCCGCGGATAGACGTCTCTCGAGGGTGGCTTGTTCTTTCGACAGGTGCTCCCGGTTTTCTCTAGTATAGAGCGGTAAGCATTTAAGGTTCCAACCGAGGTTTCTGCAGGGAGCGGGGTGTTGTTAAGCACGGCTGCCCTAGCTGCCGCCCACTCTTCGTCTGCGATGGTGTAATCGATGTCGCGGTTGTTGGCGCTGTTCTCGAAGCTTGCTCGCCTACTAGAACGAGCGTGCGGTCTCCGTCTCCTCCGTGCCTTGTGTTTCTGTGTTGTTGGCGGCATAAACCGATGATACGCGATCTTCGGGTGGTTCCTCGGGCGATGCTGTCCTCTTCTCCCAATGAATATTGGGCATTGCACCATGAACGGTGTGTCGCTCGACCCCAAGCCATGCCTGGCGTCGCAGTTCAAGCATAGTACGAGGTTAACTCCGAGGATGTGGGATCATCGGATCCCTACGACATGGAAGACGCCGAGCAGGGAGTCGATGGCGCGGGCGAACTCATCGATTCTGTCAGACCAGCCAACAGGTCGAGTGATGATGATGCGCTCGGACTCGTTGATCCAGAGGTGGGTGATTCCAGCAGCTGAAGAATCCCTTATGCGTTGACATTGTAGTGGTGCTGCCGATGGTCATCTCCATGTTCCCTTGTAGATCCGAGAAGTTTGAGCGAGAAGAATCGCTGTGCGGGGTGAATTCATAGGAGCCGAATCGAATCGAACTTCCCAGGTTGGTGATGATGATGGTGTCGATGAAGACGTCGATGACATGATCGGATCTGCCGATGACCGATCTTGCGCCGACAGGTTTCCACGGCGCCAATTGTCGGGGGTGCTCCGCGACAATGCCCTCCGGTTGGGGCTTAGGGTTGACGGAATCCTGCAGGCTGACACGAGACATCGGTTCACAGACAAACGGGGGGAGCGATTTATCTAGGTTCGGGGCCCTCGATGAGGTAAAACCCTTACGTCCTTGTCTTTCTTGATTATGATGAAAATAGGTTACAATGGGGTGCCGAATAGTTCGGCTGAGATCTCGTCGAGATGCTAAGCTCAACGATGACCTAGCTCTAAGCTTTTTGGTGGCTAAGACTGCTAAGATTGATCGTGTCCCTCGCAGCCTCTCTTGGCCTTTATATAGGAGACCAGGTCTCAAGAGGTCTAACCGAGCACGACTAGGTTTACAGTAGTTTGAGATCTAATCTTTCCTTGTTCGCTGCTTCTTCATCTTGCTCGCCAAGGATCTTCGGGTGCCGTAGGATGGTCCGCTTCGCCTCCAAGTGTCTTCATGGGCCTCCAGCCAGGAAATATAAGATAGGGCAACGTCGGTTACCCGAAGGGTAGTGCCCACGTCATCCGTCTCGGAGAGTCGGCCAGACTTCGATACTGGTGTAACTTAGTTAGGTGGTTTCATGGACATTGTTGTACTGAAGGAGAGTGTGTGTCGTGATATCCTTCCTTTGCTCGTTTGGGTTGATCAAGCGTGTGGGCACATTTGGGCACCCCTGCAGGGATACAATCTTTTCGAAAAGGCATGTCCACGGTTATGGACGACTTGGAGTTGTATGACTCGACCATAGACAAGTTACACTTGTTGTTCATTAATAATAACTTGTGTAGTAAGTGATGGCTGTGAAATACGCCATATTTTCTCGCGTTTAAACCCTTAGCTAAGTCAAGAAATTTACTAAGTTTACCTCTCAACTTGGCACTACTCATGAATGCAATGATGTGCAATCTCTTCTATTTTGGATGTTGTGCAGGATATCACATCATAATGGCAAATGGACATGCAATTACTGAAGAAAATCGTGTCAGGAGCATGGCAAAGTTGACTACGCTCGAAAAAGCAGTTCCAAGGGCTTTAATGGGCATTAGTATGGGCAAGCCCCGCTAGTACCATCCGCCCGTACCACATGCGGCTGCGTTCCCGAGGTCAAACACTATAAAAGTCGTGAAGAGGCCGACGTTAAAAACAGAGCCATTCGTCGCCAAACAGAGCCGCCATCCACCAGACCCATCTGCAACACACCGAAGGAGATCCATCACCATAGTTCATCCATTCCATCTCCCATCTCCTCCATAGCCAGAGCCATCACCATTGTAATAGAGATATCCTTGAGAATTGGCGACCATTGTAAGAATATTGTGATTTCAATCTAAGTATTTTGCACAATGATTTCTATCTTTGTATTTGATCTTGATATTATGTGTGAGTAGTCCTCACGGGCTGCGGGTTGGGGTGAATCCTCGCAGCGTTCATGTGCATCTAATCTTATGTTATGTGTAAGGATTGAATAGGAGTTTTGCGATCTTGTATCATTGTCTCTTTGCCTCGTCTTGATGATCTGCAGGTACCCATATCATTCGAGTCGATCAAGGGAAGAGGTGGGATGAGTGGAGAACGGCGTGCTACCGCGAAACCTCAGTGACAGAAAGGGGAAAGTAACGGTACATGTTTAGTGATTCATTTGGGATCATAGCACAATCATCTAGCATAAATCTTTGGTCTGCATTTACTTACTGTTGTTGCTTGCGGCTGTGAGGACAATGGTTGGACCATTAGGCTCTTGTCACCTCTAGCTTTAGGGGCAATGGTTGTATGTGCTACTCACAAGTCTCTTATCTCTATTTTATTTGTTACACATATGAGCTTTATTTATATATGTATGCCTAGCTGCAGGTGAAATCTTAACCCTGGACTATTTCCATCATTGAATACAACCCCTTTAAAAGTAAACTAGATAGGTCCGGTAAACTGAAGATAAAATACACTAGCTAGTCTTGTAGACGTTTCCTTCACAACCATTTAGCAGTGCTTCCCAAGGTTCGATTAAACCTAGATCTTCTATAGAAAAAACTTATCATACTACAATTCGTAATCCGGATCGAAGGTATCAACCCTTTTTCTGGCGCCGTTGCCGGTGAAACAATTTTGCTATTCCAGTAAGGTTACTAGAGACCTTGTTAGTTATCTTCTTTTTAGTTTTAAGTTTTTCTTTACTGTTAATAGTTTACTGTTTTACTCTTTATTTGAAAACCCAAAAAAAAATTAGTTACTTGTTATTTTTCAATCATAGAAGAAAAACCCAAAAAGATGATCACTATGGCAGAACAGAAGCTTGGGGAATATGCTATCCCCAATGATGATTTTATTCGTGCACCCATAACTCATCCCGCTGTTGAAGCGGAGAACTATGAAATTAAGCCTAACCTTTTAAGTTTGCTTCAGCAGAACCAATTTGGAGGCTCAGCCGCTGAGGATTCAGGTATGCACTTAAACACATTCACTGAAATATGTGATATGATGCGCATTAAAGATGTTGATCCAAATGCTATTAAATTGCACTTGTTTCCTTTTTCATTGAGAAGAAAATCAAAGGACTGGTTGCTAGCTTTGCCTAAGGGCGGTATAACTTCATGGGATGAATGCACTAATATATTTATGACTAAGTTTTTTCCACCAGCAAAGACTATGCAACTGCGTTCTAATAGTACATGTTTTAGACAAGAAAACCACGAACCACTAGCGCTTGCATGGGAAAGGATGACGGAAGCCACCATGAACTGTCCAAGTCATGGAATGGAGGATTGGTTAATCTTAAATTTATTTTATAATGTCTTAACCCAATGTCAAAGTATATGCTTGATACTACAGCAGGAGGAACATTCATGAGCAAGCCAGTTAAACTAGCAAGGAGAGGCTTCTAGATGATATGCAGAGCAACCATGCCAAATGGCATGTAGACAGATCCTCCTCAAGAAAGGTGAATGCAATCACCAAAGGTAACAATGAAGAACTTACTTCGAAGGTAGATGAGCTTTTAAATATTCTAAAGGGTAAAGAAACTACCCAAGTTAATGCCATCACCAATGCTAAAGTTGAGGAAATAGACTTCATAGAAATAAATCCTTATAACCCTGAATGGAAGAGTCAAAACTATGGCTCTAATTTTCCTAGACAACATAATAATAATGCAGGAGTTCCTAATAATAACTTCACCAACAGTAACTGAGCAAGCAATGTTAATACTTCAATTGAAAGTACTTTCAAAAAAATTATGCATGCTCAAGCTGAACAAAATAGTACCCTTACAAAGCTCATTGAAAATCATAGCACTATGCTAGGGAATTTATCTAACCAAACCGTTTCTCTTAAGAATGATGTCCAAGTTCTACATGAAAGGACAAAGACCGTTGAGACACAACTGGGAAAGATAGCTGAAAGCCAAACTATAATACTTGCAAGATTTGCAGGTAAAACAGAACCAAACCCTATTGAAGACCTCAAGATAATGAGGATTGAAAGAAGTGAAGCACTTGAAGAACTGGACTAAGGGATGCTCCAACACCTGATTACTCCGTAGAAGACCTCACAACGACAGTCACAGTAAGACAACCGGAGTTGATGAAGGTAATGATGAAAGACACCGTCAATTTATTCATGAGGTAGCATGCAAAGTCTGTGATTTAGAACAACAGTATAAGAAGCTAGCTGACAAAACTTCGAGCTATGTTGATGATATATTTGAGCCCAATATTAAAATCCATTTTGGAACAAAACGAGGTGGCTGCACTTTGTGATCTTGTGATACGTCTCCAACGTATCTATAATTTCTGATGTTCCATGCTAGTTTTATGATAATACCTACATGTTTTGCTCACACTTTATAATGTTTTTATGCATTTTCCGGGACTAACCTATTAACAAGATGCCTGTTCAGTTTCTGCTTTGTTTTTGGTTCCAGAAAAGCTGTTCGGGCAATATTCTCGGAATTCGAAACGAAAGCAAAACCTCCTATTTTACCGAGACGGACCAGAACACCGAAGGAGACGGGGAGGGGCCAAGGGGCCCACACCACACAGCGGCGCGGCCAAGAGTGGGGCGCGCCCGCTGGGGTGGACCCCAAACCTGCGCCGCCCTTCTGCCTATATATTCCCTGACTACAACAACAAGATCATATTCTAGAAAGACTCCAGGAGCGTCGCGCCATGGCGAGTTCGGGGTCGAAGTTCTGTTTCGCCCTGCCGGGGAGGATTGACCCCCGGAAGCCTTCTCCATCGACGCCACCTCCTCAATCATGCTCCGTGAGTAGTTCACCCATGGACTACGGGTTCTAGCAGTAGCTAGTTGGTACTCTCTCTCCATGTACTTCAATACAATGATCTCATGAGCTGCCTTACATGATTGAGATCCATGATGTAATCGGTGTTGTGTTTGTTGGGATCCGATGAATTGTTACATTATGATCAGTCTATCTATATAAGTTTGTGAAGTTATTGTCGCTGCAACCTTGTTGTGTTTAATGCTTGTCACTAGTGCACGAGTGGCATGATCTTAGATTTAAGCTCTATAATTATTGCTTAGATTGTATCTACAAGTTGTTTGCACATGTCTATGTCCGAAACCCGAGGCCCCAAGTGACAGCAACTGGGATAACTGGAGGAAGGCTTAGATATGAGGATCACATGTTTTCACAAAGTGTTAAAGCTTTGCTCCGGTGCTTTATTAAAAGGAGTACCTTAATTACCAGTAGATTCCCTTGAGGCCCGGCTGCCACCGGCTGGTAGGACAAAAGATGTAATGCAAGTTTCTCATTGTGAGCACGTATGACTATATATGGAAAACATGCCTACATGATTAATAGACTTGATGTTCTGTCTTAATGCTATTTCAATCCTATCAATTGCCCAACTGTAATTTTTTCATCCAACACTTGTTATTGGAGAGTTACCACTAGTGTAGATAGCTGGGAACCCGGTCCATCTTTCATCATCAAATACTCACTCGGTCATATGCCATTAGAAGTAGTATCAACTATTTTCGGTGTCATTGTCTCCTGTGTTCTGTTACTATTGCTCGCATATTCTGCTGCTTTCACATCACCCCTGTTACTAGTGCTTTTCCGGGTGCGGCTGAATTGACAACTCGATTGTTAAGGCTTATAAGTATTCTTTATCTCCCCTTGTGTCGAATCAATAAATTTGGGTTTTACTTCCCTCGAAGGTTGCGATCCCCTATACTTGTGGGTTATCAAGACTATTTTCTGCGCCGTTGCCGGGGAACATAGCTCTACTCATAAGTTCACCTGGGGAGTACACTCACCTCTCTCTCTCTCTGTTTTTATTTTATTTTGTTTTGCTTAGTTTACTTTTGTCTAGTTTATTTGTGCTTAGTTTATTTCTGTCTAGTATTATTTTGCTTAGTTTACTTTTGTCTAGTTTGTTTTTGTCTTGTTTTATTTTTCTTATATACCCAAAAATCCATAAAATTTTGAAAAACCGAAAAATTAAAAACTGTTGTTATGGAAGAACCCATAACCTGTATGGAGCTTATAGAATTATATATGAATTATAGAGAATCAAGAAAGGGTAAAGTCACGAGTGCCGTTATAGAAAAATTGAATACAATTGCTAAAATCTTTCTTAAACGCCATGATATAAACTGTTGCTCTAAACAGGATACTAAACATCTTAAATTCCAATGTGGCTTTAGTGAAGAAGTTTTAATTGTGAACTATCATTGGAATAACTATATTCATCTTGGGTTCGAAGAAGTAGAACAATTTGTTTTATTTATGGGAGCTTCTGAAATAGAATCCTTCATGTCTAAAAATTATGAAACCTGTGTTGCTTGTAAGGACCTTAAAGATTATGTCTCTTCTATCCTTGATTATTGCATAGAACATTACAGCGATAATCCTTATATCATTGATTATAAAGAGAGACTTATTCATGCACAAGAATGCACTCACAATTTGCAGGAACCTGTGAAAGAAGAAATTGATGAACCTGAAAGCTCATTGGATGAAAAAGAGGAGGAGAGTGATGAACAAAAGGAGGAAGAATGGATTAGCTACCCATGCCAACCTTCTGAGAGTAACTCTTTATCTCTTACACTATTTGATTGTCCTCCATGCTTACCAAAGGAGGATGAATGTTATGTTCCTGTGGATTCTCTTGAAATATTCCCTATGAGTAAAACTTGTGAGAATAATTATAGTACTGTTATCTATGATAATCCATGCTATTTTGATAAATCTTATGATAATGCTTTGTTTGTGCCTGCTATCGAAATGCATGGTACTAAAGAGTTTTGCTTGGCAAATGTTTATGATAAAGCTCTAGATGATGGTCCTATGCTACTTGATAATATTAATTGTACTACTAATGAAAATGGGATTGGAGAGGTCTTGACTTTATCTAGGAGTCCCATATCTCTTGAGAATGATCAATCATCTTGTTATAGATTTTTAAAAAGTGGGTTTGAAAGTTTTGATCCCACTATTTTTGAGCTTGATAAAAATTATGTGTTTGTAGATCATGGAAAGCATGCTTTATGTGATAGTTATATTGTTGAGTTTGTTCATGATGCTACTGAAAATTATTATGAGAGATGAAAATATGGTTGTAGAAATTTTCATGGTACTAAAACACCTCTCTACATGCTAATTTTTTTGAAGTTACTCTTGTTTTATCTTCCTATGTTTGTCACTTTATTCTTCATGAATTTATTTGTGTACAAGATTCCTATGCATAGGAAGCGGGTTAGAATTAAATTTGTTTCATACTTGCTTTTTGATGCTATCTTTGCTTCAACTCTCATCCTTATGTGAGCATCATTAAAATTGCTGAGCCTATCTTAATGGCTATAAAGAAAGCACTTCTTGGAAGATAACCCATGTTTTTTTATTTTGCTACTGTTTAGTTGCGTCTTGGAAGTTGTTACTACTGTAGCAACCTCTCCTTATCTTTATTTTAGTGCATTGTTGTGCCAAGTAAAGTCTCTAATAGAAAGTTGATGCTAGATTTGGATTTCTGCGCAGAAACAGTTTTTTAGCTATCACGAATTTGAGTAGATCTTTCTGTAGGAGAACCTAAAAATTCTGTAAAAATTCACGCGTGTTCTTCAGATATGTACGCAACTTTCATTAGTTTTGAGTTTTCTGATTTGAGCAACGGAAGTACCTCGAAAAAATTCGTGTTTACTGGCTGTTGTTTGGCAGATTCTGTCTCTGTTTTTTGCATTGTCTCTTGTGGACTTTAAGTAAGGCTTTCTAGACGTGGAGAGCTGTAGCTAATGTTTTATTGAGTCCTTGCAATGTGTCACTACAGGACTAAAGTATATTAAAGTTTTTTGAGTACTAACCCCTCTAATGAAGTTTATGAGAAGTCTGGTGTGGCAGAAGTTTTCAAGGGTCAAGAGAGAAAGGTGATATAATGTGATCAAGAAGAGTGAAGAGCCTAAGCTTGGGATGCCCCCGTGGGTCACACAAGCATATTTCAAGAAGACTCAGCGTTTAAGCTTGGGGATGCCCAAGGCATCCCCTTCTTCATCAAAACTTATCAGGTCATCTCTAGTGAAACTATATTTTAATTCTTCCACATCATATGTGCTTTTACTTGGAGCGTCTGTGTGCTTTTATTTTTGTTTGTGTTTGAATAAATTCGGATCCTAGCAATCCTTGTGTGGGAGAGAGACACACTCCGCTTTTCATATGAACACTTGTGTTCTTCATTTTACTTTAATATTCATGGAGAAAGCTGAAGCCGCAGCACTGATAACCCACAAGTATAGGGGGTGTATCGTAGTACTTTCGATAAATAAGAGTGTCGAACAACGAGGAGCGGTGTTGACAAGCGGTTCGATGAAGGATTCACTGTAAATGCTCAGACAAGTATTCGGGGGTTTTGATATAGCAGATAAATAAAGTACAAGTAAATAAAATGCGAGAATAATAATTGCAGCGAGTGGCCCAATCCTTTTTAGCACAAAGGACAAGCCGGTTTGTTTACTTATAATGACTAAACATTCTTGAGGACACACGGGGATTTTAGTCTAGTGCTTTCGCTTCATATAGTTGATTAATCTTCATTGTTTTGATAAGTGTTGTGTGGGTGAACCTATGCTAATGCACCGCCCTTCCTAGGACTAATACATACTTGTGATTATACCCCTTGCAAGCATCCGCAAATACAAGAAAGTAATTAAGATAAATCTAACCCAACCTTAAACTAGAGTCTGCTATCCCTCCTGCACCGATATACTAACGGGGGTTTAGGTTGTTGTCACTCCGGCAACCCCAAATTAGCAAACGAATACAAGATGCACTCCCCTAGGCCCATAAAGGTGAAGTATCATGTAGTCGACGTTCACATGACACCACTAGAAGAATAACACCACAACTTAAATATCAACCCATTAAATATTACTCAACATAGTTCACTACTAACATTTAGACTTCACCCATGTCCTCAAGAACTAAACGAACTACTCACGAGACATCATATGGAACATAATCAGAGGTGATATGATGATGAATAACAATCTGAACATAAACCTTGGTTCAATGGTTTCACTCAATAGCATCAATAACAAGTAGTAATCAACACCGGAAAGTTTCCCCTATCAAACAATCAAGATTTAACCCTAGATGTTACAGCGGTGACGAGATGCAGCGGTGGAGATGGCGGTGTAGATGGTGGAGATGATGATGATGATGATCCCAATGATGTCCAGCTCGATGACGGTGGCGATGGCGTCGATTTCCCCCTCCGAGAGGATTTCGGTGGATTCGGAGATCGCCTCCGGCACCCTGCCGGAGGGGAATCATCACCGGAGGGCTCTACATCATCATGCCCGCCTCCGGATTGATGCGTGAGTAGTTCATCCTTGGACTATGGGTCCATAGAGTAGCTAGATGGTTGTCTTCTCTGCTCGTGCTATCATTGTTTAGATCTTGTGAGCTGCCTAACATGATCAAGATCATCTATTTGTAATGCTACATGTTGTGTTTGGTGGGATCCGATGATGAATCTAGAATATTATGTTAAGTTGATTATCAATCTATCATATATGTGTTGTTTATGTTCTTGCATGCTCTCCGTTGCTAGTAGAGGCTCTGGCCAAGTTGATACTTGTAACTCCAAGAGGAGTAATTATGCTCGATAGTGGGTTCATGCCTCCATTGAATCTGGGACAGTGACAGAAAGTTCTAAGGTTGTGGATGTGTTGTTGCTACTAGGGATAAAACATCGATGCTTTGTCTAAGGATATTTGTGTTGATTACATTACGCACCATACTTAATGCAATTATCTGTTGTTTACAACTTAATACTGGAAGGGGTTGGGATGATAACCTGAAGGTGGATTATTTAGGCATAGATGCATGCTTTGGATAGCGGTCTATGTACTTTGTCGTAATGCCCTGATTTAAATCACATAGTAATCATCATTGATATGTATTGAATCTTTATTTGTCAATTGCCGCCTGTAATTTGTTCACCCGACATGTTAGTTATCTTATTGGAGAGACACCTCTAGTGAACTGTGGACTCCGGTCCATTCTTTTACATCTGAATATATTCTATTGTTTTTACTGTTCTTTGCAAACAAACACCATCTTCCACTCGATACGCTTAATCCTTTGTTTTAAGCAAGCCGGTGAGATCAACAACCTCTTTGTTACGTTGGGGCAAAGTACTTTGATTGTGTTGTGCAGGTTCCACGTTGGCGCCGGTTTCACGGTGTTGCGCCGCACTACATTCCTCCACCAACAACCTTCACGTGCTTCTTTGCTCCTACTGGTTCGATAACCTTGGTTTCTTTCTAAGGGAAAACTTCCTGCTGTGCATCACACCTTCCTCTTGGGGTTCCCAACGGACGTGTACATCTCTGGCAGCAAGGCTGACTTCGCGTTCGTTGCGGGAGATCAGACACGCGCAGGGAGTCTCCACTTCCAATCTCTTTACTTTGTTTTTGTCTTGCTTTACTTTATTTTATTTACTTGTCTTGTTTGCTTCATATTAAAAAACACAAAAAAAATTAGTTACTTTACTTATTGTCTTGTTTACTAGCTCTATATCAAAACACAAAAATTAGTTACTTGTCTTTACTTTATTTGCCTAGTTTACTTTATTACTGTGTACTCTGAAAATACTAAGTTGTGTGATTTCACTAGCACAAATAACAATGATTTTATATGTACTCCTATTGCTCCACCTGCTACTACTTCAGAATTATGAAATTAAGCATTTTTCTTGAATCTTGTTATGAGAGAGCAATTTTCTGGTGTTAGTACTGATGATGCTGCTGCCCATCTTAATAATTTTGTTGAACTTTGTGAAATGCAAAAGTATAAGGATATAGATGGTGATATTATAAAACTGAAATTGTTTCCTTTCTCATTAAGAGGAAGAGCTAAAGATTGGTTGCTTTCTTTGCCTAAGAATAGTATTGATTCATGGACTAAATGTAAAGATGCTTTTATTAGTAAATATTATCCTCCTGCTAAGATTATATCTTTGAGAAGTAGCATAATGAATTTTAAACAATTTGATAATGAACATGTTGCTCAAGCATGGGAGAGAATGAAATCTTTGGTAAAGAATTGCCCAACCCAGTTGACTACTTGGATGATCATCCAAACCTTTTATGCGAGTTGAATTTTTCCTCGAGGAACCTATTGGATTCAGCTTTGGAGGTACTTTTATGTCCATCACCTGGGCGCACAGCTAAACTACTTGATGATATGATGATCAATTACTCTGAATGGCACTGAAAGAACTCCTCAAGGTAAGAAGGTAAATTCTTTGAAACCTCTTCTTTGGGTGATAAGATTGATGCTATTATGTCTATGCTTGCAAATGGTAGATCTCATATTGATCCTAATAATGTTCCTTTAGCTTCATTGGTTGCTCAAGAAGAAAATGTAGATGTGAATTTCATTAAGAGTAATAATTTCAACAACAATGCTTATAGGAATAATTATGGTAACACCAACTATAGGCCATATCCTTCTAATAATGGTAATGGTTATGGTAATTCTTACAACAATAATAAGAGTGTACCCTCTGGTCTTGAAGTCATGCTTAAAGAATTTATTAGTACACAAACTGCTTTCAATAAAGCTGTTGAAGAAAAGCTTGGAAAAATTGATATTCTTGCTTCTAAGGTTGATAGTCTTGCTCTTGATGTTGATCTTTTAAAATTGAAAGTTATGCCTGAGGAAGTTAAAGATGCTAGGTTTGCTAAAACAAATGCCATCCAAGTTCTAATTAATGATAATATTAGAATGTTGGCTGAATTGCATGCTAGGTGGGATAGAGAAGAAAAAGAAAAACTTGCTAAAGAGAATAATGTAGCTAAAGCATGGACTATTACCACCACTAGTAATGTTGATTCTTCACATGTTGCTACACCTCCAACTATTAATGGTAAAATAATTGGTGTTGGCAATGTTTCTACTCCTAGTACAAAGCGTACAAAATTGCCTGAAACTGCATTTGATAAAACTGCTGAAATTTTTCGAAATATTGGTGACAATGATTCCATTGCTGTAGAACATAATGGTTTAGATTTTGATGATTGTCATATTACTGAAGTTATAAAGTTCTTACAAAAACTTGCTAGAAGTCCCAATTTAGCCTTTACAAAACATATTACAAATACATATTAAAGCTAGGAAGAGAATTAAAACTTGAAGCTTCTATCCCTAGGAAGTTAGAAGATGGTTGGGAGCATCATTAAGATGAAATTTAATGATTTTGAGTGTAATGCTTTATGTGATCTTGGTGCAAGTATTTTGTTATGCCTAAAAAGATTTATGATATGCTTGACTTGCCACCATTAAAGAATTGTTATTTGGATGTTAATCTTGATAATGTTAAAAAGAAACCTTTGGGGAGGATTGATAATGTGCGCATTACGGTTAACAATAACCTTGTCCCGGTTGATTTTGTTGTCTTGGATATCGAATGCAATGCATCTTGTCCTATTCATTGGGAAGACCTTTTCTTCGAACCGTTGGTGTTGTTATTGATATGAGGGAAGGTAATATTAAATATCAATTTCCTCTCAAGAAAGGTATGGAACACTTCCCTAGAAAGAGAATGAAGTTGCCTTTTGATTCTATTATTAGAACAAGCTATGATGTTGATGCTTCTTCTCTTGATGTTACTTGATTTGCACTTTACGCTTGAAAGGCGTTAAAGAAAAGCACTTCTTGGGAGATAACCCAAGTTTCATTTTATTTTTGTATTGTTGAGTCTTGGAAGTTGTTTACTACTGTAGCAACCTCTCCTTATCATGTTTTTGTGCCAAGTAAAGTTTCTATGCTAAAGTTGATGATAGATTTGGATCGCTGCGCAGAAACAGCATTCTGTATCATCACGAATTCTCATGAGCTCTACGTAAAAAAATCGAAAAAATCTGCAAATTTCGCGTGATCCTCATATATGTACGCAACTTTAATTTGTTTTGAGTTTTCCATTTGAGCAAGTTAAGTGCCCCTGCCAGATTCATCTTTACGGACTGTTCTGTTTTTGACAGATTCTGTCTTTTATTTCGCATTGCCGCTTTTGCTATGTTGAATGAGTTTCTTTGTTCCATTAACTTTCATAAGCTTTGTGCAATGTCGAAGTGTTAAGAATGATTGTGTCACCTCTGAATGTGTGAATTTTGGTTATGCACTAACCCTCTAATGAGTTTGCTTGAAGTTTGTGTGAAGGAAGTTTTCAAGGGTCAAGAGAGAGGATGATATACTATGATCAAGAAGAGAAAGGTTAAGCTTGACTGGTTCATCCCTGCATATTTTAAGAAGACTCAAGCATCTAAGCTTGGGATGCCCAAGGCATCCCCTTCTTCATCGACAACATTATCAGGGTCACTTCTAGTGAAACTATATTTTTATTCCATCACATCCTATGTTCTTTACTTGGAGCGTCGGTTTGTTTTTGTTTTGAATAAAGTTGGATCCCACCATCCTTATATTGGAGATATTACGCTCCGCTTTTTCTTATGGAACACTTGTGTTCTTAATTGTGCTAATGTTCATGGCGTGAAATTGCTTCGTTAAATTGCTATTTGGTTGGAATCGAAAAAATCATATGGTTTGGAATAACTTGGCAATTGTTTGAGCTCTCATAGATCATGTTTAAGCTCTTGCATCATGTAGTTTAATCTATTAATGAAGAACTACCATGGAGCTTGTTTAATTTGGTTTGCATGATTGGTCTCTCTAAGTCTAGATATTTTCGGGTAAAAATGTTTGAACAACAAGGAAGACGGTATAGAGTCTTATAATGCTTGCAATATGTTCTTGTGTGAGTTTTGCTTTGTTTGTTCATACTTGTGTTTGCTTCAAACAACCTTGCTAGCCCAAACCTTGGAGGAAATGCTTCTCGTGCATCCAAACACCTTGAGCCAAAACCCATGCCATTTGTGTCCACCATATCTACCTACTATGTGTATTTTCTGCCATTCCAAAGTAAATTACTTGAGTGCTACTTTTAAAATTTCATTCCTTTACCTTTACAATATATAGCTCATGGGACAAATAGCTTAAAAACTATTGTGATGATGAATATGTAGTTATGTGTCTTAATTCTTATAAGTTGCTTGTTGAGCGGTAACCATGTTTCTGGGGACGCCATCAACTTCTTACCTTTGTTGGATATCATGTGAGATGCTATGCATGTTCGTCTTGTCAGTAAGTGCGATTTCATGATCAAATGGTTTGAGTATGCATATGTTAGAGAAGAACATTGGGCCGCCAACTAAAGCCATGTATCATGGTGGAAGTTTCGGTTTGGACATACAACCTCAATCTCTTATGAGAATATTAACTGTTGTTGAATGCTTAAGCATTAAAAGAGGAGTCCATTATATGTTGTCTATGTTGTCCCGGTATGGATGTCTAAGTTGAGAATAATCAAAAGCGAGAAATCCAATGCGTGCTTTCTCCTTAGACATTTGTACAGGCGGCATAGAGGTACCCCTTTGTGACACTTGGTTGAAACATATGTCATGCAATGATAATCCGTGTTTTCCGAGCTAAGTAGGACAAGGTGCGAGCACTATTATTACTCTATGCATGAGACTTGCAACTTGCAGGAAGTATTATGCATGGCACATATGAATTATTACTACCGTTGACAAAATTGTTTCTATGTTTTCAAAACAAAAGCTCTAGCACAAAAATAGTAATCCATGCTTCCCTCTGCGAAGGCCAATCTTTTACTTTATGTTGAGTCAGTTTACCCACTTCTTTCTATCTTAGAAGCAAACACTTGTGTTAATTGTGTGCATTGATTCTTACATGTTTACTTATTACTTGTTATATTACTCTATGTTGACAAATATCCATGAGATATACATGTTACAAGTTGAAAGCAATTGCTGAAACTTAATCATCCTTTGTGTTGCTTCAATGCATTCTACTTTGAATTTATTGCTTATGAGTTAGCTCTTATGCAAGTCTTATTGATACTTGTTTGAAAGTACTATTCATGAAAAGTTTTGTTATATGATTCATTTGTTTAGTCATTATCTTTGTTAGCAATCTTTTGTTCAGATCACTCCATTCATCTCATATGCTTTACAATAATGTTGATCAAGATTATGTTGGTAGCATGTCACTTCAGAAATTATTTGTGTTATCGTTTACCTACTCGAGGACGAGTAGGAACTAAGCTTGGGGATACGTCTCAAACGTATCTATAATTTCTTATGTTCCATGCTACTTTTATGACAATACTTGAATGTTTTATACATACTTTATAGCATTATTATACATTTTCCGGCACTAACCTATTAACAAGATGCCGAAAGGCCAGTTGCTATTTTGCTGTTTTTGGTTTCGAAATCCTAGTAAGGAAATATTCTCGGAATTGGACGAAATCAACGCCGGGGTCCTATTTTTGCACGAAGCTTCAGAAGACCGAAAGGGAGACGAAGTGGGGCCACGAGGTGGCCACACACCGAGCCGCCGGCCCGCGGCCAGACCGCGCGGCCCTAGTGTGTGGGCCTCGTGACGCCCCCGACCTACCCTTCCGCCTACAAACCTTCCGTCGCGAAACCCCACTGCAGAGCCACGATGCGGAGCCTTCCCGAGACGCCGTCGCGAAGTCCCATCTCGGGATTCGGAGATCGCCTCCGGCACCGCGGAGAGGGAATCATCACCGGAGGGGCTCTACATCATCATGCCCGCCTCCGGATTGATGCATGAGTAGTTCATCCTTGGACTATGGGTCCATAGCAGTAGCTAGATGGTTGTCTTCTCCGCTTGTGCTATCATTGTTTAGATCTTGTGAGCTGCCTAACATGATCAAGATCATCTATTTGTAATGCTACATGTTGTGTTTGGTGGGATCCGATGAATCTAGAATATTATGTTAAGTTGATTATCAATCTATCATATATGTGTTGTTTATGTTCTTGCATGCTCTCCGTTGCTAGTAGGCTCTGGCCAAGTTGATACTTGTAACTCCAAGAGGGAATAATTATGCTCGATAGTGGGTTCATGCCTCCATTGAATCTGGGACAGTGACAGAAGTTCTAAGGTTGTGGATGTCTTGTTGCTACTAGGGATAAAACATCGATGCTTTTTCTAAGGATATTTGTGTTGATTACATTCGCACCATACTTAATGCAATTATCTGTTGTTTACAACTTCATATTGGAAAGGGTTAGGATGATAACCGAAGGTGGATTATTTAGGCATAGATGCATGTTGGATAGCGGTCTATGTACTTTGTCGTAATGCCCTGATTAAATCACATAGTAATCATCATTGATATGTATTGAATCTTTATTTGTCAATTGCCCTTTGTAATTTCACCCGACATGTTAGTTATCTTATTGGAGAGACACCTCTAGTGAACTGTGGACCCGGTCCATTCTTTTACATCTGAATACATTCTCTGTTCTTTTTTTCTTTCAAACAAACACCATCTTCCACTCGATATGCTTAATCCTTTGTTACAGCAAGCCGGTGAGATTGACAACCTCACTGTTACGTTGGGGCAAAGTACTTTGATTGTGTTGTGCAGGTTCCACGCATGGCGCCGGTTTCACGGTGTTGCGCCGCACTACATTCCTCCACCAACCTTCACGTGCTTCTTGGCTCCTACGGGTTCGATAACCTTGGTTTCTTTCTGAGGGAAAACTTGCTGCTGTGCGCATCACACCTTCCTCTTGGTGTTCCCAACGGACGTGTACATCTACGCGCAGCACCTTCCAATCAAGAGAACGCCCATCCTTCAGCAGTTTATACCAATGCGCCGCTTTACCAGATAGCGACATAACAAATAATTTCTTCCTAACTTCATCCATTGAAATACTTGCACACTTGAATAAACCGCATAATTCATGTAGAAACATAAATGATCTCCAGGATGAACAGTTCCATCCCTTTCATAGCGGTTATCCACAACACGTTCAATAATCTTCATAGGTATTTTATATGGTATTACTTCCTCACATGCGCCTCATCCACTACCGTTGCGGTAGTAGTAGATTTCCCAAATAGAAATTCAAGGGAGGATCTCTCCATAATGACTTATAGCGGCAGGCAGAAACAAAATCAGCACGTACTGTAAAGTTTCCTTACCAATTCCACTTACCAATAGCGCTTCACTCCCCGGCAACACGCGAGAGAAATAGTCTTGATAACCCACAAGTATAGGGGGTGTATCGTGGTACTTTCGATAAATAAGTGTCGAACCCAACGAGGAGCGAAGGTGTTGACAAGCGGTTGATGAAGGATTGTAAATGCTCACTAGACAAGTATTCGGGGGGTTTTGATATAGCAGATAAATAAAGTACAAGTAAATAAAATGCGAGAATAATAATTGCAGCGAGTGGTCCAATCCTTTTTAGCACAAAGGACAAGCCGGTTTGTTTACTTATAATGACCAAACGTTCTTGAGGACACGGGATTTTAGTCTAGTGCTTTCGCTTCATATAGTTGATTAATCTTCATTGTTTTGATAAGTGTTGTGTGGGTCAACCTATGCTAATGCACCGCCCTTCCTAGGACTAATACATACTTGTGATTATACCCCTTGCAAGCATCCGCAAATACAAGAAAGTAATTAAGATAAATCTAACCACGACCTTAAACTCTGAGATCTCGCTATCCCTCTGCACGGATATATTAACGGGGTTTAGGTTGATGTCACTCCGGCAACCCCACAATTAGCAAACGAATACAAGATGCACTCCTCTAGGCCCATAAAGGTGAAGTATCATGTAGTCGACGTTCACATAACACCACTAGAAGAATAACACCACAACTTAAATATCAAACCATTAAATATTACTCAACATAGTTCACTACTAACATTTAGACTTCACCCATGTCCTCAAGAACTAAACGAACTACTCACGAGACATCATATGGAACATAATCAGAGGTGATATGATGATGAATAACAATATGAACATAAACCTTGGTTCAATGGTTTCACTCAATAGCATCAATAACAAGTAGTAATCAACAGGGGAGAGTTTCCCCTATCAAACAATCAAGATTTAACCCTAGATGTTACAGCGGTGACGAGATGCAGCGGTGGAGATGGTGGTGTAGATGGTGGAGATGATGATGATGATCCCAATGATGTCGAGCTCGATGACGGTGGCGATGGCGTCGATTTCCCCTCGGGAGGGAATTTCCCCGGCGATTCTGCCGTCGGAGAGCTCTTTTCTCTCGGTGTCTCTCCGCGCAGAGGCGGCTCTGTCTATTCTCCGTAACTCCCCGTGCCTTAGGTTTTCGGGCCGAAGATGTACGAAAGAGAGGAGGCCGAGGGGGCTGTGGGCCCCCTCCCCACATGGCGGCGCGGGCCGGGGCAGGGCCCGCGCCGGCCTATGAGGGGGGCCCATGGCGGCCCTCCTCGCTCCTCCTTCTGGCTCTCTTCGTCTTCTGGAAAAATAGGATTTTTCGTATAATTTCCGTCAATTGTTGATCTTCAGAAATATGGTGTCCTGACGGTGCTTTTTCCAGCAGAATCCGACTCCGGTGAATAATTCTCCAATAATCATGAAACATGCAAAATAGGTGAAATAACATAAGTATCATCTCTAAATATGAAATATATCAATGAATAACAGCAATTTATGATATAAAATAGTGATGCAAAATGGACGTATCAAGCACTTATTGATATTTGGTTGGAAACAGAAAATGCTTAATATTGTCTTGAATAATTTGATACTTGGCAATTGTTTTGAGCTCTCAAGTAGATCATGTTTAAGCTCTTGCATCATGTAGTTTAAACCTATTAGTGGAGAATTACTGTAGAGCTTGTTGAAATTTGGTTTGCGTGATTGGTCTCTCTAAGGTCTAGACATTTTCTGGTAAAAGTGTTTGAGCAACAAGGAAGACAGTGTAGAGTCTTATAATGCTTGCAATATGTTCTTATGTAAGTTTTCTGTACCGGTTCATACTTGTGTTTGCTTCAAACAACCTTGCTAGCCAAAGCCTTGTACGAGAGGGAATGCTTCTCGTGCATCCAAACCCTGAGCCAAAATCTATGCCATTTGTGTCCACTATATCTACCTATTATGTGGTATTTCCTGCCATTCAAGTACTTCATGTGCTACCTTTAAACAATTCAAAAGCTATTATCTCTTATTTGTCAATGTTTTATAGCTCATGAGGAAGTATGTGGTGTTTATCTTTCAACCTTGTCATTTACTTCTACAGACTTTCACCAATGGACTAGTGGCATATCCGCTTATCCAATAATTTTGCAAAAAGAGGTGGCAACGGGTTCCCAACCCCAATTAATTAACCTTCACTAATAATTCTCTTCACATGTTTTGCCCTGATTCATCATTAAGCAACTTAATTTTGCAAATAGACACTCCTCCATGGTATGTGAAACGTTGGAAGGCACCCGAGGTCGGTTAGCCATGGCTTGTGAAAGCAAAAGGTTGGGAGGAGTGTCATCCATAAATAAAACTAAAGTACATGTGTAAACAAAAGATAAGAGGGATGATCTACCTTGCTGGTAGAGATAACGTCCTTCATGGGAGCCGCTCTTGAAAGTCTGGTTGATAAGGTAGTTAGAGTACCCGCTACCATTCGTTGACAACAACAAACACCTCTCAAAACTTTATTTTTATGCTCTCCATATGATTTCAAAACTTAAAAATCTCTAGCACATGATTTAATCCCTGCTTTCCTCTGCGAATGGCCTTTCTTTTACTTTATGTTGAGTAAGTTTACCTACTCCTTTCTATCTTAGAAACAAACACTTGTGTCAACTGTGTGCATTGATTCTTACATGCTTACTTATTGCACTCATTATATTACTTTGTGTTGACAATTATCCATGAGGTATGCATGTTGAAGTTGAAAGCAATTGCTGAAACTTAAATCTTCCTTTGTGTTGCTTCAAACCTCTTATTAAGAATTTATTGCTTTATGAGTTAACTCTTATGCAAGAATTTTTGATGCTTGTCTTGAAAGTACTATTCATGAAAAGTTTTTGCTATATGTTATCTATTTGTTAGCAAACTATAGATCATTGCCTTGAGTCACTTCATTCATCTCATATGCTTTACAATAGTATGATCAAGATTATGTTGGTAGCATGTCACTTCAAAAATTATTCTTTTATCGTTTACCTACTCGAGGCGAGTAGGAACTAAGCTTAGGGATGCTTGATACGTCTCCAACGTATCTATAATTTCTGATGTTCCATGCTAGTTTTATGAAAATACCTACATGTTTTGCTCACACTTTATAATGTTTTTATGCATTTTTAGGGACTAACCTATTAACAAGATGCCGAAGGCCGTTCCTGTTTTCTGTTGTTTTGGTTCCAGAAAAGCCGTTCGAGCAATATTCTCGGAATTCGACGAAACAAAGCAAAACCTCCTATTTTACCGAGACGGACCCGAACACCGACGAGAGACGGAGAGGGGCCAAGGGCCCCACACCACACGGCGGCGCGGCCAGAGCGCCCAGCTATGGGGATGGGGGCACCCTCGCGCCGCCCTTCGCCTATATATTCCCCCGCGACAGAAAACCCTACAACAATAGATCATATTCCAGAAAGACTCCAGGAGCGCCGCCGCCAGCGCGTATAGGTTTCGGGGGGGGTTCTGTTTCACTGCCAAGACGGGGATTAACCCCGGAAGCCTTCTCCATCGACGCCACCGCCTCCATCATCCTCCGTGAGTAGTTCCCCATGGACTACGGGTTCTAGCAGTAGCTAGTTGGTACTCTCTCCCATGTACTTCAGTACAATGATCTCATGAGCTGCCTTACATGATTGAGATCCGATGTAATCGGTGTTGTGTTTGTTGGGATCCGATGAATTGTTACATTATGATGGTCTATCTATATAAGTTTGTGAAGTTATTGTTGCTGCAACCTTGTTGTGTTTAATGCTTGTCACTAGTGCAGTGGCATGATCTTAGATTTAAGCTCTATAATTATTGCTTAGATTGTATCTACAAGTTGTTTGCACATGTCTATGTCAGGAACCCGAGGCCCCAGAGTGAAATTGGGATAACTGGAGGGAAGGCTTAGATATGAGGATCACATATTTTCACGAAGTGTTAATGCTTTGCTCGGTGCTTTATTAAAAGGAGTACCTTAATTACCAGTAGATTCCCTTGAGGCTGCCACCGGTTGGTAGGACAAAAGATGTTATGCAAGTTTCTCATTGTGAGCATGTATGACTATATATGGAAAACATGCCTACATGATTAATAGACTTGATGTTCTGTCTTAATGCTATTCAATCCTATCAATTGCCCAACTGTAATTTGTTCACCCAACACTTGTTATTGGAGAGTTACCACTAGTGTAGATAGTGGGGACCGGTCCATCTTTCATCATCAAATACTCACTCGGTCCTGTATGCCATTAGAAGTAGTATCAACTATTTTCTGGTGCCATTGTCTCGTGTTCTTACTCTTTACTGCTGTTGTGTTATTATTACTATTGCTCTCATATTCTGCTGCTTTCACACCCCTGTTACTAGTGCTTTTCCAGGTGCGGTGAATTGATAACTCAGCTGTTAAGGCTTATAAGTATTCTTTGTCTCCCCTTGTTTCGAATCAATAAATTTGGGTTTTACTTCCCTCGAAGATTGTTGCGATCCCCTATACTTGTGGGTTATCATCTTGGTGCAAACGTCTCCACAATTCCAAAAACCTTATTTGCTAAATTAGGAATGGGGCCATTTAGAACAACTGAGCTAAGACTGCACTTAGGTGATTCAACAAATAGACAAGTTGTAGGCATAAAGGATAATATTGTAGTAGAGATTAAAGGATGTCCTACTCTTATTGATCTTATTATCATGGACATGCATGAAGATCCTATAGCTCCTATAATCTTACGAAGGACATTTGTTAGAACTATTAAAGCGCTGATCAATTTGCATGAAGGGGATATGAGGATTGGACTACCATCCAAAAACCCATTTGTAGTACACTTCCCTAGAAAGAAGAAGGCCAAAAATGATGATGATGGGATCATTACTTTGAAAGCTAACTATTTTGGAGTGGGTCTTCCACTTTCAACTCTTAAGTGATCACCATCTTGGTCAAGCTAATTGACCTTAACTAGAAGAGCTTCATTGGAGGCAACCCATGTTCAATAAATTTTTGTATCTAGTTCTTGTTCAATGTTTAGTTTTATTTGTTTGTTTCGTTTTAATAAAGAGTGTTCAAGAGATCCTTGGGAAAGAGGAGAAGAAGTTAAACAACAATGCCTCTTTGATTTTCGATGCTAACGGTTGCACATTCTTGATATAAACTACTTTTTTTTCCTTAGCCATTGTCGAGGTAATGTTGATACATAAAGGCACGTGAAGATTGCACAGAATTTTTTTGATATTCGCATGTTACTGTAACTTTGGTGACCACTAGTACGGTCAGACCAGACCGTATCGTGTGCCCATACCGATTAGACGACGGAAACATCAATTCTTCGAAAACATGTTGTAAGTTTGCCGAGCAACGGTACGGGGGGATATGGTCATACTGCCCGACCGTACCGTGTAGACCGCCTTAGTTCTGAGGCGGTTACACCTGGTACGGGCGGGATGCGCCCGTACCGCGCGCCCGTACCACGCGTCGGACGACTTAAACACGCAGGGAAGAGGTAAGCAACCTAAATTTTCTTATTCTCCCTCTCTCTTCCTCCTCCAAACTCAAAACCTACTCCATTGGATCTCCAATTTCGTTCGTTTTCGATTCGATTCCTCGCACTCCATAGAAGTATGGTATGTTTCTCCTCCGATCCCCAACTTTTTATTCGTGAATGCATGCTCTAGCTTTTGTCATTATCAATCTAGACTTAGGTCATATAATGAACTTCATCACCTTAATGAGCATTCTAGATCGCAATTTTAGAGGAGATTCTTTTATAAGATGTTGAATGTACAAGGATGTCGCCTAAAGGGGTGAATAGGTGGGTTGTAAAACTTCTACTTGAGAGCTTAACAAGGCGGAATAAAACTACTGTTTACTTGTTAAGCACAAAGCCTATCAACTAGGGTTTGCCTATGTGCACCAACAACCTATGCTAAGCATGATGAGCAACAAGGTGATAGGAAACTAGATATAGAACATCAAGCACGAAGGCTATCACAATGTAAAACGCATAGGTAAATAAGCTCGGGTTGAGATGTAACCAGTGCACAAGGAGGCGACGATGTATCCCCAAGTTCACACCCTTGCGGGTGCTACTCTCAGTTGGAGCGGTGTGGAGGCACGAGGCACTCCAATAAGTCTCTACGGTCACCGTATTCTCCTCGAGCCTTTCCCACCAAAGAGAAAGTCTCGATCCACTAAGGGATCCTTGAGGGTGGTCACCAAACCCGTACAAGCTTGGGACAAACACCCAAGTATTAAGCTTGAGGAAAACTCCACAACATCGGAGGCTCTCAAGTACAATGTTACAAAGGCTACAACGCGCCACACACGGCTACAGGCCACAAAGGCTCTAAGGCCCTACAAGTAGGGGTGGAATCGAGCCGAGCCGAGCCGGCTCGTGGCTCGGCTCGACCAGGCTCGTGAAAATTCGAGCCGAGCCTGGCTCGGCTTGCAACAAAACCTGTCCTAAAAATTGGGCTCGAGGCTCGGCTCGACAGGCTCGTGGCTCGGAAGGCTCACGAGCCGAGCACATCAAACCAGCGCCCCAGCCCATCTAAGCCCAAGCGCACCCGTCTTCTCTCCCCTACGCAATTCCCCTGCCTTCCTGGACCCCGTCATCTACTCATCGCTCGCTAGGGTTAGCTTTGGCACCGCTACCCATGGCTCCGTCCACATCTCGTCCCCTGGTTGCCCTATCTCCTGCTCCTCTTGGCCTCATCAAGATTGATGGCGGCGGTGGAGGATAGGCTCCATGGCGACAGCTCAGTCCGAGGCAGTCTGCAGCAAATAGATCATGTTCGTCGGATTTGAGATGCACCAACGCCTTGAGGTGAAGCTGCTGCGTGCCTTTCTTGGATTTGCGCCGCTCATCTTGCCAGATACGTTGACGTTTGACTGCTCGCTGAGCAATACATCTAGATTCTAGAGGAATCGGCCTACTTGTACTTGTATGGCCTGTAATTTATTTTTTTGTGTGACCTGAGTTATAGGATGCATTCACGAATCAATTGTATGGCCTGACGCCTTGACACCCTGACTTGAAAGTCCAAATTAGAACACGACCATTTATGAATGCATAGATAAATGCATTCCAATGGCTTTAGATATTTATGCCTGAGGCTTTTCTAGTGTTTAAATTATTTCTTCCTTGCCTCAGCAACATATATAAGATGATAATGCGGAGTCTATATCTTAGCACTTCTTGTCCTAGTTAGGTTTGTGAATGTGAAACCGTGGTGTCAGTAGGTGCAATAATGCTCACATGTGCAGAATTAGCTAAATCTGTGCAGAAACTTGTGATATATGCTATTGTTGACGGTATCATTATTTTGTAATATTTGTTAGACAATGTTATGAATGTATTCACGCTTTAATTGTTGTTTAAAATTGTGAAATATTACATTTTTAGCAAACATTATGATTTTTTTTACTACGTCGAGCCTTCGAGCCGGCTTGCAAGCTTCATCGAGCGGGCTTGTCGAGCCTCGAGCCTTGATCGGAAGGTCTAGGCTTTGTTTGTCCAACCTTCGAGCCGAGTAGAGCTCGAGCCAAGCCTTGTCGAGCCCGAGCCGAGCCTCGAGCCTTGAGCTCTACCTACAAGGGCAATAAAGCCACAAAGGATACCACGCCACAAAGGCAACAAGACCACAAAGGAAACAAAACCACAAAGGCTACACCACGCCACAAAAGCGATAAGACCACGAAAGCAACAACACCACTAAGGTCAACAAGCCCTCTAGGGTTCCAACAACCCTAGAGGGAACTCACACGAACTCACACGAACTCACACGAGACTGAAACCCCGGAGAGAACCCAAACCGATGTACCTAATGCAATGGCTAAGAACACCACTAAGATGTCTAAGTCCTTCTCTCCCAAATTCCAACAAAGCTATAAAAGCTATTTGGGAAATAAGCGAGGAAGAAGAAAAAAGGAGGAGGAACACCAAATTACTCCAAGATCTAGATCTAGCAAAATCCCCTCACAAGGAGGGGGATTCACTTGGTGGAGCACTAGATCTAGATCTCCTCTCTCCTTTCCCCAAAAAAGATGCAACATATAGTGGAGGGATCAAGCTCTTCTAGATCAACAATGGAGGAGAGAGAATAGATGGAAAGAACTAATGTGAATGAAGGTGGAAGAAATGTATAAATAGGGGCCCATAAAATCTGCCTGTTGGGACAGAAATCTAGGTAGATTCGCACCCGAGGTATTACCTCTCGGTAGACCGGTACTACCTCTTTTGTCAAAAACCGGTGCTACCTCCTTTTGGTGCGGTACTACTCTCACGCAGAAAGCCAGACAGAAAAACAAATAGGCAAAAAGATGATCTAAATCGGTACTACCTCTCTTTTGTGAGCTGTACTACGGTTTGTGTCAAAACAACAAATCAGAACCAAATCAGAAGGAGGAAAAAGGGATGGTTGGATTTGGGGCGAGCTGAAGGGCTCGTGTGGGTCACCCGGCGCGCAGCGTGGCAGCAGGGCAGCCAGCATGTGCGCGCGCAAGAAGCAGCTCAGCAGCGGGCAGCGGCAGAGCAGGCACTCGAGTGGAGGTCAACGCTCCCGCGGGAGCGTGCCGAGCTAGCGCGGGGCGGTAGGCCTCGAGTGCGGGGCGAGCGGTGGAGACGGGCTGGCGAGGTGCGGTCGGCAGCCTGTAGAGGAAGGGCCGTGAGCGGGCCGACCAGGCGGCGGCCCAGTGCGGGTGAGCGGGCGAGCGATAGCGGCGCGGTGGGCCCGGCGGCGGGGTTGCTTTACACCGATCTGGTCGGTGGCGAGTGAGGAGCCGCACACCCGCTGGCCGTTGTTGGGTCCGGCCCACTATCCCGACTGGCTGTTTTTAGATTCCGCTGGTCCGACGTGGCTTGCTGGGCCTGGCCCAACAACATCAGGTAAACATGTTTTTTTGTTTCTTTTTTTCCTGTTAATTTTTTTTATAATTTGAATATTTTAAAAATTGAAAACTATCAAAATCTGAACTTTTAAATTTTAAAATCGAGCATTTCTGATTTGAAAATTTTATTAAGTCTTTCGCTTTTTTAAAAAAAATTGAACAAATTTTAAATTTGGACAATTTTATGTTTGAAAATTTTTCTAATCTGAACAATTTTTAAGTTTAACAATTTTTAAATTTGAACAATTTTTTAATTTGAACAATTTTCAAATTTAAATAAACTTTAAATCTGAACATTTTTCAAATTTGAACAAATTATAAATTTGAACAATTTTAAATATAATTTTTTCGGAATTTGGAAAAAGAAAGAAGAAAAAGAAACAGAAAAAGAAAAGAAAAGGAAACAAAAAAACAAACAAAAATGAAAGAAAATGAATAAACAGAAAACGAAAATAAAATGAAAAAGCGAACTTGAGCCAGGCCCTATATACCCGACAGTGTGCGGTGCTTGGTAAGCACCGACCTGGTCGGTGTATAGGATTCACCCGGCCAGCTGCGGGGCGCGCAGTGCGAGAGCTAGGCCAAGCTAGGAGAAGGGGATTGGGTCGGCCAGTAGTTCCAGCCCAACTACCGGCCTGATACCGGGATTTGCTCCCAGGCTTGCAGTAAAACTGTCGGTAGTGCGCCGGTACTGTAGGCGGTAGTACCGGCAAAACCTATACACCGACCAGGTCGGTGGCTACCGGCCACCGCACACCCCCTGGTCGGGTATGGGCCAGGCCCATTTGTGTCTGTTTACCCTATAGCGGTTCGTTTTTCCTTATTCTTTTTTCTTTTCTAGTTTCTTTTTCTGTTTTCTTTTCTTTTTTTGGTTTCCGGTTTTGTTTATATTTTTTCAGATTCGAAAGTTTCAATTTATAAAATTGTTCAAATTGAAAAAAAAATTAAATTCAAAAATGTTCAAATTTGAAAACCGTTCAAATCCGAAACCGTTTAAATTTGAAAACCGTTCAAATTCAAAAACCGTTCAAATATGAAATTTGTTCAAATTTGAAAATTGTTCTAATATGAAAATCGTTCAGATTCGAAAATTGTTCTAATATGAAAATCGTTCAGATTCGAAAATTGTTCAAATATAAAATTTGTTCAAATTTAGAATTGTTCAAATTCGGAAATTGTTCATAGAAAATACATTTTTGTTCAAACTTAAAAATGTTCAAATCTGAAAAATGTTCAGATTTTTTCAAAGTGATTTCTTTTTAATTTGAATTTTTTTAATTTTGACAAATGTTCATATTTTAAAAAAATTCTTTTAAAAAAGAAAACAAACAAGAGAAAACAAAAAGAAACGAAAAAGAAAAAGTGGCTTACTTGATGTTGGGCTGCGGCCCAGTTAGTGACCCGGGGGGCGTGCGGGGTGTGTGGCAGCCCCATCGGCACCGACCAGATCGGTCGATAGCATCTCTCGGTAGTACCTGTCAGTCCAACAGGACTTTTTCTCTTTGTCCAAACATGATGCAACCGTAAAATGCATATCTTGAGCTAGAAAACTCCAAATGAGGTGAAATCAATTTTGCTAGAAGAGGACGACAAGAGCTACCTCCACACATGTTGAAAACATGAAAATGAAAGGAGCATGATTTTTTTATGAATATAGAGGTGCAACCTCTCAATACGGTAAACCGGAAAAATCATCCAACTCGAACACGCAACATGAGTTGCATCCGGTGAGCTAGAGCTTATCATGACAATGAAGACAAGCTCTAAAACATCTCATGGATAAGAACCAACAACAACCAAGAAATACGATGCAATGCATGCAAGGTTTGAGCTCTCTCTGATGATGCGACCAACTATCATACCGAGCACAAACCTTGTCCTTGCGCATTCCACTCGAGCCGGCAAGCTCCGTCTTCATCCCTCTTCAACAGTGTACATGCCACCATCTTCATCCAACATACACGCCACCGTCTTCATCCATCTTCTATGTCATCTGCATCTCTCTTCGTCTTCTACACCGTCTTCATCCCTCTTCATCTTCTACATCGTCTTCATCCCTCTTCGACACCGTCTTCATCCATCTTCATCAACGGACTCGATCTTCTTCATCTTGCAACCTTGAGACCAACATATGGCTCAAGCATTGCCTATGGACACGAGCTAAGAGAGAATCTCAATACAACCATTAGTCCATAGGGATTGTCATCAATTACCAAAACCACACATGGGGGCTCCATGTCCTTTCAGATGTGTAGAGGATGATCATATGTCTATTTCTATCGGATTAGAATTTTATTTTTCGTTAATATTTTGTTAATATGTGCTTAAGGTACTAAACCGCTAATTATTTTTTAGATAAACACAAGGAGCCGCTCGCGCGCTATGGCTGCACAGGTTGCACTACCGGTAGAAGACACACCAGCTTCGCACGGTATCGAGTTTGAAGACCGCCGTGATCTCAACCGTTTCAACCATCTCAAGGACCGCGAGATCAAGTCGACAAAATGGGCATGCCCCCATATTCTGAACCAACTAGGCCTACATAATGATTTAAATACTCTTTGCGACAATGTTGGTTTGATTGACTTTTGTTTTCAGGAGGCCGCCACTTATCGCCGCCTGACACTCGAGTTCCTGAACACCCTGAAGCACACGGTGAACTGCTACCACAACACGGAGGAGAATCAGCCCGGAGTTGACTAGATATCCTTCTGTTTGATGAACCGTGAGTATGATTTGATCCTGGATGAGTGGTGCAGCCACTTTGGCTTTGACAACAGTGCAACCGCAAACCGCTATGCTTGGTTTGCTTTGAACCCCTGACCTAGAATGTCTTTTTCTAGGATGAGAATACCTAGCACACTCCCTCGGGAAAATTCTATTGAGTGCACTGCTATTCTCTATTTGTACTATGTTATCGCTAACACTTTGCAGGCACGAGGTAATTTCACAAGACTTAATGAAGAGGACATGATGGTCATTGCAAAGGTTGTGTTCCCAGAATGCAACCTCCGCCCAAACTTGGGTGCCATTCTTGTTCTCTACTTGAACCACCAAGCACTTGAAGCTCGTGGCCCCATATGCGGAGGTGGAGTCATCACCGTCTTGGCAAGAAGGCTCAACATCAATGTAAGTAATTTACGAGCATTGGAAGGCCCTCGCCGCCTTGGTTTTACTACTCCCTCCGTTCCTATATGTAGTGCCTATTGTTTTTTCACATTTGTTTCAGATTGTAAGCGCAAAGCTGTGTTTATTTTGCAAAACCCCCCTTCCACCAATTTACTCAAGTGCTAGAAATAAGGAAACAATGAACCGTACATGCTAAAAATCTGGAAAGAGATACTTGATCGATCTCATCTCCTCCCAGGCTGCTTCTCTCTCTCTCTCACGTACGTTGCCTCACGCAGCAGCGTCTCTCTCTCTCACGTCGCCTCACGCAGCACCTCTCTCTCTCCCGCGCAGGTTCTCTCTGTCCCAGGTTGCTTCTCTCTCTCTCACCCGCGTCCTCTCTCTGACGTCTTCTCTCTCGCCCACGCAGGTTCTCTCTCCCACGCATGGCAGATGAGATGGGAAACCCGGCGTCCGCCCTTTCCATGGCGAAGGATCGTCGGGCCGTCGCCGTTTTGTCGCCGGAGCAAGTCGCCGTGACTTCATCCTCTTCTTCCTCTGCGAGTAATCCTGGATCAATCACGACGATACTACCACGACGGAAAAGAACACACATGAGTTATTGAATGAGAACCTGGATCAATCACGACGAACTCGTAGTCGTAGTTCAACCCTGCAGCATCCTCCTCCGCCTCCTCCCCGAGAGCATCCCAGTTGATCCACCCCGAGCGAGCAGCCATGTCAGATGAGGAGATGCCAATGGGGATCGGGAGAGAGAAGCGTACTGGTGAGCGATGAGATGATCATGGGGATCGGGAGTATTTATAGCCCGGTACTCGTTAATTCGAAGTGGAATTATTTTGATCTTTGGCGCCCATGTAATTCCCTCCATTGCTCAATTTTTTTGACGAAAATTTTCAGTTTTCGCTGAGCTCGCGGGAGAGAGACGAGAAGAAATTGGGGCAGAGGGAAAAGAATGGCGCGCGGGGATATGCTGCATGGAGCGATGGGAGAAAATCATGGGATTCTAACTACGTACTGAGAGATTTCAGCGATCTGTTTTTAACTTTCCATATTTCTCTCCATCTCAGATCGTAGATGGACCTTGATAGGGGGTTTTCTGTCAAACAATCAGTTGCGTTAATTACCGTGCGGGAAAACAATAAGCACTACATAAAGAAACGGAGGGAGTACTCTGAATGCATGTGGTACCGTTAGAAAAGTAGAAGGTTGATATTACTTCAATATACCGGGGGCTGATCACTTGATCGTTGCCCCTCTGCCTAATGGTCTATTCTCTCTCAAGGAAAGGCGTTTGCATTATGATGCGTAGGTTGAGGCAAATATACCCCACAACAAGAAGAATCTAAAGAAGGAGAGGAGGTTGAACAAGAACCTCAAGGACCAGAACAGGAGAAGCAGCCACTCCATGACTTCACTGATGGGGTTCGTTGCATAGAAAACAAAAAAATTTCCTACCGCAAAGACGAATAAATCCACGATCTAATCTATGGAACACCCAAGATCTAATCTACAAGATCGAAGCAACGAGATGGAGATGAGACTAACCCTCGAAGATTCCAATGCTTACGAGATTAATCTCGTTGTTGGTGTAGAAGATCGTCCCCGGTGCTGCAATCCGCGACACTTCCGTACTCGATCGCGCGTACGGTATCGATGAAGCCCTTCCTCTCCCGTTCCAGCGGGCAGCGGAGGTGTGGTAGATCTCCTCAAGTTCCAGGCAGCAAGACGGCGTGGTGGTGGTGGTGGAGGAAGAAAAGCTGCAGGGCTTCGCCAAGCCCGAGGCGTATGGTGGAGGAGAGGCGGCCAGAGGAGGGGACAATGATGGGGATAGTGGCCGGCCACCCCCTCCCCTCTTTATATAGGGGGCCAGGTCGGTGGGGTGGTTCCCTTTCCCATCTAGGGTTAGGGGGCGGCGGCCAAGTGGGGGGAAGAGGGATTCTCCCCCCCCCAAGTTGATCCCTAGGAAACCCTAGGGGTTGGCCGGCTGGGCCTTGAGGGGCATGTGCCCCTGGCCCATTAGGCTAGGGAGCACCCCCTCGGCCCATTCTGAGCCTCCTAGGCTCGTGGGCCCACTGGTGGGACCCTCGGAACCTTCTAGAACCTTCCGGTCATCCACCGGAAAATCCCGAACTTTTCCGACCAGAAATCAACTTCCCTTATATGAATCTTATTCTCCGGACTATTCCGGACCTCCTCGTGACATCCTGGATCCCATTCGAGACTCCGAACAAACTTCGTCTCCATACCATATTCAAATCTACTTATGCGACATCGAACCTTAAGCGTCACCCTACGGTTCGCGAACTATGCAGACATGGTCGAGACTCCTCTCCGAGCAATAACCAATAGCGGGATCTGGAGATCCATAATGGCTCCCACATATTCAACGATGACTTAGTGATCGATTGAACCATTTACATACGATGACGATTCCCTTTGTCTCGTGATATTTTACTTGTCCGAGGTTCGATCATCGGTATCTCCATACCTTGTTCAACCTTGTTACTGATACGTCCAATTTGCATCACTATTTTATATCATAATTTGCTGTTATTCATTGATATATTTCATATTGGGACACAATACTTATGTTATTTCATCTATTTTGCATATTTCATGACTATTGGAGGATCGAGCACCGGAGCCAGGATTCTGCTGGAAAAAGCACCGTCAGAACGCAATATTTCGGAAGATCAGCGGAAGGAAATTATACCAAAATCCTATTTTTCCAGATGACGAAGGAAGCCGGAAGGGGACGGAGAGGGCTCAAGGTGGGGCGGACCACAGGCCGGCGCGGCCCATGGCAGCCGCGCCACCTGTGGTGTGGGGGCCCCAGCCCCCTCCTTTTCTTCGCGAAATCCTCCGTCCCGAAAACCTAAGCCACGAGAGGGTACCTCACGAAGAGTTACAGCCGCCTCTGCGCGGAGAACACCAGAGAGAAAGAGCTCTCGGCGGGCGAGGAATCCGCCGGGAAATTCCCCCTCCGGAGGAAATCGACGCCATCGTCATCGTCATCGGTGGACATCATCTCCATCATCATCATCATCATCTCCACCATCTTCACCGCCATCACCACCGCTGCACCTCGTCACCGCTGTAACGATTTGGGTTGGATCTTGATTGTTTGATAGGGGAAACTCTCCCGGTGTTGATTTCTACTTGTTATTGATGCTATTGAGTGAAACCATTGAACCAAGGTTTATGTTCAGATTGTTATTCATCATCATATCACCTCTGATCATATTCCATATGATGTCTCGTGAGTAGTTCGTTTAGTTCTTGAGGACATGGGTGAAGTCTAAATGTTAGTAGTGAACTATGGTTGAGTAATATTCAATGTTATGATATTTAAGTTGTGGTGTCATTCTTCTAGTGGTGTCGTGTGAACGTCGACTACACGATACTTCACCATTTATGGGCCTAGGGAGTGCATCTTGTATTCGGTTGCTAATTGCGGGGTTGCCGGAGTGATAGAAACGGCCCCGTTGGTATATCGATGCAAGAGGGATCGCAGGATCTCAGAGTTTAAGGCTGTGGTTAGATTTATCTTAATTACTTTCTTGTAGTTGCGGATGCTTGCAAGGGTATAATCACAAGTATGTATTAGTCCTGGGAAGGGTGGTGCATTAGCATAGGTTCACACACAACACTTATCAAAACAATGAAGATTAATTAGCGTATGAAGCGAAAGCACTAGACTAAATTCCCGTGTGTCCTCAAGACGTTTGGTCATTATAAGTAAACAAACCGGCTTGTCCTTTGTGCTAAAAAGGATTGGGCCACTCGCTGCAATTATTTCTCTCGCATTTTACTTACTCGTACTTTTTCATCTGTTACATCAAAACCCCTTGAATACTTGTGTGAGCATTTACGTTGAATCTTTCATCGAATGCTTGTCAACACCTTCTGCTCCCTCGTTGGGATCGACATTCTTACTTATCGAAGATACTACGACACACCCCCTATACTTGTGGGTCATCAGTTACCGACAAGTACTCTTTACTCGTACTGTGGTATGTCATCTCTTTACCGACAAGAAGGAGTGGATGGTATTATGCGAAGATGTGTTCCAGAATATGAACAACAAGAGATATTGAGTAAATGCCATGGTAGTGTTTATGGAGGACATCACGCTGGAGATAGAACCGCACAAAGGTTCTACAATCAGGTTTTTATTGGCCAACACTTTTCAAAGATGCAAGGAAGTTTATCTTATCTTGTGATGAATGTCAAAGAGTTGGTAATATCTCTAGACGCAATGAAATGCCTATGAATTATACTCTTGTTATTGAACCATTCGATTGTTGGGGATTCGACTTCATGGGTCCTTTCCCTTCTTCAGAAGGTAACACTCATATACTTGTCGTTGTTGATTATGTTACTAAATGGGTAGAAGCTATACCCACAAAAAGTGCTGATGGTGAGACCTCTTTAAAAATTCTTTTAGATATTATTTTTCCTAGATTTGGAGTACCTAGATATATTATGACTGATGGAGGTTCTCATTTTATTCATGGAGGTTTTAGAAAAACTCTTGCTAAGTATGGTACTAATCATAGAATTGCTTCCGCTTATCACCCTCAAACTAGTGGTCAAGTAGAATTATCAAATAGAAATTAAAGCTATCTTGGGAAAGACTGTTAATAAATCTAGAAAGAATTGGGCTAGCAAATTGAAGGAAGCACTATGGGCTTATAGGCTTATAAAAATCCTATGGGAATGTCTCCTTATAAAATGGTTTATGGAAAAGCTTGTCATTTACCTTTAGAACTAGAGCACAAAGCTTATTGGGCTGTAAGGGAACTTAATAAAGATTTCAAACTTGCCGGTAAAAAGAGATTGCTACAATTGAGTTCTTTAGATGAATGGAGAAATGAAGCTTATGAAAATGCTAAACTTTTTAAGGAGAAAGTTAAGAAGTGGCATGATAGAAGAATTATTAAAAGAGAATTCAATGTTGGAGACAAAGTCCTATTGTATCGGTCTCGTCTTAGATTCTTTGCAGGGAAATTACTCTCAAAATGGGAAGGACCATATGTTATTGAGGAGGTATATTGTTCGGGAGCAATAAAAATTAGCTCTTTGGAAGGTAACGCCACACAAGTAGTGAATGGACAAAGACTCAAGCATTATATTTCTGGAGATTCTTATAATGAAGATATTGATATTATCCAAGTGATAACTCAGGAAGCTTTCATCAAAGATCAAATTGACAGTTCAGTCGACTTTGAATAGGTAACAGTTTTAGTAATAAAAAGTCTGCGTTTAGCTTTCAGAACAATATTTCTGCTATTTTTGGAAAATATGAAAAATTACGAGATCGAAACGGAGTGGAGGAAGACACGAGCGTGCCCCATGGCCGCGGAGGCCGCGCCGCCCTATGAGGACACCGCCTCGTTGTCCCCCTCAGACTCTTGTTCGACTGGAACCTTCCTTTTGTTATAAAAATATTTGCTATATAATCCTCCGGACCCCAGGTCGTATATCGTTTTCTCGTCGTGTTTTGTTTCGAGCTGTTTCTGCCGATTTGTTTTGATCTAGAAGCCCTATGGTCTCCAACAAGAAAGACAAGGAGCCTTGGAAGGAAGAGATGGATGAAAGGATCAATAAGGAGAAGAAGAAGATAGCATCAACAAAAGGAGAGTGGGAAACTATGGAGAGTAAGCCAATCTTGGTGGGATCGGTTAACGGGGCGTTCTTTTTCTCATAACTTGCAGGGAGCTCTTCCGCCTGCTGGACCTCGACTCTTTCCCTTGTGTGGAGGAAGCAATACGGGTTGCCGATGAGTTTTGTGATCAATATCGTGCTCTAAGAAGGGAAGTGGAGATACTTGGGAGGAGAACAGCGACTTCGCGGAATCTGGATATTACTCAATTCAGCACAAGGCCGCCACCGCCACATTCGGATAACAATGAGTCTCTTCAAGTTTTGGTGCGGTGCAAAGCGAGAAGCTGAAGCTGAAGGAGATCGAAGAGAAGAATCCATCATCCACCGAAGGAGTAATTCATCATCGGTATTGGCATCCCCTTGGTTTGTTCCAAGCTTGGGGAGTGCCGCGGTATCACATCATCACTACCTTTATCTTTTACTATCAAGTAGTGTCATATCATGAGTAGGAAGTTATCATATGGAATAGTTTGCAATGTGGAAGTATCTCTCTTAGTTGGTTATCTATGTATCCGTTGGTGTGAGTTATCGTTATGGAATATTAATGAGAAGTCTTATCATTTACTTTTTGCACACCTTATTTTAGTTTGCAATCTCTATTATATGATTACTCTTGACATTAGTATTGATATCACTTTGGGAGCATCAAGTAAATCTATTTGGTTTTGGCAAACTTAGCATTGGTCAATAGCAACAACATCTTGATGTTTAAATAGAAGAGAGAAATACATGTAGATATATTACTCTATTATCCCTATGTTAATGAGTTTAGTATTCTGAAGTTAAAATTGCTTGTGCTTATAAGAAAGATGCACGATTGTTTCTATCATATGTATATTTGTTTGTTTCCCTCAACCTTTATGCTTGCTATCAAACCTTGCTAGCCAAAAACCTGTATTGAGAGGGAATGCTTCTCATACATCCATAACCTTAGACCAAACCCATGCCATTTGTGTCCACCATAACTACCTACTATGTGGTATTTTGCGCCACTCAAGTAAATACTTCATGTGCTACCTTTAAATAATTCAAACTATACTACTCCTTATTTGTGTCAATGTTTTATAGCTCATGAGGAAGTATGTGGTGTTTTATCTTTCAATCTTGTTGGGCGGACTTTCACCAATGGACTAGTGGCACATCCGCTTATCCAATAATTTTGCAATAAGAGCTGGCAACGGGGTTCCCGGCCCCAATTAATAACTTTCATTAATAATTCTCTTCACATGTTTTGCCTGATTTATCAGTAAGCAACTTAATTTTGCAATAGACACTCCTCCTTGGTATGTGAATGTTGGAAGGCACCCAGGATTCGGTTAGCCATGGATTGAGAAATCCAAGGTTGGGAGTGTCATCCATAATAAAACTAAAATACATGTGTAAACAAAAGAAGAGGGATGATCTACCTTGGTGAGATGCCGTCCCTCATGGGAGCCGCTCTTGGAAGGTTCGTTTGGCAAGGGTTAGAGTGCCCGCTACCATTCGTTGACAACAACAAACACCGCTCAAAATATTACTTTTTATGCTCTTTATATGATTTCAAAACTTTAAAAGCTCTAGCACATGATTTAATCCCTGCTTCCCTCTGCGAAGGGCCTGTCTTTTTACTTTTATGTTGAGTCAGTAAACCTATTTCCCTCTATCTCAAGCAAGCAATTGAGTTGTTGTGAACCAACCATTTATGCTATGATTCAGTTAATCATGTCTTTTATACTTTCTTGTTCAGTACAAATTTTATCCGAATGAATATGACTTTGAAAGTTATCAATGATTATGAGAAGATTGTATGATTGAGAATGAAAGCCCTGCTATATAAATTCTAATATGAAAGCTTTGCTTATTAAATAAGAACAATCCGTTAGTAGTTCTCTGACCAAGAACAAAGTTTGCCATAACCATCTATGATTTCCTATGCACCTTTACTTGTGATTTCTCTTTACTTATTTCAAGTTGAGTTATATGAAGAGAATGTTTACTAGAATGTCTTGTGTGAATGAATATGATGCTTCTTGTCCGTATTTTATTTATCGACTCTTCACTCCATAAACATGTGGTCTGTTCAGTTCAGTTTCGCTCGGGGACAAGCGAGGTCTAAGCTTGGGGAGTTGATACGTCCAATTTGCATCACTATTTTATATCATAATTTGTTGTTATTCATTGATATATTTCATATTGGGACACAATACTTATGTTATTTCATCTATTTTGCATATTTCATGACTATTGGAGGATCGAGCACCGGAGCCAGGATTCTGCTGGAAAAAGCACCGTCGAACGCAATATTTCGGAAGATCAACTGGAAGGAAATTATACCAAAAATCCTATTTTTCCAGATGACGAAAGGAAGGGGGAGCGAGAGGGCTCAAGGTGGGGCCGGACCACGGCGCGGCCCATGGCTGCCGCGCCACCTTGTGGTGTGGGGGCCCAACCCCTTTCGCCTCCTTTTCTTCGTGAAATCCTTCGTCCCGAAAACCTAAGCCACGAGGTACCTCACGAAGAGTTACAGCTGCCTCTGCGGGGCGGAGAACACCAGAGAGAAAAGAGCTCTCCGGCGGGCAGGAATCCGCAGGAAATTCCCTCCCGGGGGGGAAATCGGCATCATCGTCATCGTCATCGAGCTGGACATCATCTCCATCATCATCATCATCATCTCCACCATCTACACCGCCATCACCAGCTGCACCTCGTCACCGCTGCAACGATTTGGGTTGGATCTTGATTGTTTGATAGGGGAAACTCTCCCGGTGTTGATTTCTACTTGTTATTGATGCTATTGAGTGAAACCATTGAACCAAGGTTTATGTTCAGATTGTTATTCATCATCATATCACCTCTGATCATATTCCATATGATGTCTCGTGAGTAGTTCGTTTAGTTCTTGAGGACATGGGTGAAGTCTAAATGTTAGTAGTGAACTATGGTTGAGTAATATTCAATGTTATGATATTTAAGTTGTGGTGTCATTCTTCTAGTGGTGTCGTGTGAACGTCGACTACACGATACTTCACCATTTATGGGCCTAGGGAGTGCATCTTGTATTCGGTTGCTAATTGCGGGGTTGCCGGAGTGAAACACAGGCCCCCGTTGGTATATCGATGCAAGAGGGATCGCAGGATCTCAGAGTTTAAGGTTGTGGTTAGATTTATCTTAATTACTTTCTTTTAGTTGCGGATGCTTGCAAGGGGTATAATCACAAGTATGTATTAGTCCTAGGAAGGGCGGTGCATTAGCATAGGTTCACCCACACAACACTTATCAAAACAATGAAGATTAATTAGCTGTATGAAGCGAAAGCACTAGACTAAATTCCCGTGTGTCCTCAAGAACGTTTGGTCATTATAAGTAAACAAACCGGCTTGTCCTTTGTGCTAAAAAGGATTGGGCCACTCGCTGCAATTATTTCTCTCGCATTTTACTTACTCGTACTTTATTCATCTGTTACATCAAAACCCCTTGAATACTTGTCGTGAGCATTTACAGTGAATCTTTCATCGAAACTGCTTGTCAACACCTTCTGCTCCTCGTTGGGATCGACATTCTTACTTATCGAAGATACTACGATACACCCCTATACTTGTGGGTCATCAGTTACCGATAAGTACTCTTTACTCGTACTGTGGTATGTCATCTCTTATGATCCAATCATATGCTTGCAAGCTAATCAGACGACATTCCACCGAGAGGGCCCAGAGTATATCTATCCGTCATCGGGATGGACAAATCCCACTATTGATCCATATGCCTCAACTCACACTTTCCGAATACTTAATCCCATCTTTATAACCACCCATTTACGCAATGGCGTTTGATGTAATCAAAGTACCCTTCCGGTGTAAGTGATTTACATGATCTCATGGTCGAAGGACTAAGGCAACTATGTATCGAAAGCTTATAGCAAATTGAACTTAATGACTTGATCTTATGCTACGCTCATTTGGGTGTGTGTCCATTATATCATTCAACCAATGACATAACCTTGTTATTAATAACATCCAATGTTCATGATCACGAAACCATGATCATCCATTAATCAACAAGCTAGTTATACAAGAGGCTTACTAGGGACTCCTTGTTGTTTACATAACACATGTATCAATGTTTCGGTTAATACAATTATAGCATGGTATGCAAACATTTATCATAAACACAAAGATAATATAATAACCACTTTATTATTGCTTCTTGGGCATATCTCCAACATTCACCACCTACCAGGACATGTACGCGCTCGAAGGAAGCATTGAGAACCTGAGCAACCTCGCCATCTACCTTCGAGACCACACCACCGAACTCAATTCCCAGTTCACTCATTGGAGCAGTCAATGGAACCGTGGGAATTATCCTCCACCACAATGAGCTCACCAAGAGGGATTCCAAAAGCCTAAGCTTGGGGATGTGTTCCTCAAGCATTTTTAGTTGTGTTGAATAAATTTATACTCCAGCTCTGTGAGAGAGCTTTGAAACACTCGTGTTGGTTTGTTCCAACACTTTGCTTTTTATTTGCTTTTCGTTTTAGTTTGTTTTTCCTTTCACATTTGTTTTATTTTAGTTCCTTAGTCGCCATTCTCGTTTCTTTTTCCCTCTCTACGGTGACCCAGCATACCACTGCATTTTGTAGTATACAAGTCATTTATATGATACTCATGAAGGGGCTTCTTCACAAATATCACATCCCTTAGAGTGGTACAACAGAAACATTGCAGGTCATAAGCACTTCACATTATTATTACAAACCAAAGTTCACAACCACTTGGTATTCTCACAGGTCCGATGAGAACACCCTAAGGACTTAACTTGCTTAAGGTAGCATTACAACTCAAACCACTAAGTAGACATGATGAGAGCTTAGCACATTATTTAGATAAGCCACTATGTTGCTCAGCTCTTCTATGCCTATGGCATAACTCTACTCCTCCGCCTCCACTTCATCGATTCCATAGACTATCCCATAGTCCACGCATTCTACACCTCCGGACAAGTATGGCTCCTCGTAGACCAAGTCATATTCGCCTTCTAGTTCTCCCGTGCAGGCCTCCTCTTCGATTCCACAGTCTAGCAAGGGTTTAGAAAGAAAGTGAGTACAGAGGTACTCAACAAGTTCAAAAGAAAAGGTGTTTGATGCACTAGCTACGACCATTGATCAGAAGATCTCAGGTCAATGCATGTTTTGCAAACATTTCTTCAAAAGGTTTATTTTATTCTGAAAACTATGCCCGCCAGTCTTCACAGGTTGGCCAGAACTTCACAGAGTTCCTTTCCTGTCGCGTTTGTAATTCCCTTCCCGGAACAGGGTGTGACAAGCCACAATTTGATACACTCTGCAGAGGTGCGTTACTTTTCCCACAAGAGAACTTATCCTTGTTGCCAACCGGGCGTACTTTCCCGTCCACACTTCCTTGGTGTGAGGCCTGATGTCTACTGACGCTTCTTTTCCTATAGACAGTGTTGGGCCTCCAAGAGCAGAGGTTTGTAGAACAGCAGCAAGTTTCCCTTAAGTGAATCACCCAAGGTTTATCGAACTCGGAGGAGGAGAGGTCAAAGATATCCCTCTCAAGCAACCCTGCAATCACGATACAAGAAGTCTCTTGTGTCCCCAACACACCTAATACACTTGTCAGATGTATAGGTGCACTAGTTCGGCGAAGAGATAGTGAAATACAAGTAGTATGGATGTATATGAGTGGTAATAGTAATCTGGATAAAATATGGCAGCGAGTAAACGTGCAACAGAACAATAAGTAAGCGGTGTTTGCAGTATTGGAAACAAGGCATAGGGATCATACTTTCACTAGTGGACACTCTCAACATTGATCGCATAATAAATAACTTCTTCTCATTTGTGCTACATACACTCTTTTGTTGGATGACAAACACTATTCGTTGTGTAGGGCTACAAGAGCTCCCTCAAGCCGGAGTTAACAAGCGCCACAACATTCAGCATTCATATTTAAGTAACCTTAGAGCATAATAGATCTTTGCAAAATAAACCGAGTACTAACATAGCATACACACGGTCACCATTACACTATGAAAGGGGAATAGATCACATCAATACTATCATAGCGATAATTAACTCCATAACCTACAAGAGATTATGATCATAATCTACGACAAGAACCACACGATGCACACACTGTCACCATTACACCATGCAGGAGGAATAGACTACTTTAATAACATCACATGAGTAGCACATAGACTAGTAGCGATACAAAACTCATCATATGGATCTCAATCATGCGTAGCAATTCATGAGATCATTGTATTGGAGTACAGAGAGAGAGAGATTAACCACATAGCTACCGGTACAGCCCTTAGCCTCGGGAGAACTACTCCCTCCTCATCATGGGAGCAGCAGCGTTGATGGAGATGGCGGTGGTGTCGATGGAGAAGCCTTCCGGGGCACTTCCCCGTCCGGCGTGCGTGGAGCAGGAGACTCCTATCCCCCGGATCTTGGCTTCGCGATGGCGGCGGCTGGAACTTTTCTCGTATCGTGGATTTTCCTCTCGAAGATTTAGGTCGGGGGCTTTATAGGCGAAAGGGCAGCCTCGGAGGGGGCTGGTGGAGCAGGACCATAGGCGCGCCCCCCAGGCCAGCCCTATTGTCTGGTGGCCACTGGCCCTCTGGTTCCTCTCGGGTGTTCTGGAAGCTTCGTGGAATTCTAAGATGATGGGCATTGATTTCGCCTGATTCCAAGAATATTTCCTTACTATGATTTCTGAAACCAAAAACAGCAGAAAACAGGAACTGGCACTTCGGCATCTCATCAATAGGTTAGTTCCGGAAAATTCATCAAAACGATATGAAGTGTGAACAAAACATGTAGGTATTGTCATAAAACAAGCATGGAACATCAGAAATTATAGATACGTTTGAGACGTATCAAGCATCCCCAGCTTAGTTCCTACTCGCCTCGAGTAGGTAAACGATAACACAAATAATTTCTGAGTGACATGCTACCATCATAATCTTGATCAACATTATTGTAAAGCATATGACATGAATGGAGTGATTCAAAGCAATGATCTATAGTTTGCTAACAAATAGATAACATATAGAAAAACTTTTCATGAATAGTACTTTCAAGACAAGCATCAAAAAGTCTTGCATAAGAGTTAACTCATAAAGCAATAAATTCAAAGTAAAGGCATCAAAGCAACACAAAGGAAGATATAAGTTTCAGCAGTTGCTTTCAACTTTCAACATGCATATCTCATGGATAATTGTCAACACAAAGTAATATGATGAATGCAAATAAGCAAGTATGTAAGAATCAATGCACGGTTAACACAAGTGTTTGCTTCTAAGATGGAAGGAAATGGGTAAACTGACTCAACATAAAGTAAAAGATAGGCCCTTCGCAGAGGGAAGCAGGGATTAAATCATGTGCTAGAGCTTTTCAAGTTTTGAAATCATATAGAGAGCATAAAAGTAAAATTTTGAGAGGTGTTTGTTGTTGTCAACGAATGGTAATGGATACTCTAACTACCTTATCAACCAGACTTTCAAGAGCGGCTCCCATGAAGGACGTTATCTCTACCAGCAAGGTAGATCATCCCTCTTCTCTTTTGTTTACACATGTACTTTAGTTTTATTTATTAGATGGCACTCCCCAACCTTTGCTTACACAAGCCATGGCTAACCGAATCTCGGGTGCCTTCCAACATTCACATACCATGGAGGAGTGTCTATTTGCAAATTTAAGTTGCTTACTGATAGATCAGGGCAAAACATGTGAAGAGAATTATTAATGCAAGTTAATTAATTGGGGTTGGGAACCCCATTGCCAGCTCTTTTGCAAAATTATTGGATAAGCGGATGAGCCACTAGTCCATTGTGAAAGTCTGTCAAGTAAATGACAAGATCGAAAGATAAAACACCACATACTTCCTCATGAGCTATAAAACATTAACACAAATAAGAGATAATAACTTTTGAATTGTTTAAAGGTAGCACATGAAGTATTTACTTGGAATGGGGAAATACCACATAGTAGGTAGATATGGTGGACACAAATGGCATGGGTTTTGGCTCAAGGTGTTTGGATGCACGAAGCATTTCCTCTCAGTACAAGGTTAGGCTAGCAAGGTTGTTTGAAGCAAACACAAGTATGAACCGGTACAGCAAAACTTACATAAGAACATATTGCAAGCATTATAAGACTCTACGCTGTCTTCCTTTTTGCTCAAAACAAAAAGCTTATGAGAGCTCAAAACAATTGCCAAGTATCAAATTATTCAAAACCATATGAAGCATTTTCTAATTCCAACCAAATAGCAACAAGTGAAGCGATCAACTTTCGCCCTTGAACATTAAAAGTAAAACTAAGAACACATGTGTTCATACGCAACAGCGGAGCGTGTCTCTCTCTGTAAGGGTATATTGCCTCTATGTGTGGTTTTGGTAATTAATGACAACCCCTATGGACTAATGTTTTCATTGAGTTTATATGAAAGAATATTCCATAGGTACTACTTGTACTCCATATGTTGGATTCAAGTATGGATGCCATGAAGATAAAAGATATACCTTGTGTATTGGCATCAAGATCATCGGTTTGAAGATATATATGTGATATGATCAAGAAGAAGAAATGAAGATGGAGTTCTTATGTGGAACTCAACATTAGCCATGCTCTATCTTAAGTGAGTATGAGAAGATACAAGGTGGATTTGGGCAAGTTCAAGATGAGCATCTCAAGTGGATCACATACTTGAAGCTTGCCGTCCATATGGCGATAATGGACATGTGAAGATGTGCATCAATGGAGCTTTCCCATCACGGTGTATGGGGGAGCATTTGTGAGTCTTCACGAGGCAACGATGATCAAGTTGGGGCATTCCGGCTTGTGTGGAGCTTGAAGAGATATCATCAAGATCAAGCGGGATGCGCAAGGCAAATTTATGGCCTTGCTAGGTTTTCCTTTTACCGGTCTCAAGGTGGTTGTTGGGAGACCGGATTATAGGATAGATAACCGCACTATCAAGAGGGGTTTTCGGTCGGGTAACTTGATCGCATCTTCTTAGGGAGCTCAATCCTTTGCATACTTTGCATATCCCTATTTCTTCTTGGTGTTTCTCTGTGAGAAGTTCTTGAGCTTGTTGCTAGCTTTACAACAAGCCCAAGTTCATCGAAAAATCCGCATGCATCTTCTATTGCGTTTTCGAGTTTGGACGTCTTCACCGTTTCTTGACGGTGGGAGACTCCCTCTCTAAAAACATCTAAAAATATCCTGTGAGGAGTCTCCATATTTCCAACAAAATTGGTTTCATGTCAATCGGGGTCCGGACACAAAAGTTATCACAGTTTTAGTAAAACATGTTTTCCTGCTCACCGGTCAGGGACCCGGTCGGACCTGCCCATGCGCCGGCCGGTTCCGGTCCGCCGGTCATCCGGCCTACAGACCGGCGGGCCGGCGTGCTGTCGGTCGGCCGGTGTCAGCCGGTCAGTAGGCCGGGTGACCTCTGGACGACACAAAGTGACCCGGTCGAGTCCGGTGTGCAGTTTGGACCGGCTGGTCCGGTCGTGGCCCGGTCTGCCGGACTGGACCGGACGGCCGGCCTCAGGCCCGGTTGACCGGACTCCTCGATGGTTGACTCAGCCCAACTTTTCCCCAACGGTTATATTTTCTCTTGGGCTATAAATAGCCCTTCTTCCACCTTGGGCTGAGTCAGTTCTTCCATTCTCTCTCCTCCATTGTTGCCTTTGAAGAACTTGCTCTCTCTCTTGATTCCCCCCATGATTCTTGCTCATTCTCGAGGGATCTAAGAGAGGAGATCTAGATCTACACTTCCACCAATCCATTTCTCCTCTAAGTGAGGGGAACTCTTGGGATCTAGATCTTGGAGTCTTTTGTTGACTTTCCCCATTGTTCTTCCTCTCCAATCTCATCCTAGCATTTGTTGTTTGGGTGGGATTTGAGAGTGAAGGACTTGAACACCTCTAGTGTTCTTGCTTTGCATCATTGCATAGTGTTGAGCTCTCCACCACGATTAGTTCGAGTGAGAGACCGTGAGCTTGTTACTCTTGGAGGGAGACCTCCTAGTTGGCTTGGCGGTTGGTGCTCCGGTGATCTCTTCAAGAAGATTGTGAAGAGGCCCGGGCTTCTCCTTCGTGGAGCTTGTGAAGTGGTTGTGGAGCTTGCCATCTCCGGAGCGGAGGAAAAGCTAACCATAAGGAAAGGGCCATTATCCTTCGTGGGTGTGGTTCGGAGAATAGGGTGAGCCTTCGTGGCGCGGGGAATCCTTCGTGGGACCTCCACTCCTCCAAACGTGACGTACCTTGTTGCAAAGCAAGGGAACACGGGAATACATCCTCGTCTCCGCGTGCCTCGGTTATTTATATACCCGAGCTCTCTTACCTTGTGATAGCCATCGTGCTTGAAGTACATATATCTTGCTATCACTTGTGCTACATATATCTTGTGCCTATATTGCTTAGCTCTAGTTGATATTGTTACACTTAGTTGAGCCTAGCATATTTAGGGTTTGTGCTTGTAAACTAAACGTCAGTTTAATTCCGCATTCTACAAGACAAATCCGCAAGTTTTTAATTGCCTATTCACCCCCCTGGCGACATCTCGATCTTTCAATTGGTATCAGAGCAAGGTCTCTCCTTGTTTAAGGCTTCACCGCCTTGAGAGTAAAGATGTCGGCTAGTAATTTAGTGCACAATGACACAATTATCTTTGTTGGCACAAATTATCTTTTGTGGCGAAATTGCTTGCTTTGCAAACTTCGGACCTTGTGTCCAAACATTGAGCAATTTCTAGATGTAGGTTTTCTCCTCCGATGGATCCTCAAAATCTATCTTTAGAGGATGAGAAAAACTTACATCTTGAAGCTCTAGTATCTAATGAGCTTTTATTCTCCTTGAGACCCGATTTTCGTAGGTTCTTGATATATATAAAGCGAAAGTCGTCTCATGAGATGTGGATCAAGCTTAAAGAAATGTTTGGTGGATCCATTTCTCATTTGGTCGATGGTGTCTCCGAGGAGCTCTCTTCCCCTTCACATCATGAAGAGCTCCAAGTTGCTTCCACCTCCGGCCGTGATGATATATCATCTACTTCCACTTCACCAACGTGTTGGAAGACACAAGGTAATGATATGGTGAGTGGTGAGGGAAATTGCAATGTTGATATTATGCTCAATATTGATGACTCTTCATCTCTATCTCATTGCAATGTTTCCTCTTTGGACTTAAACACATCGAGCATTGAAAATAGCCTACATGCTTGTGTTGATAGTCCTTGCATATCATGTGTAAATTGCTTACATAGATCTCATGATGATATGCTTGCCTTGTCTTGCTCCCATAATCAAAATGCTTCTATTTCCTCTAGTTGCTTGTTGACTAACAATGTAGAGGAAACCGAACACTCTATGGATCAAGACATGTTTTCAAATGAGGATTCAAGAATTTCTTCATCTTCATCCTCCGGTATGCACATGTGCCTTATGGCAAATGGATCAAAGGTATCTCCTACTTTGACTCCTAACACTTCCTCTAATGATGAGAGTGATGATGATGATAATGATGAAGAATATAATATCTTGGTGCATAATATGGCAATGGTATATGCTTCTCTTCATGGTAATAAAGAAGCTCGTGCTAATCTCGAACACTCTATGGATACCTTGAGTAAATATAGGGAAACCATAGTGGAGTTGGAGTCCCATGTTGAAAATGGGGAAATGAGATTCACTCTCCTCAAGCATGAGCTAAAAGATGAGAAGCATACTAATTTTATGCTCACACAAAAATTTGAATCCTATACATGAAAATGAGAAAACTATTGTTGATGCTTGTGCTACTAACTCTACTTCTTGTGAAGCATCTATCTTAAAGGAGAATGTTGAGTTAAGAGCTCAACTTGAGTTGCTAACTAGCAATTATAGGAAATTGGAAGAAAGTCATAAAAAGCTCTCGGGCTCTCATGATGACCTTCTAATTTCCTATGATGGGCTAAAGTTAGCTCATGAGGCTAGTATCACTAAGTGACATAGGCATCCCAAATGGGCCTGCCAAAGATAGTACCCGGGGTTTACTGAAGGCCCACTATCCGAAGAATAAGAAGATTCGGGAGCCCAAGATATATTAAGGAAAGTTAGAGTTGTAATAGGAAGTGTTATTTGTAATCTGGCGGGATGAGTTAGAAACCGTCCGGACTCTGTAACTTGTACAAAACGAAACCCTCGGCTCCACCTCCTATATAAGGGGGAGTCGAGGGACAAAGAAAGGATCGAATCTACTGTCAACATAACCCTAGTTTTCGTAATCGTCGAGTACTTTTCGCCTAAACCTTCGAGATCTACTTGCCCTCTACTTCTAGCAAAACCCTAGTCTACAATCTGTAGGCATTGACAAATTAATCCTTTGTCACTAAGGTAACATCTTGTGAGCCTCATGTGGACATTAGCACAATCTCTACTACAAATGCTAAATTGCCATGTGCTAGTCCTTGTAATCCATCTAGTCAAACTAGTGATACACCTTGTGTTGGATTACTTGCTTTGCCTTGTTGCTCTAACAATGAAGCTTCTACTTCCTCTAGTACTTGTATTTCTAATAACCATGTAGAGGAAATCAAAGAGCTCGAGGCACAAGTCCTTTCTTTAAAGAAAGACTTGGAAAAGCGTCATGAAGGGAAATCCGCACTTTACAAGATGCTAAGTGCGCAACAATCCCCCAATGACAAGAGTGGGCTTGGATTCAACTCCAATAACAAGAACAAGTCCAAGAGCAAGAGCAACAAGAAGAAGGGCCAAGACAAAGTCAAGGATCCGGCCAAGTTGGTTTGCTTCAAGTGCAAGGTTGAAGGGCATCATGTTAGATCATGCCCATTGAAGAAGAAGAAGCACTTGAGTGAGAAACAACAAGGGAAACGGCCACAAGGTCAAGGTCAAGCTCATGCTCGACCTCAAGTTGAAGATAGGCCACTTCCCAAGAAGAATCAACATATTGTTCCCCAAGAGAAAAAATCAATAAAGAAGAGAAAGGGGAACACTTGCTACTTATGCCGTGTGAAGGGGCACTTTGCTTCTTCATGTTTAAGTGGTACCTTATCCAACCCTATCATTGTTGATAATGATTATTATCATGGTAAGGATAAGGATGGCAATGTGTTTGCCAAGTTTGTTGGAACTCAAAGTGGTCTCAAGAAAAGGACCATTTGGGTTGCCAAGCCTATTGTGACTAACCTTTTAGGACCCAACTTGGTTGGGGACCAACAAGCTCAAACGTGATCAATAGGTGCATGTGGAGGTCGTTGGAGACTTGGCTACTTCATGAAGAATTAAGGGATCTTCATATGTTATACTTTGACCAAGCCAATTCGTATGGATCATTATCTATATCTTATATCCAATGTTCCTCCTTGCGGTAACTTATACTTCAACTCATCATATTTATTGTAAGTTACTTGCCCCTTTGCATGTTTGGTTTTGTACCAAATATTTGTGTGTATGTGTTGTGTCTTACTTACCTATCTTGTGTATTCAAGTATGTTTGTTTGACTCATCATATACTTGTGTATTGTTTTGGAGCCTAATGCATCTTGATGATATCTTATTTGGCTCTCTTTGAGTGATTAATGGAACATCCCATTTTGGGGGAGTGATATGCATTGTGCATCTCTCTTTCTCTAAAAATGTGTGTACATGGGTACCACCACTTAGTATTGATATTGCAAGATTATCTAGTCACTATGTGGTATGCCATACTCATGAGAAATTCAAAATCTAAATGTCCATTAATCATCTCTAGTCGAATTTTAGTTGCCTCTTGTTTAGAAGAAATGTTTTATCACATTATGGGGGAGTAATATGTTTTGTACATATCACAAGCCTAGAAAATGTGAACATATGAGGTTATGCCACTTAGATTTGATGCTCTTAATTATCTTGTTCCTAGGTGGCATTTTTGCTCAAACAAGCTTCACTTCTATTAAAAAGCTTTTATTGCTCATCTTATGGATTCTTGTTTGAGTAAGAAATTCTTGATACGGTTTTCCTCAAATACATATCTCTATATCTTATTTGGGACACCGATTGCTTCAAGTTATTCTAATCATTTCCATGCGTGATTGTTTGACTAGTTGAAGCTATCAAGAATCTTCATCCGCGCATAGTGCTTAATTCTATATACTTATCCTATGCCTTTTATTGTGAAGTTGATCCTTACTATCATTGTCAATTCACCACCGGAAATTATTGCCTATTCACCCCCCCCCCCCCCTAGGCGACATCTCGATCTTTCACTCTCCCACACAAGCATGAATTTATTCAGAAAACTAAGATAACAAAACAAAAATAAAAGCACACAGACTCCAAGTAAAGTACATAAGATGTGACGGAATAAAAATATAGTTTCACTAGAAGTGACGCGATAAGTTGTCGATGAAGAAGGGGATGCCTTGGGCATCCCCAAGCTTAGATGCTTGAGTCTTCTTAAAATATGCAGGGATGAACCACCGGGGCATCCCCAAGTTTAGACCTTTCACTCTTCTTGATCATAGTATATCATCCTCTTCTCTTGACCCTTGAAAACTTCCTCCACACAAACTTCAAGCAAACTCATTAGAGGGTTAGTGCATAATCAAAAATTCACATATTCAGAGGTGACACAATCATTCTTAACACTTCTGGACATTGCACAAAGCTTCTGAAAGTTAATGGAACAAAGAAACTCATTCAACATAGCAAAAGCGGCAATGCGAAATAAAAGGCAGAATCTATCAAAACAGAACAGTCCGTAAAGGCGAATTTTTCAGGGGCACTTAACTTGCTCAAACGGAAAAACTCAAAACTAATGAAAGTTGCATACATATCTGAGGATCACGCACGTAAATTTTCAGATTTTTTTTGACTCTTCTACAGAGAGATCTGCACAAATTCGTGACAGACATCAAATCTGTTTCTGCGCAGTAATCCAAATCTAGCATCAACTTTACCATAGAGACTTTACTTGACACAAAAACATGATAAGGAGAGTTTGCTACAGTAGTAAACAACTTCCAAGACACAACAAAACAGTAGCAAAACAAACACATGGGTTATCTCCCAAGAAGTTCTTTCTTTATAGCCATTAAGATGGGCTCAGTAATTTCAATGATACTCTCGCAAGAAATAAGAGGTGAAGCAAAAGAGAGCATCAAGAAGCAAATTCAAAACTCATTTAAGCCTAACCCACTTCCTATGAAAAGGAATCTTGTACACAAATAAATTCATGAAGAACAAAGTGGCAAGCATAGAAAAGCAACACAAGCGCAATTTCAAGATTCTCAACATAAAGAGGGGAAACTTAATATTATTAAGATACATATAACCATGTTTACCTCTCTCATAATAACTTTCAGTAGCATCATGAACAAACTCAACAATATAACTATCACATAAAGCATTCTTGTCATGAGCCACATGCATAAAATTATTACTGTCCATATAAGCATAATCAATTTTATTAGTTGTAGTGGGAGCAAATTCAACAAAGTAGCTATCATTATTATTCTCATCAAGTGTACGAGGCATAGTATAATCATAATAAAATTTACTCTCCATAGTAGGCGACACCAAAAGACCACTGTCATTATAATCATCATAAATAGGAGGCAAAGTATCATCAAAGAAAATTTTCTCCTCAATTCTTGGGGACTAAAAATATCATGCTCATCAAAACCAGCTTCCCCAAGCTTAGAATTTTCCATATCATTAGCAACAATGGTGTTCAAAGCGTTCATACTAATATCATTGCTACTAGCATGCAAATAAGATTCCATAGGTTTTTTAATTTTCGCAGCAAACAAACCATGTCTTAACTCAGGAAATAGAATAAGAAGCTCATTGTTACTTTCCATTATGCCTAACTAGTGTAAACAAGAAACCAAAAGATGCAATTGCAGGATCTAAAGGAAATAGCTTCGAGCACTTACAACGGCAACAGAAAATACTTAGTTACCGGGGCCCGGAGTATGAGTGCCTTTACCTTTCCTCCCCGGCAACGGCGCGAGAAAATAGCTTGATGTCTACTCACGCTTCTTTTCCTGTAGACAGTGTTGGGCCTCCAAGAGCAGAGGTTTATAGAACAGACAAGTTTCCCTTAAGTGAATCACCCAAGGTTTATCGAACTCAGGGAGGAAGAGGTCAAAGATATCCCTCTCAAGCAACCCTGCAATCACGATACAAGAAGTCTCTTGTGTCCCCAACACACCTAATACACTTGTCAGATGTATAGGTGCACTAGTTCGGCGAAGAGATAGTGAAATACAAGTAGTATGGATGTATATGAGTTGTAATAGTAATCTGAATAAAATATGGCAGCGAGTAAACATCCAACAGAACAATAAGTAAGCGGTGTTTGCAGTATTGGAAACAAGGCCTAGGGATCATACTTTCACTAGTGAATACTCTCAACATTGATCGCATAATAAATAACTTCTTCTCATTTGTGCTACATACACTCTTTTGTTGGATGACAAACACTATTCGTTGTGTAGGGCTACAAGAGCTCCCTCAAGCCGGAGTTAACAAGCGCCACAACATTCAGCATTCATATTTAAGTAACCTTAGAGCATAATAGATCTTTGCAAAATAAACCGAGTACTAACATAGCATACACACTGTCACCATTACACTATGAAAGGGGGAATAGATCACATCAATACTATCATAGCGATAATTAACTCCTAACCTACAAGAGATTATGATCATAATCTACGGCAAGAACCACACGATGCACACACTGTCACCATTACACCATGCAGGAGGAATAGACTACTTCAATAACATCACATGAGTAGCACATAGACTAGTAGCGATACAAAGCTCATCATATGGATCTCAATCATGCATAGCAATTCATGAGATCATTGTATTGGAGTACGAGAGAGAGAGATTAACCACATAGCTACCGGTACAGCCCTTAGCCTCGGGGGAGAACTACTCCTCCTCATCATGGGAGCGATGGCGTTGATGGAGATGGCGGTGGTGTCGATGGAAAACCTTCGGGGAAACTTCCCCGTCCGACCGTCTTGGGAACAGAGACTCTGTCCCCGGATCTTGGCTTCACGATGGCGGCGGCTCTGGAACTTTTCTCGTATCGTGGCTTTTCCTCTCGAAGATTTAGGTCAGGGGCTTTATATAGGCGAAAGGGCAGCCTCGGAGGGGGCCTGGTGGAGCCAGACCATGGGGCGCCCCCACAGGCGCGCCCTATTGTCGGTGGCCTGTGGCCCCCTCGGGTTCCTCTCGGGTTTCTGGCTTCGTGATTCTAAGATGTTGGCGTTGATTTCGTCCGATTCGAGAATATTTCCTTACTAGGATTTACGAAACCAAAAAGCAGAAACGAGACGCGCACGGCATCTCGTCAATAGGTTAGTTCGAAATGCATCAAAACGATATAAAGTGTGAACAAAACATGTAGGTATTGTCATAAAACAAGCATGGAACATCAGAAATTATAGATACGTTTGAGACGTATCAAGGCCCAGTATAAGAACCAAGCTAATCACTGCCTTCTCCGCGACCTTGCATACCCACCCTTTTGTCCATATACACATCCCGGTAGACATCTCCCGATCATACGGCTTTACCCACGATATGTTATGGACAATCCATGATAGACGGTAGAGCGCCCGTCATCCACACGGATGGGGAGATTAAGTCCATCCCAAACTATTGTGTGATCTCCAAACACACAGCCAGACTCTATCAAATCCGTTGATATGCAGAAGGGAAAAGATACAGCTGACTTCCCAGAGCCATTATAGATCTTATGGTTAGCGTGATATGTACGGCGCTAGAATCGCTAGATGCCATTGGTGATTAGTCCTAGATGAGTAGAACCCTCACAATGGAACCTTCACCATCAACACATACCATGGTTCCATTGCCCACCACATAGTCATATTCATAATTGGAAAAGTAACATTGCATTTTTAATGCAGGAGTGATAATTATATTGATTTGCGAGTAAATTGATAGAAAATAATCAACATGGCATGAGCAAGAGTGAACTTGCCTGCAGATTGCGAGATAGTGCAGTTCGAGGGTTTGGATGGAACCTGAACCTCGGGTTCTAAAAAGAAATATCATTGTCCGATAAGGACAATGTTATAAAATTCAAATTGTGCATGCATGGTGGATTTCTTTTAGTTGAATCCCTCTTCCCCGGAGTGTTAATATAAATTCTTAAGATTTATTGAATATCGAAGCTTTATTTGAATATTAATTCCTTTTACTAATAATTTATGATGATTTAATATTTATTTAATAAGGATTTTATTTTAAAAATAAATACTTGAGATAATAGAATTTATATTTTCGAAACTATTTGATTTAACAATTATTTAAAGAAAGTTTGAAATTTCCTTGATTTTATTTTCAAGAAAATATTTTAAATTTAAACTTCAACTTTGAATTCATTTGAAATTTATTTAACCAAAAATTATATTATTTATTTTATTTTAATATCTTATTTTGGTTAAGAAATGTCTTTAATGTATTATTCATATTTGTTCTTGAATTTTTGGAGTTCATTTCGATTTATTTGCAATTTTCAAAGTGAAAAAGGTTTAAATCTGATGGTGAAATGACCAAACTACCCCTGGTCCCACTAGTCAGCCCACCAGTGGATGAACCAGACCGGGCCGGCCCAAACCAACCGAGTATGTCCATTCCCCTTGCTCTCTCTATCACACGAACCCTAACCGTAGCTCTCTCGCGACGCGACTGGCAATTCGCGCCGCCGCCGCCTTCGCCACCTTGCTCCGACCAACTCTGGCCGACCCTGACCTCGCCGTTGGTTGCAAACTCCTCCTCTCACGACGCTCTACCCTTCTGTTCGCGTCGATCTGACGTGCAACACCTCATTCTCTAGATCGCCTCCCCTCTGCATCTAGGGTTCCATCGCCCTAGTGATGTTCTTCGTCGATCTATGGTTCCAGATGAAGTGGTGCAGTCGTCGTCGACGTGCTGGCTACTTGGAGCTTGGCTCCGCGCTGGCGGTGCTGTGGCGCCTGATGCGTGCAGTTAACACACGTCCGTTGGGAACCCCAAGAGGAAGGTGTGATGCGTACGATAACAAGTTCCCTCAGATGAAACCAAGGTTATCGAACCGAGGAGTCAAGGAGCACGTGAAGGTTGTTGGTGAAGGAGTGTAGTGCGGCGCAACACCGGGATTCCGGCGCCAACATGCACAACACAATCAAAGTACTTTGCCCCAACGTAACGTTGAGGTTGTCAATCTCACCGGCTTGCTGTAAACAAAGGATTAAGCGTATAGTGTGGAAGATGATGTTTGTTTGCGAAGAACAGTAAAGAACAAGTATTGCAGTAGATTGTATTTCAGATGTAAAGAATGGACCGGGGTCCACAGTTCACTAGTGGTGTCTCTCCGATAAGATAACTAACATGTTGGGTGAACAAATTACAGTTGGGAAATTGACAAATAGAGATTCATATATATATATATATCATGATGACTACTATGAGCAGGGCATTACGACAAAGTACATAGACCGCTATCCATCATGCATCTATGCCTAAATAGTCCACCTTCAGGTTATCATCCGAACCCCTTCCAGTATTAAGTTGCAAACAGACAATTGCATTAAGTATGGTGTGTAATGTAATCAACACAAATATCCTTAGACAAAGAATCGATGTTTTATCCCTAGTGGCAACAGCACATCCACAACCTTAGAACTTTCTGTCACTGTCCCAGATTCAATGGAGGCATGAACCCACTATCGAGCATAAATACTCCCTCTTGGAGTTACAAGTATCAACTTGGCCAGAGCCTCTACTAGCAACGGAGAGCATGCAAGAACATAAACAACACATATATGATAGATTGATAATCAACTTGACATAGTATTCAATATTCATCGGATCCCAACAAACACAACATGTAGCATTACGATCTTGATCATGATAGGCAGCTCACAAGATCTAACATGATGGCACAATGAGGAGAAGACAACCATCTAGCTACTGCTATGGACCCATAGTCCAGGGGTGAACTACTCACACATCGATCCGGAGGCGATTATGGCGATGAAGAGCCCTCCGGGAGATGATTCCCCTCTCCGGCAGGGTGCCGGAGGCGATCTCCTGAATCCCCCGAGATGGGATTGGCGGCAGTTGCTTTCAACTTCAACATGTATATATCATGGATAATTGTCAACACAAAGTAATATGATGAATACAAATAAGCAAATATGTAGGAATCAATGCACACAGTTAACACAAGTGTTTGCTTCTAAGATAGAAGGAAGTAGGTAAACTGACTCAACATAAAGTAAAAGAATGGCCCTTCGCAGAGGGAAGCAGGGATTAAATCATGTGCTAGAGCTTTTCAAGTTTTGAAATCATATAGAGAGCATAAAAAATAAAGTTTTGAGAGGTGTTTGTTGTTGTCAACGAATGGTAGTGGGTACTCTAACTACCTTATCAACCAAACTTTCAAGAGCGGCTCCCATGAAGGACGTTATTTCTACCACCAAGGTAGAACATCCCTCTTCTCTTTTGTTTACACATGCATTTTATTATTTATGGATGACACTCCTCCCCACCTTTTCTTTCTCAAGCCATGGCTAACCGAATCCTCGGGTGCCTTCCAACAATCTCATACCATGGAGGAGTGTCTATTTTTTTCTTTTCTTTTTCTTTTTGCCAAATTAAGTTGCTCAATGATTGACCAGGGCAAAGCATGTGAAGAGAATTATTAATGCAACAAGTTAATTAATCGGGCTGGGAACCCCATTGCCAGCTCTTTTTGCAAAATTATTGGATAAGCGGATGAGCCACTAGTCCATTGGTGAAAGTCTGTCCGAAGTAAATGACAAGATCGAAAGATAAAACACCACATACTTCCTCATGAGCTATGAAAAACTGACACAAATAAGAGATAATAACTTTTGAATTGTTTAAAGGTAGCACATGAAGTATTTACTTGGAATGGCAGAAAAATACCATGTAGTACGTAGGTATGGTGGACACAAATGGCATAGGTTTTGGCTCAAGGTTTTGGATGCACGAGAAGTATTCTCTCTCAGTACAAGGCTTTGGCTAGCAAGGTTGTTTGAAGCAAACACAAGTATGAACCGTACAGCAAAACTTACATAAGAACATATTGCAAGCATTATAAGACTCTACTTGTCTTCCTTGTTGTTCAAACACCTTAGCAGAAAATATCTAGACCTTAGAGAGACCAATCATGCAAACCAAATTTCAACAAGCTCTATGTAGTTCTTCATTAATAGGTGCAAAGTACATGATGCAAGAGCTTAAACATGATCTATATGAGCACAACAATTGCCAAGTATCAAATTATTCAAGACAATATACCAATTACCACATGAGGCATTTTCCGTTTCCAACCATATAACAATGAACGAAGCAGTTTCAACCTTCGCCATGAACATTAAAGCATAATTAAGAACACAAGTGTTCCATATGAAAAAGCAGAGCGTAATATCTCCAATACAAAGAATGCTAAGATCCGAGTTTATTCAAACAAAAACAAAAACAAAAGCAAACAGACGCTCCAAGTAAAGTGCATAAGATGTGACTGAATAAAAATATAGTTTCACTAGAGGTGACCTGATAAGTTGTCGATGAAGAAGGGGATGCCTTGGGCATCCCCAAGCTTAGATGCTTGAGTCTTATTGAAATATGCAGGATGAACCACGGGGCATCCCCAAGCTTAGACTTTTCACTCATCTTGATCATATTGTATCATCCTCCTCTCTTGATCCTTGAAAACTTCCTCCACACCAAACTCAAAACAAACTCATTAGAGGGTTAGTGCATAATCAAAAATTCACATATTCAGAGGTGACATAATCATTCTTAACACTTCTGGACATTGCACAAAGCTACTGAAAGTTAATGGAACAAAGAAATCCATTCAACATAGCAAAGCAGGCAATGCGAAATAAAAGGCAGAATCTGTCAAAACAGAACAGTCCGTAAAGACGAATTTCCAGAGGCACTTAACTTGCTCAGATGAAAAAGCTCAAATTGAATGAAAGTTGCGTACATATCTGAGGATCACGCACGTAAATTGACAGAATTTTATGAGTTATCTACAGATGGGGCTGCTCAATTTCGTGACAGTAAGAAATCTGTTTCTGCGCAGTAATCCAAATCTAGTATCAACATTGCTATCATAGACTTTACTTGGCACAACAATGCAATAAAATAAAGATAAGGAGAGGTTGCTACAGTAGGAACAACTTCCAAGACTCAAATATAAAACAAAAGTGCTGTAGTAAAATGATGGGTTGTCTCCCATAAGCGCTTTCTTTATAGCCATTAAGATGGGCTCAATAATTTTAATGATGCTCTCACAAGAAATAAGAGTTGAAGCAAAAGAGAGCATCAAAAAGCAAATTCGAAACACATTTGAGCCTAACCCACTTCCTATGAAAAGGAATCTTGTACACAAATAAATTCATGAAGAACAAAGTGACAAGCATAGGAAGATAAAACACGAGTAACTTCAAAATTTTCAGCATGTAGAGAGGTGTTTTAGTACCATGAAAATTTCTACAACCATATTTTCCTCTCTCATAATAATTTCCAGTAGCATCATGAGCAAAGTCAACAATATAACTATCACATAAAGCATTCTTATCCACATGCATAAAAGTATCATTACTCTCCACATAAGCATAATCAATTTTATTAGTAATAGTGGGAGTAAAACTATCACATCCATCATTATAATCATCATAAATTGGAGGCATAGAATAATCATAATGAATTTTATCCTCAATAGTAGATGGACTGAAAATATCATATTCATCATTGCAAACATCATATATAGGATGCATAACATTAACTTTCTCTTCCATAACCGGAGGACTAAAGAGATCATTTTCATCAAAACAGACCTCCCCAAGCTTAAATTCTTCCATAGCGTTAGCAATAATAGTGTTCAAAGAGTTCATGCTAAAAACATTGCTACTACTATTTTGCAAACAAAGTTCCATGGGTTTTTTAATTTTCTCTTCAAACACCTCATGTCCTAACTCAAGATAAAAACTATAAAGATCTCTAATTTTTTTGTTGTTTTCCATTAAGCCTAACTAGTGAAGTCACACAAGTTAGTGTTCTCAGGAGTATTCATTTTAACAGTAATAAAAACAAGTAAAGCAAACTAAATAAAGTAAAGTAAAACAAGTAACTAATTTTTTATGTTTTTGATATAAAGAAAGCAAACAAACCAGAAAATAAAGTAAAATAAAGCAAGACAATAACAAAGTAAAGAGATTGGATGTGAGAGACCCCTTGCAGCGTGTCTTGATCTCCGACGGCGCGAGAAAAAGAGCTTGATGCGTGCGTTAACACACGTCCGTTGGGAACCCCAAGAGGAAGGTGTGATGCGTACGTAGCAAGTTTTCCTCGATAAGGAACCAAAGTTATCGAACCAGTAGGAGTCAAGGAGCACGTGAAGGTTGTTGGTGAAGGAGTGTAGTGCGAAACACCAGAGCGCCAACGTGGAACCTGAACAACACAATCAAAGTACTTTAACTGAGGTTGTCAATCTCACCGGCTTGCTGTAAACAAAGGATTAAGCGTATAGTGTGGAAGATGATGTTTGTGTGCGAAGAACAAAAGAACAAGTATTGCGGTAGATTGTATTTCAGATGTAAAGAATGGACCGGGATCCATTCACTAGTGGTGTCTCTCCGATAAGATAACTAACATGTTGGGTGAACAAATTACAGTTGGGCAATTGACAAATAGAGATTCACATATATATATCATGATGACTACTATGAGATTTAATCAGGGCATTACGACAAAGTACATAAACCGCTATCCAGCATGCATCTATGCCTAAATAGTCCACCTTCGGTTATCATCCGAACCCCTTCCAGTATTAAGTTGCAAACAAGACAATTGCATTAAGTATGGTGCGTAATGTAATCAACAAAAATATCCTTAGACAAAGCATCGATGTTTTATCCCTAGTGGCAACAGCACATCCACAACCTTAGAACTTTCTGTCATGTCCCATTCAATGGAGGCATGAACCCACTATCGAGCATAAATCTCCTCTTGGAGTTACAAGTATCAACTTGGCCAGAGCCTCTACTAACGGAGAGCATGCAAGAACATAAACAACACATATATGATAGATTGATAATCAACTTGACATAGTATTCAATATTCATCGGATCCCAACAAACACAACATGTAGCATTACAAATAGGCGATCTTGATCATGATAGGCAGCTCACAAGATCTAACATGATGGCATAATGAGGAGAGACAACCATCTAGCTACTGCTATGGACCCATAGTCCAGGGTGAACTACTCACACATCGATCCGGAGGCGATCATGGCGATGAAGAGCCCTCCGGAGATGATTCCCTCTCCGGCAGGGGTGCGGCGATCTCCTGAATCCCCGAGATGGGATTGGCGGGCGGCGTCACGTGTGTTCCGTATCGTGTCTCTCGGTACTGGGGGTTTCGCGACGAAGGCTTTAAGTAGGCGGAAGGGCAGGTTTAGGGGCAACACGAGGGCCCCACACAACAGGACGGCGCGGGCCCAGCCACCGCGCACGGCCTGGCGTGGCGTCGCCCACTTCGTAATCCTTTCGGTCTTGGAAGCTTCGTGGAAAAATAAGACCCGGGCGTTGATTTCGTCCAATTCCGAGAATATTTCCTTTGTAGGATTTACGAAACCAAAAACAAGACAACACGGCTCTTCGGCATCGTCAATAGGTTAGTGCGGAAAATGCATAATAATGACATAAAGTGTGTATAAAACATGTGAGTATCATCATAAAAGTAGCATGGAACATAAGAAATTATAGATACGTTTGAGACGTATCAGCGCCACCTGTGCCGCCGTCTCCAGGCCTCCTGGTACCTGTGATGATGATGGAGCTCGTCGGCGTAATGCCGGCGCAACGCCGGCATCTTCCCTGGGCTTGCAGCTGTTGCGGCCCCGCGAGCACTTCCCGCCATGTCGTAGATTCTGCTCCCAGGTGTACGGTAAGCTCCCCATTTCTCCTTCCTCTCACCTTTCTGCTTCTTCCAGTCGTTTACCTTGCTCCTCTGCTTCTCCTGCTTCCTGATGATCAAGAGATCATGCAGGAATGCTCTCCTTGCAATGCTGCTGCTAAGGAATGCTTGCAGTACCAAGCCCTGTTGGTATTTCTAGTGGTTCCAGAGATGGTTTTGAGCTTGCTCAAATGTTCATATCATTACTTGGTTGGTTGGTTGCTTTGTATCCCAGTGAAGCTATGTACTTTGATTGTCTTGCTATGGTTACTAAATTCTTGCAAATGCTTGGTTCTGAGCACTAGGTGATTCCATCATCACATGTGTCTGGTTCTAATTGATGTCTAGACAAGTTTTAATTAACTGCTATTACCTTTTATGTGCACAAGGGTTGAATTATGGTTTCATTGCTTGCAGTTCTTGCCTGTCAAGCACTGCATGAAACCCTTGGTTGCTTTACTGAAGCCAAAGCTTCAGTAAATTAAGTGTCATGTGTAGGTCATGATGTTGTTGCTTGATCATTTAGTGTTATGCTTGTTACTAATGGAGCTATAGTTGCTTACTGTGTAAGGATAATCACTAGATTTATACATTGATGAACTGTGTATTGGTAATGATTCAATTTGTTTTAATAAACTGAATGAATACCAACTATTATTGGATATTTCTTCATCATAATCTGAGTCTTTCCAGATAATGATGATTGATGCTCTTCATTGACTGGTATGTGATTGTGATTTCTGAATTTTGATTTTTATCATATACTCAATTGCTTGTTATTGAGTTGAGATAATAGTTTTTTGTCAAATGTCCTATCACTAAATGTAAAATTATGAATAACTTTTGTACTATTTAATCTAGCTATTGGGTACCCAATGGATACGGGCCATCTGTAAGGTATGGGTGCGGGTATCCATGGGTACGGATTTAGGTAGAACTTTGTACCCATTAACTACAAAAGTGTGGATATGGTATTGATCTACCTTACGTATGTCCTACCTATTTCTATCGTTATGCTCGATGCCTACGCGGGCCGACTGGACGAACCCGTCACGCGTGCTTTTTTAACACAGACAAGTTTCTCCCATGTGCATGCATAAGAAAAGCACCTCACCATCGTATTAGGATGCCAACCATAACAAACTTAGGCCATCTCTAGTCGTCCCTTAAACCCGTTGGAAGAGTAAAATTTTCTTTCTTACTCTTCTAAACCTTACCTAGCTGATTCTTTAAATTGATTAGAGGAGTAAAAGATTTATTCCTCGACCTCTGCGTCCTTCATATTTATTCATCGATCAAGCGGCTGAATAAATCTTTTCCCCTCACTGCTTCCCCCAAATCGGTGTCGGCTCCCTGACCACCACGGTAGACCCACTCTGGTGTTGCTAGATGCCCGGATCATCCCGACGTCGGTTCCCTCTACCTATCCGGAGTGCAGATCGACGCTCCGTGCAGCCTTTCTGAGCCTGAGGAGGCGGCATGACGTGGATATTACCCTTCAGGTAACTAATGTTACACTACCTCTTGCGGCCCAACCAAGGGCCCATGAAGGCACTCGATAGCTAGGTGGGCCATTACGTCGGTTCCAAAGAAGAATTCTTGAAGAACAAGGCAAGGAGACGAAGAATACAAGGAAAGTTTAGATCTAGGACTCTTTGTAACATAGTCGTACCCGGACAGATCTCTCGAGACCTAGCTCCCAATATAAGGGCCAGGAGAGGGACTGCCGAGGACACACGCAATCATAGTAATCATAGCCACCGCAAGTCTGGAGCTAGGTCCCTGCAAAACTTAGTCTTTCGACGAGATCATAGCAGAAACCTTCGGCACCCCATTGTAACCCGATATTTTCATAATCAAGATCGAACAGGCAGGACGTAAGGGTTTTACCTCATCGAGGGCCCCGAACCTGGGTAAATCGCTCTCCCCGCTTGTTTGATAACCGATGTCTCGTGTCAGCCTACAGGATTCCATCTACCCTAAGTCCCAAATGGAGGGCATTGCCGAGGAGTACCCTCGATAATTGGCGCCGTCTGTGGGAACCCTGTTGGCACAAGATCCGTCATCGGCAGATTCGGCCATGTCGTCGGCAGCTTCATCAACACCGTCGGCGTCACCACCGGCCCCTTCATCGCCAAGCTCGGGGAATTCGATTCGATTCGGTTCCTTCGAGTTTACCCCGCACAGCGACTCGTCCCGTCCGACCTTTTCGGATCTGTAAGGAAGTTTCAGCATGACATTTGGAAGTGTTCATTGCAACATCAACACGGAAGGGGTCCTTCGGCTGCCCGAGCCATTCGTCCCCAGATCAGCAAGGAAATCGTCTCCATCGGCTGCAGGATTGATCATGTCGTCATCTATCGATCTATCGGCTGGTTTAACGGACTCGACGAATTCGTCTTCACCGTCAACCCCTCGGTCAATATCCTCAATGTCGATCGGATCCGATGACTCCATCTAATCCGATATGACTTCGTACTACTGCTAGAACTGCGACACCAGGCACGGATTGGGATCAAGTGATACACCGTTCATCTGCAGCGCTAGATATTCGTCGGGAGAGGAAAGTATCGACAGCACCGTCAGAATGACCACATGGAGGATGGCGGGTCACCAAGTCTATGCTACCCTCAACGCAGGAAACACGGAGAACGGAGGAGAAGAAGGAGATCGCACCCCCCGCTCCGATAGACGACATAACTCTGAAAACAGCGCTAGTAACAACAACAGTGATTATACCATCACGGAGGAAGAGTGGGTAGCAACTCAGGCGGCTGTAATCAACAATACGCCTCTTCCCGCCGGAACTTCGGTTGGAACCCTCAATGCTTATCGTTTTATTTGGAGAAAAATCGGGAGCGACTATCGAACGAGCAGGCCACCCTCAAATGCAGTTTATTAGCAGCAGATCAATCTAGTGAGCAATGGAGGGCCTCACGAGGAAGTGCGTCTCGAAGCAGCCAAGGTGCAGGGAAGCATCGCTCAAGACTGTCTCGACTTTCGGAGGATGACACCAGAGAAATAACATCAAATTTATCCAATTCTTTCATGACCATGGACACTGCGGGTATGTTGAGGCCAAAGACCGTCGAAGGAGCAACCGCTAACCTTGCGGCATACCTGATCAACCAGCAACCAGCACTCGAAAGTCCTATGGCCCAAGCCCATCGGGGCGCCCTAGAAAGCCTCGCGATTTTGGGGCATAACCTAGTTCCACGGAAAGAAAAATCTACGCTTCAGGCTAGCGGTTCAAAGCACCGTTCGAGAGACGCTCGGATGAAATCACTCAGAGTAGAATCGACATAACCAGGTGACGGCAAGCGGCAAGGGAAGAGTACGATAGTGATGGTTCCGAGGAAAGCCAGGAGTACGACAGCGAGATAAGGGGAGCTGATTGCTTAAGTTATAAGATCCGGGAGACAATGCCGCTCAAAAGGTTCAAACCAACTCCTACCGATGCCGCTAAATATGACGGACAACAGGAGTTGAGGTCTTGGATATATGATTATCTGCAGACCGTAATCTTACACAAGGGAAACCGAATAGCAGCGATGCAGTGCCTGCAGCTCTACCTGAAGGACTCAGCACGAGCCTGGCTGAGAGGCATGCCGAAGGAATCCATTAAATCATGGGACGATCTGGTATATGATTTTGTCAAGAATTTCCAAGAAACATATAAAAGGCCAGTTGGAATCGATTAATTACGGCATTTTCATCAGAAGCCGAGGGAGTCGATGCGTACATACATCGGGAGGTTCACCAAGCTCCTAACGCTGCCGAAGACGTCTCTGTCGACAGAGAAATCGACGCCTTCAGTGATGGTATTCGACGTGAAACTTACATAGAGGAGCTTGGGCGTAAGAAGCCGAAGACCATAACCAAGTTAATGGAAATCGCCAATAGTTGGGCTGATGGCGAGGATAATGTACGAAGGCCTCGTCCATGCAGCGACGACGAAGACGACGACCAACCGAGGCATGATTCGGGCGGCCGAAGAGATCGCCGCAAGAAAAGGAAGGACCGTGGATACGATGATACTAACATGGTAGCCGCAGGATACTCTGATCGCCGAGATGATCGGTATGACGACAGACGAGATGATCGACATGACAATAATCGCAGTAACTCTGGGAACCATGGCAACTATAAACCGCGGCCTTCAAGGATCCCAGAGTTGCCTTTTGCTGAACAGATAAACGCTCCTTGCTACTTACATGCGTACATCGACCCTAAGGATGAAAAGAAGAAGTCGAGTCACTTCCTCAGGGATTGTCGACAATTCATTGAGATGCAAAAGTTTATCCAACAGCAGTCGAATCCACCACCACTGATGCGTGCAGTTAACACACGTCCGTTGGGAACCCCAAGAGGAAGGTGTGATGCGTATAGAAGCAAGTTTTCCCTCAGTATGAAACCAAGGTTATCGAACCAGTAGGAGTCAAGGAGCACGTGAAGGTTGTTGGTGGAGGAATGTAGTGCGGCGCAACACCGGTGAAACCGGCGCCAACGTGGAACCTGCACAACACAATCAAAGTACTTTGCCCCAACGTAACATGAGGTTGTCAATCTCACCGCTGCTGTAAACAAAGGATTAACCGTATAGTGTGGAAGATGATGTTTGTTTGCGAAGAACAGTAAAGAACAAGTATTGCAGTAGATTGTATTTCAGATGTAAAGAATGGACCGGGGTCCACAGTTCACTAGTGGTGTCTCTCCGATAAGATAACTAGCATGTTGGGTGAACAAATTACAGTTGGGCAATTGACAAATAAAGAAGGCATAACAATGCACATACATATATCATGATGAGTACTATGAGATTTAATCGGGCATTACGACAAAGTACATAGACCGCTATCCGGCATGCATCTATGCCTAAAAAGTCCACCTTCAGGTTATCATCCGAACCCCTTCCAGTATTAAGTTGCAAGCAACAGACAATTGCATTAAGTATGGTGCGTAATGTAATCAACACAAATATCCTTAGACAAAGCATCGATGTTTTATCCCTAGTGGAAACAGCACATCCACAACCTTAGAACTTTCTGTCACTGTCCCAGATTTAATGGAGGCATGAACCCACTATCGAGCATAAATACTCCTCTTGGAGTTACAAGTATCAACTTGGCCAGAGCCTCTACTAGCAACAGAGAGCATGCAAGAACATAAACAACACATATGATAGATTGATAATCAACTTGATATAGTATTCAATACTCATCGGATCCCAACAAACACAACATGTAGCATTACAATTAGATGATCTTGATCATGATAGGCAGCTCACAAGATCTAACATGATGGCACAATGAGGAGAAGACAACCATCTAGCTACTGCTATGGACCCATAGTCCAGGGGTGAACTACTCACACATCGATCCGGAGGCGATCATGGCGATGAAGAGCCCTCCGGAGATGATTCCCTCTCCGGCAGGGTGCCGGACGATCTCCTGAATCCCCGAGATGGGATTGGCGGCGGCGTCACGAAGGTTTTCCGTATCGTGGCTCTCGGTAAGGGTTTCGCGACGAAGGCTTTAAGTAGGTGGAAGGGCGGAGTCGGAGGAGTCACGGGGGCCCCACACGCTAGGGCCGCGCGGCCCCTTAGGCGCCGCCCTAGTGTGGCGGTGCCCCGTGGCCCCACCGTTTCTCCTCGGTCTTCTGGAAGCTTCGTGGAAAAATAGGCCCCTGGGCGTTGATTTCGTCCAATTCCGAGAATATTTCCTTTGTAGGATTTCTAAAACCAAAAACAGTATAAAACAGCAACTTGCTCTTCGGCATCTTGTCAATAGGTTAGTGCCGGAAAATGCATAATAATGACATATAATGTGTATAAAACATGTGAGTATCATCAATAAAGTAGCATGGAACATAAGAAATTATAGATACGTTTGAGACGTATCAACCACCACCGCCACCGCCTCAGCACCAAGTTCAGCAGGTACAGCATCGTAACTCCAACGAGTCCTTCCCTCCACCACGGGGACAGATGAGCATGATTCACAAAACTGGTGTTTTGAGAAGGGAGATGAAGAAGCTCACTCAAGAAATGAACCTGGCAGAAAGTATCATGGCCAATATTCCAGAATACATCGAATGGTCATCTCAGAGCATTATTTTCAGCAGAGCAGATCACCCGATGACAATCCCGAAGCCAGGTCATGCTGCCTTAGTTGTTGAAGCAAAAATTGGAGGATTTAATATGAGCAAGGTCTTTATGGATGGTGGAAGTGGATTAAATCTGATATTCATGGACACAGTCAAAAATATGGGAATTACGATGAGGATGTTGGAAGAAACAGACACTTGTTTCCATGGGATCCTCCCCACTTTAGCGGCGTACTCTCTTGGCAAAGTTTACTTGAATGTTGTCTTTGGGAAACCCGATAACTTCAGGAAGGAAAAGATCGAGTTTGAGGTAGTAAATTGGGAATCACAGTACCATGCTATACTCGGGAGACCAGCTTATGCCAAGTTCATGGCTGTGCCACATTATGTGTATCTCAAGCTCAAGATGCCAGGGAACAATGGAACAAACATCACAGTCTATGGAAGTTTTTCACGCTCAGATAACTGTGACCGTGAGTTTCAGAGGATTGCTGCCGATTTTGGAATAAAACAGGAACCTGTCGACTTCCCTTCCAAGTTGTTAGCACATGACGATAAAGAAGACGAGCGCCTCAAGAAATTAAAAAAGAAACCGGATGATCCTGCTCCGAAAGCTTCGGCAGTCGGGCCCTTGGCACCTGACAGCAAGGCCTTTGCCGAAGACACTAAAACCCTAGCGCTTGTGCTGGCGTGTAGTTGACGTGGAGTTAGAGATCTCTGGGGTGTAACTTCTCTTCAAGTCCCCGGCAACAACGCCATAAAAGTAGCTCCTTGTGACAGTAAAGCACACGTCCGTTGGGAACCCCAAGAGGAAGGTATGATGCGCACAGCAGCAAGTTTTCCCTCAGTAAGAAACCAAGGTTTATCGAACCGGTAGGAGATGAAGGCCACGTGAAGGTTGTTGGTGGAGGAGTGTAGTGCGGCGCAACACCAGGGATTCCGGCGCCAACGTGGAACCTGCACAACACAATCAAAGTACTTTGCCCCAACTTAACAGTGAGGTTGTCAATCTCACCGGCTTACGAAAAACAAAGGATTAAACGTATGGTGTGGAGAATGATGTTTGCTTGCAGAAAACAAAAGAGAACAATGATTGCATAGATTGTATTTCAGATGTAAAAGAATGGACCGGGGTCCACAGTTCACTAGTGGTGTCTCTCCAATAAGATAAATAGCATGTTGGGTGAACCAATTACAGTTGGGCAATTGACAAATAGAGAAGCATATACATATCATGATGACTACTATGAGATTTACTTAGGGCATTACGACAAAGAACATAGACCGCCATCCAACATGCATCTATGCCTAAAAAGTCCACCTTCGTTAGCATCCGCACCCCTTCCGGTATTAAGTTGCAAACAACAGACAATTGCATTAAGTACTGTGCGTAATGTAAACAATACAAATTTCCTTAGACAAAGCATTGATGTTTTATCCCTAGTGGCAACAGCACATCCACAACCTTAGGGGTTGTTGTCACTCCCGATTCAATGGAGACATGAACCCACTATCTAGCATAAATACTCCCTCTTGGAGTCACAAGTATCAACTTGGCCGAGCCTCTACTAGCAACGGAGAGCATGCAAGATCATAAATAACACATATATGATAGATCAATAATCAACTTGACATAGTATTCCATATTCATCGGATCCCAACAAACACAACATGTAGCATTACAAATAGATGATCTTGATCATGATAGGCAGCTCACAAGTTCTAAACATGATAGCACAAGAGGAGAAGACAACCATCTAACTACTGCTATGGACCCGTAGTCCAAGGATGAACTACTCACGCATCAGTCCGGAGGCGGGCATGGTGATGTAGAGCCCTCCAGTGATGATTCCCTCTCGGCGAGTGCGGAGGAGATCTCCGAACCCCCGAGGTAGGGTTGACGGCGGCGTCTCTGGAACTTTTCTCGTATTGTGGCTCTCGGTACTAGGGTTTCGCGACGAAAGGAATAAATAGACGAAGGGGCAGCGTCGGGGGGCGCCCGAGGGGCCCACCCCATAGGGCAGCGCGCCAGGAGGTGGGGCCGCGCCCCCCTATGGTGTGGTCGCCTTGTGGCTCCTCTTCGTCTCCTCTTCGGTGTTCTGGAAGACTCCGTGGAAAATAAGACCGTGGGCTTTTGTTTCGTCCAATTTCTAGAATATTCGTAAACTAACTTTTCTGAAATAAAAAACAGAACGGCACTGCGGCATCTTGTTAATATGTTAGTCCCGGAAAATGCATAAAAACATTATAAAGTATGAGTAAAACATGTTGGTATTGTCATAAAACTAGCATGGAACATAAGAAATTATAGATACGTTGGAGACGTATCAAGCATCCCCAAGCTTAGTTCCTACTCGCCCTCGAGTAGGTAAACGATAAAAAGAATAATTTCTGAAGTGACATGCTACCAACATAATCTTGATCAATACTATTGTAAAGCATATGAGATGAATGAAGTGACTCAAAGCAATGGTATATAGTTTGCTAACAAAAAATAATGACTAAACAATGAATCATATAGCAAAAACTTTTCATGAATAGTACTTTCAAGACAAGTATCAAAAAGTCTTGCATAAGAGTTAACTCATAAAGCAATAGATTCTTAATAAGAGGTTTTGAAGCAACACAAAGGAAGATTTAAGTTTCAGCAATTGCTTTCAACTTTCAACATGCATATCTCATGGATAATTGTCAACACAAAGTAATATAATAAGTGCAATAAGTAAGCATGTAAGAATCAGTGCACACAGTTGATACAAGTGTTTGCTTCTAAGATAGAAAGAATTAGGTAAACTGACTCAACATAAAGTAAAATAATGGCCCTTCGCAGAGGAAAGCATGGATTACTATTTTTGTGCTAGAGCTTTTGTTTTGAAAACATAGAAACAATTTTGTCAACGGTAGTAATAATTCATATGTGTTATGCATAATACTTCCTATAAGTTGCAAGCCTCATGCATCGAATACTAATAGTGCCCGCACCTTGTCCTAATTAGCTCGGATTTCCATGGATTATCATCGCATTACATATGTTTCAACCAAGTGTCACAAAGGGGTACCTCTATGCCACCTGTACAAAGGTCCAAGGAGATAAATCGCATTTGATTTCTCGATTTTGATAGATCTCAACTTAAGGACATCCATACCGGGACAACATAGAAAACATATAATGGACTCCTCTTTTTAATGCTTAAAGCATTCAACAACAATAATATTCTCATAAGAGATTGAGGATTAATGTCCAAGCTGAAACTTCCACCATGATACATGGCTTTGGTTGGCGGCCCAATGTTCTTCTCTAACAACATGCATACTCAAACCATTTCAAATCATGGCAAATCTCCCTTACTTCAGACAAGACGAACATGCATAACAACTCACATGATATTCAACAAAGGTGTGACAGGTTGATGGCGTCCCCAGAAACATGGTTACCGCTCAACAAGCAACTTATAAGAACTAAGATACATAAGCAACATATTCCTTACCTCAATAGTTTTTTAGGCTATTTTCCCATGAGCTATGTATTGCAAGAACAAGGAATGATTTTTTTTAAGATAGCACGCAAGCAATTTACTTTGGAATGGCAGAAAAATACCACATAGTAGGTAGTTATGGTGGACACAAATGGCATAGGTTTTGGCTCAAGGTTTTGGATGCACGAGAAGCATTCCCTCTCAGTACAAGGCTTTGGCTAGCAAGGTTGTTTGAAGCAAACACAAGTATAAACCGGTACAGCAAAACTTACACAAGAACATATTGCAAGTATTATAAGACTCTACACTGTCTTCCTTGTTATTCAAACACTTTTACCAGAAAATATCTAGACCTTAGAGAGACCAATCATGCAATCCAAATTTCAACAAGCTCTACGGTAGTTCTCCACTAATAGATTTAAACTACATGATGCAAGAGCTTAAACATGATCTATTTGAGAGCTTAAAACAATTGCCAAGTATCAAATTATTCAAGACAATATGAGGTATTTTCTGTTTCCAACCAAATAACAATAAGTATAAGTGTTGCGGCTTTCAGCTTTCGCCATGAACATTAAAATAAGATGAAGAACACAAGTGTTCAAATGAAAAAGGGGAGCGTGTCTCTCTCCAACACAAGGATGTTAGGATCCAAATTTATTCAAACACAAACAAAAATAAAAGCAAACAGACGCTCCAAGTAAAGCACATAAGATGTGACGGAATTAAAATACAGTTTCACTAGAGGTGACCTGATAAGTTGTGATGAAGAAGGGGATGCCTTGAGCATCACCAAGCTTAGATGCTTGAGTCTTCTTAAAATATGCAGGGATGAACCACGGGGGCATCCCCAAGCTTAGACTTTTCACTCTTCTTGATCATATTATATCATCCTCCTCTCTTGATCCTTGAAAACTTCTTCACACCAAACTCAAAGCAATCTTATTAGAGGGTTAGTGCATAATCAAAAATTCAAATGTTCAGCAAGGACACAATCATTACCAACACTTCTGGCCATTACCCAAGGCTACTGAAATTTGATGGAGCAAAGAAATCCACTCAAACACAGTAAAAGAGGCAATGTGAAATAAAAGGCAGAATCTGTCAAAACAGAACAGACCGTAAAGATGAATTTGTTTGAGGCACTTAACTCGCTCAGATCAGAAAATTCAAATCTAATGAAAGTTGCGCACATATCTGAGGATCACGCATGAATTTTTTCAGAATTTTTAGATTCTTCTACAGAGATAAAAACGCAAATTCGTGACAGCTAAAAATCTGTTTCTGCGGAGAAATGCAAATCTAGTATCAACTTTCTATTAGAGACTTTACTTGGCACAACAATACAAGAAAATAAAGATACAAAGGTATTTCTACAGTAGTAACAAGCACCTTGACTCAAATATAAAACCAAAATTGCAGAAGTAAAACAATGGGTTGTCTCCCATAAGCGCTTTTCTTTAACGCCTTTCAGCTAGACGCAGAAAGTGTAAATCAAGTAATATCAAGAGAAGAAGCATCAACATCATAATTTTTCTTAAAAACACAACTTGTCGCAGGGTACCTTAGATGCTCCATTATCTAAATTTCCCATAGTGGTACTAAGGGTTTTATCAATTTAAGCTCATAATGATTCTTTGGCTTTGGCATCTTAGGGACATACATGAACTTTTGCTCCTTACCCACATAAGCTTTCTCCTTAAACTTAAGATAAGAAAAAGTCGAACCCAAGGTTCCCATAGCTTCTTCAAGTTCACCAATCATATGGGTTTGATTATCATGGATAGCACAAGTTTCTAAGATAGCAATTCTTTCATTAATTCCTCCTACGGATTTATCAAGTTTATCAGTATTATCAAGTAATATTCCCAATTTAGTCTCAACACTTGGAAGATTTTTCTCTATGACTTCCAACTTTTTCATGACATCCTCAAGAGAGATTTTAATTTTAGCTTCATTAACATGTGGTATTCCAACTAGACTCTCAATGATGCAACTAGCTTCTAAAGCAGGAGTACCTAGGAAATTACCCCCTATAAAAGTATCAAGAACATACCTATTCCAGCTAGAGATACCAACATAAAAGTTCCTAAGGAGGATAATAGTGGAGTGTTTCTTAGTGCACCTATGATGAGCATCACTAATTCTATACCAAGCATCTTTAAAACTTTCTCCCCCTTGTTGCTTAAACGAACGAACTTCAACTTCAGGATTACTCATTTTTAGCAATAATAAAAATAAACAAAGCAAAACCAAATTAAATAAAGTAAAACAAGTAACTAATTTTTTTTTGTGTTTTTGATATAAAGAAAGCAAACAAGACAGAAACTAAAATAAAGCAAGACAATAAACAAAGTAAAGAGATTGGGTGTGAGAGACTCCCCTTGCAGCGTGTCTTGATCTCCCCGGCAACGGCGCCAGAAAAGTAGCTGCTGACGTGTAGTTGACGTGGAGTTAGAGATCTCTGGGGTGTAACTTCTCTTCAAGTCCCCGGCAACAACGCCAGAAAAGTAGCTCCTTGTGACGGTAAAGCACACGTCCGTTGGGAACCCCAAGAGGAAGGTATGATGCGCACATCAACAAGTTTTTCCTCAGTAAGAAACCAAGGTTTATCGAACCAGTAGGAGATGAAGGCCACGTAAAGGTTGTTGGTGGAGGAGTGTAGTGCGGCGCAACACCAGAGATTCCGGCGCCAACGTGGAACCTGCACAACACAATCAAAGTACTTTGCCCCAACTTAACAGTGAGGTTGTCATCTCACCGGCTTGCGGAAAACAAAGGATTAAACGTATGGTGTGGAGAATGATGCACTACTAGATATCCCCATATAGCCGAGGGTTGATTTACCATCGGACATTTAAGTTTACCGTCGGTTATTACTATATCCGCCGGTGCACCGTCGGTAATCTCCCGTCGGCGTTGCTTGGTCGGCCATTGCTCTAATGGCTGACGGTACCGTGGGCTATTATATTTGCTGACGGTATAAAGCCGAGGGTGAGCTGTCGATTATGTCTTGGTCAAGGGCCGTCTCACAATGGCTATAGCTGACTGTGTCCCCTCAATTATGCATTTACTGATGGTTGTTTGCTCCCCTCGGAATTCACAATGGCCGACGGTCTAGCTGCCCATCAAATATAACTATAGACGAGAGGGTGCATGACACCGTCAATTATGGTAATAACCAACATGCTCCAAGAACCTGGCAATATTTATAATAATTAACAGTGCCCATAGTGGTCCACAACTACCATTTGTCGAAACAATTTGATGATCCAGCTGGCAGTGTTTTGTCCCACGTTAAGTCATTAGTGCTCCACAAGGAAGGTAATAGACTACACGTTTGGACATTAGGCTTTGTAATCTAGTACTCCCTCCGTTCCTTTTTAATTGACTCGGATTTAGTACAACTTTGCGCACATCTTGCTACACATCTTGCTACCACAAGATTATTTCGGAGTTTCATGAACGGCAAACAATGAAATATACTTTGCAATCTCAGACTGTATCTGTATCCCAAATGACAAGAGTCGCATGTGAATCACATTAAATCTTGTAGATCCATGGACGGAAAAAAAAAAGAACATAATGTTCTAACTATCATAAAGACAATTGGTCCAAACACATCAAACGCAGATTCCAACTTGAGAACTTCGCTTGGTAGAATGTCTTGAAGTCTATTCTCTCATGCTCATCACCGACTCACCGTAGATACCATTCTCATCACTGCGAGTACCTCCAGCATTGCTTCTCATTTCCTAAAAAATATTTACCAGGCTAGTTGTAAGAAAGATGGCACAGAAGGTATAAGGGCAAACAATGAAAACATTCTTAACTTGGTGGCAAGATAAGTCAGCAAGTCACACAATCATACGTAATCAAAATATACTGTTGTAACCAAGACAGAAAATAGAAGTACTACCACTAACTTAGGTTTTGACAAATCGGCATACTTATATGAAACATCAGGCATATGCATTTGATTGTACCACGGTTGATAAGCCCTTTATAAACAGAGAACACGGGATATTCACTGAATAGTTACAGATCAAATTTCAGTTTCAGCATCCAAGATGCATTGAGTGAATGGTTACATATGTGTTCGATTTGAGTATCACAAACAAAAGAAAATATTCAGCGAGAAGTACCTACAATAGTATCATCTGAATCTATCAAACAATTATATATCTGGCCTATTGGCCTAATTTGACAGAAGCTATCTACTGTACTGTATGATTTTAACCGGATCAAAAAGAACTACACCATTCGTGTACAGCACACAAGAAGATCAATCGATGCATTTAACCATTGATGATCGATCCATAATCAAGATAATTTACTAAGATGTGATGAAGATGGAGGAGGAGACCTCCTGTTATTACAGTAATCTATACCTAACTAGTACAAATGCCCATGCGTTGCCACGGGTCCTCAAATTTTATTTGTCAATGCACATATATAATTCACAACTCATTATAAAAATTTAAAATAAATTAAGGATATCATAATGTACTACACCATGATAATACCGAACACAAACATTGTTGTGTATCTTCGTGGTTCCAAGTTTTAGGTATTCCATAATGAAAACATATCACAGGTGTGGGTATATACTACATACACTTCTCTTCCATAATTGATGAACCGCGCCTTGTTGCTACTAATTGAACGTTGTTCTCTCCCTCATGGAGAGATTACCTCATGTTCTCCAGCTCATCAAGTAATTCGAGCTCATCCAGCTCCAGCTTGTCTCCCTGTTTTAAAATATAGCAGAGGGCCTGCAGGGGAGGAATAGATACAACAATATAAGTAGAAAGGATGCAGCTCATTAAGAATCCAGTAGAGATAACTATACGTCCCTGCCACAAACATGATGTATCATCCTTTGATCTCTTATTTTTTCTTACGCTGGTTTTGGGTCGAATGAGAAGGGACTGACTAAAAATAACTTGGTGTACTAAAAGTGGGACTAAAACTTGTTATCATCCTGTCACCCCACTGTTTGTAATGGCTGCACATAAGAAGTTCAGCTAACTCGGAGCTTAATTTTATATACAACATGTTCATGTATCTTGCTTAGATCTTGCAAAAAGTCATCATTATCCTGTTAATCATGCTTCTAGAGTGGTTTAAACTTACTAAGCATAAGACCTCAATCTTTGATTCAAAAATCCCAAGTGAATCTGAATTATAGGGAGAAGAATATACCCCCATGAATACACTGTATTCTTACTTTGTGACTCGGACACTGTTGTACTTCGATGAATATAAGCAAAGCCTGCTACGCATAGTATTTTCATAATTTGTTTTTTAGTTGTTGTACTTCGACGACTGACAAAGGTATCATTCATAACCAGGATGCAACATTTTCTCCCAAAGCTATTAAGTAGCATCCCACTTTCAATAGCTCATACCTAAATCAGCCGCACCCCATAACCTTTGTCTGGAACACAAATCGGATGAATCGCACAGCAGGTTGTTCAAACCATAAATCATGATAGTGTTAAGATGCAAGTTGTTCAGACCGTAAAAAAAACTATCCAGTCCCGGCATGTGTATTATAATCCCAGTGTAAAAATTGCAGGGGAATAATAATCCAGGACACTAACCTGAACCAGATCCATTTGAATTGTAAGTGGACATGCTTCCAAGATAAAGAAAGGAAGCGGGGGGGGGGATGCGGATGGGCGTCGCTTAGGCGTCAGAGCGCCCCCTAACCGCTCCAAGACGCCTTACCGCCTTTAAAACCATGGGGGTAATATTTGTATTCAAGTGCACTGCTAGATGGTAGACCATCATCACCCCCAATGTTTATAATTCGAGAAGTACTCAGTTACTATTTCTATTTCATATAGATCATAACATCAAGATAAAATGGTTTGGCTTTTCTGCATGATAGATCAATATCCTTCAATTGTATAAGGAGGGTTTCACCTTTGAACTGAACATCTTGCAGCGTCTTCCTAGAAATGTTTGGCGTGATGTTGGCCAACCAGACCGTTTCGTTTATTACCTGTAAAACACGAGATAGAAATCAGTAGCAATGCATTTCTTCAACAAACCATAAAGACAAAAAAAAAACATCAGAATACATAACCAGATGGCCACACATAAATTGCTACTGATATTCTGGTAGGACATGACCTATCTCTAGTATGTAGATACTTCTTCATATGCTCCTTGTTGATTTGGAAGCAAACCAAGCTTTGCATGCTTGCAGAGAGAATTAGCAAACGATATGCCTACAAAACTGTCAATAACTGCTTATTTGTCTTCAGATGACCAAGGATTGATATGGAACAAATTTGGAGAAATTAGCCTGGCATGTCAGGACCAGGGATTGATATGAATTAAATATTTTTTTATACGCTAATTTGTTACAATTACCCACATAAAACTGGCAACCAACTACAGATGTATGAATGGAGTATATTAGAGTGTACCTTGTACATTGTCAGCATCGCCCAATACAATAATGACATATTTATGCAAAGGAATAAGCTCAAAAAAACCAGAGAAAGTGCAGGGACCCAATTCGTAGGTGCCTTTTGCTTGGCCGCATGCCTCTCCAACCGATTCTCATATGTACCTTTCCTGCTTCACACACACAATTACAGATATAATGAATCGGTTTCTCCTCCACAACACTAAATTAGTCTGAAACATAAAACATGCAGTGAAAGTTCAGAAAAATCTGCACGTGATGAGAAATTAAGGAGATGGAAAGAGGAGAATAAAGACAAAAAGAATCTCACTTCATGGGATGAAGTCGCTCTGTTCCATTGGCTCGTCTCAGCGCATGCCACGGAGGAGGCAGCCCGACGAGGCCTGAGTGACCGTGCAGGGCGGAAGGTCGGGAGCGGTGTCCCTGGCATGGACATAAAACGCATCGCCTGCATTGCCCGTCCACACCGGCGACGATGACGACGGGCTTCTTCTTGGTACATGGCGGCGTCGATCTGGTGGAGCCGTCGTATAGGACCTCCAGCTGCACGATGCAGCACCCCGACCTTGTGATATCATGACCAAATCCTGCTACTCGAGCAAAGACAATCTTATCCCAAGCCATTTTTTCCATGAAGACAAGATGTGATCCCAGCACAAAGACCCTGCTCTAACCGTGCTACCCAATCGAGACAGAACAACAAGAAAATCATCGGATATGATGCTCACCTTAAGAATCTCTGAGCAGCAACTATCTGGGGACGGCAGAGCGGCTTTCTCGCTGAGCACCACGCCAGCGCCGCATCGCGTACCGCACCCCGCAGAGCTAGTCATCATACCTTTAGACTCACTTATGAGGCCGTTGAGGCCGTTGAAGAATACCATGTACTTCTAAAACTTTATCGTTGTCACCTATAGTTTGCATATTCGGATAAAGCTTTAGAAGAGTCGGAATTGCAGATTGCAGCAACGATAAATCTTTAGCTTGCAAATTGCAGCAACGATAAAGCTTTAGTTTGCAAATTGCAATAAAGATAGTCTGGGCCTTAGGAAGTTGTTAACACTGTGTCGTGCAGGTATTTTCACAACAGGCAGGCGGAAACATTAGACAGTAGAATAAAATTACTCTGCCATATCTATTGAGATCTGAGGTGTACTTCTGATTAAGTCACCAAAGTACATGAGAAAATGAGGGCATTTGTGTGAACCGATAAGTTAGGAAGTATTGCCAGTTTGTGTGTTGTCCGGGTACCTTGTGAAACAATAGACTGCATTATAAAATTAACTAACCTTTTTTGCTTACAAGAAACATGATTGATAATACAAATACAGAAGTAAGGTTCTGAAGAAATCCTTGGTCCTAAAAGGCCATTTACTCCAAGATAAAGGCAGCCTATGAATTATCCCGATATAAAGAGTCATTTATATAGCTTAATGGCTGTTAAACCTTTGATAGGGCCATTTAATAGTGGAAATTGTCACTCATTACAAATTTTAGAATGGAACATAAACCTGAATTCAAGAAAAATAATCTAAAAGCAATTTACAGGGTGATATACACAAAATCTAATAGTGACAAATAAATTTGTGAAGTAGCCTATGCAAATGGATCAATAGCATAGACATCGCTCAATCGTTTCAACGGAATGGTTGAGAAAACATCATGAATGGCAGAGCAAACAATCGTACCAGAGAGAAGGCAGTCTCATCCTTAAGCAAATGCGTACTTGGGGAGGAGCAATATGTAATTCACAACTCACAAGAAATGAATTATGACCTTGATCGGCCTTAACCTGCTCAGAGTGAAAGATAGCAGACGAACATTAGATACTGGTACTGCCAGATTACTTCGATAATGCATGGCATAATCCCCAAGGACGTGCCTGGGCGAGCTCTGCATCAAGGCATTGGATCTGCCATGTGAAGGTTGATATCTCATCCCGGACGTGGCGGTCCGGTTTCGTGTCCGGGAACATGACGGCGTCCTTGAGCGTCCTAATCTCCTCCCTCACAGGCAAGTCCTTGAGCCGCTCGACGTACTCAACAAAACCGCGGAATACTCCATCAGTAATTGGTGCAGAGAAGAGGACAAAGATGAAGGAGAGGTGTATGCGCACACCTCCGTGTCCTGGCCGAGCTGGAGGTGGAGCGCGGCGATCTCGTCCTCCTGCTCCTTGATCTGCGAGAGGAGCTCCCGCTCGCTGCGCAACACCATGGTGAGGGTTCGCGTGTAAAAGGTACAAATTCAGTAACTCGCTGAAATTCTTCCATCTTGATCTTAAGGCTGTTCTTTTGTATAGGAGAAGGGAAGAGGGAAAAGGAGAGAGAAGAGATGTGTACCTGCTCCTCGCCGTGGTCCAACCGCCGGAGGGGGGATGTGGATGCAAACGGGCCAAACAGAGGAGGCGGCGGGCAGCTGCCATTCTCCTCTTTTAGAAGAAGTGTGCACAGATCCTGTGGAGGACGATGCGCCCACGTCCGATGCATCGGCGGCAGCGCGTCGTGGAGGATACATGCGGCGTTCTCGAGGACGGGGAATGGCGGGACGAGGTCGGCGCAGGATGGGTCGTTGGTGAGGGCGGAGACGTGGTTGCGGAGCCTTGGCGTGTGGGCTGCTGCTCGTGCGGTGGAGGACAGCGGCGGCTGGGGCGCTAGCGTAGTTCAGGGACGCTATGGCCTTGAATCTTGATCCATAGCGGGCATGGTGGGAGATGTGGTAGACAGTGATGAGAGAGGGCAGTGGAGGCGGCGCGGCGGATGAGGCTCCCGGAGGCTCTCGTTGGAGGGGGCGATGCGCAGTTTCCGGAATTTTTTTTTTGGTAGTCGGAGATTTGGTGGGAGGGTAAAATGGTCAGACGAAAATATGCATGACGAAACCTCCGACCGGAGGAAACAGAACCAGTTCCTCCTTTTTATATAGTAGAGATATAGTAGAGAAGATAGAGATAGAGATAAGCGAAAATGGAGTATTCATTGATTTTCTCTCATTTAATAGCAATTGAAAAACGTCTAAATATCTTCCGCAAAGCATAGTGTGAATTTTTTACAAAATTTAGTGTGTACAAAGCTGGCCTGCTAGAGCTGTTAGAAAAAGAAAATAGTGATCACCACAAGCTGGATGGTTACCTGGATTTCCTGCGAGCAGCATGCCTGTGTTATATGTTGATACATCCTTATCTCTATCCGAATTATTTCATAATCATATGGTTTCTCTTTCACTTGTCCTGGCTGATATGATCGAACATTATCCGGCACTTGAAATTTTGTACGCCATTTGATAATGAAACCTTTTTGCCGCGGATTATTTGTATTTCCCTAGCTCTAGTATCCCACGGAATGCACCTGAATCATATATTCATATTACTACTGGCTCCAATAGTCCAATTTAACCTTGGAAAAAACTTTCCAATATGTTATCTCTACTTAACAATGGTAGCTGTTGGATGAAGGTGAGCTTGCTTACCTTTCAGAGAGCCCACGTGCTTGATGATGATCTAAATAATTGCTTGGGTTATATTAAATCAGACCAAATTAACTTTCAAAGGAGCGAATTACATGATGATGATCTAAACTGCAGTATACAATATGATCCAACAGATAAATGTGGAACATAGATTTTTGCTCATTGAACAGTCGGCATCAATGAGAAGGAAAGGAAAGACATTAAGGCAACTAACACGTTTACTTGACAACCAAATTTGGATCTTTGTTGTAGCTTCAAATTAAAACTTGTACGAGGCCCGCTTTCTTGACCACCTGAATACATGAACACTCCATCTCTGCATATCATACGGTTAGAATTTTTTTTCAGCGGAACAAAGCTTTAACTTGTAAAAATCTGACAGAGTTGCAGATGTGTACTGGATAGCCTGGCGACGCCTGTTGACTAACCTGGGTACCACGGAGACAGTACCAGGTCAGGTCGCAACCATGTACCTAGCAAGAAAAGTAGCAGCTAGTAGAAACATGGATGGCTTCCGTCTAAAAAGTAGAAAGTAGAAACATGGATGGCATGCACTTCTTGACAGCGTCGACGAAGTTGTTTGCTGCTGCGCCGCTGACGGCGTTCTCCAACTCCCGCACCGTCGGAAGGTCGAATCTCTGCGCTCCTCCAGCGAGAACGTCCCTGCATGTCACGCGCGGTGAACCGCCTGTGCGCCAAACAAATTGCCGTCACTATACCGTCGATCTCCAGCGTAGGTCGCCGCGCCCCGGGGTCTACAGCCGTCCGTCGGTATCCGCCGCCGGCCAGGCCCCGCCGCCAATCAGTTCCCTACACGCCGCCGTTCTCCCATCGGTGATCAGGTGGGCGAGTTGTCAACCGGAATCGAGGTAGTCAGTGCATGCAACGACCTTATGGAGGCAGCCGAGGTGCTCAGCGTGGAGCATGCCGAGTTGCGTCGCGGACGACGAACTGACGAAGCAGGAGACGGGATCGTGGCCGTAGCCGGTTCCATGGTGCCAAGATCTAGATCCGCAGTTAGGACCAGATTTTCTTTTCGAGTCTAGCTAAAACAAACGAACCGGTAGATCACTTGGGGATGGCAGTAGCGAGTAATATAGATTTAGTGGGAGGGTAAAATGGTCTAAAAAAATATGTTGGACGAAAGCTTCTACCGGAGGAAACAGAACCAGTTCCTCCTTTTTATATAGTAGAGATAATAATAAAAGCAAAAGGGTTTCTCCCTCGGTCATCGTTCAACTTCAAACTACCCTCAAAGTTAGTATAAATTACCCACCACTGCCATGGATAAGTGAAAAAAAATGTTTCGGTTTTTTGCCCCGATCCAGATACCAATCCAAATCCAAATCAGACCAAGCTAGCTAGCTACCGGGCAGCGTACATGTACGGAGTCTCCAGAGTTCGGTTGGAACCGACCGATCGAGCCTCCTCAAATAGACAACGATCGTACTGTATCGCACAATCCTCATCTCCGCCGTCCCTCGATAGGACAAGGACGGCGTCGGGCTGCGGCCACGCCAGCGGCGGTTTGCCATGGCCGGCGACAAGGTTGTTTTCCTCACGATTGGCCTGGTTTCCTGCACACGTCGTCAAAAATAAAGCGGATTGAAGTGGTAGTTTTCTTCAAACGTAAGGAAGCGGCCTTCATAATTCCTATGTCGTAAAATCGGATCAGAGCGGTTCCGTACGGGAAAAATTCTCCAGTGCCAACCTTTGCACTGCCGGCCGTGCCATGAGAGCCACCCTTCCATGGCTGACCCAAAGCAGCAACACCGCCTCGTGCAGCGCTGCATGTCACCGGCAAGGCAGCGGAGGCTGAGGTCGAGTGCCATGATGGTGACGCTGCTGGGAGATTTCATCGTCCTTGCCCTAGGCTCTCCAGCTCGGGGATCGACGAGATCGGGAGCGGAGACCCGGGATCGCTGCTCGTGACGATATTCAGAAGGGCGCAACACCGCTAGGTTCTTCCGAGCGTCATCATGGTGGATTTTTTGTTTGTTTGACACCATCTTAGCGCACTGCCGCACGTCAGTGGCGAGACAGGCGAGGTCGGTACAATTGCCGACGACAAGGGGGAAGGTAATGTCTCAGCGCCGGCGGTAGCGCCCGACGTCATGGTCTAGCCCACCCTGCTCATGGATGCAAGTTCTCCCGCGAGGTCGATCTGGCGCCTGGAGCGACCAGCGCCGATGTCTCCGTGACGATGCAGGAGACCATGAGCTGTGTTGATCCACAACAACTGCCCCGCCCGTGCGGTGTCCACCCTGCTCACCTGCCTGAGCGGCATTTGTTCAGCTCTGGATGCCTCAGTCTGGCAGTGTTTGACTGCTTGTCTTGCTTTTGTCGGATTCAGCATAGTATCGATCTAGAGTATTGCTTTGCTTTTCTATTCTGCATCTATGTGCGTGTCCTTGATTTGATATCCAGTTTGGACGATTTGATTTTAACACGCCCCTACTTAGCTCCTACAAGGTAAGAGCAAGTTTTGATTTAGATGCGAAAGGTATTTGGCAATGGTTCTGGGCTGCTTTGTGGGGAAACATGGCATAGATGAGATGTCTTGAGTCAATTGATCGGATAGTGGTCTGCGCGTTTCATATTTTTAATACTCCCTCCTCCGTTCCTAGAGGCGAAAGAAGTCCAAATGACCCCCTATGTATTGGGTTTGGGACACTAGACCCCCCTAAGTATTAACTGGGACACATAACCCCCCTAAATATGTGATACCAGGCAAACTACCCCCTCAGGCCGGTTATGCCTGTTTTGGTAGTGGTTTTGGTCCACGTGGACACTGGTAATACCGCGTGCCTTCACCAACCACCTCGAGGAGGCAGACCTGGGTCAGGGTGGCCGCAGCATGTACGATTGCCGCAACTTCGTCGGAATTTAGAAGCGGGGATGACACGCTTGGATCAGGCAGCAGAAGAACCGGTGGTTCTTTCCGTCTACAACTGCAAGGGAGCCGCTCAGCCTCTTGCCTTGGTGTCGTCGCCAAGAGCACAGCAACCTGAAGCACGGGGGCAGCACCATTGCTCACTCTTCGGCACGTACGAGCTCGGCCGCCTTCTCGGCGGCGGCACCTTCGTCAAGGCGGAGCAGCTGTGGTCATCAAGGTTTTCAACAAACCCGAGCTCCCGGCCACCGGCATGGCGGCATGGACGCGCATGCTTGGCAAGGTTTTTTTTGCACGAATGGGCGCACGCTATGGGCACAGGCAAGCCAACTCCGGGAAAAAAATTACGTGTGCTTGGGGAATCTTGGAGCTGGCCTTGGGCTTGAATTAATCACAACGGCCACAACTCACAGCGAGGGTGAGACAAAGGAGATGGCCTGCGCGAACGCGGCCATGGCGTGCTGCGCGTGCACCTGCATCTGGAGCGCGGCGGGGTAGTTCTACGCTTCAGCATCGGGAAGCGAAACTTCCGTTGCCCGGGCACCAGCCGTCCCAGCTCCTTCGCCTTCCCCGCCAGCGCGGGCGCACGTGGAGGTCGAACTGGAGGAGGAAGCGCCCGCCGATGGGCAACGTAGTGCGGGAGGGCCTAGGGTGGATGCGCACGCCGTGCGCTCGGCCGCGGCTGCAGGAGCCAAGGAGAATGGTACGACTCCATCGCGGGCTGCCGCGCGCTGCGAAGGCGAGCGCTCGGTCGGCTGTGTCGGTCGGCCGGCCGTGACGCGAACCTCACGCATGGCGGCGGACTGGATGCCGCTCCCGGCGCACACAAGGCGTAGCGCATCGAGGAGCTTGGTGGAGTAGAGCTCGTGCTCCCGCCTTGTCTGCCACTTTGATGACGCTTGCTTGCTTGCGCCGCAGCCATGTCATCCGTCTCCGGCTCATTGCCCCACTTGCGCTTGCAGCGTCTCTCGGCTTGAGGGGGTAATTTGCCTGGTATCACATACTTAGGGGTGTTATGTGTACCAGTTAATACTTAGGGGGGTCTAGTGTTCCAAATCCAATACATAGGGGGGTCATTTGGACTTCTTTCTCCTAGAGGCTATATAGCTGTTGGCACACAAATTAGAAAGTGCACGTAGTCCGTGGAATCGTAGTTTGCGTATGTTCGCTAGGGCTTTTCCATGTTCGTGCTGCATAACCTCAGCGATGGATCGAGATTCGATCACCATGTTTGTCTGAATCTGCACTTCTGCCACCATGTTACTGTTTGGTGAATATTTACAACATATGCGTAGGCTTTTGTGTAGATGACCTAATTTTTTTTAGACTATACATGGAGTTAGTGATTGAGTTTCTATGTTGCCTCGTAGCCCCGATCCAATGCGACGGTCTCGACCTTGAGGACATCCTTCAACCTTTCCCGGCTACGAGAACGTCCTTCCCTATGAGATACTTGGGCTTGCCTTTGTCGGTTTATAGGCTCAAACGTGGAGACCTTCAATACTTACAAGATAAAATCGCCGGAAAGTTTGCCGCCGGAAATTGGAAGAATGTGAACATGGCCGGTAGAAGAGTGTTGGTACGCTCCGTCCTTACTTCCCAAACAATCCATCACATCACCTCCATCGACCTTCCAAAGGGGGTCACCAATACCATCATGGCTCTTCTCCGGGCTTTTCTTTGGGCGGGCAAAGACAAGGTGACGGGGGGCAAGTGCAAAGTTAATTGGGCCAAAGTTTGTCGTCCTACCAAGCTTGGTGGCCTTGGTATCTTGCACCTAGAGAAGTTTGCCGCCGCTCTAAGGCTAAGATGGTTATGGCTTGAGTGGACCGATGATTCGAAATCTTGGATCGGTCTTGGTAATCCATGCAATAAGGAGGATCGGTCCCTCTTTGCGGCCGCCACTTTTGTCAATATAGGAAACGGTGAAAAAGCGAAGTTTTGGACTTCCCCTTGGCTTGGAGGACTTTGTCCATGTGATTTGGCGCCCTTGATCTTTGCAATGTCCAAGAAGAAGAATTGCAATGTCCGGAAGGCTCTCCATAACAACTTTTGGGTCAACCAAATCAAGATCTCTCACGAGTTTAGGGTGGCTCACATTGAGGAATTTGTCAACCTATGGGGTCTCCTTCAAGATGTGCACCTACCTCATGATGTTCCGGACACCATTACTTGGAAGTTCACTAATGATGGGAAATATTCCGCCTCCTCGGCCTATAAGATGCAATTCGAAGGCCTTATCTCAACCTCCCTAAATTCTACGGTTTGGAAAGTTTGGGCGCCTCCAAAGTGCAAGTTCTTCGCTTGGTTGGTTATGCAAAATAGAGTTTGGACGGCGGATAGGCTTCAACGTAGAGGGTGGGAAAATTGTGGAAATTGCCCTCTATGCAACCAAGTCCAAGAGACGGCGGATCACCTCATGTATAAATGTCGCTTCACTTTGCGAGTGTGGAAGGAGATTCTAGCTTGGTGCGGTATTCACGATAGATCCCCGGAGTCTTGGATCAATGAGCCAAATGTCGATGGGTGGTGGACAAATATTGCCTTACGAAGAGGTCAACATAGAAAAGCCTTAGCATCCTTGCTCATGCTAATCTCTTGGGAAGTTTGGAAGGAACGCAATGCTAGAGTCTTCCGACACCACCTTTCCGCCACAAATGTCATCATTGCCAAGATCAAAGATGAGGCTCGGGCTTGGTGCTTGGCCGGCGCTAAGGATTTGTGCAATATAATACCGGGAGAGTAGGCTTTTGTTAAAGTCCTAGGGCTTGTCCTAGGCATTTGTTATGGCACTCTAAACTTCTTCTCTATTAATGAAAATGGCAAATCTTTTGCCTCGTTTCAAAAAAAATGTTGAGTAGTTTCAGCAGAAGTCCATTGCATTAGCTTAAGTTGCACGGTAGGTTTAATCACAATGCAAATATGCAATTGCCATTTAAGTTTGGTATGAGCTCCTTGAAAGTCACAAGTTTCAAGATAGTGATGCAGAAAATCACAACTTTTTTTAAGCAACCATCCACCGGCCGTCACAACACCTCCAATACAGCCGTCGTTGCCCCGCTGTCGCCGGGCCTGCTGGTCGCCTCGGTGCGCCGCCTACGCACCCGCCGGCGGCCATTCTTAGAGGGTTGATCCGGAACGCGTGCCTAGGGAAAGCTCCAAGCAGTGGAGGGGCAGAAAGAGTAGAGGAGGATAGCAATCATTGAGGAGGTCATGGCTATGGTGAAGGGAGAGAGCAAGGAGGGAGGTGATCCTCAGATGGTGGTTTCGACATGAGACACCGAGAAACGAGTACGGGGATATGGTTGTTTTTTCTAACGAAAATACAGTGGGGAAGTTCCCCACTGCGTCATTTTTCATTTTACATACCAGTGGGGCACCCCAGGGCTGGCCCCCATGTGCCGGCGCGGCCAAGGAGGGGGGCGCGCCACCTTGTGGTGTGGGCCCCTCCTTGCCCCACTAAGACATCTCTTCCTCCCATTCTACTCTCTCTCCCGAAAAAACTCGTACCAACTTTCTCTCACTCGCGTTTTTGCTCAAGAGCTCAGGATTCTTCGATCTCTTTGCTCAGCCCAGATTTCTGTCTGAAATTTGGCACATTTGCTCTCCGGTATGTGACTCCTCCGATTATCCAAATAGAATTTTGTTTGGTTAAGTATATCTTGAGTATTTTGCTGCTGTAGGTAACATGTTAAGTGAGATTGCATGCTTGTTCTAAGTTGTAAAAATTAGTTTTGATGCATGTTTAGTACTCTACGAAGTTCCTATAGTAGTTTCCCTCATTTATATGTCTCCAAATCAACTTTTATAATGTTTGTTGAAAAAATTTCAGAAAATGGAGTGGAATAGGCACCAACTGAACCAACAAGAATTGGAGGTGCAAGAAGTTATGAGAGTTCACCGCGAAGAGGGAGTATACCCCTCCTATTACCCATGCACTGATTTTACGAGGAGTGCATGAATCTTGCAAGATGTTCAAAATCTGATTTCCAATGCAGGGTTGGAAAGTTTTGTTGTTGGTGAACCTTACCAATATGCAAAACTAACCATGTCAGTGGTGCAGGATTTTGAATTCCATTGGTCCCAACCTAACCCCATAGTTCAATATAAAATCTACAATAAAACTGTCAACTTGCCCTTTGATGATTTTTGTGCAGCTATTAAAGTGCCACAGTGGGGATCGCGTGAGAAGATTAGGGGGCTGCCATCGGAACTCTTGAAACTTTACGAGATGATCTGTCAAGGGAGAAGTTTATCGGATGAGAGTGGTAAAATTCGTAGTATTCAACTCCCAGCTATTCGCTACTTTGCTTACACATCACCAAGTGCGTTCGTGCTAGAAAGAATGCAAATGAGTTATCTATCCAGGATTTGGCTTTCCTAGCTGCTGCATTGCAATGTGATAGGACTTATAGTTTGGGTGCTTTGATAGCCTTTAGACTTGCTACTAACCGTGATAGAGGAGGAATTTGTGGAGGTCTCATCGCCTCTCGTTTGCTAGCTATGCATGGTGTAGAACCTCACCCTCTTGATGTTCAGCTCTCCATAGAGAAACTTGATATTGTTTCCATGATAAAACATGACTTTGTTTCCGATTGGTCTAATTTGAGTAACCTGTCTTATAAGATAACATTTTACAAGAAAAATTGGAGAACAACTAAAAAAACTGAAAGGCTAGTAGGATTGCCTGCACCTGTTTTGTTTAACCTTGATTCCAGGAAAAATTGGTCGGTCACGGAAGATGAACTAAATGCATACATAGAGGGGGATGGCCATCATGCAGGGGACGGCACGGAGGAGGCCGAGGAACACCTCGACTTGTCATCCGATGCAGCGAGCTCTTCACATCAACATTTTGGTCATGTGGAGCCTTCACCCTTTTCTTCTGCACAGGGACCTTATTGTGACCACACCATGTATGATCCACCGGCGTGGAACCCTGACCCTCGCTGGGATTGATCTCCACTTAGGCCAAAAGGTTAAGCTTGGGGGAGGTATACCGACATCACTCATTCTTTCCATATTACAATTGCCGGATACTTGTACATAGTTGTTTAGCTTCTTAAGGTGGTTTCTAATAAGAGGGAGATGATATTTGGAGAAGTGCTGTTTGAAAACAGATTCTGGACTGATACCAAAAAAAAATCCCAAAAACAGCCAGAACGTTATTTTGCGAAGCCAATTTTTGTGCATGTTCCCCAGGTTATTATCTAACTTTCATTAGTTGAGCACTTTTTGAGTTGATCAGCGGAAGATTTTCGTAAAAATAGATTACTGTACTGCTGTCAAGTTTGACGAATTTCTGCTACTTTGTGTTTATGTGACTCTTTTAGTTTTCATTTTCTTGTTTTTGCTTTGTTTATTTCCTAAAACACAAAAAGACCAAAAATATTTCTGTTGTTTCTCTTTACCATTTGTTTACTTTGGTTTCTTGTTCCTATTTTGCTTTATTTGCTATCGTTGATTTGCTATGAGAAAATCCAAAAAGATTTTGCTTTGTTTGCTTGTTTCCTTTTGTTCTCGTTTCCAATTCGAAAACACCAAAAATATTTGTTGTTCTTCTTTGGTTTTGTAAAGTCCATTATGGAGTTCAGCGGTCTCCGGTGGCTGGAGCTTGGTTTTCATTCCATATTATTCAAGCTACACAAGTGAAAGGCAATAATGACGATCTACGACAATTCGACTGTGGAGGTTGGTATGAACTCTATTTGTTTTCATTTTTGTACATATACTCATCCATGTGAGCATGGTTAGTTGTTTCATGTGAGGTATATGTCATTTAAGAAAGTCTAGTAGTTCATGATCTCTCATGTTTAGCTCCAATTTATTAATATGAGTAGCATGTCATAAATATTTGCTTGCGTTGTTTTATTCATAGATAGGTATGACATTGTGGTATCCTCCTCTGAATAATTCACTTGAATCGACGTGGCACATGCTCACGCATGCATATGACTGAACAAAAGTCAATTAAGCCTCGATGATTTACTTTGCCTCAGAGTTCTTGTATCACTTTTATGCCTCTGTTAATTTATTTTGTCGCAAGCATGATTATGACATTTATTGCTCTCTTGATTGTCGCTTCCAGTCTATTGCTAGCCTTCACTTGTACTGAGCGGGAACGCTGCTCGTGCTTCCAAACCCGAAAACCAAGTTATTCCAAAGTGTCCACCATAAATACCTATGCATGGCATTTCAAACCATTCCAAGTAAATTCTCATGTGCTACCTTTAAACCTTCAAAATACTTCTCAATTTGTGTCGATGTTTTATAGCTCATGAGGAAGTATGTGGTGTTTTATCTTTCAACCTTGTCATTTACTCTGACAGACTTTCACCAATGGACTAGTGGCACATCCGCTTATCCAATAATTTTGCAAAAGAGCCGGCAACGGGGTTCCCAGCCCCTTAACTTTCATCAATAATTCTCTTCACATGCTTTGCCCTGATTTATCAGTAAGCAACTTAATTTGCAAATAGACACTCCTCCATGGTATGTGAATGTTGGAAGGCACCCGAGGATTCGGTTAGCCATGGCTTGTGTAAGCAAAGGTTGGGGGAGTGTCATCCATAATGAAACTAAAATACATGTGTAAACAAAGGAAGAGGGATGATCTACCTTGCTGGTAGAGATAACGTCCTTCATGGGAGCCGCTCTTGAAAGTCTGGTTGACAAGGTAGTTAGAGTGCCCACTATCATTCGTTGACAACAACAAACACCTCTCAAAACAATTTTACTTCTGTCTTTAGAAAAATGAAAAGCTCTAGCACATGTTAATCCCTGCTTCCCTCTGCGAAGGGTCAATCTTTTACTTTTATGCTGAGTCACCATCCTTTCTTTGAGCACCTTCTTGAGAGCATAATGTCATTCTTAGTATAATATGCTTGTCCCAAAATATGCTCATTGTGGTATAACTTTGATGCTTTTATCTTTGATAATCTTTACTTCTAGTCTTTCCATGAAATTCAGAGGTGCCTGGGCATTTATGTTTTGCTGTACAAATACAGGCAAGCGAAATACCACTTTATCATATCCTTTTATGAACATTGCAATCTTGCTGATAGACATGATTCATGATACTTATTATTAATTTGTTGGTACCTTTTCCATGATTTACATAGCTATTAGATGACTTTATTTGCATGTATCTTACTATGAATTGCCTAAGTACTTATCCATATCATGAGAATACTTACATCATATGAACAAATGTGTTCGTGAAAGTTCTTTTATCGCACTCAGTTGTTAACTGAATTGCTTGAGGACAAGCAATAAGCTAAGCTTGGGGGAGTTGATACGTCCAAAACGTATCTACTTTCCCGAACACTTTTGCTATTGTTTTGCCTCTAATTTGTGTATTTTGGATACAACTAACACGGACTAACGCTTGTTTTCAAGAATTGCCCTGTGTCTTGTTTTTGTGCAGAAACTCAACTTTCGGAAAATCCCGGGATTAATTCCAATGGGCCTATTTTCACGAAGATGGATGGAGCCGAGAAGACGAAGGAGGGGGCCACAAGGCGCCCACACAAAGGCGGCGCGGTGGGCCCCGGGCCGGCCTATGGTGGCGGCGCCTCGGCCAGCCTCCGGCCCTTCGACTACTTAAGGGTTTCGACCTAAAAACGCACGGGGTTAGACGATATTGCCGAGAAGACATCCAACACCGCCGCCATCGCGCTCCGTCTCGGGACCGAAACTCCGTTGGCACTCCGCGGGATGGGGAATTGGAGGAAATCATCGCCATCATCACCACCGACGCCTCTCCATCGACCATCCATGTTTCCCCCATCCATGTGTGAGTAATTCCCCCGCTGTAGGCTGAAGGGGATGGTAGGGATTGGATGAGATTGATCATGTAATAGTCATAAGATTGTTAGGGCACAATGCCTAGTATCCGTTGTTGGTACTTTTATGATATTTTTGCAACTTGTTATGCTTAATGCTTGTCACTAGGGCCCGAGTGCCATGATTTCAGATCTGAACATGTTATTTATTCATGATGATATTCATTGTTTTATGATCTTACGCAAGTTGTATACACATATTGCTGTCCGGAACCCGAGGCCCCAAAGTGACAGAATTGGGACAACCGGAGAGGAAGGCTGTGATATGAGGATCACATGTGTTCACGGAGTGTTAATGCTTTGCTCCGTGCTCTATTAAAAGGAGTATCTTAATTACCAGTAGTTTCCCTAGAGGCCCGCCACGGTAGGACAGAAGATGTTGTGCAAGTTTCTCATTGCGAGCACGTACGACTATATACGGAACACATGCCTATGGATTGTTTAGTACTTGGATACTGTTTTATTACTATCTGCAAATGCCCTGCCTTGATTGTTACATGAGTTCTCTTATCCATGCAGCGCCCGTTCATCCATCCCTGTGCCTACAGTATTTTAATCCTGTTGTTTACTATAATCACTACTCTGTCTTTATTACTGCTGCTTATATTTCCTGCTACTGCCATAAAACGTTGCTCTTGATAAACTCTTGCGAGCAAGTCTGTTTCCAGGTGCACTGAATTGATAACTCCGCTGTTAAGGCTTACAAATATTCTTTGGCTCCCCTTGTGTCGAATCAATAAATTGGGTTTTACTTCCCTCGAAGACTGTTGCGATCCCCTATACTTGTGGGTCATCACTGAGGCAGAGGCATCCGATGCACCTTTCCTCGAAGCGCTTGGCGGAAATTTGGTGGCAGCGCCACTAGTTGTGGCGCCGGCGGCGAGAGTGAGATTCCTCTTCTTCACCATCGCGAGATTTAAAGGAGATCTGAAGAACGGCGGTGGCGGCGGCGTAAGGAGGATGAGCGAGGAAGAAGGGTTGCGAGGAGAAAAGTGTGGAAAGGGTAAAATCTGCCCTATGTGGTTATAAACTAAAGGAAGTTTGAGATTGGGCGGCCGTGTGTCGTTACCTTATTTTATTAAAGGAACTTTTTCCGTTGCTATGCGCGGGAATCGAGGAGACGTCTTGGTAACTGCACAAATACTGGTCATTCCCCAAAATGAACTGTGCAGGAGTAGGACAGGCCCGCTAGGTCACGTCATGTCAGTCAGATCACATCAGCAATTACGTCATCAATGACGTCATGAGAAGTGTCGACTCCGCATAGAGAATCCGAGGAAATAGAAACTATCGAGTAGGTCGGCTTGAGTCTACACACGTGTGCAAGCATCCGTGCCTAGACTCCGGGGCTACTCCCATCGGGAGCGCTGGACGCGCACCCGATATAATTTGTGCTTGAAGACTTTTACAAGAAAGATTGCATCATAAGTATCTGAAGAAAGATTGAAATATTATCGGGTGATTTGGACTAAGTCTGCACTCGGTTGCAAGCATCCGTGCTCAGACTCGGGGGCTACTCCCATCGGGAGTGCTGAATGCACACCCGATAAAAGTTTTGGTCTCAAAGAATTTTTTGCATTCCAGGATCATGCCAGGGGACTTGATTCTGTGTAGGGTAGCGTTGTTTTGCCATCGGATGCCAGCAAAGCTGGGCACGTTACTCGATATCCTTTACGTACTAAACCATGGCAATTCGCAGAAAGCTTCGACAGAAGAAAATATTCGAGTAGTACAACTTGAGTCTACGCACGGTTGCAAGCATCTATACCTAGACTCGGGGGCTACTCCCATCGGGAGCGCTGGACGCGCACCCGATAGAAGAAGATGCTACTGTTACAAGGAGGTCAAGATTTGTCGGTTGAGGCGAATATTCGACAGGAGGCATGCTTTTAGTCCCTGCCCGAAGTATCTTCGTCGGGCTACTGACGTGGGAATTACCCTTCGGGTAACTAATGTTGCGCTACCTCTTGCGGCCCAACCAAGGGCCCATGAAGGCACTCGATAGCCAGGTGGGCCACTACGTCGGTTCCAAAGAAGAATTCTTGAAGAACAAGACAAGGAGATGAAGAATACAAGGAAAGTTTAGATCTAAGACTCTTTGTAACCTAGTGGTACCCGGAAAGATCTCTCGAGACCTGGCTCCCAATATAATGGCTAGGAGAGGGACTGCCGAGGACACACGCAATCATAGTAATCATAGCCACCGCAAGTCTGGGGCTAGGTCCCTGCAGAACTTAGTCTCTCGACGAGATCATAGCCGAAACCTTCGGCACCACATTGTAACCCGATATTTTCATAATCAAGATCAGACAGGCAGGACGTAGCGGTTTTACCTCATCGAGGGCCCCGAACCTGGTAAATCGCTCTCCCCGCTTGTTTGATAACCGATGTCTCGTGTCAGCCTACAGGATTCCATCTACCCTAAGCCCCAAACGGAGGGCATTGCCGAGGAGTACCCTCGACACGGCGACTCCACCCGCAGTGGCGCGTCCCCCTTCCAGTTCCGCAACCTTCCATCACCACCACCGCTATACAGGAAGTACATCGGCGCGCGTCAATGGTACTTGGCAACGTGAGTGGTGGAGATCACCAACGGCATCACACACAAGAGGATTTGGATCGGGACATTCCACTCAGCGGTGAGGGTGTACGACATCGAGTCGGTGCACCTCCACAACTTGGAGGCAAGTGAACTTCCCCTTGGGAAACCTCGGCATGCCGGATTTGGCTCCGGTAAACCCCTCGAATGCCCTCCATCCGCGAGCTGCGGGAGGACAGAGGTAGGCCGTGAGCGCCTCGAGGCGGAGTGCGCCGATGAGGAGGACATATCGGATCTCCGCCACCGGTACCCGAAACTCGTCGAGGAGGAGCGCCAAGACTAGAGGCTCTATAAGCAAAGGAAGGCCGACAAAGCTCAGCCGCCGAGTCATCTAGCTCAGCTTCGGCACCGACGAGTCAGTGGAGGCAGCTTTAAACGAGTTATTCCTTAGTGACAAGGAATTTTAGTTCAGATGGTATGCAATTTAGTTTATCCTAGTAATTTAAATCAAATTGCATAAAATTGTGTTCAATTTTATATTAATTTGTGTTTAAGAAGCAGGAGCTTTGACCTTTAAACAAGCAGGAGCTGGAGCCGTGTATATAAGCAGAAAGTCATCTTACATAAACATCGTTCGTCTATTCTCTCATAATAATAAAACCGCTAAAATGGCCTTAAGAATTCCCTGATCATGCTAAACTCTCGGGTCGATCTGGCGAGAAAGGAATGGTCGAGTTCTTGACAACATCCACAGGTCGCTTCATCAAATAATTGAGCAGATAAAGCCGACGCCCAGCGGTGGAGCAAAGCAAGCAAGGGACGCCTCACCCTCCCCGTGGAATAGTTGGTTTGCTCTTATATTATGTTGTAGGTCTATACCGTTTTCAGTTTAGATTACTCTCGTTTTTAGCCTAGTCTAGAGTCATTTGAGGTTTACTAGGCTTACTATGAAATTAGAAATATATCATCAAATTAGGCTCAATTTCTCATTAATTAGCGGGACTTAATACCTTCCATGGTTTCTCCCTTCCTTTAGTTATGCTGTGTCACAGACGCTGCATGCAAGGTTTGATTGGCTGAAAATTTATTTGCATGTGATCAACTAGCTGGAGGTGACCTGTTTAGCTTCCATGTATTAAACCCCACAATTACCGAACACTGTTAAGCATGGTGATTGGCTGAAAATTATCCTCTGAAAAATTCTCTCACTCTATCATATGTCGTCTTGATCGCAGTGTCTTTGCTAGCAGGCCCAATAAACCGGTATGGAGGGAATATCTGGTTATGTACTTTACCCATCTGAGACTTTCTTCTTCTTCTTAATCAAGCACGTGCAGTCCTCCTGCATGGTTCGGAAAAAAAGATCGGACGCATGCCCACTTGCCCAGGTGGCAAACAGGTCCCAGGGCTGGATCAGAAGTGGTAGATCAAATCACGAGGCCGACGCTCCACCGAACGGATGCACATGCGATGCACCTCTGCCGGTCGCAACGAACAGCTAGAGGTCAACAACAGTCACCTGATCGGACGGCCGGACTCATCGTCGATCGCAGTCGGAACATGATGATCGGACTGTCGATGACCAGCCAGTGAGGCAGTGATGTGAAGCGTCCCCCGGCATCGCATGAGACGACACAGAAAACCTTGTTCCTTGTACTCCGGTTGTTTGCAGCGACACATAACCAGAAGATTCTTGAGGTCCTTTCTTAGATTTTAGAATGGAAAGACAGAAAATACTGTACTTGCTATGTTTGTTCTTGTTTCTTATGGACACCACGAAAAACTCAAGAATTGGTAGTGGCACGCATGTTAACGATCATGATCAAATAACTGCAAGTAAGACTCCACTTCGTCGGTGGCGTTGGAAAAAATTAAGATCGAGGCAAGATTATGGTCCTTAGCCGAGGCTAATTAAGGTTTTAAGTGTAGCGTGACGACCGGGGAAAACGCTCGGCTCTCGGCTCGGGATCCCTTGGAACGGGTTCGCCGAAGCGCATGAGGACGATGCTCGGCTGTAGCTAGCGGAATGCTTCGCCGGCGCAGCCGCGCACGATGCAGCTCTCGCAGCGTGTAGAAACAAGGAACGAACCGGTACGGTGGCATGGGTGCGTATTATGGATTTTGGTGGGAGGGTAAAATGGTCCAATAAAAAGTTGGACGAAAATTTTGGCAGAAACCTTAGCTCTTTTATTATTAGGTATATAGATTACGCAGCAAGAGTAGACTTTGTCTCGGCCTAGGCCTTTGTCTAGGCTTTTCGGGTTGTAATATATCTAAGACTTCTTTTCCATTAATAAAAATAGCAGATCTTTTACCTTGTTTTTAAAATAATTGCAAGTAAGACTTGCTTCATTCGTTTTGGAGGAACAAATAGCTCACCCACCACACCAATCAAGCAACGTCACTGGATTTGGCGCCAAGCCATCCCACACACTAAAAAGATATAGAAAAAAAACTCTGGATCAACAGCGCAAATAATGCAGCATCCAGAAAATACATGCACCCATGAGCAAAGTGTCAACATTTCTTTACTACCGTTTCCCCTCTTTCAGGTCATATGAACCGTTGTTTATTCCTTGGCCAGTGTTTTTGTGAATTTATTTTATTTTATTTGGGTTTAGTTGCTGGTCAAGAATGGCCGACTTGACTGGTAACGGTTTGTGCATGACAGCTTTCTCTGGCAAGCTTGCAAGAAAGAGAGATGAAAGATATACACAGATCATACAAAGGGCTTGACGCGATCCAACCAACGCGGTTTCAGCCTCACATGCATGTCCGAGAGAACGAATAGATGCGCTATTCATGTTCACACATCCAACCTTCTTCAGGTTTTCCAAAGCAAACAAAAATTAAGAAAGAATAATAAAGTATATAAATTTGATACGAATGCTAGTGGAAACATGCGATTGCAGTCTTTAGAGTTAGAACATAGGACAAAGCAAACAAAAAAATGCACAGGACCTAAGTGCGTAGTTCGTATGAAGTTTTTTTCGTTTAAGAGAACAGATGTGTACATAAGGTTTGTACAAAAGCAGGTACAAAAGTTCAAATACACAAAGGAAAAAAAGAAAAAGAAAAAGAAAAGTATACATATTTACATGTAGCTATCAACCCAGGTTGCCAAGAGACTATATTACTTCCTCGTGGCTTGGAAAATAAATCCGTAGAATTCGATGACATCATTCATGCGATTAAAGGGTCTCTATGAAATTCTAAAACCAGAACCTTACTACTAAATAACGAAATTGCTACAGTCCATGGAACTCTAACTAGAGTTCAATAGCTTAGGTCGAGAAAATAAAAATTGACAAGTTCTACTCCAGTGGCGTGCCTATGCACAAGTCGAAGCAGGGGAGGGGGCACGTGCCCCCCTTGTTGGGCTTAATATATTGGTTGTATATTATTTGTATAGCTTTTCATTCTATATATATATATATATATGTGTGTGTGTTGGAGATTTTTGACAACATAACATGCACTGTGCTCGCAATAATTTGAGCTAGGCCATCGACTCTGACCTGGATGTCGACATGGTCCTCCCTCTGTTGGGCCTCCAGGGCCTCCAGTACTGACTATATTTTCTAAAGAGTGTGGATTTTGTACATGTACTCGTGGGCACATGAGCTATCATCCTCAAGATATGTGCAGAATTAACCTAAGGTGTAAGCTTCGTGAGTTAGAGCATGTATAATGGTAGAGAAGCCACGTCTTCTCTAAGCCCTCCACGTCATCTAGAGATGGCAATAACTATAACTTGTGGGGGGGAATCTAATTTAAGGAAAATTAGCTACAAGACACCGTTATTTCCTGGCATTCGCCAAAACACATCACCGATTGTGTCTTTGTCTGGTACCATTACAATTATATGACACGTTTGCCAGAACACACCACCTGGCTGAAAACGAAAGTTTTGCACTTTTGCCTAGAATGACTGGTTTTGAAGACAAAATGCATAACTTTCTGTTTTCGGCCAGGTGGCGTGTTCTGTCAATTGTAACCGGGCGGTGTGTTTTGGCAAATGCCGGTGTCTTGCAGCAAATTTTTCTTATAATTTATGTGGTGTGTATAAAAAGACAAAAAAATGCCCCGTAACTAGTCGTATTGGAGCATCAAAATTTGTCTTCTTTACATGAGACACAAAAATGTTCTTTTTTTTCCCAGAAACTTTTGTGCGAACATAAAATCCGTAAGAATTCGCTTAAAGGGTCTCTATCAAAATTCTAAAACTAGAACCGTACTACTAAATCATGAAATTCCTACATCCCACGAAAGCCTAACTGGCGCTCAATAGATTATACTCCAAAATAAAAAATAAAAAATAAAAAACCTTCTCAATTTGTTCTCTCGTATCTAGTTTCTATCGGTTTCCGTCACATGTCGGAAATTCGGGCGACATAACATGCACGGTGCTCACAATAATTTCAGCATGTTTGGAACATGGCAATTTCGACGAACACATATCATGATATCAGGTTTTTCAGCATATTTGGAAAGAACAAATCCATCAAAAGCAGTTTGTATTCCGGGGAAACACAAACAAACGAGGCCTTGCTCTGAGAGTTGCACGCGGGTGAGCTCAATGACATAGGGTGACGCTGCAGGTCATGAATGGAATGCGTCCTTATCCTGGCCCTGTCAACTGAAATAAAACGCATGCGGACCCTGGAAAAACGGAATCTGAAAACCGGTGACGACAGCGCGCACGAAAGCAACTGCCGGCCGGCACTCGGACCTTTGTATGTACTATTTTTCAAACTAGACTAGACTAGATGGAGATAAGAAGAAGCATCCATGAAAGCACAGAGAAAGTTCTAGAGAGAGGCCCCTGCCCCCGCGTCGCCCCGCTCGGGCGACACGGGCGGCCCTCCCAGCCTTCCCCTCTCTAGCCTCCTACATCCCGTTCACCCCTGCCGCCGTCGGTGAGCGCCACGGGGCAAAGCCCGTGTGGTGTCCGGCGGCGGCGGGCCTTCTCCGGTCACGTGTTGCTGGCACAGCCGTGGCGGATCTGGCGGTTGGGCGTCGGAGCAGCGGCTCCGAGTTGAGGTTATGGCGGCCATCGAGGTGGGGTAGCGGCCGGCGCGGGAGGCGGTGGAACTGGCGCTTTTGGCGGCGGATCCGGCGCGTGCGGCTGCGGCCTTGGCCTCGCGACCTGGTGGTGCCGACCCGGGTCGGCGCGGAGATGCGCGTGCGTGCAGGCGGCACGAGGGGGCGTTCAGGGTGCGGTGGCGGGCTAGGAAGCTGCGGATCCAGGCAGGGCAGCGGAGATCGAAAGGTGCAGCGAGCCGGCGTGCTGCTTGGCGCTTAGCTGCCTGGGTCGCGGCCTTTGCTTTGTGGCAAACGCTGCTCGTTTGGTTGTCCACGCGCGAAGGGGGCTCGCACTTTCAGTGCCGGCCAAGGCGACAGGCAAGCGCCTGCTCGAGCGGATGGGCAAGCGCCTGCTCGAGCGGATGGGCAAGCGCCTGTTCTTGGAGATGGCCAAGCGGCCGTGATGGTTCTGCCCCTTCTCCAGATCAGAGGCTCTGGCGGCTGGGGCATTTGGAGGTTGCTTGGCTCGCGCGGCTGGATGCAGGCTGGATGCGCATAGTCTCCTCGAGGCCGGCGAGTGTGTTGTTCTATGTCATTGATGGTGCTGCGGCGCGGGTTGTATGGTGCGGTATGGTGTGACTGAGGTGTGCTTGGGACTCTGTTTCCGGCGAGGTTTGCGATTCTCCGGATGAAAATCCTGCTCGACTTCCGTCGATGCCGGTGACGACATCACCATTCGGTGTTGTTTTCCTTGATGAAGGCGCCACCGAGGAGATCTAACACCTCTTCCATTCTTGGATCTTGTCTTTGGGTGAAAACCTAAATCTGCACATCAGATTGGCGATGGCGGCATCCTTGATGTCGTTACTTCGATGGAAGCATCGTTTTCGAGACTCGGCCCTTCGAAGGGAGCACCTGGGCTGTGGTCAAGCGGCTGGCCGGGCATTGTCAATGGCGGAAATTCTTGGAGTCTATGGTGCTGGGTCTTGTGGGGATTGGCTCGCGGTGGTGGAAGCAAGAGCATTCTTGACATGCAGGCAGCGGCAGACGAGCCATGTCTAATACCTTCTCAAGACCGGAGCGACACATGCCGCCTCCCTTCGGCTATGTCTTCTCTCTCCGGTGTTGTTGAAGGTGGTGTACAAGCTCGTGGAAAACGTATCGATGCGACTTGATTGGGGTGACCTTGGTGCTTGTTCGGTGACGCCGCTTGCTCCTGTTTGCGTCGTCGTTGGCCCTCCTGGCGCTCTCTATGTCTAGCTGTGCTCCGGTTGATCTAAAGGTTTTCGCCCGGTTTTCCTCCAATAAACTGAGCAGTTCAGGTCTCTGTGCCTTTTTTCCTCTAATGCAATGAACACAGCAGTTCTCCTGCTGTCATTCAAAAAAAAAGTTCTAGAGAGAGAATGAGCTAATGCAAAACTTCTAGAGTGAGAAACAGCTAATATAGAGAGAGAGGGAGTGAGAGATTCACAGACAGGGGGCTGCAGGCGGGCAGGGCGTTTTTCTTTGGTTCTTTGCTGTTGGAAGAAAAGAATATGACGCAAAGGGGAAGATGCCACCACAGCAAAGTGAACTCAGCAAACAAAAACTAGTGCCATAGAACAACTACCCCTTTTTTTCATTTTAGTTGGATGGAAAGGCAACCACAAACATTTATCGCATCTCCACTCTCGAGCTAGTTAAATGGGTGGGCTGAAGGAACTAGCCACATTGTTAAAGGGGTGCTGCTGCAATCATTCGGTCGGATTGAAAATTCAGAAAGAAGTGATTTCATTTGGATTTGGTCGATCATGCATGCAACAATTAGGGTGCCTTCATGATGGAGTTTGGGTTTTGAATTATCAAGCTCTCAATCATGCAAGACTGCATAAAACATTTGCATATCAAATACCGCTTTTCTCTGCCTTTGTGTAGACAGAAAGTATTGTTGCACTTTGTAAATAATAACATGCAACTGATACAATATTTATCAAGTGTTGTAAAATGTAGGAAGCAGCTAATGTTTAAAGTTTCATTTGCAAAAGAAAGTTAGCAAACATGCTAATCTGGAATCATAGCGCGGACCACCGAATTCCATCCTCAGCATTTTTCACAACATCTGAAGTGATTCAGCATTTTGTTACCCCATGTCAATACATTTTGGGTTATAACCGCATCAATGTGAGTGTTGAAATAATTTGCAATCAATACTATACCAATCAAGTCATGTAAGATACATGTTAAGAGGTAATATTTACGAGTTCTTCTGCAAAATAGAGTTAGCATTTTAGCAAACATGTTAATATAAATGGGAAATCATAACGCCTTATGAACCACGTGGCAGTATCGATGTCTATAATGTCAAGCGCAACACAGAATTCCATCCTCGGCATTTCGACAACATCTAAAGTGAGTCAACCTTTGCTGCTTTCCTGTTGATACGTTTTGGGTTTTAGCCGCAGGAATAAGATTGTTGAGATAAATTGGACAACAAAAATATTAGAGGAACATCCGGTCAAAGTTTTGATGTGAATATAATACCCAATTTGTACCGGATATATATCCCCTATCAAGAGAACCAATCAAGTAATCATGTGATCAATTATCACAACCAATTCCATGACTCCCTACCTATCTAGCTAACTAATCCTAAAATGACAACCCAAAACCCCCCCATGAAAGCAACATCAATCACACCCACACAAACATATGGACTTCAAGGATGAACCCAAGAAAGAATACAATTTGTATTCCAATCAAAAACCTCCCCCAGATTGCAGAAGAAAAAAAAAAAGCTGGCCACAAACAAGGTGGAAGCCAGCAGTCAACCTTGCAAAAGAAAACAAGCAAACATAAGAAACCCAAAAGAAAATCATGACGCGCAAAGACAGACACGAAACCGTGTCAAAGCATGGCCCTATATATAAACCCAGTTCAACCCAGCTCATCATCAGCCACACACACACACGCTGAGACGCACACACGACAAGCTAAACATGCCGACCACACCGCTGCTCCTTGCCGCCGTGCTCCTCCTCTCCGCCGCGCTGCTCTGCTCGGGCCACCCGCCGGGTTGCCCCGTCCCGCTGCCGACTCAGACGGCGGACAACAACCCGCGGCTGCAGCGCGCGTACGTGGCCCTGCAGGCACTGAAGAAGGCCATCACCGACGATCCCAAGAACCTGACGCAGAGCTGGTGCGGCCCCGACGTGTGCGCCTACTTCGGCGTGTTCTGCGCGGCGTCCCTCGACGATCCCTGCGCGCGGACGGTGGCCGGCGTAGACCTCAACCACGGCGACCTCGCCGGCACGCTCCCGTTCGAGCTCGGCCTCCTCACCGACATCGCCGTCCTCCACCTCAACTCCAACCGCTTCGCAGGTGGCCTGCCGGACTCCCTCCCCAAGCTGAGCCTCCTCTACGAGCTGGACGTCAGCAACAACCGCCTCTCCGGCGGCTTCCCGCAGCACATCCTCTGCCTCCCCAACGTCAAGTTCGTGGACATCAGGTTCAACAACCTGTGCGGCCCCGTGCCCCCGGCCATCTTCGACAAGAAGATCGACGCGCTCTTCATCAACAACAACCACTTCGACTTCGAGCTCCCGGACAACTTCGGCAACTCCACCGCCTCCGTCATCGTCCTCGCCAACATCCGCCTCCGCGGCTGCATCCCCTCGAGCATCGGGCGCATGGGCGGCACGCTGAACGAGCTCGTCCTGCTCAACTCCGGCATCAGGTCCTGCATTCCGCCGGAGATCGGGGCGCTGCGCGAGCTCACCGTGCTGGACGTCAGCTTCAACCAGCTGCAGGGCCAGCTGCCGGAGTCCATGGCCGGGCTGCGCTCCCTCGAGCAGCTCGACGTGGCGCACAACGAGCTGTCCGGGCACATTCCGGAGGGCATCTGCGCGCTGCCGCGGCTCTCCAACTTCACCTACTCGTTCAACTACTTCTGCGGCGAGCCAGAGCGGTGCGCGACGCTGCGGCGCAACGACGACCGGCAGAACTGCATCGCCGGCAAGCCCGACCAGCGGCCGACGGACCAGTGCATGGCGTTCCTGCACCGGCCGCCGGTGCACTGCGACGGGCACGGATGCTTCGCCCAGCACTACTGATGCTCGATCACCGCGGTAACTGTTAGAGTACTGCGCGCTTGCTGTGGCTAGATTGTGGAATTGGTTTGGTGGTGGTGTAAAATGGATGGATTGACGGATCGATCCAACAGGGTGAATCCGTACAGAGATTTCAGTCATCGTATATATATACACTGTAATTTTTTTGGTTATTTTTTCGGGGTTTTACAGAGAGAATGGTAATAATGGAATTGTAGACATACTACATGATACAAGATTATTATTACCCACTGATATTATTGATTGGTCTATTAGTAGCATTTTATTGGTTCATACATTGGTGAAAAGTGGAATACTGCAAAGTTAGCAACTAGATTATTGTTTCGCTTCCTTGGCTTGAAAGGGAGTTAACATGAATGATGATGCAACCACTTCCAAATTACAATATATATTTAAGAATCTCGATGGATAGATTTGTCCTGTCCAATCATGAAGAGTTGGAAACAACTACAACCACAGGTCAAGGATAACATGATAATACTGTTTATGAAGCAGGCAGGAATCATCCAATTCCAGTTAGAGAAGAATCAATGCCATGCACATCTGATAAGGACGGGGTCAAAGCTTTAGGTGGGTCGGATTGAAAAACTAGCCTAATCTATATGAAAGCAGCATTTGCTCATATGGGTTCCAGCTGCAAAGAGAGGAGGTGCACATCATCTTGCCTGGCTCCAGCTTCTAGTATATTGCAGTTCATATGCAGATATACAGCCTAGCTACTATTCCCACATTATGAACACATGGATCTGCTCAAAGTTCTAGTATGTCCTAGTCGTATTACCCATCACCAGCCAGCTGAAACAACAAGGGTAGAGATATATAGGCAAATGCAGCACTACTGCTAGCCTGCTGGCCTCCAAATTTTGGAATCTCGGGTATGTATTTATGCATATGCCCAGCAGAACACGGCACCCGGATGGAGTTCGCAGCGACGGTGACGACGGCGATGGCGACGGACAACGTGGGCGGAGGTGGAAATGGAGCTGAACGTTTCGGCGACAGGCTGGCTGCAGGAACCGGCCGGCCGAGAACTAGACAAATGTGACCAAACGACTCGTGAAAGGTGACCAAATGGCAAACGGTATCAACCTCGCCAGCCGTCTGCCACTATGTATTTGTTGTATGTATGGAAATAAAAATGCCAACTTGCCCATAAAACAAGTGTCAAGAGGATCACACCATGTCCAAGTTAGAAAGATAGAAGGGCTTAGTTATAGACTTGTACCAGTGTCCAATAATGCAAGGGAAGGGGAGGGAGAGACATAGCAGGTAGGCCTAATGCTTGGCATCAATGGCGTGATGGAGAGAAGACACAAACGGAGGGTGCTCGCCCACCAAGTGACAAGAGCCTATCAGCAACCCAAGTACCCAAACCAAGCATATACCAACAGTTCTTCAGCACACCAGACTATCTAAGACTTGACAACACAATATAGCACAGAAACATGTAGGTATAGCTGGTGCTACTTCTCTGTCATTTGGTGACCTAATCACTGATTATTGTTTGTTCCATTGGGATTACGACAAGCCCTTGCTTGGTGTTAGTACTAATCAGCGACTCCGCTTTATTAACCGTCAGTTTTCGATGGGCCAGACAGCAAGAAATGTTAAAACTTCAATAGTGGTGGTACTAGGTCAGAAAGAGGAAGAGCCTGACATCTCAACACTTCTCAGCACAATTTTGATACATAGTAGCAGTTGATAACAGTTAGCACCACCCCCTTTACCTTTGTGCATGAACAGGATGGTCATGATTCGGCAGGGCACATGCATGCACGAAAGAGATGCGTGGCCAACCTCAGATAGGTTTCCAGGCTTAACAATACCATAATAAATGAGCTGTCTTGTAAAGTGTTCCTACTCATCACCCAAGATTGTGACCCGACACAGTATCTGAAGAAAAAGCTTGGAATGGAATAGCATGGAACTGGACCTCCTGACTACTCACACACGATTTATGTAGTATTACTACAAATTGATAAGGAAAGCTAACTACATAAGATCTTTAGCATCTTACATACAGATTTATTCACTAATTAAATATATTACAAATACAGGCTACCTGATCTTTCAAGTCCTAACATGATTTTTTCTACCAGTACGTCGAGCCTTGACGCTGAGTAATATGTGAGGTTCCACTGTCGGATTACAAGTCGTACTCCGGTTGCAAGTAATCTATTTCCCAGCTTCTACGACGGACCTGATTCCATGGATAAATGAACAGAATCAGCTGCTGCAACGAATGTAAAAAACAAATTCGTAAGATTATAACAAATAAGCCTTATTACCTAAAGCAAGAGGCGATGCGCTGAATGTGCTGTCGGCATTGCCCGCTGCAGACCCACTACCCATGTCTCCAAGAAGTGACGGGAAAGAGGGGATGGATTTCAGAATAAGCTTCCGCCCTCCTTTTCGGTTTGGTGAAATGCTGAGTGCATTATGCGGTGGTGACACCCTTTTTCCATTAGGTGAAGAAGTCTTGACGATACCAGGAGAAGAAGCTTCTTTTAAGATGTCAGGCATCTTCTCATCGAACACGCTTTCAGCGACCTTTGAAATCTTGCGAGAGTGAACTGCTTCAGGGGCCTTTGAACGAGAGGAGCTCCCACTGCGGGGTTTTGTAGGTCTCGGTGGCTTTGCATTTGAGAAGTTTGGCTGTTTGAGCAAAGAACTGGAAAACATTGTACATCTATTAAAACATGTTCAATGCAGTTACTGTAACATGTTGAAATGTTTGGCGCATTGAACATCAAAATGTAGTCAGCAAACCTTGAAACATCGAAAGGTGGTGTTATTGGGACAGCGAGCTCAACGAGTTTGTGATCTTCGCTCTGTACATTAGAGTTCTGTAGGTCATTTTCTTTTTCTTTTCCACAACTTTCAGTCTGTTCGCCTACTTGTTTCATTTCTTCATTCTCCGCCGATACAGCACCTACAAAAAGAATGATAATGTCAGATTGAAGTAGAAAAGCCAAAACCAGGGAAGATGTGTTCACTTAATCATTACGAATGAAAACAATCATTTTAGCACTGATCATATTTGCACATGTTAATCATTCAGAAATTTAGGAAGATCAAGTATGCAGTGATAGTGAAATTCTATTACCAGACAAGGTGTAGTTCCTTACAAAACTAAGCCTGCATGGTATCATGAAATTTCATGGCTAATGCACTGGTTGATGCAAAGAATTACGATCCAATACTTTTATGAAGCTTCATTGCAAAGAAATTTACCAGGAGTAGGAAACTTCATCGATTGTTTTATTAAAAAAATTAAGGTGCTACAGCATAAGTAGTCAATATTCAGGGGGGGGAACATATCATGTTTGCTTCTGGAAACATGACGTGCAAACCTGGAAACTATAAGGCATACCATGGTTGGACAGATCAGAAAGGTAAAACGCTCACCATCTCTAATGCCAAAAGTGTTTTTGCAAGTTTCGCATCTGCAGTTTGTGGAGCAGCCAACACCTCCCTTTTATTCAAAAAAATAGTTAAATAATTAGATCCAAGCTATAGCTAAAATTTCAAATGGTGTCATCAATTAGTTTCCGTAGCAACTATAATACCTGATAGCATTCGCAATATTTCTTGAGACAGCTTGACTTCTTGCAATTGCATCCTCTCTTATGACGAGCCGAAGCAGGTGTGTTATTAGGATCTTCCTGCAATTCATCAGAGAATTCCTGTTATCACATAATGGGGTGTGATGAATAACATAAATAGATTTAAATTATTAATACGACACCCACCTGAGTCTCTTGGGCAGCATCAGACAAGCGGATGACTTTTGGAGCAAATGCCAGTGGATTCCGGAATTCTATCTGCTTTCGAGTAGAGAGAACAATTTCCTCATGTATAGGCTTGTTAAGACATCCTTGACACGAACAAGGTTCCGAACAGTATACGCCAGCAGCAAAGCACTCACAATAACTGCATATGGCAACAGTGCAGATAGAATATCAAAGGCATATAACATAAATTCTGTCAACTGTACACATATCGGAATGTGCAGTACAAGTAATGGGGTGGTGGCATAAACTTCCATGTCCAAGCATTTTAAAAGGAGGCTGTGTGTAATCAGGTTGAAAGGATCTTAAATACAGGAAGACCACTCACAGTTTCAAGCACTTTGACTTTTTACAGCTGCAACGTTTGCATGAGTCATCGTCGTTGTTATCTGATTTACGCCTGCCCTCCAATGAAAAGATGTCAGGTAACTGGATTTATAATGAAACATAGAAATGGGCTATCACTCCAGAAGTAAACCAGAGGCACAAACCAACCTCTTCTTTGGGGGGCTGCTGCTTTGACTTGAAATATGATCATTTTCAAGAAAGCCTCCAGCTGAACAATCATCATTATTCATCTGAAGGTCTAAAAGACCAGCACCAGAATGGATGAAATTATCTCCAGCAGACAGCACATTCCCATGCATGTCCGGCTCAATTTTCAGTGATGGAACCAAAGCAGTAGTTGAAGGGTTCTGACGAGCGATTTTGTCGTTCGCTGTTAAAGCAAGAGCATTTAAATGAAGACCAATACCACGAAATACATGTGGTGATGGAGTTTTTGCTGGATTTGTGTGACTTTGTGCAGGACTTTTGCCTTTGCGAGTTGAGAAGGGCAAATTTGCAACAGATTCTTTCTGCGCAGTCTTATGCGGATATCTGGATGCCTCAAAAACAAGACAGCGTCTTCGAACACCACGTTGTTGGGTCTCAACCTAAACATGCCAGCAGGAAGAAAATAAGTTAGAGAATATTATGATAACAGGTAAAGTGACTGTATTCTACTGCCTGCAAATGAAGCTAGAAATATGTGAAGCGTGAGCAACATTGCATAGCATCCAGTACCTTGCAGTCCAATGGATTACATGCATTCTCTTCATTGAGATTATCCTGTATTTCTTCACCTGAGATTGTTTTTATATCTTCGGGAAAGACTTGAGCATTTTCTGCCTTATCTTCTCCCATTACCATGTCTTGATAGTATGCTTGGCTGGATGCACTGGGGTGTGTTCTGTCTGCAATGTCACCATCCCCAGCAAGTCTTGATAGCAAATATCCACAAGATTCTGCATTATTTACTGCCAGCTGAATTCCTCTGTGATCTTGGTGCATTGATGAGTCAAAGGCCAAAAGCTCACCAGAAGTTACAGAAACCAATTCATCCCATTCACATCCAAGAACTTCATTGTCATTTGCAGGCTGGCAACCATCCGGGAGCTGCATGTCAGTGGAAAACAAACATTTCCTTTTCTCCAAAGTATTTTTAGCAGTCTGGATGGCTTCTAATTTTCGAGATTTGTCCTGTTTAAGATCTGACCTAACACCGTGGCAAGGCGTTGTGTTATGATCTGGACTGCCAGAAAAAAATCGACCACGTTGCGGCAAATCATTAGGCCCTTGGGGAAGATCAACAACGCCTTCATTTGCTGAAGAGGTAATTGTTTGGCTCTCACGAGTTATAGTGCTAGTGCAGGCCAACAACCTAACTTCATTTGACGAACTGGGTGGCTTGTCTTTGTCAGTGCCGTCCACGCAAAGCTCATTTTCAGAGAAGTCCGCAAAAGAGCTCCTGACAAAGGAAAATACCAGCATCAAGATTACCTTCAAAAGTAAAATATTTTCACTCAATAACAAACAATTATCTGAAAATACGATGGCATGAGCATACTTGGAGAGCTTCGATTCCTTCTGTGCATTGTGATGCGGGGAAGTGAAGATGGAGGAAACAGAGGTGATGTTAAGAGACTGGTGGTATGCTTGGAGGCTATTCCCCGAATATGCTGACTTGAGAGGCTCGATTGGGGACAGGCTATCAATGAAACTGAAAAGCGGCGAGTCCTGCATTCAGAAAAAGCGAGAGATCAGGCGGGGCAGAGAGTTAGATCAAGAACAAAGAATGTATAATGAAAATCAACCATTCATCGAATGGCAGAAAAGAAATGAAAGTGCACCCACAAAAGCAGACTAAAGTTCCACTTAACGCAGTTACCAATGAACAACACATGCTGCAATACCAATTCCTTACATCGAACTGCTCATTTCTTACATTTTTCTGCCAACACTACATTTCCATTTCCCCAAATCTCCTTCCTCCCCTGAATGTAGGTACAAGTTCATCTTGCCTGTTGTCAACTAGTTTTGCACTGTCAAAGTCGTACCTCTACCAAGAGAAAAATATAAATCCTCCACTGAAGTAGAAACAGGACAACGGCATGAGTGCAAGCATTAGCACCAAAACCGACACAACTCCCAAGTCAAACCTCTCACCAAAACGGATCTGGCCCTGCATTTTGAGGGGCATCTAATTCTGTCCAGCAAAATCCAAAACGCCCCTCACTGGCACATCATCAGATGTAGTACAGAGCACAGAGCCCCGCATGCTACATCCACATTGCAAGAGCAGTCGCTTGTGTCTCCAAGATGAATGGGCGGATCTAGAGCGAACCGCACGCGCAAACTGGGATGCCAACTGCGCAAAACCGCAGGTTCTCAGATAACCCGAGTTCCCCAACCTCCGCCGTGAATATAATCTAACGACTGTGGCACCGAGAAAGGAAAGAAATTAAAAACTCGGATTTTTTTTTCCCGACAAGAAGAGTGGTGGTTGTTTCTCGGCGGAAAAAGGGAAGACGGTGGCGCCAATGTTCCGGGACCGGCGGGGTTGAAACCAAGTGATTAGGGACCGAGAACCCACACAAAGTTTGGGCCCCGATTCCGGCGAGAACCAAGCGACCAACATTTCCCCTGCGGAAAAGAAACCCTCGAGATTTCCCATGGCTGGAGTTGTGGGGCAAAAATCCCATCCGAACCACCGGAACGGAAGCAGGGGCTGACCGAGAGATTAACCGACGAAGACCACCGAAAAAGAAGAAGAAGAAAATCGCAGAAACGCAACTAATCCGTCCGGCGCGGTCTCCCTGTTGCCGCCGGAGCCGCGGATCCCGTCCCGCCCGGCAGAGGAAACGCAACGGCGCAGCAGAGGAAGCGAGAAGATAGACCATGACTCATACAAAGAAAATCCCCCCAAATAAATCAGAAGAACAGGAAGGAGCAGCCGCGGGGGTCACCTCCGCTCTGGCTGCCGGCGGCGCGGCGCCGCGGTCGGGCGTGTCCATCTCCGGCCTCCGCTCCTCTCCCGGTCCTCCTCTTCCCCGCTCCTCCCGCTCCCAATCTCCTCTCTTCTCTCTCTCCTTGTGTCCGTTTCTTCTCTCTGGGTCCCCGGCGCTGTATAGGGGAGGGGAGCGATAAATTTAAGAGGCGCGAGGGCGGGAAGGCCGCCTCTTTTCGGGCCTCCGCTTTTCTTTTCTTTTTTTTTGTCTGCCGCCTGCGCCTGGCTCGGTGTGTTGTTGGTTGAGCAATGAGCGTGATCTGATCCAATCTAGCGCTACCGGCGCCGTGGACGTCGACTGGCTGACAAGTGACAAGAGGCGATCGATGACTCACCACTTTGTGCGCGACACGCACTTCGTCTTTCTCCAATGGTCGTCTATACTTCAGCTGCTGACATGCGGGTCCTCGGACGTGCTTCTTTGTCTATGACGGTGGACCTCGTCCAAGGGTCCTCTGCTCCAAATAATTTTAGAGAAAATATTAGGGCAGTCACAATGCAGATACGAGCTGAATCGTATCTAAAACCCGTCCAGCTCAGTGCATGGGAAATTAGATACACAGCCTAACAATGGATTGTATCTATACATGGGACTAAGCAATAAATGTAGTGGCTTGGACCTGGCTCACGGATTGGACTAGCACAAGCGCACGAAGTGAAAGGGAAAACAGGATTGGGTAGCAAATTAATTCACCTCGGCCCAGCCAACAAGATACGGTATCGAAAAGAAGATACGATCTCTCTGTCTTTCTCCTTAATTACCGTTCCACCTAAGCAAATAATCTGAGTTGGCACTTTTAGATACAATACAGCGTGTAGCGTTGGGGCTGCCCTTAGAGTTCAACCGTAACGGGAAAAACCATTGCGTCATAAATAATGTTGACCATTCTCAAAAATAAAAATGTTGACCATTTGGACTTTACAAGATATACTGCATTTTCAAAAATGATGAAGATTTAGGAACAAGAGGTCCTCGTCAAGTGTTTATCTTTTTTCGAGAGTACGCCAATAGGCAAAATTTCGAGTACAAGAACAAGATGTCCTACTCACAAGATGTCCTACTAGATCCCTCTTCGACTGCCGCCTGGCCTCTGACCTTTGGGCTCGGCTGGACGTCCCAATCCCGGCTGGACCCTTCTCCGTTTGGGACCTCCGTTCCCCTCTCCCCCTCCCGACAAGGCATGGCAGTTTGGGGCCGCGACGACCCTCTGGGCCATCTGGAAAAGTCGCAATGACCTTGTCTTCAACGGGAAGTCGACCACCTCTAGCTCCACGCTTCGGAAAGCGTGTGACAATCTTCTCCTTTGGAGGTGGAGACTACCGATTGCTGAGCGTGCGCACCTCGACTTGTTGCGCTCTTACATCTTGACCAGGGCTGTGTAGACATGTCTCCCCCCCCCGTACTTCCACATCTGTACATATGGACTGGCTGCCTAGCCACTCGAGTTATAATAACAAACGGTGGGGGTTTTTCCCCCCGTCAACCTCGAAAAAAAAAGATCCCTCCACTCATAAGATGTCCAACTAGGTTTAGGAACAAGATTCTAAATGTATAACATTGTGTTATTTCAAGTATCTCGAATAAACCTCCTACTTTAAGAGAGACCAAATATACTATATGTAGTGTAATCTTCACGAAATTTGGGTCAGTGTATTAGAGTTGTGATGTTTATATTAATTATGGCACCACCAACATTATCAACCTATTTCCGCCACTATATGTTTAAGCTTCGACCAATCTTCCCGCCGAGGCTTTGTTGGGTCAACCATTTATTGCAACAATAATGTAGGACAAGAGCTCTTTTTTTTTTTGGGACAAGGCTAGCCAATTTTATTGATTTCAAAGATATAAACGAAACACTATGAAGAAGAGTTTATGTAAATGGATGCGGTTGGGAGGCCTTTACAATGTTTTTTTTTTGTTTTTCCACCCATCAAAAAAGATTTTGTACATTGAATGAGAAAATAATCAAAACTTCACATCCTACAACCACTCATGTTACTATCCTCTTGGTACTTTTTAACTGAGTTGGACTGGAGATTGTTCATGGACAGAAAAAATAAAGTTCCATCATTCTCCTGGGCGTCACCCGTGGGCGCTCAAGGAGCAAAGGCTGGAGTCATCGGGCAAAGCCCAGGCGGTGCCGACATCGATGACCTTTTGTTATACCCACCATAGCTTCTCTCATGCGGGGCTGGAGATCGGGCCGCAGTGCATGGTGTCGACACACTCTCGGTGCCGGTACTACTTGGCGGCGCGCTGCGGAGGTGGTGGCTTGGCTCGGGGTGACCGGTAGGTGGAATTGTGGCGGCGCCGGTGCAACAATGTTGGTGGCCAGGCCTCGACGGCCCAGGTCTGGGCCATGCATGCTCCATTGGGGCTTGGGTGGGTCAGCTTCTCACCATCGACACACCCTGGAGCTGGTCGTAGTGGTGCGTAGACGAGCTGGAGGGTAGCGAACGTGGTGGCCTACATATTGCAGCGTCCCGGCACGGACTTTACATGCCAAGTTGTGTCCATGTTGCTGCATCCGATCAACACCCATCACCGGCGGTGGAGGAATCCCTCCATGTAGTTGTGATGTTGCCGCTCTCCGGATCCAAGCTTCCTACTGTAAGGATAGAGATTGTAATCTAAAGGTGGTGAATAGGTTCTACAAATTTTCTTTAAATTCTTTTGCAATTTTAAGCTTTGCGGAATAGTAAGTGTGCCTGGTGCAACTAGGTGATACAACCAATATAATGATACAAGGAACTTCAAGCACGAAGGCCATCACACATATAAAAGCACAAGTAAAGGAGCTCGGATAGGAATAACCGATGCATGCGGAGATGAAGATATATTCCCGTATTCCCTTCCACAACAAGAAGGTAAGAAGGTACGTCACATTAGAGAGGTGTGGGATCCCACGAAGGATTTTCCAACGCCACAAAGGCTCACCTTTTTCTCCGAGCCTATCCCAGGAAGGAATATCTCTCTCACTTATGACAGGCCTTTAAGGTGACCTACAAACCATCACAAATGTTTCCCGAAGCAAATCCACACCTTGGAAGCTTCCGGGCAATATTAGCACGTCTAAGGTTTCAAAAGAACCCAAGAGTAACAAGCAACTTGATGAACTCGAGGGGGGATATTTGGCGTTGTGGAACTGTAGATGCCGATCTCCTCTTTTGTTTCCTCAAAGGGATTCAAATTTGGGTTGACAAATCAAGAGATATCTAAGCTTTGGTGGTGCTCAGCAATGGAGGAGAGAAGCTGAATATCTTTCTTTTTCATGGTAGCAGGTAGGTAAGTGCTTTGACAAGAAAGGGGTATATAAAGGTCCACAAGAAAAATAGCTGTTTGGGCAAAATTCATGAAATATTTGGTGGAATTTTCAGATGGTCCGGAATGCTTCGAGATAATTCCAAAATTAATTTCTGGCCCACTAACAGAAGTCACCGAAAATTCGTACTCTGTTTGGAATCAGTCTAAATCATTCTGAATTGACCGAAATTCCGAATCCATTTTGAATTATGTGAATTCTTCCAAACTTCAAGTTTCTGATGAAATTTTTGGTGGAGTTTTTTTGCAAGCATGATCGTCCCTGTTGATCATCAAGCGACCCCTCTTTCTAGTGTGGCAAAACTAAATTCAAGATATAAAAAGCACATCATCTTTAAGTCATTCTGACACTTTACTTCTCTTTTAAATGGGGGGGGTCTCCTTTCTCATTCTTCGAATACTTCAACTCACTCCATAGACATCTTTGGAAAACTAGAACCTGAGTAAAACTCTGCAAAGCTCATTAGTTCCCTAAACCTAGTGCCATTAACACCAAAATATAGACAAGCGTAAAAATGCCCTTACACCTACCCCCTTCGACTCTCAAGTCACACGTTGGACATCGCTACACGGACGCAAGTTCGTGGATGCAGGGAGGCAGCCCCGGAAGGTGGAGTGCATGGGTGGCTCGACGCCAGGCGACGTTGTGGTGGTGGGTGCCATCTCTTGGTGCCATGAGTGTGTGGTGAGGATTCGACATCTGGGGCTCCAGGTGCTGGCAGCGTATCAGTGTGATCAATGCCTAGATCGCGTGGTAGAAGCTTGGCTCAGGGATATCTAGTAGTGTGAGGCATTAGGTGTGGTGTGGGTTTTTCTAGGTGAAATCCCAACGCTGTTGTGCAACGACAACGACCCTATGGGTGTTGTGACCCTCTTGAGGGTGTCGTTGTGGCTACCCTCTCCACATTAGGGATCCGGGTGAAAACCCTTGACCCTTGTGGTTTTGGTGGCGACTGGATATTTGCCCTAGAGGTTATAATAATAAAGTTATTATCATCTCCAATGTTTACAATAAATTTTATGTCATGTATAATTGTATTAAACGGAAACATTAGTACATGTGGGGTATGTAAACAAACCAAGTCCATGGTCAACTTTTGATCAAGGTTTTCTGATCATGGACATTTATGTCAATTGACGATGGGGTCATATGATTGGATGCATGATGTGATGGACACACACCCAACATAAGTATTGCAATGAGATCCAGTCACAAAGTTCAACATTGCGATAATAAAGAATAGCGTAGTAACCCAATCCTTTGACTGTGAGATCATATCTAATCACTATTGCTGGAAAGAAACTTTGACTGCATCAACCATCACACCGTAACATTGTGATCACAAAGGTGTCTCTCATGTATCCCAAAGAAATAGGTTGAGGCGTATGCATCAAGAACGGAATTTGTCCATCCACATGATGGATATATAGGTACTATGGGTCCCACTTAGTGAGATAACATCTACAAAGATTGCAAGCATGTGACTAGGTCACGGGAATGTAATATCATGGGAACGAGTAAATTTGTTTGTCGGTAACGAGATCGAACTTGGTATGAAGATACCGATGATTGATGTCTACTCACGCTTCTTTTCCTATAGACAGTGTTGGGCCTCCAAGAGCAGAGATTTGTAGAACAGCAGCAAGTTTTCCCTTAAGTGGATCACCCAAGGTTTATCGAACTCGGGAGGAAGAGGTCAAAGATATCCCTCTCAAGCAACCTGCAATCACGATACAAGAAGTCTCTTGTATCCCCAACACACCTAATACACTTGTCAGATGTATAGGTGCACTAGTTCGGCGAAGAGATAGTGAAATACAAGTAGTATGGATGTATATGAGTGGTAATAGTAATCTGAATAAAATATGGCAGCGAGTAAACATGCAGTAGAACAGTAAATAAACGGTGTTTGCAGTATTGGAAACAAGGCCTATGGATCATACTTTCACTAGTGTACACTCTCAACATTGATCGCATAATAAATAATAACTTCTCTCATTTGTGCTACATACACTCTTTTGTTGGATGATAAACACCATTCATTGTGTAGGGCTACAAGAGCTCCCTCAAGCCGGAGTTAACAAGCGCCACAACATTCGCATTCATATTTAAGTAACCTTAGAGCATAATAGATCTTTGCAAAATAGCCCGAGTACTAACATAGCATACACACTGTCACCATTACACTATGAAAGGGGGAATAGATCACATCAATACTATCATAGCGATAATTAACTCCATAACCTACAAGAGATTATGATCATAATCTACGACAAGAACCACACGATGCACACACTGTCACCATTACACTATGCAGGAGGAATAGACTACTTTAATAACATCACATGAGTAGCACATAGACCAGTAGCGATAAAAATCTCATCATATGGATCTCAATCATGCAAAGCAATTCATGAGATCATTGTATTACGAGAGAGAGAGATTAACTACATAGCTACGGTACAGCCCTTAGCCTCGAGGGAGAACTACTCACTCCTCATCATGGGAGCAAGGCGTTGATGAAGATGGCGGTGAAGATGGCGGTGGTGTCGATGGAGAAGCCTTCCGGGGCACTTCCCGTCCTTCCCGTCCGACGTGCGGGCAGAGACTCCGTCCCCGGATCTTGGCTTTGCGATGGCGGCGGCTCTGGAAGGTTTCTTGTACCGTGGCTTTTCTGTATCGAAGTTTTAGGTCAGGGACTTTATATAGGCGGAAGGGCAGCCTCGGAGGAGACCTGGGGCCACCAGACCATAGGGGGGCGTGCCCAGGCCCTAGGTCGCGCCGCCTGGTGGTGTGGCCCCCGGCTCGTCTCCGACTCTTCTTTGATGTTGGAAGCGCTCCGGGAAAAATAAGATCTTGGGCGTTGATTTCGTCCAATTCCGAGAATATTTCCTTACTAGGATTTCTGAAACCAAAAACAGCAGGAACTGGCACTTCGGCATCTCGTCAATAGGTTAGTTCAAAAGCATCAAAACATCATAAAGTGTGAACAAAACATGTAGGTATTGTCATAAAACAAGCATGGAACATCGGAATTATAGATACGTTGGAGACGTATCAAGCATCCCCAAGCTTAGTTCCTACTCGCCTCGAGTAGGTAAACGATAACAACAATAATTTCTGAAGTGACATGCTACCATCATAATCTTGATCAACATTATTGTAAAGCATATGACATGAATGGAGTGATTCAAAGCAATGATCTATAGGTTGCTAACAAATAGATAACATATAGCAAAACTTTTCATGAATAGTACTTTCAAGACAAGCATCAAAAAGTCTTGCATAAGAGTTAACTCATAAAGCAATAAATTCAAAGTAAAGGCATCGAAGCAACACAAAGGAATATATAAGTTTCAGCAGTTGCTTTCAACTTTCAACATGCATATCTCATGGATAATTGTCAACATAGAGTAATATGATGAATGCAAATAAGCATGTATGTAAGAATCAATGCACAGTTGACACAAGTGTTTGCTTCTAAGGTGGAAGGAAATGGGTAAACTGACTCAATAATAAAGTAAAAGATAGGCCCTTCGCAGGGAAGCAGGGATTAAATCATGTGCTAGAGCTTTTCAAGTTTTGAAATCATATAGAGAGCATAAAAGTAAATTTTTGAGAGGTGTTTGTTGTTGTCAACGAATGGTAATGGGTACTCTAACTACCTTATCAACCAGACTTTCAAGAGCGGCTCCCATGAAAGACGTTATCTCTACCAGCAAGGTAGATCATCCCTCTTCTCTTTTGTTTACACATGTACTTTAGTTTTATTTATTAGATGACACTCCCCCAACCTTTGCTTTCACAAGCCATGGCTAACCGAATCCTCGGTGCCTTCCAACATTCACATACCATGGAGGAGTGTCTATTTGCAAATTTAAGTTGCTTACTGATAGATCAGAGCAAAACATGTGAAGAGAATTATTAATGAAAGTTAATTAATTGGGCTGAACCCATTGCCAGCTCTTTTTGCAAAATTATTGGATAAGCGGATGAGCCACTAGTCCATTGTGAAAGTTTGTCAAGTAAATGACAAGATCGAAAGATAAAACACCACATACTTCCTCATGAGCTATAAAACATTGACACAAATAAGAGATAATAGCTTTTGAATTGTTTAAAGGTAGCACATGAAGTATTTACTTGGAATGGCAGGAAATACCACATAGTAGGTAGATATGGTGGACACAAATGGCATGGATTTTGGCTCAAGGTATTTGGATGCACGAGAAGCATTTCCTCTCAATACTGGGCTTTGGCTAGCAAGGTTGTTTGAAGCAAACACAAGTATGAACCGGTACAGCAAAGCTTACATAAGAACATATTGCAAGAATTATAAGACTCTACACTGTCTTCCTTGTTGCTCAAACAATTTTACCAGAAAATATCTAGACCTTAGAGAGACCAATCATGCAAACCAATTTCAACAAGCTCTACGGTAGTTCTCCACTAATAGGTTAAACTACATGATGCAAGAGCTTAAACATGATCTATGAGAGCTCAAAACAATTGCCAAGTATCAAGTTATTCCAAACCATATGAAGCATTTTTTGATTCCAACAAAATAACAACAAGTGAAGCGATCAACTTTCGCCCTTGAACATTAAAAACAAGAATGAAGAACACTAGTGTTCATATGAAAAAGCGGAGCGTGTCTCTCTCCCACACATGAGCATGTATTTATTCAGAGAATGAAAATAACAAAACGAAAATAAAAGCACACGACGCTCCAAGTAAAGTACATAAGATGTGATGGAATAAAAATATAGTTTCACTAGAAGTGAACTGATAAGTTGTCGATGAAGAAGGGGATGCCTTGGGCATCCCCAAGCTTAGATGTTTGAGTCTTCTTGAAATATGTAGGAATGAACCACCGGGCATCCCCAAGCTTAGACCTTTCACTCTTCTTGATCATAGTATATCATCCTCTTCTATTGACCCTTGAAAACTTCCTCCACACCAAACTTCAAGCAAACTCATTAGAGGGTTAGTGCATAATAAAAATCCACATGTTCAGAGGTTACACAATCAATCTTAACACTTCTGGACATTGCACAAAGCTTCTGAAAGTTAATGGAACAAAAAAACTCATTCAACATAGCAAATGCGGCAATGCGAAATAAAAGGCAGAATCTGTCAAAACAGAACAGTCCGTAAAGACGAATTTTGCAGGGGCACTTAACTTGCTCAAACGGAAAAACTCAAAACTAATGAAAGTTGCGTACATATCTGAGGATCACGCACGTAAATTTTCAGATTTTTGTGATTTTTTTATAGAGAGATCTGCGTGAATTCGTGACAGACAGCAATGCTGTTTCTGCGCAGCAATCCAAATCTAGCATCAACTTTACCATAGAGACTTTGAAAGATAGAGATGTCGCCTAGAGGGGGGTGAATAGGCAATTACAAACTCTTGCGGATTTGTCTTGTAAAAATGCGGAATTAAACTAATGTTTAGTTTACAAGCACAAACCCTAAATATGCTAAGCTCAACTAAGTGTAACAATGGCAACTAGAGCTAGGCAAGATAGGCACAAGATATATGTAGCACAAGTGATAGCAAGATATATGTACTTCAAGCACGATGGCTATCACAAGGAAAGAGAGCTCGGGTATAGAATAACCGAGGCACGTGGAGACGAGGATGTATTCCCGTGTTCCCTTGCTTTGCAACAAGGTACGTCACGTTTGGAGGAGTGGAGGTCCCACGAAGGATTCCCGCCACGAAGGCTCACCCTATTCTCCGAACCACACCCACGAAGGATAATGTCCCTTTCCTTATGGTTAGCTTTTCCTCCGCTCCGGAGATGGCAAGCTCCACAACCACTTCACAAGCTCCACGAAGGAGAAGCCCGGGCCTCTTCACAATCTTCTTGAAGAGATCCCCGGAGCACCAACCGCCAAGCCAACTAGGAGGTTTCCCTCCAAGAGTAACAAGCTCACGGTCTCTCACTCGAACTAATCGTGGTGGAGAGCTCAACACTATGCAATGATGCAAAGCAAGAACACTAGAGGTGTTCAAATCCTTCACTCTCAAACCCAAACAACAAATGCTAGGATGAGATTGGAGAGGAAGAACAATGAGGAAAGTCAACAAAAGACTCCAAGATCTAGATCCCAAGAGATTCCCTCACTTAGAGAAGAAATGGATTGGTGGAAGTGTAGATCTAGATCTCCTCTCTTAGATCCCTCAAGAATGAGCAAGAATGGTTGGAGGAATCAAAGGGAAGAGCAAGTTCTTCAAAATGCAACAATGGAGGAGAGAGAATGGGAAGAACTGCTTGTCTCAAGGTGGAAGAAGGTCTATTTATAGCTAGGAGCAAATAAAACCGTTGGGGGGAAAAAGACAAGGAAAAGGCAAGAAAATCGGGCTGAAAAACAGCCGCCAAGGCCGGCCGAGGCCTGGGCTGGGGAGGCGGTCGGGCGTCCGGTCGGGCCGGCCCACCGACGAGGCGGAACGCGCGCTGGGCGGTAGAAAGGCGAGCGCGCGGGGAAGCCAGGCCGCGTGGGCCTTCGGCGGGGAGGCGGCCCGGTGGAGATCCGGTCGGGCCGGAGAGAGCGCCGGGCTGGGCAGCCGCGACCGAGGACGAGGCCATTGGGCCGGCGCCAGGCCGTTGGCGCCGGACGGCCGGCGCATGGCGGGCCGGGCGGCGGCAAGGGCCCTCCTCCTCTTTTTCTTTTTCCTTTTATATTTTCTCTTTTTCCTTTTTCTTTAATAACTATTCCTCCCGAACTCCGATTGACATGAAACTAATTTCGTTTGGAAGATAACGACAAATGCTATCCTATAAAAAGTGCAAACTCAAGAATCTGTAGAAGGGAATTTTATCATGAATATAAAAGGTAGAACCTTATATCATGAATAACCAGGTAAAATTACCCAACCTCGAAAACGCCATAGAAGATGCATGCGAACTCTTTCGATGAACTTGGGCTTGTTGTAAAGCTAGCAACAAGCTCAAGAACCTAACATAGAGAAACACCAAGAAGCAATAAGGATATGCAAAGTATGCAAAGGATTGAGCTCTCTAAGACGATGTGATCAAGTTACTCAACCGAAAGCCCCTCTTAATAGTGCGCTATCTATCCTATAATCCGGTCTCCCAACATCCACCTTGAGATCGGTAAAAGGAAAACCTAGCAAGGCCATACCTTTTCTTGCGCATCCCTTGATCTTGATGATAACTCTTCAAGCTTCACAAGCCGGAATGCCTCACTTGACCAATGTTGCTTTGTGAAGACTCACAAATGCTCCCCCATACACTATGATGGGAAAGCTCCATTGATGCACATCGTCACTAGTCCATTATCACCAAATGGATGGCAAGCTTCAAGCATGTGATTCACTTGAGATGCTCATCTTGAACTTGCCCAACTCAACCTTGTATCTTCTCATACTCACATAAGATAGAGCATGGCTAATATTGAGTTCCACATAAGAAATCCATCTCGTTTCTTCTTCTTGATCATATCACATATATATCTTCATACCGATGATCTTGATGCCAATACACAAGGTATACCTTAATCTTCATGGCATCCATACTTGAATCCAACACATGGAGTACAAGTAGCACCTATGGAATATTCCTTCATATAAACTCAATGAAAACATTAGTCCATAGGGGTTGTCATTAATTACCAAAACCACACATAGGGGCAATATACCCTTACAGACTTTACTTGGCACAAAAACATGATAAGGAGAGGTTGCTACAGTAGTAAACAAATTCCAAGACTCAACAAAACAGTAGCAAAATAAACACATGGGTTATCTCCCAAGAAGTTCTTTCTTTATAGCCATTAAGATGGGCTCTAATTTTAATGATACTCTCGCAAGAAATAAATGTTGAAGAAAAAGAGAGCATCAAGAAGCAAATTCAAAACTCATTTAAGCCAAACCCACTTCCTATGAAAAGGAATCTTGTACACAAATAAATTCATGAAGAACAAAGTGGTAAGCATAGAAAAGCAACACAAGTGCAATTTCAAGATTCTCAACATAAAGAGGGGAAACTTAATATTATTAAGATGCATATAACCATGTTTCCCTCTCTCATAATAACTTTCAGTAGCATCATGAACAAACTCAACAATATAAATATCACATACAACATTCTTGTCATGAGCCACATGCATAAAATTATTACTCTCCACATAAGCATAATCAATTTTATTAGTTGTAGTGGAGCAAATTCAACAAAGTAGCTATCATTATCATTCTCATCAAGTGTAGGAGGCATAGTATAATCATAATAAAATTTACTCTCCATAGTAGGCGGCACCAAAAGACCACTATCATTATAATCATCATAAATAGGAGGCAACATATCATCAAAGAGATTTTTTTCCTCAATGCTTGGGGGACTAAAAATATCATGCTCATCAAAACCAGATGATGTCTACGGGTGCTTCTATTCTTGTAGACAGTGTTGGGCCTCCAAGAGCAGAGGTTTGTAGAACAGCAGCAAGTTTCCCTTAAGTGGATCACCAAGGTTTATCGAACTCGGAGGAAGAGGTCAAAGATATCCCTCTCAAGCAACCCTGCAACCTCAAAGCAAGAAGTCTCTTGTGTCCCCAACACACCTAATACACTTGTCGATGTATAGGTGCACTAGTTCGGCGAAGAGATAGTGAAATACAAGTAGTATGGATGTATATGAGTGGTAATAGCAATCTGAATAAAATATGGCAGCGAGTAAACATGCAACAAAACAGTAAACAAGTTTGCGATTGGAAACAAGGCCTAGGGATCATACTTTCACTAGTGGATACTCTCAACATTGATCGCATAATAAATAATAACTTCTCTCATTTGTGCTACATACACTCTTGTTTGATAATGAACACCATTCGTTGCGTAGGATTACACGAACCCTCAATGCCGGAGTTAACAAGCTCCACAACATTCGATATTCATGTTTAAGTAACCTTAGAGCATAATAGATCATTGCAAAATAAACCAAGAACTAACATAGCGCACACACTGTCCACTTTACACTATGAAGGAGGAATAGATCACATCAATACTATCATAATGACAATTAACTCCACAATCTACAAGAGATCATGATCATAGCCTACGACAAGAACCACACGGTGCACACACTAGTCACCTTTACACCATGCAGGAGGAATAGACTACTTTAATAACATCACATGAGTAGTGATACGTCTCCAACGTATCGATAATTTCTTATGTTCCATGCTACATTATTGATGATATCTACATGTTTTATGCACACTTTATGTCATATTTGTGCATTTGGAACTAACCTATTAACAAGATGCCGAAGTGCTAGTTCTTGTTTCTTTTTGGTTTCAGAAATCCTAGTAAGGAAATATTCTCGGAATTGGACGAAATCAACGCCCAGTTCCTATTTTGCCGGAAGCATCCAGAACACGAGAGCGCGGAGGAGGGCCTGTGGGCCCAGATGATAGGTGGCGGCTTGGCCTGGCCGCGCCCCTATGGTGTCACCTCGTCGCCCCTCCGAGGCTCCTTTCGCATATTTAAAGGTCCCGACCTAAAAACCCCGAGAGAGGAAGCCACGGTACGAAACCTTCCGAGCCGCGCCATCGCGAAGCCAAGATCCGGGGACAGGAGTCTCTGTTCCGGCACCCGGACGGGGAAGTGCCCCGAAGGCTTCTCCATCGACACCGCTGCCATCTCCACCGCCATCTTCATCACCGCTGCTCCCATGAGGAGGAGTAGTTCTCCATCGAGGCTCGGGGCTGTACCGGTAGCTATGTGGTTCATCTCTCTCCTATGTGCTTCAATACAATAATCTCATGAGCTGCCTTACATGATTGAGTTTCATATGATGATGCTTGTAATCTAGATGTCATTATGCTAGTCAAGTGAGTTTTACTTATGTGATCTCCGGAGACTCCTTGTCCCACGTGTGTAAAGGTGACAGTGTGTGTGCACCGTGTGGGTCTCTTAGGCTATATTTCACATACTTATTCACTGTTATGAATGGCATAGTGAAGTGCTTATTTATATCTCTTTATGATTGCAATGTGTTTTGTATCACAATTTATCTATGTGCTACTCTAGCAATGTTATTAAAGTAGTTTTATTCCTCCTGCACGATGTAATGGTGACAGTGTGTGCATCCGTGTTAGTACTTGGTTTATGCTATGATCATGATCTCTTGTAGATTGTGAAGTTAACTATTGCTATGATAGTATTGATGTGTATTATTCCTCCTACATAAGCATGAAGGTGACAGTGTGCATGCTACGTTAGTACTTGGTTTAGTCGTATTGATCTATCTTACACTCTAAGGTTACTTAAATATGAACATTGAATTGTGGAGCTTGTTAACTCCGGCATTGAGGGTTCGTGTAATCCTACGCAATGTGTTCATCATCCAACAAGAGAGTGTAGAGTATGCATTTATCTATTCGTTATGTGATCAAAGTTGAGAGTGTCCACTAGTGAAAGTCTAATCCCTAGGCCTTGTTCCTAAATACGCCTCGATGCTTGTTTCTTGTTTCTTTGCGTTACTACTGCTGCGTTACTATCGCTTGTTTACTTCCTAATATTACTACCATCAAGCACGCTGATTATTTTCTGTTGCATCTCTCATACTTATTCATACCACTGTATTTCACTATCTCTTCGCGAACTAGTACACCTATTAGGTGTGTTGGGGACACAAGAGACTTCTTGCTTTGTGGTTGCAGGGTTGCATGAGAGGGATATCTTTGACCTCTTCCTCCCTGAGTTCGATAAACCTTGGGTAATCCACTTAAGGAAACTTGCTCGCTTCTACAAACCTCTGCTCTTGGAGGCCCAACACTGTCTACAAGAATAGAAGCACCGTAGACATCAAGCACTTTTCTGGCGCCGTTGCCGGGAGGAAAGGTAAAAGGTACTCACACTCCGGTTCCAGTATTTTTCCGCGCCATTGTGTGTGTACTCAAAGCTATTTCCTTTAGACTCTGCAATTGCGACATTTGGTTTCTTGTTTACACTAGTTAGGCATAATGGACAACAATGACCTTTTTATTCTATTTCCTGATTTAAGACATGGATGGTTTGATGCGAAAATTAAAAAAACCATGGAACATATTAATATGAATGCTTTGAACACCATTGTTGTTAATGATATGGAAAATTCTAAGCTTGGGGAAGCTGGTTTTGATGAGCATGATATTTTTAGTCCCCAAGCATTGAGGAGAAAATTTACTTTGATGATACTTTGCCTCCCATTTATGATGATTATAATGATAGTAGTCTTTTGTTACCACCTGTTATGGAGGATAAATTTGATTATGATTACAATATACCTCCTATATTTGATAGCTACTTTGTTGAATTTGCTCCCACTACAATTAATAAGAATGACTATGCTTATGTTGGGAGTAGTAATTATTTTATGCATGAGACTCATGATAAGAATGCTTTATGTGATAGTTATATTGTTGAGTTTGCTCATGTTGCTACTGAAAGTTATTATGAGAGAGGAAAATATGGTTGTAAAAATTTTCATGTTACTAAAACACCTCTCTATGTGCTGAAATTTTTGAAGCTACACTTGTTTTATCTTCCTATGCTTGTTACTTTGCTCTTCATGAACTTGTTTATTTACAAGATTCCTATGCATAGGAAGCATGTTAGGCTTAAATGTGTTTTGAAATTGCTTCTTGATGTTCTCTTTTGCTTCATTGTCTATTTTCATGAGAGCATCATTAAAATTGCTGAGCCCATCTTAATGGCTATAAAGAAAGAACTTCTTGGGAGATAACCCATGTGTTTATTTTACTACAGAAATTTTTGATTTGTTGAGTCTTGAAAGTTGTTTACTACTGTAGCAACCTCTCCTTATCATGTTTTTGTGCCAAGTAAAGTTTCTATGTTAAAGTTGATGTTATATTTGGGATCGCTGCGCAGAAACAGCATTGCTGTCTGTCACGAATGGCACAAGTCTCTGTAGAAAATTCGAAAAAATCTGCCAATTTACGAGCGTGATCCTCAGATATATACGCAACTTTCATTAGTTTTGAGTTTTTCCGTTTGAGCAAGTCTGGTGCCATTTTAAAATTCGTCTTTACGGACTGTTCTGTTTTTGACAGATTCTGCCTTTTATTTCGCATTGCCGCTTTTGTTAAGTTGAATGAGTTTCTTTGTTCCATTAACTTTCAGAAGTTTTGTGCAATGTCCAGAAGTGTTAAGAATGATTGTGTCACCTCTGAACATGTGAATTTTTGATTATGCACTAACCCTCTAATGAGTTTGCTTGAAGTTTGGTGTGAAGGAAGTTTTCAAGGGTCAAGAGGAGTATGATATACTATGATCAAGAGGAGTGAAAGCTCTAAGCTTGGGGATGCCCGTGGTTCATCCCTGCATATTTTAAGAAGACTCAAGCGTCTAAGCTTGGGGATGCCCAAGGCATCCCCTTCTTCATCGACAACATCATCGGGTTCCTCCCCTGAAACTATATTTTTATTCGGTCACATCTTATGTACTTTACTTGGAGCGTCGTGTGTGATTTTATTTTTGTTTTGTTATCTTAGTTCTCTGAATAAGTTCATCCTTGTGTGGGAGAGAGACACGCTCCGCTGTTTCGTATGAACACATGTGTTCTTAGCTCATAATATTCATGGCGAAGTTTCCTCTTCGTTAAATTGTTATATGGTTGGAATTGGAAAATGCTACATGTAGTAATTCTAAAATGTCTTGGATAATGTGATACTTGGCAATTGTTGTGCTCATGTTTAAGCTCTTACATCATATACTTTGCACCCATTAATGAAGAAATACATAGAGCTTGCTAAAATTTGATTTGCATATTTGGTCTCTCTAAGGTCTAGATAATTTCTAGTATTGAGTTTTGAACAACAAGGAGGACGGTGTAGAGTTTTATAATGTTTACAATATGTCTTTTATGTGAGTTTTGCTGCACCGTTCATCCTTGTGTTTGTTTCAAATAAACCTTGCTAGCCTAAACCTTGTATCGAGAGGGATTACTTCTCATGCATCCAAAATCCTTGAGCCAACCACTACGCCATTTGTGTCCACCATACCTACCTACTACATGGTATTTCTCCGCCATTCCAACGTAAATTGCTTGAGTGCTACCTTTAAACAATTCAAAAGTTATTACCTATTATTTGTGTCAATGTTTTATAGCTCATGAGGAAGTATGTGGTGTTTATCTTTCAATCTTGTTGGGCAACTTTCACTAATGGACTAGTGGCTTCATCCGCTTATCCAATAATTTTGCAAAAAGAGCTGGCAATGGGATTCCCAGTCCCGATTAATTAACAAAAATAGACACTCCTCCATGGTATGTGATTGTTGGGCGGCACCGAAGGATTCGGTTAGCCATGGCTTGAGAAAGCAAAGGTGGGGAGGAGTGTCATCATAATAAAACTAAAATAAAAAGGCACTCCTTCATGGTATGAGATTGTTGGCAGGCAGGGATTCGGTTAGCCATGGTTTGCGAAAGAAAGGTTGGAAGGAGTGCCACCCAAAAATAAAATAAAATGGGAGCCGCTCTTTGAAGGTTTGTCTGGCAAGGGGGTTAGAGTACCCGCTACCATTCGTTGACAACAACAAACACCTCTCAAAACTTTATGCTCTCTTGATGTTTTCAAAATCAAAGCTCTAGCACAAATATAGCAATCAATGCTTTCCTCTTTGAAGGACCATTCTTTTACCTTTATGTTGAGTCAGTTCACCTATTTCTCTCCATCCCAAGAAGCAAACACTTGTGTGAACTTTGCATTGATTCTTACATATTTGCATATTGCATTTGTTATATTGCTTTGCATTGACAATTATCCATGAGATATACATGTTATAAGTTGAAAGCAACCGCTGAAACTTCATCTTCCTTGTGTTGCTTCAATGCCTCTACTTTGAATTATTGCTTTATGAGTTAACTCTTATGCAAGACTTATTGATGCTTGTCTTGAAAGTATTATTCATGAAAAGTCTTTGTTATATGATTCATTTGTTTACTCATGTCATTATCATTGTTTTGATCGCTGCATTCATTACATATGTTTACAATATGATCAAGTTTATGACGGCATGTCACTTCGAAATTTGTTATCATTTTACCTGCTCGGGACGAGCGAACTAAGCTTGGGGATGCTGATACGTCTCCAACGTATCGATAATTTCTTATGTTCCATGCTACATTATTGATGATATCTACATGTTTTATGCACACTTTATGTCATATTTGTGCATTTTGGAACTAACCTATTAACAAGATGCCGAAGTGCTAGTTCCTGTTCTCGTTTTTTGGTTTCAGAAATCCTAGTAAGGAAATATTCTCGGAATTGGACGAAATCAACGCCAGTTCCTATTTTGCCCGGAAGCATCCAAACACCCGAGAGCCACTGAGAGAGGGCCCTGTGGCCCTGATGATAGGTGGCGCGGCCTGGCCCCGGCGCGCCACATGGTGTCACCTCGTCGCCCCTCCGAGGCTCCCCTTCGCCTATTTAAAGGTCCGACCTAAAAACCCCAAGAGAGGAAGCCACGGTACGCGAAACCTTCCGAGCGCCGCCATCGCGAAGCCAAGATCCGGGGACGGAGTCTCTGTTCCGGCCACCCCGGACGGGGAACCCCAGAAGGCTTCTCCATCGACACCGCTGCCATCTCCACCGCCATCTTCATCACCGCTTGCTGCTCCCATGAGGAGGGAGTAGTTCTCCATCGAGGCTCGGGGCTGTACCGTAGCTATGTGGTTCATCTCTCTCCTATGTGCTTCAATACAATAATCTCATGAGCTGCCTTACATGATTGAGATTCATATGATGATGCTTGTAATCTAGATGTCATTATGCTAGTCAAGTGAGTTTTACTTATGTGATCTCCGGAGACTCCTTGTCCCACGTGTGTAAAGGTGACAGTGTGTGCACCGTGTGGGTCTCTTAGGCTATATTTCACAGAATACTTATTCACTGTTATGAATGGCATAGTGAAGTGCTTATTTATATCTCTTTATGATTGCAATGTGTTTTGTATCACAATTTATCTATGTGCTACTCTAGCAATGTTATTAAAGTAGTTTTATTCCTCCTGCACGATGTAATGGTGACAGTGTGTGCATCCGTGTTAGTACTTGGTTTATGCTATGATCATGATCTCTTGTAGATTGCGAGTTAACTATTGCTATGATAGTATTGATGTGTATTATTCCTCCTACATAAGCATGAAGGTGACAGTGTGCATGCTACGTTAGTACTTGGTTTAGTCGTATTGATCTATCTTACACTCTAAGGTTACTTAAATATGAACATTGAATTGTGGAGCTTGTTAACTCCGGCATTGAGGTTCGTGTAATCCTACGCAATTGTCATCATCCAACAAGAGAGTGTAGAGTATGCATTTATCTATTCTGTTATGTGATCAAAGTTGAGAGTGTCCACTAGTGAAAGTCTAATCCCTAGGCCTTGTTCCTAAATACTATACTGCTTGTTTTTTATCTGCGTTACTCTTGCTACTACGCTTGTTTACTTCCCGCAATATTACTACCATCAACGCACGCCAGAGTTATTTTAAGCTACTACTCGCTCATACTTATTCATACCACCTGTATTTCACTATCTCTTCGCCGAACTAGTACACCTATTAGGTGTGTTGGGGACACAAGAGACTTCTTGCTTTGTGGTTGCGGGGTTGCATGAGAGGGATATCTTTGACCTCTTCCTCCCGAGTTCGATAAACCTTGGGTAATCCACTTAAGGGAAACTTGCTGCTGTTCTACAAACCTCTGCTCTTGGAGGCCCAACACTGTCTACAAGAATAAAAGCACCCGTAGACATCAAGTAGCACATAACTAGTAGCGATACAAAGCTCATCATATGGATCTCAATCATGTAAAGCAGCTCATGAGATCATTTTAGTGAGAGAGATTAACCACATAGCTACGTGAGAGCCCTCAGCCGGGGTGAATTACTCCCTCCTCATCATGGAGACAATGGCGGTGAAGATGGCGGTGGAGACGGGGCGGTGGAGATGACTCGGGGGCAATTCCCCGCCCGGCGGGTGCCGAAACAGACTTCGTCCCCGAATGGAGTTTCGCGATGTGGCGGCGCCTCTGGAGTCTTTTGGAGTTTCGTCAATTGGTATCGAAGTTTTAGGTCACGAGGGCTTATATGGGCGAAGAGGCGGAGTCGGAAGGGCGCCAGGGCTCCTCCCCATAGGCCGGCGGCCAGGGTGGAGCCGCGCGGCCTATGGTCGGGCCCTGGGCCTCCTCTCCGCTCCTTTCCTCGTCCGTCTCGGTGAATTAAGATATTTGGTCTTCGTTTCGTCGAATTCCGAGAATATTGCCGAACAGCCTTTCAAACCAAAAACAGAAAATAGGACGGCCGGCATCTCGTCAATAGGTTAGTTCCGAAAAACGCATAAAACGATATAAAGTGTGAACAAAACATGTAGGTATTGTCATAAAACTAGCATGGAACATCGAAATTATAGATACGTTTGGGACGTATCAAGCATCCCTAACTTAGTTCCTCGCCCTCGAGTAGGTAAACGATAACAACAAATAATTTCTGAAGTGACATGCTACCAACACAATCTTGATCAACATTATTGTAAAGCATATGAGATGAATGCAGCGATTCGAAGCAATGATGAAGACAATGAGTAAACAACTGAATCATATAGCAAAGACTTTTCATGAATAGTACTTTCAAGACAAGCATCAATAAGACTTGCATAAGAATTAACTCATAAAGCAATAAATTCTTAGTAAAAGCTTTGAAACAACACAAAGGAAGATATAAGTTTCAGCGGTTGCTTTCAACTTCAACATGTATATCTCATGGATAATTGTCAACACAAAGTAATATAACAAGTGCAATAGGTGAACATGTAAGAATCAATGCACACAGTTTACACAAGTGTTTGCTTCTAAGATAGAAAGAAGTAGGTAAACTGACTCAACAATAAAGTAAAAGAATGGCCCTTTGCAGAGGGAAGCATTGATTGCTATATTTGTGCTAGAGCTTTTATTTTGAAAACATAAAGAGAGCATAAAAAAAGTAAAGTTTTGAGCGGTGTTTGTTGTTGTCAATGAATGGTAGTGGGCACTCTAACCCCCTTGCCAGACAGACTTTCAAAGAGCGGCTCCCATGAAATTTTATTTTTGGGTGGCACTCCTTCCAACCATGCTTTCACAAACCATGGCTAACAGGGTGCCTGCAACAATCTCATACCATGAAGGAGTGCCTTTTTATTTTAGTTTTATTATGTTGACACTCCTCCCCACCTTTGCTTTCTCAAGCCATGGCTAACCGAATCCTTCGGGTGCCTTCCAACAATCACATACCATGGAGGAGTGTCTATTTTTGTTAATTAATTTGGGACTGGGAATCCCATTGCCAGCTCTTTTTGCAAAATTATTGGATAAGCGGATGAAGCCACTAGTCCATTGGTGAAAGTTGCCCAACAAGATTGAAAGAAAAACACCACATACTTCCTCATGAGCTATTAAACATTGACACAAATAAGAGGTGATAAATTTTGAATGGTTTAAAGGTAGCACTCAAGCAATTTACTTTGGAATGGCGGAGAAATACCATGTAGTAGGTAGGTATGGTGGACACAAATGGCATGAATATTGGCTCAAGTATTTGGATGCATGAGAAGTATTCCTCTCGATACAAGGTTTAGGCTAGCAAGGTTATTTGAAGCAAACTCAAGTATGAAATGGTGCAGCAAGACTCACATATAAACATATTGTAAGCATTATAAGACTTTACATCGTCTCCTTGTTGTTCAAACACCTCAGAAAATATCTAGACTTAGAGAGACCAATCATGCAAACCAAATTTTAACAAGCTCTATGTAATTATTCATTAATGGGTACAAGGTACATGATGCAAGAGCTTAAACAAGATCTATATGAGCACAACAATTGCCAAGTATCACATTATTCAAGACATTATACCAATTACTATATGTAGCATTTCCCGTTTCCAACCATATAACAATTAACGAAGCAGTTTCAACCTTCGCCATGAAAATTAAAAGCTAAGAACACATGTGTTCATACGAACCAGCGGAGCGTGTCTCTCTCCCAAACAATCATTTATTCAAACAAAAACAAAATAAAAACATACATACGCTCCAAGTAAAGTACATAAGATGTGATGGGATAAAAATATAGTTTCAAGAGAAGGAACCTGATAATTTGTCGATGAAGAAGGGGATGCCTTGGGCATCCCCAAGCTTAGGTGCTTGAGTCTTCTTGAAATATGCAGGGAGATGAACCACCGGGGCATCCCCAAGCTTAGACTTTTCACTCTTCTTGATCGTAGTATATCATCCTCCTCTCTTGACCCTTGAAAACTTCCTCCACACCAAACTCAAAACAACTCATTAGAGGGTTAGTGCATAATCAAAAACTCACATGTTCAGAGGTGACACAATTTCTTAACACTTCTGGACATTGCACAAAGCTTCTGAAAGTTAATGGAACAAAGAAATCCATCCAACACGAAAAAGAGGCAATGCGAAATAAAGGCAGAATCTGTCAAAACAGAACAGTTCGTAAAGACGAATTTTAAAATGGCACCAGACTTGCTCAGATGAAAATGCTCAAATTGAATGAAAGTTGCGTACATATCTGAGGATCACTCACGTAAATTGGCATAATTTTCTGAGTTACCTACAGAGAATTAGACCCAGATTCGTGACAGCAAGAAATCTGTTTCTGCGCAGTAATCCAAATCTAGTATCAACCTTTCTATCAAAGACTTTACTTGGCACAACAATGCAATAAAAATAAGATAAGGAGAGGTTGCTACAGTAGTAAACAACTTCCAAGACACAAATATAAAACAAAGTACTGTAGCAAAATAACACATGGGTTATCTCCCAAGAAGTTCTTTCTTTATAGCCATTAAGATGGGCTTAGCAGTTTTAATGATGCACTCGCAATAAAAGTTGAGGCAAAAGAGAGCATTTGAGTCTAACACACTTCCTATGCAAAGGAATCTTGTACACAAATGAATTCATGAAGAACAAAGTGACAAGCATAAGAGGATAAAACACGAGTAACTTCAAGATTCTCAACATGAAGAGGGGAAACTTAATATTATTAAGATGCATATAACCATATTTCCCTCTCTCATAATAACTTTCAGTAGCATCATTGATGAAATCCACAATATACCCATCACTTAAAACATTCTTATCACGGTTCATATGCATAGAAATATCATTAATTTTGGCATAAGAAGAGTTATTCTCATTAATAGTAATTGGAGCAAGATTATTATCAAGAATTTGAACATGGTAAACAAGTTGCATATTAAAAGAATTATTTTTGGTAATCCAATCATGACTATGACAAGTTTCATAAGGATAGTTATAACCTATATCATAGCATTCTTTATAATAATCATCAAAGATCGGAGGCACAGTGTCATCATAAGAAATAGAATAGTTATCTTTCACAGTCGGTTTATCTATGACCATACCGTCATTGTAATTAGAAGGAGATGTATCAGGAACATAATTACCAGTAGCAAAAGGATTTTCAAACACCTCTTCCCCAAGCTTAGAGCTTTCTATATCATTATGGGAGGAAGCATGGATAGCACTGACACTATGGCAATTATTATCATTTTCAGAATTAGTTTCCCAGAGATTTGTAATATCAAAAGTAGTGTGCTCATTCAAATCATGATCGCTAATGTATGTAAAGGGCATAGGAAGATCATCGTATTCAGATTCATTATCACAATAATCATTAGGAGCAACATACTTACGGTTACCTAGCGTTATCTCATTCACGCGGGGATACGCCGTTACCTCTTTCTTTTTATTCTCCTTCTTTTTCTTCTTTCTTCTTCTTCTCCTTCTTCTTCTTCTTCTTCTTCTTCTTCTTCTTCTTCCTTCTCCTCGTTCCCTTCTTTAGGAGGAAGAGGCTTGAAGGGTGGCTTGTCCGCATAACCTGATTTACTTTTAGAAACAATAGAAGAAACTTGGGAGGATCCCTCCTTTTCATTAATTAGTTGAAAACACACAGCGGTCATATCATATTTTGGCAAGGTGTCATCTTCTAAAATATTTTGTATGTAAGTATTTGTATGGCTATTATCAATGCAATAAGAAAAACACCCATGCAGGACATCATCAATATCAAGATCACTCATATGTAACAAAGAGATTTTTCTCGACAATTCTTCACACCACAAAAATAAAGTAAGTTCATCATGCTGATTAGGAGTAATTTCATCATCACAATACAAATTTGCAGCACTCATTGGGTTCAAATTATCATTGGAGGGGCATTGAAAATTAAAATGACCCACTTCATGGCAAACTTCACAAATAAAAGGATAGAGGGCACAAACTTTTTTACCTAGATCATCTAGAGCCCTAGACCACTTCCTAGTTTTTTCATTCCTATGATGGATACAATATTCATCTTCGATTTGATTAATTCCACAAGGTCTATGCATTCCACAAAAATTAACATGCTTATAGGAAATAGCATTCTTAGGAGTTTGAGCATGCTTATTGCAATCATTAACAACAATGTCATTCTTCATGCAAGCCTCTTTAAAAGGTTCATGATACTTATCAAAATTCTTTTTAGGCAATTCTAAATGAGAAGCAAAGGCTTTATAAAGATTTGCAAGCAACTTGAGAGTCAAGACCATAAGTAGCACTCATATCTCGAAATTTATCGTATCCATAAAAGTTTCAATGCATTCATAATCATAATTTATACCGACTCTTCACCTTTGTTGTTCTCCCAATCTTCAGCATTCTCTGAATCCGATTAAGAAGGTCCCATTTAAACTCTTCTTTGTTGCGTGTGAATGATCCAGAACAAGTAGTATCCAGCAAGGTTTTATCTGAAAGAAAGTCTTGCATAGAAATTATCAATGATAACATTACCGGGAAGCTCATGATTGGGGCATTTGAGCATTAAGGACTTCAATCTCTCCCATGCTTGGGCAATACTCTCTCCATCATGAGGCCAAAAATTATATATACGGTTTCGATCTTTGTGAATTTCACTTGGAGGATAGAACTTGGAATAAAATAGAGGCACAATATCCTTCCAATCAAGAGAGCGCCCGTCCTTCAGCAGTTTATACCAATGCGCCGCTTCACCAGATAGCGACATAACAAATAATTTCTTCCTAACTTCATCCATTGAAATACCTGCACACTTGAATAACCCGCATAATTCATGCAAAAACAGTAAATGATCTTCAGGATGAACAGTTCCATCCCCTTCATAGCGGCTATCCATAACACGTTCAATAATTTTCATAGGTATTTTATACGGAATACTTTCAGCAGGTGGATTTAAAATATCAGAAGCATCATTAGAGTTATCGCATATAGGAGATAAAGCATTATCAGAGCAAAATATTTCCTCCAAAGTTGAGGAGCAAAAACATTATTTTTATGTAAACTAGCTTCCCCAAGCTTAGACTTCTTCATAGCATTAGCAGTAATTGCATTCATACCAATAACATTGCTATTATCATGCAAATAAGGTTCCATAGGTTTTTTAATTTTCGCATCAAACAATTCTAAATTAGGAAAAAGATTAAAAGCTCACCAATTTTTTTGTTGTTTTCCATTATGCCTAACTAGTGAAAATAAAAACAAGAAACAAAAAGATGCAATTGCAGGATCTAAAGGAAATAGCTTCGAGCACTCACACACCGCAACAGTGCTAGAAAATAGCTTAGTAGTCGGAGGATGTGAATACCTTTTACCTTACCTCCCAACGGCGCCAGAAAAGTGCTTGATGTCTACGGGTGCTTCTATTCTTGTAGACGGTGTTGGGCCTCCAAGAGCGAGGTTTGTAGAACAAAGAAGTTTCCCTTAAGTGGATCACCCAAGGTTTATCGAACTCGGGGAGGAAGAGGTCAAAGATATCCCTCTCAAGCAACCCTGCAACCTCAAAGCAAGAAGTCTCTTGTGTCCCCAACACACCTAATACACTTGTCAGATGTATAGGTGCACTAGTTCGGCGAAGAGATAGTGAAATACAAGTAGTATGGATGTATATGAGTGGTAATAGCAATCTGAATAAAATATGGCAGCGAGTAAACATGCAACAAAACAGTAAATAAGCGGTGTTTGCAGTATTGGAAACAAGGCCTAGGGATCATACTTTCACTAGTGGATACTCTCAACATTGATCGCATAATAAATAATAACTTCTCTCATTTGTGCTACATACACTCTTGTTTGATAATGAACACCATTCGTTGCGTAGGATTACACGAACCCTCAATGCTGAAGTTAACAAGCTCCACAACATTCGATATTCATGTTTAAGTAACCTTAGAGCATAATAGATCATTGCAAAATAAACCAAGAACTAACATAGCGCACACACTGTCCACTTTACACTATGAAGGAGGAATAGATCACATCAATACTATCATAATGACAATTAACTCCACAATCTACAAGAGATCATGATCATAGCCTACGACAAGAACCACACGGTGCACACACTAGTCACCTTTACACCATGCAGGAGGAATAGACTACTTTAATAACATCACATGAGTAGCACATAACTAGTAGCGATACAAAGCTCATCATATGGATCTCAATCATGTAAGTAGCTCATGAGATCATCGTATTGGAGTACGAGAGATTAACCACATAGCTACGGTAGAGCCCTCAGCCTCGGGGAATTACTCCCTCCTCATCATGGAGACAGCGATGGCGGTGAAGATGGCGGTAGACGGCGGTGGAGATGACTCCGGGGGCAATTCCCGGCAGGGGTGCCGGAACAGACTTCGTCCCGAATTGGAGTTTCGCGATGTGGCGGCGCCTCTGGAGTCTTTTTGGAGTTTCGTCAATTGGTATCGAAGTTTTAGGTCACGAGGGCTTATATGGGCGAAGAGGCGGAGTCGGAAGGGCGCCAGGGCTCCCTCCCCATAGGCCGCGTGGCCGGGTGGAGCCCCGCGGCCTATGGTGGGGCCCCTGGGCCTCCTCTCCGGCTCCCCTTCGGTGTTCGGTCCGTCTCGGTGAATTAAGATATTTGGTCTTCGTTTCGTCGAATTCCGAAATATTACCCGAACAGCCTTTCTGAAACCAAAAAGCAAACAGAACCGGCACTTCGGCATCTCGTCAATAGGTTAGTTCCGCATAAAAACGATATAAAGTGTGAACAAAACATGTAGGTATTGTCATAAAACTAGCATGGAACATCAGAAATTATAGATACGTTTGGGACGTATCACCAGCTTCCCCAAGCTTAGAATTTTCCATATCATTAGCAACAATGGTGTTCAAAGCGTTCATACTAATATCATTGCTACTAGCATGCAAATAAGATTCCATAGGTTTTTTAATTTTCGCAGCAAACAATCCATGTCTTAACTCAGAAATAGAATAAGAAGCTCATGTTGCTTTCCATTATGCCTAACTAGTGTAAACAAGAAACCAAAAGATGCAATTGCAGGATCTAAAGGAAATTGCTTCGAGCACTTACAATGGCAACAGAAAATAACTTAGTTACCCGGGACCGGAGTATGAGTGCCTTTTACCTTTCCTCCCAACGGCACTAGAAAATAGCTTGATGTCTACTCACGCTTCTTTTCCTGTCAGTGTTAGGCCTCAAAAGAGAGGTTTGTAGAACGCAAGAAGTTTTCCCTTAAGTGGATCACCTAAGGTTTATCGAACTCAGGAGGAAGAGGTCAAAGATATCCCTCTCAAGCAACCCGCATCACGATACAAGAAGTCTCTTGTATCCCAACACACCTAATACACTTGTCAGATGTATAGGTGCACTAGTTCGGTGAAGAGATAGTGAAATACAAGTAGTATGGATGTATATGAGTGGTAATAGTAATCTGAATAAAATATGGCAGCGAGTAAACATGCACAGAACAGTAAATAAACGGTGTTTGCGGTATTGGAAACAAGGCCTAGGGATCATACTTTCACTAGTGGACACTCTCAACATTGATCGCATAATAAATAATAACTTCTCTCATTTGTGCTACATACACTCTTTTGTTGGATGATAAACACCATTCATTGTGTAGGGCTACAAGAGCTCCCTCAAGCCGGAGTTAACAAGCGCCACAACATTCAGCATTCATATTTAAGTAACCTTAGAGCATAATAGATCTTTGCAAAATAGCCCGAGTACTAACATAGCATACACACTGTCACCATTACACTATGAAAGGGGAATAGATCACATCAATACTATCATAGCGATAATTAACTCCATAACCTACAAGAGATTATGATCATAATCTACGACAAGAACCACACGATGCACACACTTTCACCATTACACCATGCAGGAGGAATAGACTACTTTAATAACATCACATGAGTAGCACATAGACTAGTAGCGATACAAAGCTCATCATATGGATCTCAATCATGCAAAGCAATTCATGAGATCATTGTATTGGAGTACAGAGAGAGAGATTAACCACATAGCTACCGGTACATCCCTTAGCCTCGAGGGAGAACTACTCCCTCCTCATCATGGGAGCAGAAGCGTTGATGAAGATGGCGGTGAAGATGGCGGTGGTGTCGATGGAGAAGCCTTCCGGGGCACTTCCCCATCCGGCGGCGTGCCAGAACAGAGACTCCTGTCCCCCAGATCTTGGCTTCGCGATGGCGGCGACTCTAGAAGGTTTCTCGTACCGTGGCTTTTCCGTATCGAAGTTTTAGGTCAGGGACTTTATATAGGCGGAAGGGCAGCCTCGGAGGAGACCTGGGGCCACCAGACCATAGGGGGGCGCGCCCAGGCCCTAGGCCGCGCCGCCTGGTGGTGTGGCCCCCTGGCTTCCGACTCTTCTTTGATGTTCGGAAGCTCCCGGAAAATAAGATCTTGGGCGTTGATTTCGTCCAATTCCAAGAATATTTCCTTACTAGGATTTCTGAAGCCAAAAACAGCAGAAAACAGGAACTGGCACTTCGGCATCTCGTCAATAGTGTCGTTGCCTAATCGACGGTACCCCGGAGGAGGGATCCTCACGAGGGGGGAAAGAAGTAGGGGCCATAGGGAGGAGTGCACACGGGACGGTAGTACGCGAGTTACCCGGCCTCGGAACACCCGCACGATGACGGGGCCTCTGCTTTGCGGAATTATCCGGGCGCTTGCGCGTTGTTACAATGGTTGTGGTTGTGCCTCTAGGGCTCCGGGATCCGGCTTATATAGACGCACGGATCTAGGGTTTACATGGAGAGTCTAGCCGGAATACAAGTTACCTAACTACGGTACAATATCTTGCCGTGTACGTCAAGGATCCGCCTTCCATCTTGGCCGTGCGGATCCGGATACTTTATGGGCCTCCACGGATCCGGCCTCCTTCTTAGGTCGGTTGAGATCCGGCTCCTCGTTCTGGCTGGACTTCATCCTTCATGATCAACAGCAACTGGGCCGCCCGATGGGCCACATGCCACCATCACCGTCTGTGGGCCACCCTTGCCGGATCCAGGCCATGTCGTTGATATACCCATAAAGTATACCCACAACAGTAGCCCCCGAAGTTCTCCGAGATTCATCATTCCCTCAACTTTAGTTAACTTGGATCTGAAGAGAATCTTGAAGAGCTTTCAAACCTTCTGGTTTCCGACATCATATACTCGGAAATCATCTGTCTTCAATAATCGATAATGTAACGGAGTTTCCTTCTTTCCCGCGCACAACCTCCTACTTTCCCGCGCTAAATTTTCAGAGATGCGAATCTTCAGCCGGAAATTTCGGGAGCGCACGGTTAAGTTACCTCCACATCATTTTACCGTTTTTAACCTAAGACACACGTCATGCATCCAACGGCGAGACCGTTCAGTTTCCACCTTTGGATCCGAAACACGAATCTCCGTGTTGGGTCTATAAATACCCATCGCGTGCGGTAACTTCTCATTCTTTTCACCTTCTCACCCGCTTCGTCTTCCTCCTTGCGCCTCGCCGCCCGACGGATCTCATCTTCGGCGAACTTCGCCACAGAGAGCTTCGTGCGCCGCCACTCCAAGTCTCCCCTCGCGCCAAGATCATCTCGGTTGAATGGGAAATTTCTCCCGCCGCCGATTCGTGGTCACGCGGTCGATTCGCAGCAAGTCCGGCGACCTTTGCCTCGCCGGAGCTCCGTCGAGCCACCGCGCCATTAAAGGTACGTGCGCCGGCCTCGTAGAAGATAACCTTAGCGTAGATCCGGTTACTTAAATACTTTGCATGGGTGCAGCCGGAAGCATGCCACTTGATTCACCACATTGCACTGGTAGTTCTCCGAAGAGCCCGGATCCTAGTTTGCTAGAACCAATCTGTCCGGATCCCATAGCATATCTACCACCATACGTTTCCGACATTAGACTTGCTCAACCATTCTCCGCCTCTTCCAGTACCAAACTAGGCCGGATTCCAACCGCTCAAGAGCTCTAAGAAGAACTCCAAGGCCAGGCTAGAATGGCAGCCAAAGTTCAGGAGTCGGAAAATAAGAGGGCGTCCAAGGCCCGGATCCGCGAAGGAGAGCGGGGTCAATGGTGGCCCTGCGAAACTACCGATGTGGAGCTTAGAGAGCTCCAGAACGAGGGTATGATCTCCGCCCACTGGAGCTTCATACGCGACACCGACGTCCCCAAGCCCGGAGCCGGAGAAGTTGTCATGACCAAGGCTTGGGTAGAGCGCGGATTATCGCTCCCCTGCTCGGAGTTCTTCCTCTCCATCCTCAACACATACGGGCTCCAGCCCCACAACATCTGCCCCAACTCATACCTCCTCCTATCCAACTTCGCGACACTTTGCGAAGGGCATCTTGGGATCCGACCAGATGTCAGATTATGGCAGTTTTCTTCCGAGTGAAGGAAGAGACGAAGGATAAAGCTATGCTGAACTGCGGGAGCATGACATTCATGCTCCGGCCTGGCCGCATGTATCCTCCTCACGATTCGCACCAATCCGTCCGGTACTGGAACGCCGGATGGTTCTATGAAAAGAACGCTTCGGTTCTGGAAGTTCACGACGGTTTGCCCAAGTTTGTCAACGAGCCTCCGGAAGAGCTCGCGAGCTGGAGCTTCGTCCCCTCACTCGCCCAGACCCCTATCTTGGAGAAGGCGGCGCGGAGAATCTCCTGGCTAGTCCACGGGCTAACCGGAGCTCAGCTTACCCTCGGCTGGTTCACTCGGCGGATCCGGCCACTTCGGTACAATGCGCGGTTAATCTGCGCATACACCGGGCGGACAACCTGCTCCGAGCTACCCGCGACCTTCCGGCTGATTCCCTCAAAAGGAGAATCAAAACGCTCGTGAAGATAGGGGGCCAACCGTCCCGGAATTGATCAAGGATATCCATATAAACAACCAGTGTCCTCCGGTAGCTTCGATTCCTTCGTTACTTCAAACTTCACAAGTTTTTGGTTGTTGACTAACTTATAATAGCTTTCCCTCCAGCTCGATACTTTGGCGGAGGAAAACTTTCGCACCATACTTCGTGTCCCCGTTAGCGGCGACGCGGCGGAGGAGGTTCGGAAGACGAAGAGGAGGAAGAGGAGCGGGCACCCCACAAGGCGGCCCCTCGACCTTCGAAGCGTCCCCGCGCCAAAGCTTCCGGCTCTGAAGCCGGAGCCGCGGCGAGGCCTCCGCCAAGAAGCCCAAGATCACCAAGCCACCTCCGCTGAACTCGAAGAAAGCGGGTGCGTGTCGAAGATGCTTGCAACGCAGCAACGCTCCGCCCCATCATCCCCGGCGCCCGTAAGTTTCGAGTATGGCGCATCTCATTTTGATGTAATTGTTTCTTATGTGATCCCTTTTACTTGTTTGCAGAGTTCCGACTACCGCCACCCGGACCACCAGCCAAGAACCCATTACCAAATATATGAAAAAGTCTCCGGCTTGGCCCTCCGACTCCAGCTCCGCCAAGCACTTCCCACACTGCTCCACCGCCGTCTCCCCTCAGTGATCAATCTCCCCTCCTGCCACAAATACTCCACGGAAATAATTCCGGTTAGCAGCGAAGGCGGGCGGAGAAGATCCCAAGGCCAAAGGCCCCGCCCAAGAACAGAAGTACAAGGCCAAGGAGAGGCTGAGGTCACTTCTTGAGAAGATCAAAGGCGGCTGGCGACGTCGTCGTTTTCGAAAAACTTTGGAGATCCGGTGACCTCACTTCCACCCCCAAGGCATATGCTACCAAGTTTTTCAACAAGCTAACTGAGGCGGAGAAATGGGAGCTTGAACAAGATCTGCTCAACGCCATGCTGAACAACGCATGGGGGAAGCCGGATGCCGCGACGTCGGAGATCCAAGACTTCAAGAAGGACGTCGGCCAGTTCTTCGACAAGCTTATCTGCAAGCAAAAGGTACTCCCCAGTAGCCCCCAAGCATGTAGGCGGAAACTAGATACTAGTTAGCGCTTAGATGCTTTAGAATAAAGTCACTTCTGGAGAGATTTTTAAATTGTCGCAGTAGCCCCCAAGCATTATGTCGGAAGGATTCCGACAATGATGCTTCAAAGGACCCCACTATTTGTAGGCGGAATTTTTTACTCCTGCTCTGGTCTTATTTTACAGGAACAGCAGGCGCTACACTATGAGCTGCACAAAAACATTGCCCTTCAGCGCCGCGTTACCCTGGGTCAAGCGGAAAATATCCGGACCCTGGAAAATGAGAATGCAGAATTGAGCAAACAACTGGCGGAGGCCCAAGGTTGGTTTCCACCTTTTTATGCCATTAACTCACATTCCGACTTTGAACTTATTTTTGACTCGTATCTTTATAGGCGCATCCTCTTCCCTGGCTACGACCTCCTCCGAGCTTGAGAACCTGCGCTCCTCGTACCAAGAATTGGAACGAAACTGATGGAGGCGGAGCAAAAGAAGGAACAGGCCGAGAAGCAGCTGGCGGAGAAAAACTCCGAGTTCATCAAGGAAAAGGGCGAATTCTTGTTGAAGAGAAATGCTGACAGCGAAACCATCAAGAGGCAGCAGAAGGAGCTCAATGGACTCCGGAAATATATGGAGACCGCAGAACGTCACTGGGACTTGCTGAATGAACACATCCTCGGTATTTAACCGGAAACTTATCTAGATGTCTAAAAAAAATTTTGAGCTCAACTTGCATGCTTATATCTGATTGTCTCTTGCAGAGCCTCTTGGGTACCCAGAAAGTCGTCGGAATCTGTTCCCCCGGGACGATCTCCTTACACTTGCGGGCGACGATTGCAAGGATCTCATCTCCGCCTCCCGGAAGATATGCCACAACTTATCTCTCAAGAAGAGCCGCACCTGCGAACTGCGCAAGCTTGTTAAGAAGATGGACATTCAACCCCTAATGGGCCACCATTTGGCAGCCCGTTAAGTGGGCACCTCAACCCCAAGGGAAAGAGGGGTTGGCGGCTCTTGTGGGTGCCGCCCCCACCAAACCCTACCTGGGGCGCACCTGGTGGAGGTCCCATCTCCCCCCACGCTTATATAAGGAGGAGGCAACCCCTCCCCTTTATTCCATCCCCTTAGCTTTAGCCTCTCTCCCTCCTCACGTGTGGTTCTAAAATATTGGAACGTGGAAACGAGGTTTGAGATCTCCACCATAAGCACACCGTCGTGTTGCTAGATCCTCGGTCTGGATGTTTCTTCTTCCACTTCTTCGCTTGACCGGAGCCTACACCAGACACGTGTAGAACCGCGGAAGTGCTGCCGTTTTTAGCACTCCATTGCTTGTACGCACTGGCGGAGCTACTCAAGGGCCTAACCGGGCCATGGCCCGCCCATGATTTGTGCACAAATGTCTATATCTAAGCATAATACGTGGCCCAGTTGATTGGTGTATAGCCTTTGACTGCTCGTTGGATTTCTCCAATTAAATTATTGCTGTTCCTACCTACTCCAGTTCGCATTTTTAGTTGATTCTAAAAAAAGCTAGCCGGGTAGTCAATTTAGGAGATCATTTATATTGGTTGAAACGATTTTTTTCATCTTTCAAATTCTGACTTAGGAACGATGCGAAATTTGATATTTTCCAGAAATATTTGTGTGTGCAGCTCCATGCATGTTCTATGTGCTCACATAAAGTTTCATGAAAAAGAGATAGTTTTTTGTCTGTGTAAAAACACATAAAAATGTCTCGTGAATAACTTAGTTTAGCACCGGAAATTATCTTTTCTACAGAACCCACAAAACGTTGATTTGTTGTGAAACGACTTCATGTGAGCCTAGAATGCGGAGACGTATGCACTGATATTTTTTCGGATTTTTTGGCATTTCAAAATGTGTTTAAAACGTATGTGTCCAAGAGCTAGAACTTGTCGAGTCCGATATTTGCACTCTATTTTCTCAAAAATTTGCTTGTCAATCAAACAATTCTTTGCTATATATCCTTTAGTTGGCCCGCCCAGCGATTTCTTTGAAACTCCGCCACTGCTTGCACGTGTGCACGACCTTGAGGTCGGCATCGCCTTATAACTACATTTACAACTTCCACTGGAACGTAACGGTTTTCGGTTTTCAAGGGTATGAACATAGAATCCCTACGTTACCTTACATCTACATAGATCTTGGCTATGCCATTTTTGTTGCTAGGAAAATTGTGGTTTATTCTACAAAAAATTGTGGTATACCTGGGTTGCGACGGAGCAGATGCGGTACACAGCTATACCAGATATGTTCCACCGTGATATTTTCCACCTACAAAATTTTCGATGCGGTTAACCTTATAGGCGGCATGCGATTTATTTGGATACAAATGCTTTCATTGCTGGCTAATCTGCCGCGTCTATGTTGAAGCGGTCGGCTAGGCGGAGAGCACGGGCGGGAGCAGCTGAGAATTGAGAGCCGCTATACCGAGGTAGTACATCGCTTTGTGGGCGTTTGGCGCCATACTACTAATTAACCCAAAGCCGTTAAACAAAGCTATGAATAACGGTTGGGCCCACCTGGCATTGAGGCGAGTCTGGGTTGCGCAACGATGTAGTGTGGCCGATAATTTTGTGTGGGCCAAGTTGAGTGGAACCATCGGATTCTGGTATTGCCGAGGGGGTCCAAGTTTTTGTGGGGTCACCGCTCTAATTTGTACGTACACTTAACTTGATCCAGCACGTATATGTATATATGTAGATGTGTAACATGAGTGGATGTGGATCTTCGATTCGTACACAGCAACTCGTGAAGATGCAGGGCTGTAGTTGTAGGAGCACACAACATGTAGGCCCATCGTACTACACAGCACGTATGTATGTTTTTTTTTTGACATACGTATGTATCACGTTGGCCTTGCGCGCGGAAATAAATGTCATATACGTACGCGTGGAGCCTGTTGTATAACCACGTTGTATATGATGCCAGTTGCCAGACCTGTTATTTCGCGGCGGTGACGCATGCACGCGGTTACTAATTTAGTGCTCACGGTAAAATTAACCGGCCTTAAAAAAATGTACGTACTAATTAAACCGCTGGCCCGGGCGCCGGGCGACACTACGGTCTTCCGACGGTTACCAATCACCGCTTGTCGGGCACGCCACGCTGGCTAATTAAGTAGGACGATTAAATTAACCTTATTATCTGACCCCACACCCCACTGGCCTGGAAGGGAAGGGAAAGGATCAGAACCGCCGGCGCTGACCTCTTTCGAACCAACAACCCTAGCCGCGCGCGCGGCACCCAGTTTTATGTGGAACGCTGACTGGTGGAACCCGCAGAAACCCCGACTGCTGGGCCCGCGGTGTGCTCAGGCAGTAGTAACTGCTTGGTCGAGCGCACGGAAGTGTGACGCTGGCAAGTGGGGCCGGGTACGTGCAACGTGCATTTACTCCGTGTCCGATCAACCTCGTGAGACGCGATCATTGAGGAGCGGCGACAGCGGAGCGTGCAGCGGCAAGTTAGCCAGCGAGAGCGAGGTACGTACTAGGTACTCCTGCCCCGATCGATCCATGAGGCGATGCGCGCGTTCCGTACCGAGAGCAATCGTGGTGCCATGAATGGCTGGGAAGATCTTCTTGTCCATCGATGCCCATTGCTACATCCAACTCACACATATACGTACCACATGATACCCGCCCCTCCACCACTCATTTTTTTCGAATCCATGTTGGATTCCTCTAAGTTTCACCATCATTTCATGTACGGAGAGCACCATAAATAATTGGATTAATGCATCTGTCCTCGCGGTCGATCCATGGAGAGCATCTCCATCTTTACTCCGTCCTCAAATAATTGAATTGAATCGTTTAGCTTTAAATTTTATCCACAAAAGAGTATACTTCTCACTTTTCAATGCATGTTAAAGACTCCTTCTGGAATGTGCTATGTCGAAGCTAGCCAGCCTCATTCCTCTTTCGATTGAAGGAGTCATACAACTTCATCGACTCCACAATGTACTTGGAAAACTCCGTCCCCATCCGGAACCGGCAATGGAAGTAGCGTTCGGGATATAACGGCGACTCGACAAACTAGATGCGCATCTGCCGACGATCACCATCAACCCTCTCCCGACGCAGTGTCTCATGGCTTAAGATGGAATCGCCATGCTTCGGCCGCTTGTTCGCGTGCAATGCAAGAACCATGGCGGTGTCTTCTTCGTCTTCCATGGAGAAACTCCTCGGACCTCGAACTCATCTACAATTCCAAAATGAAGGTGTCATTTTATAATTGAAAGAACACAATAGAGACAAAAATTGGTAGAAAAAAGAAGCAGAATTATACACCGGGTGTACAACGCGAAGCTCGACGGTCGATGGAGGTAGCTGACTGCGACGACGGCGGGGCATAGGAGCTAGGGGCCGGCGGTAGGCTGAGCTGCGTCGACGACGCGGGGTAGTGGTTGCGTGGTGAGCTCACGCTGATTGTTTTTTTGCGGGTACATCACATCCCGGGTGATGTATTTTTACATCATGTGGCTTTGCCGTTTTTTTTACATTTGCATTATCTGTTGAAGCCCAACAATATGATCTATATGATAAATATTTTACAAATAAATCATCCTATGATAAATATTCATCAAATGAATCGGCTCAGGGCATGTACAATGGTGATATGTTAGCAATGCCACGTAGAATAAATTCTGATGTGGAGGAAAAAGAAAGTCAAAAAAAGACTTTGCCTTCTCTTAGCTAAGAGATGATCTCTTAGCACAATCTCTCTCACCACATAGTTAGGATGTCTAGTTACTAAAGATAAGACTAAAAAATAATCCATTATACATCATATTTTATTATCATGTCAAGATTACGTGGCAGAGTTAAGATAAGACACCCTTATCAACCATTGCACATGCCCTCACATGCGCGGCCACCGAGAACAGGCAGTGCCATGTCAGCGGGATGGCTCGCTCACACGGGAATCGGCAGCACCGATACCGGTCCTCCAGAAGTACGGCCCAGGTGGCACCTAAGACAGGCCCGGGCCCGAGCGGACTGTTTTATTTTGACACAGCGGCCAATGGAGCCATTGGTGACAAGCCCCGCTTTCCCGCCCACTTGTTTTGGCTTCCCTCCATTGATTCGCATGGATCGAGACGGCGCCCTGCAAAAGAAACGAGAAGCAGAAGCAGGTCGAAAGGTCAGAGGGATGCGCTTGTCAGAGCGGATAGGCCGAAATGCAATGAAGCCGACGAATCTGGCGCCGACGAATGATGCCGCCTGCACGCGTACACCATCACGTGAAGCCGCTGATCGATGCTAAAATTAACTAATCGGGGCCTGGATGCGTGATGTGAAACTTACTAATACTGGCACGCAAGTAATTGTTCTCTGCAACGTACGCCAGGAGCAGGACAGATATGGTAGAAGCAGCGGCGGCGGTAGAAGCATTTTTTTTAAAAAAAATAAGGACAAGAGTCATGAGATGGCGAGGTACTAGTCAATAGCACGACAAGGTAGCAAATGCAGTTTAAAAACGGATTACTCTTACATTACTAAAAAAATTGACAACCAAAAGCTTCATTTCTTTCTTTATTCTAAAGTAGAACGGTAGGAGGGGTGGACTTATTTCGGAAGACCCTCATATTTCTCTCCTTCTATATCGTCCAACTAGTTAACAAGGTCAGGGAGTCCGTTGCCTTTCGGTTTGAAGAGGCTTCCGTCTATGGAGAAACCTTTCGACCATTTTTTGATGCAGATGCTAGGGAGGCCGGGCCACTCCTTGACCATGTGGTATTGCGAAAATGGGAGTAGAGGTGGGCCACCGATTCATGAGCTTGTATGCATGGGGGGGGGGTTACTTTGCAACTCCACATTTTTCCCTCTTTTTAACTTTGACCTCTACTTTTTGCCACATTTTACTTCAACATTATATTATTTGCCCATAACACGTTCGGCACACATGCCATGACGAAAATACCCTCTACCTGTTTGATATGGATCGGTTGGAGGACGAAAGATTGACATGTTTTGTTCCCATTGCTTCACAGCCTGAGCAGTGGAAGCAAGCGGTGGCCATCGGTAACCCTCACGGTGACCCAAGCAGAGGAATAGAGGGAGGTCAACGGCGTGATTCCAGGGAGCACGACGACCACTCCCCGGCGATGCTAGGCACTTCCCTTCATCTCGCCCTCCCCATGTGTTGATAGCTAGGGTTAGGATAGGGGCCAGTGATGAGTTGGCTGGCCGCCTCTTCCTCCTCTTGTTTCGATTCAGTCTCCCGTTTTTGTTTTGGATGAAGATGTCGTAATTTGATTGAATTTCAACGGCTAATCGATCTGCAGCTGTTGCAACCACAATGCGGCAAGGAATCGGCGGAAAGTTAGGTTTAGGTGCTGCAGCCGAGCCGAAGCTTACGTGTGACATAGCAGGGTCAGAGGAGGAGCTAGGAATAGCGACATTGTAGGTGATCGTAGGGTGCAGTGCTACAAGCAGAGGTGCAACGAAGACCAAAGATCGGAGAGTTGCAACTGTGTTGGCCAAGGTGTAACGGCGCAAGCGGCAGCTCCATGAGCAACTAGCTAGGGTTGTTCCTTGCCCCATTCTAAACATGGGAGAAAAGAAATATCGGGACGATTCTATTCCGCTTGAAGCCAGGTGCATTCGAGGCATGAAGTTTTGCCCTAAATCCTCAGAAGAAAAATAAAAAATGGATATAATATAAGTGTCAAAGTACAACACGGTAAAAAGTTAGAGGTCAAAGCGAGAGAGGGCAAATTGTAGAGTGGCAAAAGGTAAAATTCCCATGTTTTGCAAGGCATGAATATTCCTTCACTTCTTCCTAGTGCATGCCTCACATACGGAGAGGAGAAATGTTGGGCTCTTGCCATTAAGCCGCGGAGAGTCCCAGGAAGACCCAATGTTTTCGTTGCAAATGTAGATTTTTGTGAACAAGTAGAAAATATCTACTACTTCTGCCTATAAATAGAGGCCTGACATTTATCTAAATCTAGATGTATGTAGACACATCTATTTTAGATAAATTTCAGACACCTATTTATTGACATAGGGAGTATATCCGTGGAGTTGCGAGTGTTTCGATGGCCCATGTGCATGATATCCGCATTCAACTGTCTGTAATGCTGCGAATCTGCGATCTAGCGGTAGCAGCTTGGCTGCGTCCACAGCTTATGTACCACTTCCCAAATTACCTCTGCTGGTATGGAGTACTAAAGCAAACGTAATTAAGCCTCATGGACGCCTTGACAACGTCCATATCTTCTTCTTTTTATTAATCGTTTGGTCTTTAGCCTAACCAAGAAGTGAGCATGTGGAATGATTTGACTAATTAGGCTGGGCTAGACTTTGAGCCCTGCAGCTGCATGCGACTCCAGTGGTACCGCAAGAAGAAAGGGAAAGAAGAGGTCGCCGGACAGGGAAAAGAGGCGTGCCTGCCTGCCTACCTCCTTCCTAGACGGAGTGGCATAGTTTTCTCTGCTCAAAGCGAAAGACGACCTCGCGGGGCAGCGGCAGAGGCTTTACGCGACTACTGTCCCCCTCCACGGAGGACTACGTCCTTCCTTCACCCCAGACCCAGAGCGCCAACTTCTATGCTATTGCTCTGCGCCCCTGCTAGACTAGACTGCCGTGCCCGTGCTGGTGCTGCTCCCCGGTGACGGTGTGGTGAGGGCAAAATGATTGGAGGTCGCGTCGCCCCCAGCCACCACCACCAACAAAAATTGGCAAAAAGTCACTGAAACGCTAGCTTGCGGCCATCGAGACCTCTCTCCCGCTCGCGCTCTGTCTGTGTCGTTCCCGCGCCCTGAAAGGCTGAAAGGCAGGTTGACACCAGCTACTACTACCTCCCGGAACAACATGTCAGCGTCTGCTCGTACGTCGCCGGCCGTCACATATTTCGACCTACCAACCTGAACCTGGATCCAGCCCCGCCGGCGCCGGGGATCGGTAAGGGCATCTCTTCGATCGGAGCCAAGCCCCGGCCTGGTTAAAGGAAGAAAAGGAGGGAAGTGTACCATCGGTGCGGACCAGGTGCCGCATCCTCTAGGTATGTGTTGGGCCGGTCCAGTCACGTTTTTTTTTTCTGTTTTCTTCTTTTCTGTTGTTTCTTTTTTTTACGTTTTTTAAATTTCAAAATTCAAATCTGATGTTTTTGGAAAACTAAACTTTTTCAAAATCTAAACTTTTATAAATTTGACATATTTTTTTTTTCTATAATTTGTATATTTTCTAAAATTCGAAAAACATTTTTTTTATTTTTTATTCAAACAATTTCCAAATTTGATTTTTTTGAATTTGAACAATTTCGAATTTGAAAAAAATTCATATTAAAACAATTTTCAATATTAGAATAACTTTTGAATTTTAATAATTCTCAAATTTGAAAGTTTTTTTTGAATTTGAATAATTTTCGAATTTTAGATGTTTTTAATTTGAACTAAAGAAAAAATAAACAGAAAACAAAAGGAAAGAAAACAGAAAACCGAAAAATAGAGAAAATGAAAACGAAAAAAAGAACTAAATGGGCCAGGCCCGATACCCGATCAGGCTGTGCGGTGCCTGGTAGGCACCAACCTTGTCGGTGTATAGGACTGACCAGAAAAGGAAGTCTATCCTCGCCACACACAAGTAGCAAAGAAATCTCGGTCTGCTCGGCGTGGTGGGCTTGCAAGCCAAGCCTGGCCAGTGGCGACCGCGACAATTCCTAACCCATTTCATTCCCTTTATTTCCGTTTCTTTTACTAACATATTCTTTTTTTTTTGAAACGAGGCAAAAGCTTTGCCTTTCATTGATATAGGAGAAAAGAGTTGGCCCGTTTATGAGGAAAACTGGCCGAAAAACCGTTACAACACGACACCACACGCCAGCCCCGAGGCTGCGCTCCACACGGTCGACGACCAACCAGGTCGACACCACACCTCAACGCAACAGGCGGAGGCAAAAGACCGGAGCTACCGCTCCAACTACCACACCGGCCCCGAGGCCGCGTCCCGCCTGGCCGAAGACGAACCCGCCTCCGCCGAAAACCACCAAAACACTCCACAAGTTCCTTTGTCCGGTGGACATTCAAAGCGAGGCCTCAAGAGGCAAAGCGACGCAAGAGCGCCGCCCACGCCCTGATCATATTCACGTGTGGGCTAACTGCTTTCTCCACTATAAAAAAACGTACTGATCAGGAGTTCTAAAAAAATACTTCTTGGCTTCTTTTCTGTTTCTGATTCGATTTGTTCTTTCTATTTCTTTTTCTTGCTTCATTTTCGTTGTATTATTTTCTCTTCTTAAAGTACACGGGCATTTCTTTTATTACCTTTCTTCATGTTTCGTTTCATTCCTTTTTTTGTGGATGCCTAGATATTTTATGAGAAACGTGACAGAAAATATTCATACCCTGAAATATATGTTAATGTTTTATTAAAAAACACGGGTCAGAAGATGTTAACAACTGGTTTGCTCATGCGTGTTGTTCTCTTGTTTGCTCCCCCTCACGTGCTAGCAGCTGCCCCGACCCCGAGCCGTGAGGGGTTGAAACCTTCACTCGAGCTAGCACTGATGGCTCCCTCCATGCTGTCGCCCATGCTACAAAGAGATTGCACCAATGCTACATATATATGTGTTCCTGCAATGTAACAAGTTAGGTAAAATGGTTGGAAAATGCTTTGGAGAATGGTTAGAAAGAAAAAAAAATGTTGGATGCTACATACACAAAAAAAATCTCTGCAACACATCCAACATGTTTTGGAAAATTCTATATGATTTTTCTGAAGCAGGCCGTCTTAACTTGCCCGCTCCTGCACACGCAGAGCGGGCCAACAGGCCCGCAAACGGATGAGTGAATCACAACGCAAGGTGGCCACACGACGCGTTGTGGAGGATTCGACTTGCAGAAACATTACGTGTCACGCCAGGAAAAATTGACGAGCTCCAAAAAAATTGGAGAAAATTTGATTGCTACGCAACTTAGTGTATAGTATATTGTGAAAACACAATTTACTCTATATTATGCTTATATTTATCTAGGTAAAATTAAATTTCTCTGCGATGCGTCATAAATTCCTAGGTCCGCCTCTGCTTATATGGGGTTTCATACCAGGAGAACATATCTAGTGATACCGGACACTAAATGATACCATGATACCAATTTTAAAAATCAAAATTTCAAGTTTCCAAAATATCCGAAAATAATTGTAAGTGTTCATAATATGTGTGTTTACAACTCCTAAAATTTTCAAAACTAGGTTCGAAACAAAAAGGGAGAAACAAAAATGACAAATCCAACATGAATAGTGTCAAAAAAGAGAAAACCACAAATGACACTATTCACATGTAAATTTTTCTTTTTTGTTTCTCAATGTGTGCTCTGATTTTGGTTCTGAAAATATAGAGATTGTAAACACACTTGTTGTGAACGCTCACATATTTTATCAGCTTTTTTAGAAACTTGAGATAAATTTTTATGACAAATGGTATCATTTAGGGGTTGGTATCACTAGATATTTCCCTTCATACTAGTGACATACATAAACATTTTTTTTTAGAATTAGTTTTTTTTAGGGGAATTTTTTTAAGAATTAGTTTGGTTGAGGAATCACGAACATTTGGCGTCCAGACTGGACCTCAAGCTGAAACCGCAGGAAGCCCATTCGCAAGTCCTTGCGTGCAGGTGCAGTCCAGCTAGCCCACCAGGCAATATCGACTCTTACCTACATCCTTAATTTTGTGGCGATTTTCTTTTAAAATAGATAGTTTGTTCGATCTGGTTTAGATATCTAGGTTACACCGTCTTTTGAGAAACCCGAAATTTGTTTGTCCCGAAATAATACTCGGTTCACTATTCAGGAAGTGTCGACCGTGTGTGGTCGAAAAGGAAAAAGGAGAAATCGGGGACGTCGAGCCGATTAATTACTTGAAATCGGGGCAGGGGAACCTGATTTATTGGAATCGGGTTTGGTGAACCCGATTTTGTTCTGCCCCTTTTTCAGCCACCCCTCTCCCCCCACCCCTTCCCGCCACCGTGTTTCCCGCCACCGTGTTTTCCGCCACCCCTTCCCGCCACCATTTCCCGCCAATTAATCATCTCATCTCTCTATAAAAAAACAGAACATCCAGATTGTTTCGAACAAACATTCGTTGCATTCGTCGCATTATCCGTTTCTTCCATCGCCATCGGTTGCTGCCATGAGTTTGCCTTGCTCGGACCAGGACTGGAGGCCTAGGAAGAAGAAGGATGCAAGCTTGCCCCCGGCATTCGAGCGGAGCGATGCTGGTGCGGCAATCTTGCAGAGGTGAAGGAGTCGGAAGACTTCTCAGATAAGTTTGGCATGAAGTTTTTCATGTGTCCAAACTACGACCACGACGCACCGACAAGCTCGGCTTACCCGAGACCTTCGTAAGTTGTTAGCTAGGGAAATAAAGATATTGTTTTATTTATTTGCTTTAACGTTCTTCTAACTGTTGCAGTCTCCGCCACCACTCTGTATGTGGTGCCACTGGATTGACAAGGAGCAGCTTGAGTGGGCCAAGAAAAAGATCGAAGATAGGCCTCATCGAGCGTGGGTGGATTTCAAGGAAGAGGAGGCGGCAGAGGAGGCTGCTGCAAAGGCGAAAGCAGCGCGAGAGAGATGGTTGCAGAAGCATCGTGAGTAGCAAAATGAGTGGCTTGACGACTGGAGTAAGAGACTAGATGCGGAGAGAGCAAGGTTGGCGGAGAAGGCATGTGTGAGCAAGGAGCTCCGTGAAGCGGAGAGGGTGCAGAAGAGATAAAGAGCCGCTCAGGCGAAGGCAGCAGAAGAACGTGGCGACAAGACTGGAAAATAGCCACGGTGGACTCAGGATGACTAGATTATAGTTGTAGTGATGTTGTGTATCTTAATTTAAGTTGTAGTGTACCGATGTTTTCACTTTCATTTGGAGCATATGGACGAATGTTAATTTCAGCTGTAGTCTTAATTTGAAGTGAATTTGCCATGTCTGAAATCTTGCCGCCCGATTTTGGCTCCATTTTTTCCCGCTCAAATGTTCCCTCGTAATATTTTCGCTCAAATTTTCTCACTCAACTTTTTCCCGCCCAAATTCCCCGCCATTTTTTCCCGCCCAATTTTCCCGCTACCCGCTCACATCTTCCCGCCGAAAGTCATCCCTTGTAGCCTATAAAAACCCCCCACCGTTTCCTTGTGTTTCAGTGTGATCTCTGTAGAAGATGGATCCCCCATATAAGAATCCCCACGGTATTTTCAACAAATTCATGGCCAAACCTCTTCTAGCCAGTGCCTGCTGAAAGGACACAGATGTCGCCTAGAGGGGAGGGGTGAATAGGCGATTTAAAACTTTTACGAGATGGGCTTAACAAATGCGGAATAAAACTAGCGTTTACTTTGTCAAGCCCAAAGCCTATATACTATGGTTCACCTATGTGCACCAACAACTTATTCTAAGCAAAGGTTCACCTATGTGCACCAACAACTTATGCTAAGCAAGACAAGCAACTTACGTGATAGCAAGATATATATAACTTCAAGCACGATGACTATCACAAGGTAAAGTGCATAAGTAAAGAGCTCGGGTATAGAGATAACCGAGGCACGCGGGAGACGATGATTTATCCCGAAGTTCACACTCTTGCGAGTGCTAATCTCCGGTGGAGAGGTGCGGTGGCTTAGTGCTCCCGAACGCCACAAGAGGCTCACCTTGAGGTGTGGTTGCTCGATGCACACCAACGCCACAAAGGCCTCACCCCAAGATGCGGTACTCACACCACACACCGAGCGCCACGAAGGCGCCTCACCTAAATCTCCGGTGACCCTCGCCACAAAGGCCTAGGTCACGGTTCCACTAAGGGATTTCCTTCGAGGCGGAAACCGGGCCTTACACAAAGCTTGGGGAACGCATCCACAACTTAATTGGAGGCTCCCAAGAAATCGCCACAAAGGCCTCAAATCCGTCTAGGGTTCCAAGAACCCAAGAGTAACAACTTTCTTGCTTTCACTTCCACGAATCACCGTGGAGAACTCAAACCGATGCACCAAATGCAATGGCAAGAACACCACAAAGATGCTCAAGTCCTTCTCTCTCAAATTCCAACAAAGCTACAAAAGCTATTGGGGGAATAAGAGAGGAAGAACAAATAGGAGGATGAACACCAAATTTCTCCAAGATCTAGATCTAGTGGATTCCCCTCACAAAGAGAGGGATTTGATTGGTGAAGATGTAGATCTAGATCTCCTCTATCTTTCTCTCAAATAGATGCAAGATTCATTGGAGGGAGAGGGAGATAGCAAGCTCAAAGAAGGTCAACAATGGAGGCAAAAACGAGCTCTAACGGATGGGAAACTTTGGGGAAGAAGACCCCCTTAAATAGGGCAAGATAAATCTGCCCGTTATGCACAAAATTCCATTGAGGGTTTACGATATTTATCAGCAGCCTGTACAGTGCCAGAGCTTCAAGCTCTTTCTCCCTCTACATGCTCTACCTAAAACTACTGCTGTAACTAATTTACCATGTAGTACTGGTAAAAAAGAGAAAAAGGTAAAATATAGTACTCCGGGAGTAGTAACAAAAAATAAAGAATAAGATATGCAATACCTGCAAAATCGTCGAGCTTCTTCCTCCAGGACCGGTCGACAGCCTGCAAGATCAGGACCAGCAGCTCATCAGCGCGGGGGACAGGTAAGGCATGAACTAATAAAATGGATCTTCACAAATAAACACATCCAGCCAACTTTAACCAAGTGAGATGACAATCGTTATAATTCTTCCTTGACAATAACTTTACTCAGCCAACTTGAACCAAGTTGATGTATAACATTTATATTTTGAGCTTATATAAAGTATAATGCCAGTGCAACAAATGACTTTGATCTGTACAAAACAAAGCAAGAATGGCTGAATATATTATCCTACCTGATCTTAACAAAGAGCTACGTTACAACAATAATTCACACTTCTTATTATTTTGCCACATGAGGTGAGCAAGAAGTACAATCAGATAATCACACTATCAACAGGGAGACTATCAAGTAGTAGTTCAGTTCACTTTTTTCATGCATTTGCTAGGAAATCTTGAAGAAGATACTTGTATCGAGAGCCCAACTATTAATCTATCATAACAGATCATGGCCAAAGTTGACCACATATTTCTGGAGTGCTATGTGATGTTCAGTTAGTACCACCAGAAATGACTACTACTAGATTAATATAAAGCCAAACATCAGTGCAGGAGGTAGTGCTCACGTTCCTAGATTTCTAGATATGGAGCAGCACAAAGATGTACAGATCCAGGGAAGGATAGTGCATAGGTATAGATCTATGGTAAGCAACACAAAAGAAAAAATCTAGCAAGGAGTCGGTGCTCACATCCCTAACCTAGAGCAACAATTCATCAGTGCTAGAACACAGACATGAGTGGAGAAGCAAACCTAGGATGGGAGAAGGAATAGTGGATAACCTTCGTCAATCCCGACGGCCGGCCGTCGCCATCGCCGGAGGGGACAGGAGAATTGCGGCGGAGCAGATGTTGGGAGATGGGGAAGGACGGACGCCGGCGAGGGGGGATAGGCAGTAGAGGGAAGAAACGTGCAGGCGCAGCTCTCGGGAGCGGGGCCTCCCTCGTGGTCGCCGGAGTGGACGCGCCGCACGCCCGCGCCGCCGTGCCGTCGCCTCGCATGCGAGAGAGCGAGCGAGCCAGAGGATTTCGTTCCCGACCTCCGGACTCGTGGATAGCGCTCCCAGGGAAAAGTCGCGGAAGGGAACGACAACTCTCCCCCGTATACAACCAAACGGCACGGTGGGCCGCCCCGGGCCAATTCGACCCGGGTTTTTTTCGGCCGGGGAAAACGCGCGGAACCACCCGGGATCCCCTGCATCCAAACAAGCCCTAAATAGGGCAAGAGAAATCTGCCCGTTATGCACAAAACTCGTCAAAACCGGAACTTCCGGTCATTTGGGGCGGAACTTCCGCCCCCCGGAAGTACCGGCCAACTTCCGGGTGAAGTAGGGCGCCCCCGGAATGCTCCCGTATGATTTCTGCGTGCAGAATCGACATTTCCGGAAGTTCACCGGAAGTAGGGCGGAAGTTCCGGTCACCGGAACTTCCGGCCAACTTCCGCCAAAAAACTGCTTCACGAAAACTTCAATAACTTTTGCATCCGGACTCCGATTTCGATGATCTTGGGCTCGTTGAAATCACAACAAAGAGCTCTAAAACAATATGCATAGAAACATCATAGTCCAGCAAAGGAGGATAGAAACAAATGAATAAAGGTTTTACCTATCTATAAAAGGCAAACCGGTAAAACCTCCAATATGGAAAATGCAACAACTTGAGATAGGAGACTTGGATTTAGGTGAAACCAACTTTGTTGTAAAGAGGATGACAAGAGCTACCACACAAAGAGTGAAAATCTTAAGAACAAGTGGGGTAGGTTTTTCTATGTATTTTAGAGTGAAACCTCTCAATACGAGAAACCGAGAAAAACTCCAATATCGAAAATGCAACAAGTGATTCATGTGGAATCCGTTTTCGATGAACTAGAGGTTGTCATGAGAATAAGCACAAGTTCTAAAACACCACATGGATAAGATCCAAATAACAACCAAGAAATATGATGCAAGTATGCAAAGGTTTGAGCTCTCTCCGAACGATACGATCGAGTTACTCACTCGAGAGCCCTCTTGATAGTACGACAACTAAACTATAAACCAGTTTCCAACTACACCATGAGACCGGTAAGAAAGAAACCCTATCAAGAGCAAACCTTAAACTTGCGCATTCCACTTGAGCTCGATGATGACGATCTTGACCGCAATCTTGACCGCAACAAGATGGAACGCCTTTCTTGATTGTGCTTGCTTGATGAAGTCTTGTGGATTGCTCCCCCATAATCCACCATGGGAGAGCTTCTTGTTCCGCGCATCTTCACATATCCATGATCACCATATGGATGGCAAGAGTCTAGCAAAGGATCTCTTCGAGATGGCTCATCTTGAACTTGCACTTAATTTCTTCATGGCAAGCTTCAAGCATATGATCTCTTTGAGTTGGCTCATCTTGAACTTGCACTTCATTTCGTTGATGTCTTGAAGTTAACTTTGAGAGCTCACTTCATCTTCATCTTCAAGACATACTTGACACTTGATCTTCTTCATTTGCTCCTTATTGCAATCTTGAAGCCAACATATGTTTCAAGCATTGCCTATGGACAACTCCTACAAATATAACTCAATGCAAACATTAGTCCATAGGGATTGTCATTAATTACCAAAACCACACATGGGGGCTCCATGCACTTTCAATCTCCCCATTTTGGTAATTGATGACAATCTCTTTGAGAGGGTTTATATAAGGAATTTAAGTAACAAACAAGTTGAATATATAGAGCAAACTCCCCCATAATATATGCATGTGTGAATGATCTTGACTTTCATTGCATATATTGGCATTCAAAGCCTAGTGGAGTTTCCTCTAAATATTCAACTATGCAAAGCAACAAGATGTAATGCAATAAAGGCACATGCTTAAGCACAAAGCAAAGATATAACCAAATTCCCTTAAACCCTCCAAACTTCTCCCCCATTGGTACCAATTGCCAAAATAGGTGAAAGATTTAGAAGGCCAATATAGTGAGAGTTCCTCCATAGCGTGTGCATTTCTCATAATTTGAGTGGAATCAAATGCACGTATCCAATGATGAATATTCGGAAGGAATCACACTATAGATAGGGTCAAAGATTGCAAAAAGATAAAAAAAAATCAAGAAGCTTCAACAAATGAAGCATGCAACCAAATAAACCACAAAGAAGATACCAAAAGAAAGATAGATATTATGACAAGATCAAGAAGATTGCTCTAAATAATATGAGGAAGCTCCCCAAGGTTTGTGCACAAAACTAGACAAATTGCATTGGAGAATAAAGTGTACAAACATGGAATCATCACTCCCATAATATCATTCAAAACAAAAGATACCAAGTGAATCAAACTCTAATGATCACCACAAAATAGTGCCTTAACTAGAATGAGGAAGCTCCCAAGGTACATGCATAAATTAAAATGTTGCATTTGAATACAATATGCATAACATGGAATCCTTACTCCCTCATTACCATTTAAAACACAAACATTTGCAATAGATCATAGATAGAAAATTAAGCTTAACACTTGCAACAAACAAATGGTTGAGCAACAAGTAGGAGGCACCATAATAAAAGGCTCAACCAAGAGGATATGTGAAAGGCATGATAAAGCATATTATAAAAACTATTACAAGGATGAGCAAAAAGCATCATCATAGTCTTCAATGAATTATATTGCTTAGCATGACCAATCAACACGCAAAAAATAAATAAGATATCAAAAGGAGATGTATCATCTCTTATGTGTATAAGTTTCTCTAAGTGAGCAATATCACAAAGATATTTATCCACAAAGAAACATGCACACACAAAATAGATACATAAGAAATAAAGCATGATATCCAAGAGGAAGTCATGCAATATACCAATAAGAATTTTTGCTTAATAGCATGGCCAAAGGCTCAATTTTATCTTATTGTACATTCATGAACTTCAACCACAAACATCTAAAATACATCACAAATATCAACAAGGGATAGAAGATAGTTGGGATGCATTGAGAAAGGCAACAAGTATCACAAACGAGGATACTAAAAGAAATAACTCAATTTGCACTTTCATCGATATTGCACATGTGAGAGGCTTGAGGAATTGATATGCAATAAAATTGCTAGATAGGCATAGATGGGATGGGTGAATCATGAGCATGATTTTATATACTTCCCAACATATGTACTCATCTCAAATTACTCACATTCGCAATAAAGAGGTTTCGTTAAGACTTTAGCAAGAAGCACAACATTTGCAAATCAAGAGATTCATGCCAAGATGCAACCACATGGTTGGATGCTAGAAAAATATGCATGAGAAGATACTTGTTACCGAGATAGCATTGGTGAGGATGTAGTAGATATGTGTTCGTTGACCATCCTAGCTTGCCTCAAGTTACCATTGAGTCACCACTTATCCCCAAGAGTGAGACAAGCATCCAATGCATATCCATTGTACCTAACACAAAGGTAAGTACAAAAAGGTCCCCAAACTAATTGGGTCCAAAGTAGTTAGACACACTACAACATATAGGACAAATTCCACAATACTATGTGCATATAGATATGCAATTGAATTTCATGCACATCTTAGCCAAATTAGGATTTGATGGAATTTACCCTATATATTGGATTAAAGAAAGTAACACATTGATACGTCTCAAACGTATCTATAATTTCTGATGTTCCATGCTTGTTTTATGACAATACCTACATGTTTTGTTCATACTTTATATCGTTTTGATGCATTTTCCGGAACTAACCTATTGACGAGATGTCAAGTGCCGTTCCTGTTTTCTGTGTTTTTGGTTCCGAAATCCTAGTAAGGAAATATTCTCGGAATTGGACGAAATCAACGCCCATCATCTTAGAATTCCACGAAGCTTCCAGAACACCCGAGAGCCACCAGAGGAGAGGCCCAGGGGCCCCACACAACATGGCGGTGCGGCCAGAGAGGGGGGGGCGCCGACCTACTGTGTGGGCCTCCCGTAGCCCTTCCGACTCCGCCTCTTCGCCTATTTAAGCCTCCCTGACCTAAATCTTCGATACGAAAAGCCACGGTACGAGAAACCTTCCAGAGCGCCGCCATCACGAAGCCAAGATCGGGGACAGTCTCGTTCGGCAGCCGCCGGGACAGGGTGCCCCGAAGGCTTCTCCATCGACACCACCGCCATCTTCACCGCCATCGCTGTCTCCCATGATGAGGAGGGAGTAGTTCTCCTCGAGGCTAAGGGCTCACCGGTAGCTATGTGGTTAATCTCTCTCTGTGTACTCCAATACAATGATCTCATGAATTGCTTGCATGATTGAGATCCATATGATGAGCTTTGTATCGCTACTAGTCTATGTGCTACTCATGTGATGTTATTAAAGTAGTCTATTCCTCCTGCATGGTGTAATGGTGACAGTGTGTGCATCGTGTGGTTCTTGTCGTAGATTATGATCATAATCTCTTGTAGGTTATGGAGTTAATTATCACTATGATAGTATTGATGTGATCTATCCCCCCTTCATAGTGTAATGGTGACAGTGTGTATGCTATGTTAGTACTCGGGCTATTTTGCAAAGATCTATTATGCTCTAAGGTTACTTAAATATGAATGCTGAATGTTGTGGTGCTTGTTAACTCCGGCTTGAGGGAGCTCTTGTAGCCCTACACAACGAATGGTGTTTGTCATCCAACAAAAGAGTGTATGTAGCACAAATGAGAAGAAGTTATTATTTATTATGCGATCAATGTTGAGAGTGTCCACTAGTGAAAGTATGATCCCTAGGCCTTGTTTCCAAACATCGAATCACCGCTTACTTACTGTTTTGTTGCATGTTTACTCGCTGCCATATTTTATTCAGATTGCTATTACCACTCATATTCATCCATACTACTTGTATTTCACTATCTCTTCGCCGAACTAGTGCACCTATACATCGACAAGTGTATTAGGTGTGTTGGGGACACAAGAGACTTCTTGTATCGTGATTGCAGGGTTGCTTGAGAGGGATATCTTTGACCTCTTCCTCCCTGAGTTCGATAAACCTTGGGTGATCCACTTAAGGAAAACTTGTTGCTGTTCTACAAACCTCTGCTCTTGGAGGCCCAACACTGCTACAGGAAAAGAAGCGTGAGTAGACATCAAGCTATTTTCTGGCGCCGTTGCCGGGGAGGAAAGGTAAAAGACACTCATACTCCGGTCCCAGGTAACTAAGTTATTTTTTGTTGCCGTTGTAAGTGCTCGAAGCTATTTCCTTTAGATCCTGCAATTGCTTCTTTTGGTTTCTTGTTTACACTAGTTAGGCATAATGGAAAGCAATAATGAGCTTCTTATTCTATTTCCTGAGTTAAGACATGGATTGTTTGCTGCGAAAATTAAAAAACCTATGGAATCTTATTTGCATGCTAGTAGCAATGATATTAGTATGAACGCTTTGAGCACCATTGTTACTAATGATATGAAAAATTCTAAGCTTGGGGAATCTGGTTTTGATGAGCATGATATTTTTAGTCCCCCAAGCATTGAGGAGAAAATTTTCTTTGATGATACTTTGCCTCCTATTTATGATGATTATAATGATAGTGGTCTTTTGGTGCCGCCTACTATGGAGAGTAAATTTTATTATGATTATACTATGCCTCCTACACTTGATGAGAATAATAATGATAGCTATCTTATTGAATTTGCTCCCACTACAACTAATAAAATTGATTATGCTTATGTGGAGAGTAATAATTTTATGCATGTGGCTCATGACAAGAATGTTGTATGTGATAGTTATATTGTTGAGTTTGTTCATGATGCTACTGAAAGTTATTATGAGAGAGGGAAACATGGTTATATGCATCTTAATAATATTAAGTTTCCCCTCTTTATGTTGAGAATCTTGAAATTGCACTTGTGTTGCTTTCCTATGCTTGCCACTTTGTTCTTCATGAATTTATTTGTGTACAAGATTCCTTTTCATAGGAAGTGGGTTAGGCTTAAATGTGTTTTGAATTTGCTTCTTGATGCTCTCTTTTGCTTCAACTCTTATTTCTTGCGAGAGTATCATTAAAATTATTGAGCCCATCTTAATGGCTATAAAGAAAGAACTTCTTGGGAGATAACCCATGTGTTTATTTTACTATAGCAATTTTTGTTTTGTTGAGTCTTGGAAGTTGTTTACTACTGTAGCAACCTCTCCTTATCATGTTTTTGTGCCAAGTAAAGTCTCTATGGTAAAGTTGATGCTAGATTTGGATTGCTGCGCAGAAATTGCTGTTTGTCACGAATTCGCGCAGATCTCTCTGTAAAAAATCAAAAAATCTGCAAATTTACGTGCGTGATCCTCGAGATATGTACGCAACTTTCATTAGTTTTGAGTTTTTCCATCTGATCAAGTTAAGTGCCCCTGCAAATTCGTCTTTACTGGATTCTTTTTGACAGATTCTTTTGGATTCTGCCTTTTTTTTCGCATTGCCGCTTTTGCTATGTTGAATGGATTTCTTTGTTCCATTAACTTTCAGAAGCTTTGTGCAATGTCCAGAAGTGTTAAGAATGATTGTGTCACCTCTGAACATGTGAATTTTTATTATGCACTAACCCTCTAATGAGTTTGCTTGAAGTTTGGTGTGGAGGAAGTTTTCAAGGGTCAAGAGAAGAGGTTGATATACTATGATCAAGAAGAGTGAAAGGTCTAAGCTTGGGGATGCCCCGTGGTTCATCCCTGCATATTTCAAGAAGACTCAAGCATCTAAGCTTGGGGATGCCCAAGGCATCCCCTTCTTCATCGAAAACTTATCAGGTCACTTCTAGTGAAACTATATTTTTATTCCATCACATCTTATGTACTTTACTTGGAGCGTCTATGTGCTTTTATTTTCGTTTTGTTATTTTCATTCTCTGAATAAATTCATGCTCATGTGTGAGAGAGACACGCTCCGCTTTTTCATATGAACACTAGTGTTCTTCATTCTTACTTTTAATGTTCATGGCGAAGGTTGAAAACTGCTTCGTTCATTGTTATATGGTTGGAAACAGGAAATGCTTCATGTGGTAAATGGTATAATGTCTTGAATAATTTGATACTTGGCAATTGTTGTGCTCATATAGATCATGTTTAAGCTCTTGCATCATATACTTTGCACCTATTAATGAAGAACTACATAGAGCTTGTTAAAATTTTGTTTGCATGATTGGTCTCTCTAAGTCTAGATATTTTCTGGTTAAGGTGTTTGAACAACAAGGAGACGATGTAAAGTCTTATAATGCTTACAATATGTTCATATGTGAGTCTTGCTGCACCATTTTATACTTGAGTTTGCTTCAAACAACCTTGCTAGCCTAGCCTTGTATTGAGAGGGATTCTTCTCGTGCATCCAAATCCTTGAGCCAAAAACTATGCCAATTGTGTCCACCATACCTACCTACCACATGGTATTTCTCCGCCATTCCAAAGTAAATTGCTTGAGTGCTATCTTTAAACAATTCAAAAGTTATTACCTCTTATTTGTGTCAATGTTTTATAGCTCATGAGGAAGTATGTGGAGTTTATCTTTCAATCTTGTTGGGCAACTTTCACCAATGGACTAGTGGCTTCATCCGCTTATCCAATAATTTTGCAAAAAGAGCTGGCAATGGGGTTCCCAGCCCCGAATTAATTAACTTTCATAAATTTATAAATAGACACTCCTCCATGGTATGTGATTGTTGGTCGGCACCCGAGGATTCGGTTAGCCATGGCTTGAGAAAGCAAAGGTGGGGAGGAGTGTCATCTAAATAAAACTAAAATAAAAGGCACTCCTTCATGGTATGAGATTGTTGGCAGGCACCCGAGGATTTGGTTAGCCATGGTTTGTGAAAGCAAGGTTGGAAGGAGTGCCACCCAAAAATAAATTTCATGGGAGCCGCTCTTTGAAAGTCTGTCTGGCAAGGGGGTTAGAGTGCCCACTACCATTCGTTGACAACAACAAACACCGCTCAAAACTTTAATTTTTATGCTCTCTTATGTTTTCAAAATAAAAGCTCTAGCACAAATATAGCAATCAATGCTTCCCTCTGCGAAGGGCCATTCTTTTACTTTATTGTTGAGTCAGTTTACCTACTTCTTTCTATCTTAGAAGCAAACACTTGTGTAAAGTGTGTGCATTGATTCTTACATGTTTACCTATTGCACTTGTTATATTACTTTGTGTTGACAATTATCCATGAGATATACATGTTGAAGTTGAAAGCAACCGCTGAAACTTATATCTTCCTTTGTGTTGTTTCAAAGCTTTTTACTAAGAATTTATTGCTTATGAGTTAGCTCTTATGCAAGTCTTATTGATGCTTGTCTTGAAAGTACTATTCGTGAAAAGTCTTTGCTATATGATTCAGTTGTTTACTCATTGTCTTCATCATTGCTTCGAATCGCTGCATTCATCTCATATGCTTTACAATAATGTTGATCAAGATTATGATGGTAGCATGTCACTTCAGAAATTATTTGTGTTATCGTTTACCTACTCGAGGGCGAGTATGAACTAAGCTTGGGGATGCTTGATACGTCTCAAACGTATCTATAATTTCTGATGTTCCATGCTTGTTTTATGACAATACCGACATGTTTTGTTCATACTTTATATCGTTTTGATGCATTTTCCGGAACTAACCTATTGACGAGATGCGAAGTGCCAGTTCTTGTTTTCTGCTGTTTTTGGTTTCAGAAATCCTAGTAAGGAAATATTCTCGGAATTGGACGAAATCAACGCCCACATCTTAGAATTCCACGAAGCTTCCAACACCCGAGCCACCGGAGGAGAGCCCGGGGCCCCACACAACATGGCGGCGCGGCCGGAGGGGCGCCGGCCTGTGTGGGCCCCCGTAGCCCTTCCGACTCCGCCTCTTCGCCTATTTAAGCCTCCCGACCTAAATCTTTGATACGGAAAAGCCACGGTCGAAACCTTCCAGAGCCGCCGCCATCGCGAAGCCAAGATCTGGGGACAGGAGTCTCTGTTCCGGCACGCCGCCGGGACGGGGAAGTGCCCCCGGAAGGCTTCTCCATCGACACCACCGCCATCTTCACCGCCATCGCTGTCTCCCATGATGAGGAGGGAGTAGTGATACGCGTAGATGCACACGTCCGTTGGGAACCCCAAGTGGAAGGTATGATGCGTATAGAAGCAAGTTTCCCTCAGTATGAAACCAAGGTTATCGAACCAGTAGGAGCCAAGAAGCACGTTGAAGGTTGATGGTGGCGAAATGTGATGCGGCGCAACACCAGGGATTCCGGCGCCAACGTGGAACCTGCACAACACAACCAAAGTACTTTGCCCCAACGAAACAGTGAGGTTGTCAATCTCACCGGCTTGCTGTAACAAAGGATTAACCGTATTGTGTGGAAGATGATTGTTTGCAAGAAAACAAGTAAAACAAGTATTGCATAGATTGTATGCGATGTAAAGAATAGGACCGGGGTCCACAGTTCACTAGAGGTGTCTCTCCCATAAGATAAAAGCATGTTGGGTGAACAAATTACATCGGGCAATTGACAAATAGAAAAGGGCATAACAATGCATGTACATGATATGATAAATATAGTGAGATTTAATCGGGGCATTACGACAAAGTACATAGACCGCCATCCAACTGCATCTATGCCTAAAATGTCCACCTTCAGGTTATCATCCGAACCCCTTTCAGTATTAAGTTGCAAAGCAACAGACAATTGCATTAAGTATGGTGCGTAATGTAATCGACAACTACATCCTTAGACATAGAATCAATGTTTTATCCCTAGTGGCAATAGCACATCACAACCTTAGAACTTTCTGTCACTGTCCCAGTATCAATGAAGGCATGAACCCACTATCGAGCATAAATACTCCCTCTTGGAGTTAAGAGTAAAAACTTGGCCAGAGCCTCTACTAATAACGGAGAGCATGCAAGATCATAAACAACACATAAACAATAGATTGATAATCACCATAACATAGTATTCTCTATTCATCGGATCCCGACAAACACAACATATAGAATTACAGATAGATGATCTTGATCATGTTAGGCAGCTCACAAGATCCAACAATGAAGCACAATTAGGAGAAGACGACCATCTAGCTACTGCTATGGACCCATAGTCCAGGGGTGAACTACTCACTCATCACTCCGGAGGCGATCATGGCGATGAAGAGTCCTCCGGAGATGAATCCCCTCTCCGGCAGGGTGCCGGAGGCGATCTCCCGAATCCCCGAGATGTGATTCGCGGCGGCGTCTCGGAAGGTTTTCCGTATCGTGGCTCTCGGACTGGGGGTTTCGCGACGGAGGCTTTAAGTATGCGGAAGGGCAGGTCAAGAGGCGGCACGAGGGCCCACACCATAGGTCGGCGCGGCCGGGGCCTGGGCGCCCGCCCTGGTGTCGCCACCTCGTGGCCCCACTTCGACTCTCCTTCGGTCTTCTGGAAGTTTCGTGCAAAAATAGGACCCCGGGCGTTGATTTCGTCCAATTCCGAGAATATTTCGTTACTAGGATTTCTGAAACAAAAAACAGAAAACGGCTCTTCGGCATCTTGTTAATAGGTTAGTTCCGAAAATGCGTAAATACGACATATAATGTGCATAAAACATGTAGATATCATCAATAATGTAGCATGGAACATAAGAAATTATCGATACGTTGGAGACGTATCAGCATCCCCAAGCTTAGTTCTGCTCGTCCCGAGCAGGTAAAACGATAACAAAGATAATTTCTGAAGTGACATGCCATCATAATCTTGATCATACTATTTGTAAACATATGTAATGAATGCAGCGATCAAAACAATGGTAATGACATGAGTAAACAAATGAATCATAAAGCAAAGACTTTTCATGAATAGTACTTCAAGACAAGCATAAATAAGTCTTGCATAAGAGTTAACTCATAAAGCAATAAATCAAAGTAAAGGTATTGAATCAACACAAAAGAAGATTAAGTTTCAGCGGTTGCTTTCAACTTATAACATGTATATCTCATGGATATTGTCAACATAAAGTAATATAACAAGTGCAATATGCAAGTATGTAGGAATCAATGCACAGTTCACACAAGTGTTTGCTTCTTGAGGTGGAGAGAGATAGGTAAACTGACTCAACAATAAAAGTAAAAGAAAGGTCCTTCAAAGAGGAAAGCATCGATTGCTGTATTTGTGCTAGAGCTTTTATTTTGAAAACATGAAACAATTTTGTCAACGGTAGTAATAAAGCATATGAGTTATGTAAATTATATCTTACAAGTTGCAAGCCTCATGCATAGTATACTAATAGTGCACCTTGTCCTACTTAGCTTGGACTACCGGATCATCAAGCACATGTTTCAACCAAGTGTCACAAAGGGGTACCTCCATGCCGCCTGTACAAAGGTCTAAGGAGAAAGCTCGCATTTTGGATTTCTCGCTTTTGATTATTCTCAACTTAGACATCCATACCGGGACAACATGGACAACAGATAATGGACTCCTCTTTAATGCATAAGCATGTAGCAACAATTATTATTCTCATATGATATTGAGGATATATGTCCAAAACTGAAACTTCAACCATGATTCATGGCTTTAGTTAGCGGCCCAATGTTCTTCTCTAACAATATGCATGCTCCAACCATTAAGGTGGTAGATCCCTCTTACTTCAGACAAGACGGACATGCATAGCAACTCACATGATATTCAACAAAGGGTAATTGATGGCGTCCCCAGAAGCATGGTTATCGCACAACAAGCAACTTAACAAGAGATAAAGTGCATAAGTACATATTCAATACTACGATAGTTTTTAAGGCTATTTTGTCCCATGAGCTATATATTGCAAAGGCGAATGATGGAATTTTAAAGGTAGCACTCAAGCAATTTACTTTGGAATGGCAGAGAAATACCATGTAGTAGGTAGGTATTGTGGACACAAATGGCATAGTAGTTGGCTCAAGGATTTTGGATGCATGAGAAGTATTCCCTCTCGATACAAGGTTTATGCTAGCAAGGTTATTTGAAGCAAACTCAAGGATGAACCTGCAGCAAAACTCACATAAAAGACATATTGTAAACATTATAAGACTCTACACCGTCTTCTTTGTTGTTCAAAACTCAATACTAGACATTATCTAGACCTTAGAGAGACCAAATATGCAAACCAAATTTTAGCAAGCTCTATGTATTTCTTCATTAATGGGTGCAAAGTATATGATGCAAGAGTTTAAACATGAGCACAACAATTGCCAAGTATCACATTATCCAAGACATTTTAGAATTACTACATGTAGCATTTTCCAATTCCAACAATATAACAAATTAAAGAAGAAGTTTCAACCTTCGCCTTGAACATTATGAGTAAAGCCTAAGGACATATTTGTCCATATGCAACAGCGGAGCGTGTCTCTCTCCCACAAAGTGAATGCTAGGATCCATTTTATTCAAACAAAAACAAAAACAAAACAAACCGACGCTCCAAGTAAAGAACACAAGATGTGATTGAATAAAAATATAGTTTCAGGGAGGAACCTGATGATGTTGTCGATGAAGAAGGGGATGCCTTGGGCATCCCCAAGCTTAGACGCTTGAGTCTTCTTAGAATATGCAGGGGTGAACCACGGGGGCATCCCCAAGCTTAGAGCTTTCACTCCTCTTGATCATAGTATATCATACTCCTCTCTTGACCCTTGAAAACTTCCTTCACACCAAACTTCAAGCAAACTCATTAGAGGGTTAGTGCACAATTAATAATTCACATGTTCAGAGGTGGCACAATCATTCTTTACACTTCTGGACATTGCATAAAGCTACTGGACATTGATGGATCAAAGAAATTCATCCAACATAGCAAAAGAGGCAATGCGAAATAAAAGGCAGAATCTGTCAAAACAGAACAGTTCGTAAAGACGAATTTTAAAGTGGCACCAGACTTGCTCAAATGGAAAAACTCAAAACTAATGAAAGTTGCGTACATATCTGAGGATCACGCTCGTAAATTGGCAGATTTTTTCGAATTTTCTACAGAGACTTGTGCCCAGATTCGTGACAGACAGCAATGCTGTTTCTGCGTAGCGATCCCAAATATAACATCAACTTTAACATAGAAACTTTACTTGGCACAAAAACATGATAAGAAGAGGTTGCTACAGTAGTAAACAACTTCCAAGACTCAACAAAACAAAAATTGCTGTAGTAAAATAAACACATGGGTTATCTCCCAAGAAGTGCTTTCTTTATAGCCATTAAGATGGGCTCAGTAATTTTAATGATACTCTCGCAATAAATAAGAGTTGAAGCAAAAGAGAGCATCAAGAAGCAAATTCAAAACACATTTAAACCTAACCCACTTCCTATGAAAAGGAATCTTGTACACAAATAAATTCATGAAGAACAAAGTGACAAGCATAGAAAAGCAACACAAGTGCAATTTCAAGATTCTCAACATAAAGAGTGGAAACTTAATATTATTAAGATGCATATAACCATGTTTCCCTCTCTCATAATAGTTTTCAGTAGCATCATGAACAAACTCAACAATATAACTATCACATAAAACATTCTTGTCATGAGCCACATGCATAAAATTATTACTCTCCACATAAGCATAATCAATTTTATTAGTTGTAGTGGGAGCAAATTCAACAAAATAGCTATCACTATTATTCTCATCACCATAATCATCATATATAGGAGGCATATTGGAATCATAATTAATTTTCTCCTCAATAGTAGGTGGACTGAAAATATCATATTCATCATTGCAAGCATCATATATAGGAGGTAAAGTATCATCAAAGTAAATTTTCTCCTCCATGCTTGGGGGACTAAAAATATCACAACCAGCTTCCCCAAGCTTAAATTCTTCCATAGCTTTAGCAATAATGGTGTTCAAAGAGTTCATGCTAATAACATTGCTACAACTATTTTGCAAACAAAGTTCCATGGGTTTTTTAATTTTCTCTTCAAACACATCATGTCCTAATTCAAGATAAAGTTCATAAAGATCTCTAATTTTTTTGTTGTTTTCCATTAAGCTTAACTAGTGAAAATAAAAACAAGTACATGGCTAGACATGATAACAAAATAAATTAAATGCAAGTAACTAATTTTTTTGTGTTTTTGATATAAAGAAAACAAGACAGTAAATAAAGTAAAACTAGCAACTAATTTTTTGTGTGTTTTGTTTAAGTGCAGCAAACAAAGTAGTAAATAAAAGAAAGCAAGACAAAAACAAAGTAAAGAGATTGAGAAGTGGAGACTCCCCTTGCAGCGTGTCTTGATCTCCCCGGCAACGGCGCCAGAAATTTAGCTTGATACGCGTAGATGCACACGTCCGTTGGGAACCCCAAGTGGAAGGTATGATGCGTATAGAAGCAAGTTTCCCTCAGTATGAAACCAAGGTTATCGAACCAGTAGGAGCCAAGAAGCACGTTGAAGGTTGATGGTGGCGAAATGTGATGCGGCGCAACACCAGGGATTCGGCGCCAACGTGGAACCCACAACACAACCAAAGTACTTTGCCCCAACGAAGCAGTGAGGTTGTCAATCTCACCGGCTTGCTGTAACAAAGGATTAACCGTATTGTGTGGAAGATGATTGTTTGCAAGAAAACAAGTAAAACAAGTATTGCAGATTGTATGCGATGTAAAGAATAGGACCGGGGTCCACAGTTCACTAGAGGTGTCTCTCCCATAAGATAAAAGCATGTTGGGTGAACAAATTACAGTCGGGCAATTGACAAATAGAAAAGGGCATAACAATGCATGTACATGATATGATAAATATAGTGAGATTTAATCAGGGCATTACGACAAAGTACATAGACCGCCATCCAAGCATCTATGCCTAAAAAGTCCACCTTCGGGTTATCATCCGAACCCCTTTCGGTATTAAGTTGCAAAGCAACAGACAATTGCATTAAGTATGGTGCATAATGTAATCGACAACTACATCCTTAGACATAGAATCAATGTTTTATCCCTAGTGGCAATAGCACATCACAACCTTAGAACTTTGTCACTGTCCCGGGTATCAATGAAGGCATGAACCCACTATCGAGCATAAATACTCCCTCTTGGAGTTAAGAGTAAAAACTTGGCCAGAGCCTCTACTAATAACGGAGAGCATGCAAGATCATAAACAACACATAAACAATAGATTGATAATCACCATAACATAGTATTCTCTATTCATCGGATCCCAACAAACACAACATATAGAATTACAGATAGATGATCTTGATCATGTTAGGCAGCTCACAAGATCCAACAATGAAGCACAATTAGGAGAAGACGACCATCTAGCTACTGCTATGGACCCATAGTCCAGGGGTGAACTACTCACTCATCACTCCGGAGGCGATCATGGCGATGAAGAGTCCTCCAGAGATGAATCCCCTCTCCGGCAGGGTGCCGGAGGCGATCTCCTGAATCCCCGAGATGGGATTCGCGGCGGCGGCGTCTCTGGAAGGTTTTCCGTATCGTGGCTCTCGGTACTGGGGGTTTCGCGACGGAGGCTTTAAGTAGGCGGAAGGTAGGTCAAGAGGCGGCACGAGGGGCCCACACCATAGGTCGGCGCGGCCAGGGCCTGGCCGCGCCGTGGTGTCGCCACCTCGTGGCCCCACTTCGACTCTCCTTCGGTCTTGGGGAAGCTTCGTGCAAAAATAGGACCCTGGGCGTTGATTTCGTCCAATTAGAGAATATTTCGTTACTAGGATTTCGAAACCAAAAACAGCAGAAAACAACAACTGGCTCTTCGGCATCTTGTTAATAGGTTAGTTCCGGAAAATGCGTAAATACGACATATAATGTGCATAAAACATGTAGATATCATCAATAATGTAGCATGGAACATAAGAAATTATCGATACGTTGGAGACGTATCAAGTAGTTCTCCCTCGAGGCTAAGGGCTGTACCGGTAGCTATGTGGTTAATCTCTCTCTCTGTACACCAATACAATGATCTCATGAATTGCTTGCATGATTGAGATCCATATGATGAGCTTTGTATCGCTACTAGTCTATGTGCTACTCATGTGATGTTATTAAAGTAGTCTATTCCTCCTGCATGGTGTAATGGTGACAGTGTGTGCATCGTGTGGTTCTTGTCGTAGATTATGATCATAATCTCTTGTAGGTTATGGAGTTAATTATCGCTATGATAGTATTGATGTGATCTATCCCCCTTCATAGTGTAATGGTGACAGTGTGTATGCTATGTTAGTACTCGGGCTATTTTGCAAAGATCTATTATGCTCTAAGGTTACTTAAATATGAATGCTGAATGTTGTGGCGCTTGTTAACTCCGGCTTGAGGGAGCTCTTGTAGCCCTACACAACGAATGGTGTTTGTCATCCAACAAAAGAGTGCATGTAGCACAAATGAGAAGAAGTTATTATTTATTATGCTATCAATGTTGAGAGTGTCCACTAGTGAAAGTATGATCCCTAGGCCTTGTTTCCAAACATCGAATCACCGCTTACTTACTGTTCTGTTGCATGTTTACTCGCTGCCATATTTTATTCAGATTGCTATTACCACTCATATTCATCCATACTACTTGTATTTCACTATCTCTTCGCCGAACTAGTGCACCTATACATCTGACAAGTGTATTAGGTGTGTTGGGGACACAAGAGACTTCTTGTATCGTGATTGCAGGGTTGCTTGAGAGGGATATCTTTGACCTCTTCCTCCTGAGTTCGATAAACCTTGGGTGATCCACTTAAGGGAAAACTTGCTGTTCTACAAACCTCTGCTCTTGGAGGCCCAACACTGTCTACAGGAAAAGAAGCGTGAGTAGACATCACACATGCCATAAGATATACATATATTAAATATGCATGGACAATACTTTCAAGAACCAAAGGAAGATACAATTTGGACAAAACACCAAATAAATCAAGAGACAATGGTTGTCCAAATTATATCAAAGAATCAAATCAACACAAGATTGACCCCAAAGACTTATCTCATTATAAGAAGCTAATTAAACCTAAACACAAAGGAATGAGATAACCAACTCCCAAGAGAGCAAGGTTCAAACAAACAAACCAAACCCTCAACACTTTTTATGATGGCACAAAGTACCAAAAAGAAAGTTTATGTCTCCCAAAACCAAATTTTTGATAATGATCAAGAGATGTTAAGAATTCTAACAAATATAGGAGAGCTCCCCCAAGATTAGTGCATTATCTAGGATTTTGCATATGAATACTAAATGCACAAAACTAGGATCATCACGCTACCTATATCTACTAAAATGCTAAGAAAGTTTGAATAGACAAATTAGATCCATAAGATGCAAGGAAGACACATGGGAGTCAAAGCACAACACATTCATGGCAATAAATAAGACAATTTAAACACAAGAGCCAATGTAAATATGATCAATAAATTTCTACCTCATAATAGATTGCCAATTGTCCTAGGACAAGAGGTATTAGGAAATATTTCCGGTGGTAGTTTGTAAGTATATGTAAGATCATATTTACACCAAATAAAGCATATGGTAAAAGATAAGAGTTAACCATCATGCAAAGAGAGTTTCTTGATAGCTTCAATTAGTCATACCAACATGCAAAACAATTAATAGTATTCATACCAACATGCAAAGCAATTAATAGTATTCATACCAACATGCAAAGCAATTAATAGTATTCATACCAACATGCAAAGCAATTAATAGCATTCATACCAACATGCAAATCAATTAATAGTATGACTTGAAGCACATGGTTTTCCAAAAATGTATTGAGGGACACATTGTGAAAAACCATGCCAAGAAAAACTTTCACAAATAAGATCCACAAAGATATTAGCAATGAAGCCATTTAAGAAAATTGGAACTTGTTTGAGCAAACTTGCCACATATGAGAGAGATAATTTATAATATCAATTCTATGTGACACAACCTCAAATGTTCACATTTTCTAGGCTTGTAATATACACAAAGCTTATTACTCCCCCACAATGTGATAAGGAATTTAATTTCACAAGAGGCAAATAAGATCCAACTAGAGATATTAATGGACATTAGAATTTGAATTTCTCATGAAGATGACATACCACATAGAGACTAGACAATCTTGCAATATCAATTCTAAGTGATATTCCTCATGTACACACATTGTTAGGATCATGAAATTCCCAAAGGAATATCACTCCCCCAAAATGGGATAGTCCATTAATCGCTCATAAGAGCCATATAAGATACAACAAGATGCAAAGTGGCTCCAACACAAACACAAATACATGGTGTGCAACCCAACATGCATAGACTTGATTTATCAAGAAAAGCAAGTAGGAAGCACAACATATACAAACACATGTTAGGAACAAAACTAACACATGGTAAGGGGCGAGTAACTTTTAATATAAATGAGTTGAGCACAAGTTACCACAAGGAGGAACATTGGATATATGATAGAAGCAAGATAATCAAAAGACTTGGCTTGAGATAATATAAATGATGAAGATCCCTTAATTCTTCATGATGTAGCCAAGTCTCCAATGCCCTCCAACAATCACCTATTGATCAAGTTTTGGATTGTTGGTCCCCAACTAAGTTGGGTCCTAAGAGGTTAGTTACAATAGGCTTGGCAACCCAAATGGTTCTTTTCTTGACACCACTTTGAGCACCAACATATTTGGCAAACACATTGCCACCCTCATCCTTACGAAGAGAATAAACACCATCAATGGTGATAGAGTTGGATGAGGTACCAATAGTGCAAAAGGAGGAGATGTGGCCCTTCTCATGGCATATGTAGCAAGTTCTTTTCTTCTCCTTCTTCTCACTAGATTTCTCCACAATGGGAGCATTGGCTTGACTCTTCTTGGGAAGTGGCATTTCTTCAACTTGAGGTTGAATATGAGTTTGAGCTTGAGGCCGCTTCCCTTTTTGCTTCTTCTTCAAATGGCAAGATCTAACATGGTGCCCTTCAATATTGCACTTGAAGCAAACAATCTTGGCCGGGTCTTTGACTTGTACTTGGCCCTTCTTATTCTTGTTGTTCTTGGACTTGTCCTTGTAGTTGGATTTGAATCCAAGTCCACTCTTGTCATTGGGGGATTGTTGCACACTCAACATTGTGTCAAGTTTGCATTTCCCTTCATGACTCTTTACCAAGTCATTCTTCAAAGAAGTGACTTGGGCCTTGAGCTCTTTGATTTCCTCTACATGGTTAGTAACAACACAAGTACTAGAGGAAGTAGAATCTTCATTGTTAGAGCAACAAGGCAAGGAAGATAATTCATCACAAGATTTAGCAATATTATGAGTGGATGAATTACTAAGACTAGCACATGGCAATATAGCATTTTGAGTAGTAGTGCTAGTATCCACATGAGGCTCACAAGGTGTTGCCTTTGATATGATAGCCTCATGATCTAACTTTAGCCTATCATGGGAGGCTAGAAGATCCTCATGGGAGCTAGAAAGCTTTCCATGATTTTCTTCCAATTTCCCATAATTGCTAGTTAGCAATTCAAGTTGAGCCCTTAGCTCAACATTCTCCTTCAAGATAGATGCTTCACAAGAAGTAGAGTTAGTAGCACAAGCATCATCACAAGACATATTAAGAAGAGTGGGTAACATAGCATGCTCTTTTAAATAAGAAGCTTGGAGTTGCTCATGTGACTTGGTGAGGATAGAGTGTTCGCTCTCTGATACGTCTCCAACGTATCGATAATTTCTTATGTTCCATGCCACATTATTGATGATATCTACATGTTTTATACACATTATATGTCATATTTATGCATTTTCTGGAACTAACCTATTAACATGTGAAGTGCCGTTCCTGTTTTCTCTGTTTTTGGTTTCAGAAATCCTAGTAACGAAATATTCTCGGAATCGGACGAAATCAAGACCCGTTCCTATTTTTCCCGGAACCATCCAACACACGAACCGCGAGAGAGGGGCCACAGGGCCCCAGATGATACCTTGGCGCGGCCGGAGGGGGGCGCGCCGCCCCCCGTCACCCTCCGCGCCGCCTCTTCGCCTATATAAAGCCTCCGTCGCGAAACCCTAATATATACGCGAAACCCACGAAACCTTCCAGGCGCCGTCATCGCGAAGCCAAGATCGGGGGACAGAGTCTCTGTTCCGCACCCTGCCGGAGCGGGGAAGTGCCCGGAAGGCTTCTCCATCGACACCGCTGCCATCTCCACCGCCATCTTCATCACCGCTGCTCCCATGAGGAGGAGTAGTTCTCCATCGAGGCTCGGGGCTGTACCGGTAGCTATGTGGTTCATCTCTCTCCTATGTACTTCAATACAATAATCTCATGAGCTGCCTTACATGATTGAGATTCATATGATGATGCTTGTAATCTAGATGTCATTATGCTAGTCAAGTGGGTTTTACTTATGTGATCTCCGGAGACTCCTTGTCCCACGTGTGTAAAGGTGACAGTGTGTGCACCGTGTGGGTCTCTTAGGCTATATTTCACGAAGTACTTATTCACTGTTGAAGAGCGTAGTGAAGTGCTTATTTATATCTCTTTATGATTGCAATGTGCATCGTATCACAATTTATCTATGTGCTACTCTAGCAAAGTTATTAAAGTAGTTTTATTCCTCCTGCATGTGTGCAAAGGTGACAGTGTGCACCGTGTTAGTACTTGGTTTATGCTATGATCATGATCTCTTGTAGATTGTGAAGTTAACTATTGCTATGATAATATTGATGTGATCTATTCCTCCTACATATGCATGAAGGTGACAGTGTGCATGCTATGCTAGTACTTGGTTTAGTCTTTTGATCTATCTTACACTAAAGGTTACTAAAATATGAGCATTATTGTGGAGCTTGTTAACTCCGGCATTGAGGGTTCGTGTAATCCTACGCAATGTGTTCATCATCCAACAAAAGTGTAGAGTATGCATTTATCTATTGTTATGTGATCAATGTTGAGAGTGTCCACTAGTGAAAGTGTAATCCCTAGGCCTTGTTCCTAAATACTCGAGTTACTACCTTTTTTGTTTTACTGTGTTACTACTGCTGCAATACTACCACCATCAACTACAGCAAGCTATTTTGGCACCGTTGCCTGCTCATATATATTCATACCACGTATTTCACTATCTCTTCGCCGAACTAGTGCACCTATTAGGTGTGTTGGGGACACAAGAGACTTCTTGCTTTGTGGTTGCAGGGTTGCATGAGAGGGATATCTTTGACCTCTTCCTCCCTGAGTTCGATAAACCTTGGGTGATCCACTTAAGGGAAAACTTGCTGTTCTACAAACCTCGCACTTGGAGGCCCAACACTGTCTACGGGAAAGGAGGGGGAACGTAGACATCAAGCTATTTTCTGGCGTTGCCGGGGAGGAAAGGTAAAAGGTACTCACACTCCGGATCTCGGCTACTAAGCTATTCTCCGGCGCCGTTGTAAGTACTCGAAGCTATTTCCTTTAGACTCTGCAATTGCGACATTTGGTTTCTTGTTTACTGTCACATCCCGAAATTTTCGAAATTTTGAAATGTAAAATAAAAAAATAAATTTAGTGCTTAATTGTTTGAACTTGATTGGAAATTCACAAGAAATTAAAACTTTTAAAAGTTATTTACAAGTTAATTCCAAAATAGTGCTTTCAAAGACTTTTGGTTTTAAAGTATTTTCAAAATCAAACATATAGGCCAAATGTATATAATGATTATTTTATTTTCACAAAGGGATATTAAAAAGGTTTTTGCAAAATATAGAGTTTTCATAAAACTTGGTTTTTAAAAGATTTGCCAACAATACACTATTTTGTTCGGAGGTTTTGAAACTTATAAAATCTTTTATTTAATAAAAGAGTTTAAACCCTAAAAGGCAATATAGCCACATAGACATGTATGTCAAATTTTGGTTTTATAAAGTTTATATTTTTGTTCCAAATTTAGTCTCATATTGAAGCATTTTTCATAACGAATCCAACGGTATCTCATTTGTATTTTTCCGATTTTATTTGAGCCTCCAAATATGTATTTCCAATTTCAAAATGAAAAAGGGCGCGGGCCCAGCTCGCGCCCCACCCAGCGCCCGCGCGCCCCAGCCCAGCCCGCCCCACCCAGCTCACCCCCGCGCCAGCCCACCCACTCCCGGCCCACCCGGCCACCTCAGGCCAAATCCCCTCACGCACGCCACGGCCCAGCACAGCTTGCGCACGCACGCACGCTCCAGCCCCGCTCGCCCTTTTACCTTTTCTTTTAGTCCCACATCGCCACTTTAAACAATTTTGCTCCAACCTAGAGCCTATATAAAGACTCTCTGGGAGCCCCAAACGCACGCAGCGCCGCCCTCCTCTCTCTCCTCGCGCAAATCGTTTTCCTGAAGCGAGCTGTTTCACGGCGCACAATGGCGACGCAACATCCGCAACGCTATTTCGGGAAACGTCGCGACCCGACGCATCTCTCGCCCCGGTAATAATTTTAATTCCGCTCTTTTCACATAGATTTTCGTACGTAACTTCGCAATTTTATTTCCGTAGATCTACACCTCTGTTTAGAATAGTGGTTCTTCCATTAAGTTTGTAATTAGGTTCTCTACAACTTTTATGTAGAAAGTTTTTCCATTCGAGCAACTTGTTCGGACAACTTTTCGTACACCATTAAAACTATAACCACTTATATCTAGTTTTGTAAAATTTATATCTTAAGTTCTATCTGTCGGATTTCGACAAACCCTATACCGTTGGAGTCAGCAAATCACGTAGATCATGTTAGACACTTTGTGTGGCAGTCTCGCCCGCTTTATTTTCGCGGTATTCCCTTGATCCGCAACATTGTCTATAAAATAAATCCTACCAACTTTTTTCGAGAAATTCTTTTGGCGATACGCTTGTAATGGAATTCTCTACAACTTCCGTGTAGAAATGTCTTCCATCCGGAAATTTTTTTCTAATAACTTTTCGCGAAAAGTGCAGTCCTATGACTGGCCTCAACATAATTCCTTTAGCCAAATTGATCCTTATGCTCATACCCATCTTCTAGGATCAGTTATAATTATTTATCATGTTCATAGATAATGCATATCCTACTCTTAGTTGTCTAGTTCACCTTATTCAAATGACAATTGAGCTATTTGAGTAAATGGTGACCAATCTTAGCTATGGATTTTCCCTTGTGCAAGTGTTATGTTGAGTCACTATACTACATAGCAAATGTTTTGAACCCTTGATATCCATTAGCATCCTTGACCCACATTGTCCATATCGTTCTTACATTTTCAACCTCATGACCATTTAATCCTATTGTCTTATATTGAACTATTCAATTTACAAATGAGTTGATTGAGTAATTCAACCTATCACAAATCCATACCTAAGCCTATGTGTAACTCATACTATCTTAGTAAGTGTTGTCACACTTTACCAAATAGTATTTTGAGTTGCGTCATTGAGACTCATGTGATTTCATCACATGGATCATTTCAATTACCCAATCTTGAGTAGAAAACAACCATTGATCATAGGTTCTTATCAATCATTTTTCTTCTAAGCACTTGACTTAGATAATCATTTCCTTTTTCAAGTATTTGACCCATTCATTCAGTAACTCCAACTCATATCTTGCAAGCCAAACCTCATGCCACACCTTAGTACCATAGAGCGATTTCCGATTGTTGTCTTGTTTGATTTTGTTGTTGTTGAATGGTGTGTTTATGTTGTGCTATATTCTATGTTATAGTTTGTACGGAGAGGCACGTATTTTGATTAAGAGAAGTGAACGCGCTTCGACTACCAAAAGGCAAGTGACACTCAAATCCTACTTATTTTAATTATGCATTAGTGTTTTTTTTTGAAACTAGAATGCATGGTAGGATTTTGTTTTTCAAAAGTAAAGTATTATGCTATGCTTAGCAAACCCTAGTAGTGTGTAGCTACTCCTGAACCCATTGCTAGGATGCTTTAATTTTGCTTTGCAACATCAAATGCCAAATGTTGTATTGTTATTGGATGTGGGTGTTTGAAAATTAAAAATTAACAACCCTAATGAAACACCTGGGTGGATTGGTTGATTGGTGGGCGGCTGCTCAGGTCCACGCCCCGAGTGGGCTAAAGTGGTGAATCCCTGAGAGTGCGCAAGTTGTAGAGTGGTCGCTTTTGACTGCACACCTGGTTTTCACCAGGGGATCGTGTGGGGGTTTACTACCTGTAAGGTTTTAAGCTTGTGAGTTCCACTTGTGGTTGACCACCCAGGATTAAAGAGATTACTATGTCGTCCATGTTTTAGTTAGCTTCCAGTGCAACCTTATGGTATTATGGGCTCTGCCGGGATTAAGTAAGTTGTGAGGGTTCAACTTGTGGCTAGACAGCGGGTGGAGGCGACGGCCAAGGGAACGGGTCTAGTTTGTATGGTTGAATTCTTCTTCTGAAAGATCTTGTCTCATTCTTCTCTTGGGAAGGGTGGGTCGTAAGGTGAAAGTGCACAACCTCTCGAGAGTTAAACCTAAGATCTTAGCCGTGTCCCCGGTTATGGACAATTTGAGCTTCTAGGCAAGGAATGTACGGAAGAATCTCATCACCTTTTCTAAATGTGTTTAAAATTGAATTAACCTTGAAAACTCATGGGAGATGTAACCATGTGATTATTCTAAAACCCATGGAGGATTTAACCATGGTGTGATTTCATAATTTCATTCAAAGATTTTCAAAATGTTTTGTTTTAAATAAAATGTAGGATAAAATTGGCTTTATGCAAATTTGCCTAAACTCCACTTGCCAAATATCATGTAGATAGTCATGCCCAAAACTGCCACCATATAAGTGTCATTTGCCAGTACATCATTGTACTGACCTCCATTCGTGGGGCTGCATATTCAAACGTGCAGGATTTTCTGAGGAGAAGTACGTGGTAGGATCTCGAGTCTACATTCCAACATGACTGCCTGTGGCACATGAAGATGATGAAGGCTCATTGATGATTTACATTTCCGCTGTGTTTGTTCTGAACATTGTACAGAGCTAGTCCATGTGACTATGCAATTTGTAAGGTTTTACTTTACCCTTTGGATCAACGATGTAGTAATTTGATACTATTGCAATGATTACTATATTTTGTAATGTGTGTGCTATCAGTGATCCCGGGAATAGCACTATACACAGGTATCTTGCCTTTATTAAAAGGTAGGGTGCTACAGAATGGTATCAGAGCATAGTGTTGCCTGTAGGATCGAGACCCTAGGTTTGGATTAGAAATAGGAAGACCCTAGGATGAAAAAATTATCTAATCCTATTTCAATTAAAAATAATGTTTGGATTTTGAACCTCTTATATTCTCATCTACTTCATCTTCAAAATTGTTTTTCTCTTTCCTTAGATGACCTACCTTATGAAACCATCAAGCAGGTAGAGATGATGACCTTGTGCTAGAAGTGAGAAATTGATGCTTCACATGATATTCTTCAACTCCACCAGAAGTGTTGCATGGAAGACCAATGAAGGACTTGAAGAAAGACTTCGATGCAGACTGCACAACACACGAAGATACACCGAAGGAGTAGAATAGAAACTTGATGCATCCAATATAGAAATAGACTAGACCACCATTAGTTCTCTTTTAGCGAACCAACGATAAAGTAGCAAAGTATTGATCATACCAAATTGAGGTATGACCATGCTAGTTTGCTTGTGTTTAACCATGTTGCTTGATGCTTGTTAGATGATTGTTGTTTGCTGAATTGCTATGATCTGCGGTGTTGGGTAGGAATCTTCCTTAGAATCTTTATATCTATTCTCATCTATACCCAACCCAGAGAATGTTTTCTCGGCAACTCGCCATGAAAACAATAGTATTGAAACCAACCTTCATGTTCCTATCAAGATGAAGAGCCGAAGAGTGTGAGATACGCAAAACCCTAGTTAAGGATCGATAGAGGTGTTTTCAAAACAATTGAATAATGGGGATTGAAACATTGATTCAATTCTCCACGATTTTATTTTCAAAATTGTGAGGTTGACCAAGTGTTAGAAAACGAGATGTACCAGACTGAAAACAAGGTAATGATTGGGTGCGACATGGATTGGCCCCCATGACGACTACTCATATTGTTCGCCCTTGTTATTAGGAATGGTAAATCTAGAGAGACATACCTACAAAAGAGATGTCGGCAAATAAGCCTAAACCCTAGGGTGGATAAATATTATGCCCTTATAGTAGGCAAGTGCTGCCAACCGTAGGACTACGGTGAGAATGAACATCCAGCTACTGGATGAAGATAGTGGAAGACAGTCGAAGACACCAAGAAGCAAAAGATGAAGGACTATCATCTTGGTCTCCTGTTTGACCCAAAAGTGACCCTCAGTGTCAAAATCAGATCAACCACCATCCTATATGGATTAGAATCCCAACCATGAGAAAAAGCCTACTCAAGTCACTTATAAGAGATATGTTGTTCACTATATGTGAATAAACATTCGCCTATTGGGAATTAACTCATAAGCCATAGATCGTTTCAAAAGATGACTTGATGTCAAGTCATATCCCCGGATGTGCCAAGTCCCATCCAAGATTAGCTTAGCCTAAACCCAGATAGAATACTACCTACACAAGTTTCTTTTAAGGGTGGTAGCACCCATGCCCATGTGGAACCTAAAACTTTCTAACCTTTCTCAAATCTCGAGGACGAGATTTCTTTTAAGGGTGGTAGTCTGTCACATCCCGAAATTTTCGAAATTTTGAAATGTAAAATAAAAAATAAATTTAGTGCTTAATTGTTTGAACTTGATTGGAAATTCACAAGAAATTAAAACTTTTAAAAGTTATTTACAAGTTAATTCCAAAATAGTGCTTTCAAAGACTTCTGGGTTTGAAGTATTTTCAAAATCAAACATATAGGCCAAATGTATATAATGATTATTTTATTTTCACAAAGGGATATTAAAAAGGTTTTTGCAAAATATAGAGTTTTCATAAAACTTAGTTTTAAAAAGATTTGCCAACAATACACTATTTCGTTCGGAGGTTTTGAAACTTATAAAATCTTTTATTTAATAAAAGAGTTTAAACCCTAAAAGGCAATATAGCAACATAGACATGTATGTCAAATTTTGGTTTTATAAAGTTTATATTTTTGTTCCAAATTTAGTCTCATATTGAAGCATTTTGCATAACGAATCCAACGCTACCTCATTTGTATTTTTCCGATTTTATTTGAGCCTCCAAATATGTATTTCCAATTTTGTTAAACAAAAGAAAAAAAAAGGGCGCGGCCGACTGTGCGGCCCAAGGCCGCCGCCCGCGCGCGCAGCCAGCACCGCATCGCCCACACCGCGGCCCACTCCAGCTCACCCCCGCGCCAGCCCACCCACTCCCGGCCCACCCGGCCACCTCAGGCCAAATCCCCTCACGCACGCCACGGCCCAGCACAGCTTGCGCACGCACGCACGCTCCAGCCCCGCTCGCCCTTTTACCTTTTCTTTTAGTCCCACATCGCCACTTTAAACAATTTTGCTCCAACCTAGAGCCTATATAAAGACTCTCTGGGAGCCCCAAACGCACGCAGCGCCGCCCTCCTCTCTCTCCTCGCGCAAAGCGTTTTCCTGAAGCGAGCTGTTTCACGGCGCACAATGGCGACGCAACATCCGCAACGCTATTTCGGGAAACGTCGCGACCCGACGCATCTCTCGCCCCGGTAATAATTTTAATTCCGCTCTTTTCACGTAGATTTTCGTACGTAACTTCGCAATTTTATTTCCGTAGATCTACACCTCTGTTTAGAATAGTGGTTCTTCCATTAAGTTTGTAATTAGGTTCTCTACAACTTTTATGTAGAAAGTTTTTCCATTCGAGCAACTTGTTCGGACAACTTTTCGTACACCATTAAAACTATAACCACTTATATCTAGTTTTGTAAAATTTATATCTTAAGTTCTATCTGTCGGATTTCGACAAACCCTATACCGTTGGAGTCAGCAAATCACGTAGATCATGTTAGACACTTTGTGTGGCAGTCTCGCCCGCTTTATTTTCGCGGTATTCCCTTGATCCGCAACATTGTCTATAAAATAAATCCTACCAACTTTTTTCGAGAAATTCTTTTGGCGATACGCTTGTAATGAAATTCTCTACAACTTCCGTGTAGAAATGTCTTCCATCCGGAAAACTTTTTCTAATAACTTTTCGCGAAAAGTGCAGTCCTATGACTGGCCTCAACATAATTCCTTTAGCCAAATTGATCCTTATGCTCATACCCATCTTCTAGGATCAGTTATAATTATTTATCATGTTCATAGATAATGCATATCCTACTCTTAGTTGTCTAGTTCACCTTATTCAAATGACAATTGAGCTATTTGAGTAAATGGTGACCAATCTTAGCTATGGATTTTCCCTTGTGCAAGTGTTATGTTGAGTCACTATACTACATAGCAAATGCTTTGAACCCTTGATATCCATTAGCATCCTTGACCCACATTGTCCATATCGTTCTTACATTTTCAACCTCATGACCATTTAATTCTATTATCTTATATTGAACTATTCAATTTACAAATGAGTTGATTGAGTAATTCAACCTATCACAAATCCATACCTAAGCCTATGTGTAACTCATACTATCTTAGTAAGTGTTGTCACACTTTACCAAATAGTATTTTGAGTTGCGTCATTGAGACTCATGTGATTTCATCACATGGATCATTTCAATTACCCAATCTTGAGTAGAAAACAACCATTGATCATAGGTTCTTATCAATCATTTTTCTTCTAAGCACTTGACTTAGATAATCATTTCCTTTTTCAAGTATTTGACCCATTCATTCAGAAACTCCAACTCATATCTTGCAAGCCAAACCTCATGCCACACCTTAGTACCATAGAGCGATTTCCGATTGTTGTCTTGTTTGATTTTGTTGTTGTTGTTGAATGGTGTGTTTATGTTGTGCTATATTCTATGTTATAGTTTGTACGGAGAGGCACGTATTTTGATTAAGAGAAGTGAACGCGCTTCGACTACCAAAAGGCAAGTGACACTCAAATCCTACTTATTTTAATTATGCATTAGTGTTTTTTTTTGAAACTAGAATGCATGGTAGGATTTTGTTTTTCAAAAGTAAAGTATTATGCTATGCTTAGCAAACCCTAGTAGTGTGTAGCTACTCCTGAACCCATTGCTAGGATGCTTTAATTTTGCTTTGCAACATCAAATGCCAAATGTTGTATTGTTATTGGATGTGGGTGTTTGAAAATTAAAAATTAACAACCCTAATGAAACACCTGGGTGGATTGGTTGATTGGTGGGCGGCTGCTCAGGTCCACGCCCCGAGTGGGCTAAAGTGGTGAATCCCTGAGAGTGCGCAAGTTGTAGAGTGGTCGCTTTTGACTGCACACCTGGTTTTCACCAGGGGATCGTGTGGGGGTTTACTACCTGTAAGGTTTTAAGCTTGTGAGTTCCACTTGTGGTTGACCACCCAGGATTAAAGAGATTACTATGTCGTCCATGTTTTAGTTAGCTTCCAGTGCAACCTTATGGTATTATGGGCTCTGCCGGGATTAAGTAAGTTGTGAGGGTTCAACTTGTGGCTAGACAGTGGGTGGAGGCGACGGCCAAGGGAACGGGTCTAGTTTGTATGGTTGAATTCTTCTTCTGAAAGATCTTGTCTCATTCTTCTCTTGGGAAGGGTGGGTCGTAAGGTGAAAGTGCACAACCTCTCGAGAGTTAAACCTAAGATCTTAGCCGTGTCCCCGGTTATGGACAATTTGAGCTTCTAGGCAAGGAATGTACGGAAGAATCTCATCACCTTTTCTAAATGTGTTTAAAATTGAATTAACCTTGAAAACTCATGGGAGATGTAACCATGTGATTATTCTAAAACCCATGGAGGATTTAACCATGGTGTGATTTCATAATTTCATTCAAAGATTTTCAAAATGTTTTGTTTTAAATAAAATGTAGGATAAAATTGGCTTTATGCAAATTTGCCTAAACTCCACTTGCCAAATATCATGTAGATAGTCATGCCCAAAACTGCCACCATATAAGTGTCATTTGCCAGTACATCATTGTACTGACCTCCATTCGTGGGGCTGCATATTCAAACGTGCAGGATTTTCTGAGGAGAAGTACGTGGTAGGATCTCGAGTCTACATTCCAACATGACTGCCTGTGGCACATGAAGATGATGAAGGCTCATTGATGATTCACATTTCCGCTGTGTTTGTTCTGAACATTGTATAGAGCTAGTCCATGTGACTATGCAATTTGTAAGGTTTTACTTTACCCTTTGGATCAACGATGTAGTAATTTGATACTATTGCAATGATTACTATATTTTGTAATGTGTGTGCTATCGGTGATCCCGGGAATAGCACTATACACAGGTATCTTGCCTTTATTAAAAGGTAGGGTGCTACAGAATGGTATCAGAGCATAGTGTTGCCTGTAGGATCGAGACCCTAGGTTTGGATTAGAAATAGGAAGACCCTAGGATGAAAAAATTATCTAATCCTATTTCAATTAAAAATAATGTTTGGATTTTGAACCTCTTATATTCTCATCTACTTCATCTTCAAAATTGTTTTTCTCTTTCCTTAGATGACCTACCTTATGAAACCATCAAGCAGGTAGAGATGATGACCTTCTGCTAGAAGTGAGAAATTGATGCTTCACATGATATTCTTCAACTCCACCAGAAGTGTTGCATGGAAGACCAATGAAGGACTTGAAGAAAGACTTCGATGCAGACTGCACAACACACGAAGATACACCGAAGGAGTAGAATAGAAACTTGATGCATCCAATATAGAAATAGACTAGACCACCATTAGTTCTCTTTTAGCGAACCAACGATAAAGTAGCAAAGTATTGATCATACCAAATTGAGGTATGACCATGCTAGTTTGCTTGTGTTTAACCATGTTGCTTGATGCTTGTTAGATGATTGTTGTTTGCTGAATTGCTATGATCTGCGGTGTTGGGTAGGAATCTTCCTTAGAATCTTTATATCTATTCTCATCTATACCCAACCCAGAGAATGTTTTCTCGGCAACTCGCCATGAAAACAATAGTATTGAAACCAACCTTCATGTTCCTATCAAGATGAAGAGCCGAAGAGTGTGAGATACGCAAAACCCTAGTTAAGGATCGATAGAGGTGTTTTCAAAACAATTGAATAATGGGGATTGAAACATTGATTCAATTCTCCACGATTTTTTTTCAAAATTGTGAGGTTGACCAAGTGTTAGAAAACGAGATGTACCAAACTGAAAACAAGGTAATGATTGGGTGCGACATGGATTGGCCCCCATGACGACTACTCATATTGTTCGCCCTTGTTATGAGGAATGGTAAATCTAGAGAGACATACCTACAAAAGAGATGTCGGCGAATAAGCCTAAACCCTAGGGTGGATAAATATTATGCCCTTATAGTAGGCAAGTGCTGCCAACCGTAGGACTACGGTGAGAATGAACATCCAGCTACTGGATGAAGATAGTGGAAGACAGTCGAAGACACCAAGAAGCAAAAGATGAAGGACTATCATCTTGGTCTCCTGTTTGACCCAAAAGTGACCCTCAGTGTCAAAATCAGATCAACCACCATCCTATATGGATTAGAATCATAACCATGAGAAAAAGCCTACTCAAGTCACTTATAAGAGATATGTTGTTCACTATATGTGAATAAACATTCGCCTATTGGGAATTAACTCATAAGCCATAGATCGTTTCAAAAGATGACTTGATGTCAAGTCATATCCCCGGATGTGCCAAGTCCCATCCAAGATTAGCTTAGCCTAAACCCAAGATAGAATACTACCTACACAAGTTTCTTTTAAGGGTGGTAGCACCCATGCCCATCTGGAACCTAAAACTTTCTAACCTTTCTCAAATCTCGAGGACGAGATTTCTTTTAAGGGTGGTAGTCTGTCACATCCCGAAATTTTCTAAATTTTGAAATGTAAAATAAAAAAATAAATTTAGTGCTTAATTGTTTGAACTTGATTGGAAATTCACAAGAAATTAAAACTTTTAAAAGTTATTTACAAGTTAATTCCAAAATAGTGCTTTCAAAGACTTCTGGGTTTTGAAGTATTTTCAAAATCAAACATATAGGCCAAATGTATATAATGATTATTTTATTTTCACAAAGGGATATTAAAAAGGTTTTTCGCAAAATATAGAGTTTTCATAAAACTTAGTTTTAAAAAGATTTGCCAACAATACACTATTTCGTTCGGAGGTTTTGAAACTTATAAAATCTTTTATTTAATAAAAGAGTTTAAACCCTAAAAGGCAATATAGCAACATAGACATGTATGTCAAATTTTGGTTCTATAAAGTTTATATTTTTGTTCCAAATTTAGTCTCATATTGAAGCATTTTGCATAACGAATCCAACGCTACCTCATTTGTATTTTTCCGATTTTATTTGAGCCTCCAAATATGTATATTCATTTTCGGGTTAAAACAAAAAAAAAAGAGGGCGCGGCCAGGCCGACCAGCCCAGCTCGCGCGGCCCACCCAGCGCCGCCCGCGCGCGGCAGCCAGCACCGCATCGCCCACACCGCGGCCCACTCCAGCTCACCCCCGCGCCAGCCCACCCACTCCCGGCCCACCCGGCCACCTCAGGCCAAATCCCCTCACGCACGCCACGGCCCAGCACAGCTTGCGCACGCACGCACGCTCCAGCCCCGCTCGCCCTTTTACCTTTTCTTTTAGTCCCACATCGCCACTTTAAACAATTTTGCTCCAACCTAGAGCCTATATAAAGACTCTCTGGGAGCCCCAAACGCACGCAGCGCCGCCCTCCTCTCTCTCCTCGCGCAAAGCGTTTTCCTGAAGCGAGCTGTTTCACGGCGCACAATGACGACGCAATATCCGCAACGCTATTTCGGGAAACGTCGCGACCCGACGCATCTCTCGCCCCGGTAATAATTTTAATTCCGCTCTTTTCACGTAGATTTTCGTACGTAACTTCGCAATTTTATTTCCGTAGATCTACACCTCTGTTTAGAATAGTGGTTCTTCCATTAAGTTTGTAATTAGGTTCTCTACAACTTTTATGTAGAAAGTTTTTCCATTCGAGCAACTTGTTCGGACAACTTTTCGTACACCATTAAAACTATAACCACTTATATCTAGTTTTGTAAAATTTATATCTTAAGTTCTATCCGTCGGATTTCGACAAACCCTATACCGTTGGAATCAGCAAATCACGTAGATCATGTTAGACACTTTGTGTGGCAGTCTCGCCCGCTTTATTTTCGCGGTATTCCCTTGATCCGCAACATTGTCTATAAAATAAATCCTACCAACTTTTTTCGAGAAATTCTTTTGGCGATACGCTTGTAATGGAATTCTCTACAACTTCCGTGTAGAAATGTCTTCCATCCGGAAATTTTTTTCTAATAACTTTTCGCGAAAAGTGCAGTCCTATGACTGGCCTCAACATAATTCCTTTAGCCAAATTGATCCTTATGCTCATACCCATCTTCTAGGATCAGTTATAATTATTTATCATGTTCATAGATAATGCATATCCTACTCTTAGTTGTCTAGTTCACCTTATTCAAATGACAATTGAGCTATTTGAGTAAATGGTGACCAATCTTAGCTATGGATTTTCCCTTGTGCAAGTGTTATGTTGAGTCACTATACTACATAGCAAATGCTTTGAACCCTTGATATCCATTAGCATCCTTGACCCACATTGTCCATATCGTTCTTACATTTTCAACCTCATGACCATTTAATTCTATTATCTTATATTGAACTATTCAATTTACAAATGAGTTGATTGAGTAATTCAACCTATCACAAATCCATACCTAAGCCTATGTGTAACTCATACTATCTTAGTAAGTGTTGTCACACTTTACCAAATAGTATTTTGAGTTGCGTCATTGAGACTCATGTGATTTCATCACATGGATCATTTCAATTACCCAATCTTGAGTAGAAAACAACCATTGATCATAGGTTCTTATCAATCATTTTTCTTCTAAGCACTTGACTTAGATAATCATTTCCTTTTTCAAGTATTTGACCCATTCATTCAGAAACTCCAACTCATATCTTGCAAGCCAAACCTCATGCCACACCTTAGTACCATAGAGCGATTTCCGATTGTTGTCTTGTTTGATTTTGTTGTTGTTGTTGAATGGTGTGTTTATGTTGTGCTATATTCTATGTTATAGTTTGTACGGAGAGGCACGTATTTTGATTAAGAGAAGTGAACGCGCTTCGACTACCAAAAGGCAAGTGACACTCAAATCCTACTTATTTTAATTATGCATTAGTGTTTTTTTTTGAAACTAGAATGCATGGTAGGATTTTGTTTTTCAAAAGTAAAGTATTATGCTATGCTTAGCAAACCCTAGTAGTGTGTAGCTACTCCTGAACCCATTGCTAGGATGCTTTAATTTTGCTTTGCAACATCAAATGCCAAATGTTGTATTGTTATTGGATGTGGGTGTTTGAAAATTAAAAATTAACAACCCTAATGAAACACCTGGGTGGATTGGTTGATTGGTGGGCGGCTGCTCAGGTCCACGCCCCGAGTGGGCTAAAGTGGTGAATCCCTGAGAGTGCGCAAGTTGTAGAGTGGTCGCTTTTGACTGCACACCTGGTTTTCACCAGGGGATCGTGTGGGGGTTTACTACCTGTAAGGTTTTAAGCTTGTGAGTTCCACTTGTGGTTGGCCACCCAGGATTAAAGAGATTACTATGTCGTCCATGTTTTAGTTAGCTTCCAGTGCAACCTTATGGTATTATGGGCTCTGCCGGGATTAAGTAAGTTGTGAGGGTTCAACTTGTGGCTAGACAGCGGGTGGAGGCGACGGCCAAGGGAACGGGTCTAGTTTGTATGGTTGAATTCTTCTTCTGAAAGATCTTGTCTCATTCTTCTCTTGGGAAGGGTGGGTCGTAAGGTGAAAGTGCACAACCTCTCGAGAGTTAAACCTAAGATCTTAGCCGTGTCCCCGGTTATGGACAATTTGAGCTTCTAGGCAAGGAATGTACGGAAGAATCTCATCACCTTTTCTGAATGTGTTTAAAATTGAATTAACCTTGAAAACTCATGGGAGATGTAACCATGTGATTATTCTAAAACCCATGGAGGATTTAACCATGGTGTGATTTCATAATTTCATTCAAAGATTTTCAAAATGTTTTGTTTTAAATAAAATGTAGGATAAAATTGGCTTTATGCAAATTTGCCTAAACTCCACTTGCCAAATATCATGTAGATAGTCATGCCCAAAACTGCCACCATATAAGTGTCATTTGCCAGTACATCATTGTACTGACCTCCATTCGTGGGGCTGCATATTCAAACGTGCAGGATTTTCTGAGGAGAAGTACGTGGTAGGATCTCGAGTCTACATTCCAACATGACTGATGATGAAGGCTCATTGATGATTCACATTTCCGCTGTGTTTGTTCTGAACATTGTATAGAGCTAGTCCATGTGACTATGCAATTTGTAAGGTTTTACTTTACCCTTTGGATCAACGATGTAGTAATTTGATACTATTGCAATGATTACTATATTTTGTAATGTGTGTGCTATCAGTGATCCCGGGAATAGCACTATACACAGGTATCTTGCCTTTATTAAAAGGTAGGGTGCTACATTTACACTAGTTAGGCATAATGGAAGACAACAATAAAATGAGAGATCTTTATGAACTTTATCTTGAATTAGGACATGATGTGTTTGAAGAAAGAATTAAAAAACCCATGGAACTTTATATGCATGATAATGGGAATGTTATTAGTATGAATGCTTTGAACACCATTGTTGCTAATGCTGTGGAAAATTCTAAGCTTGGGGAAGCTGGCTTTGATGAGCATGATATTTTTAGTCCCCCAAGCATTGAGGAGAAAATTTACTTTGATGATACTTTGCCTCCTATTTATGATGATTATAATGATAGTAGTCTTTTGTTACCACCTGTTATGGAGGATAAATTTGATTATGATTACAATATACCTCCTATATTTGATAGCTACTTTGTTGAACTTGCTCCCACTACAACTAATAAAATTGATTATGCTTATGTGGAGAGTAATAATTTTATGCATGTGGCTCATGACAAGAATGTTTTATGTGATAGTTATATTGTTGAATTTGTTCATGATGCTACTGAAAGTTATTATGAGAGAGGGAAACATGGTTATATGCATCTTAATAATATTAAGTTTCCCCTCTTTATGTTGAAAATCTTGAAATTGCGCTTGTGTTGCTTATCTATGCTTGCCACTTTGTTCTTCATGAATATATTTGTGTACAAGATTCCTTTTCATAGGAAGTGGGTTAGGCTTAAATGAATTTTGAATTTGCTTCTTGATGCTCTCTTTTGCTTCAACTCTCATCCTTATGAGAGCATTATCATTAAAACTATTGAGCCCATCTTAATGGCTATAAAGAAAGAACTTCTTGGGAGATAACCCATGTGTTTATTTTACTACAGCAATTTTTGTTTTGTTGAGTCTTGGAAGTTGTTTACTACTGTAGCAACCTCTCCTTATCTTAGTTTTGTGTTTTGTTGTGCCAAGTAAAGTTTCTATGTCAAAGTTGATGTTATATTTGGGATCGCTGCGCAAACAGCATTGCTGTCTGTCACGAATCTGGGCACAGTTCTCTGTAGAAAATTCGAAAAAATCTGCCAATTTACGAGCGTGATCCTCAGATATGTACGCAACTTTCATTAGTTTTGAGTTTTTCCGTTTGAGCAAGTCTGTTGCCAGCTTTAAATTCGTCTTTACGGACTGTTCTGTTTTTGACAGATTCTGCCTTTTATTTCGCATTGCCGCTTTTGTTAAGTTGAATGAGTTTCTTTGTTCCATTAACTTTCAGAAGTTTTATGCAATGTCCAGAAGTGTTAAGAATGATTGTGTCACCTCTGAACATGTGAATTTTTGATTATGCACTAACCCTCTAATGAGTTTGCTTGAAGTTTGGTGTGAAGGAAGTTTTCAAGGGTCAATAGAAGAGGGTGATATAATGTGATCGAGAAGAGTGAAAGGTCTAAGCATGGGGATGCCCCGGTGGTTCATCCCTGCATATTTTAAGAAGACTCAAGCATCTAAGCTTGGGGATGCCCAAGGCATCCCCTTCTTCATCGACAACTTATCAGGTTTCTTCTAGTGAAACTATATTTTTATTCCGTCACATCCTATGTATTTTACTTGGAGCGTCTGTGCTTTTATTTTTGTTTTTGTTTTGTTATCTTAGTTCTCTGAATAAGTTCATCCTTGTGTGGGAGAGAGACACGCTCCGCTGGTTCGTATGAACACATGTGTTCTTAGCTCATAATATTCATGGCGAAGTTTCCTCTTCGTTAAATTGTTATATGGTTGGAATTGAAAAATGCTACATGTAGTAATTGGTAAAATGTCTTGGATAATGTGATACTTGGCAATTGTTGTGCTCATGTTTAAGCTCTTGCATCATATGCTTTGCACCCATTAATGAAGAAATACATAGAGCTTGCTAAAATTTGGTTTGCATAATTGGTCTCTCTAAGGTCTAGATAATTTCTAGTATTGAGTTTGAACAACAAGGAAGACGGTGTAGAGTCTTATAATGCTTACAATATGTTTATATGTGAGTCTTGCTGCACCATTTCATACTTGAGTTTGCTTCAAATAACTTTGCTAGCCTAAACCTTGTATCGAGAGGGAATACTTCTCATGCATCCAAATACTTGAGCCAATATTCATGCCATTTGTGTCCACCATACCTACCTACTACATGGTATTTCTCCGCCATTCCAAAGTAAATTGCTTGAGTGCTACCTTTAAACCATTCAAAATTTATCACCTCTGATTTGTGTCAATGTTTTATAGCTCATGAGGAAGTATGTGGTGTTTATCTTTCAATCTTGTTGGGCAACTTTCACCAATGGACTAGTGGCTTCATCCGCTTATCCAATAATTTTGCAAAAAGAGCTGGCAATGGGATTCCCAGTCCCAAATTAATTAACAAAAATAGACACTCCTCCATGGTATGTGATTGTTGGACGGCACCCGAAAGATTCGGTTAGCCATGGCTTGAGAAGCAAAGGTGGGGAGGAGTGTCATCATAATAAAACTAAAATAAAAAGGCACTCCTTCATGGTATGAGATTGTTGGCAGGCACCCGAGGATTCGGTTAGCCATGGTTTGTGAAAGAAAGGTTGGAAGGAGTGCCACCCAAAAATAAAATAAAATGGGAGCCGCTCTTTGAAGGTTTGCCTGGCAAGGGGGTTAGAGTACCCGCTACCATTCGTTGACAACAACAAACACCTCTCAAAACTTTACTTTTATACTCTCTTGATGTTTTCAAAATCAAAGCTCTAGCACAAATATAGCAATCAATGCTTCCCTCTGCGAAGGGCCATTCTTTTACTTTTTATTGTTGAGTCAGTTCACCTATTTCTCTCCATCTCAAGAAGCAAACACTTGTGTGAACTGTGCATTGATCCCTACATACTTGCATATTGCACTTATTATATTACTTTGCATTGACAACTATCCATGAGATATACATGTTATAAGTTGAAAGCAACCGCTGAAACTTAATCTTCCTTTGTGTTGCTTCAATACCTTTACTTTGATTTATTGCTTTATGAGTTAACTCTTATGCAAGACTTATTGATGCTTGTCTTGAAGTACTATTCATGAAAAGTCTTTGCTTTATGATTCATTGTTTACTCATGTCATTACTTTTGTTTTGATCGCTGCATTCATCTCATATGCTTACGATAGTATGATCAAGGTTATGATGGCATGTCACTTAAGAAATTATCTTTGTTATCGTTTTACCTGGGACGAGCAGAACTAAGCTTGGGGATGCTGATACGTCTCCAACGTATCGATAATTTCTTATGTTCCATGCCACATTATTGATGATATCTACATGTTTTATACACATTATATGTCATATTTATGCATTTTCTGGAACTAACCTATTAACAAGATGCCGAGTGCCTTCTGTTTTCTCTTTTTGGTTTGAAATCCTAGTAACGAAATATTCTCGGAATCGGACGAAATCAAGACCTTCCTATTTTTCCCGGAACCATCCGAACACACGAGAACCGCGAGAGGGCCACGGGGCCCCGATGATACCTTGGCGCGGCGAGAGGGGCCGCGCCGCCTATGGTGTGGCCCCTGTCGCCCCCCTGCGCCGCCTCTTCGCCTATATAAAGCCTCCGTCGCGAAAACCCTAATATAACGAAACCCACGAAACCTTCCGAGCCGCCGTCATCGCGAAGCCAAGATCCGGGGGACAGGAGTCTCTGTCCGGGAGCGGGGAAGTGCCCCCGGAAGGCTTCTCCATCGACACCGCTGCCATCTCCACCGCCATCTTCATCACCGCTGCTCCCATGAGGAGGGAGTAGTTCTCCATCGAGGCTCGGGGCTGTACCGGTAGCTATGTGGTTCATCTCTCTCCTATGTACTTCAATACAATAATCTCATGAGCTGCCTTACATGATTGAGATTCATATGATGATGCTTGTAATCTAGATGTCATTATGCTAGTCAAGTGGGTTTTACTTATGTGATCTCCGGAGACTCCTTGTCCCACGTGTGTAAAGGTGACAGTGTGTGCACCGTGTGGGTCTCTTAGGCTATATTTCACGAAGTACTTATTCACTGTTGAAGAGCGTAGTGAAGTGCTTATTTATATCTCTTTATGATTGCAATGTGCATCGTATCACAATTTATCTATGTGCTACTCTAGCAAAGTTATTAAAGTAGTTTTATTCCTCCTGCATGTGTGCAAAGGTGACAGTGTGTGCACCGTGTTAGTACTTGGTTTATGCTATGATCATGATCTCTTGTAGATTGTGAAGTTAACTATTGCTATGATAATATTGATGTGATCTATTCCTCCTACATATGCATGAAGGTGACAGTGTGCATGCTATTCTAGTACTTGGTTTAGTCTTTTGATCTATCTTACACTAAAGGTTACTAAAATATGAGCATTATTGTGGAGCTTGTTAACTCGGCATTGAGGGTTCGTGTAATCCTACGCAATGTGTTCATCATCCAACAAAAGTGTAGAGTATGCATTTATCTATTCATTATGTGATCAATGTTGAGAGTGTCCACTAGTGAAAGTGTAATCCCTAGGCCTTGTTCCTAAATACTGCTGAGTTACTGCTTGTTTTGTTTCTTGTGTTACTACAATACTACCACCATCAACTACACGCCGCAAGCTATTTTCTGCACCGTTGCTTGCTCATATATATTCATACCACCTGTTTTCACTATCTCTTCGCCGAACTAGTGCACCTATTAGGTGTGTTGGGGACACAAGAGACTTCTTGCTTTGTGGTTGCGGGGTTGCATGAGAGGGATATCTTTGACCTCTTCCTCCCCGAGTTCGATAAACCTTGGGTGATCCACTTAAGGGAAAACTTGCTGTTCTACAAACCTCTGCACTTGGAGGCCCAACACTGTCTACAGGAAAGGAGGGGGAACGTAGACATCACTCTCCAAGGCCTTGTGGGCCTTGCCTAGATCATCTAGATCCTTAACAAGTTTATCATGACCAACACCAACTTTGGACTTTTCATTTTTAAGCAATTTTAATTGAGCTTTAGCATGGTCTCTTTCCTTGGTGAGTTTAGAAAATATTTCATTTTGAGACACCTCAAAGGTTTCAAGTTTCTCCTCAAGAGAGGCTACGGTATCTTGTTCTTCTTCAAGATCATTCTTTAAGGATGCTACATCATTGGCATACTCTCGTTCAAGAGCACCCTTTTTATCAATGGTGTTCTCATGCATCCAAATAAGTTTTTGGCTCTCAATAGCGGTAGTCAAGATTTCAAAGAAGTGAGAGCTAGCAATTTTATCTTTGCAAAGAACCTTGAATACACTCTTACCCTTATCGCGTAGAGAGACAACCCAATCCTCTTCTTCATATTCATCCTCATCCTTATCACCACGAGAAATATTAGGTTCCATGGTAGGAGGTACCGTGGAACCCTTGGCCATAAGGCATATATGAGGACCGTGAGATAAAGATGAGGAGTTACTTGAGGCTCCTTTCAAGATCTTGTCTTGACCAATAGAATTTTTGGTTTCCTCTACATTGTTAGTCACATAACAACTAGAGGAAAAAGAAGCATTTTTATCATGGCCACAAGACAAATCAAGCATATCATCATGAGATTTATTCAAGCAACTTACACATGATATGCAACGACTATCAACACAAGCATGTAGATGATTTATAGTGCTAGATGTGTTTATGTCCAAAGATGAAGCATTGCAAAGAAATAGAGATGAAGAATCATCAATAGTAAGCTCAATATCAACATTGCAATTTTCATCACCACTCACCATATCATTACCTTGTGTCTTGCCACACATTGGTGAAGTGGATGAAGATGAGAACTCATCACGGCCGGAAGTGGAAGCAATACAATCATCCTCAATAATATTGGACACATCATATTTGTCTTGAAGCTTTGTCCATAATTCATGAGCGCTCCCAAAAGGCATGATTGAAGAAGTAACTACATTGCTCACAACAATGGAAAACACATGAGAAGCAAGAGCATCGAGGCAAGAGTTTTTCTCCTCCTCAAGAGATAAATTTTGAGGATCCTTAGGAGAAGAAAAACCCATGTCAAGAAATCGCTCCATGTCCGGGGACATACCCCGCAAAATATTAAGCACATAAATTTTTCATAGATCATAATTTGTGCCATCAAATATAAACAAGTTATTGTGCGCTAATCCCCTAACCGACATCTTTACTCTCAAGGCGGTGAAGCCTAAGAATGAGAGACCTTGCTCTGATACCAATTGAAAGGACACGGATGTCGCCTAGAGGGGGGGGTGGATAGGCGATTTAAAACTTTACGAGATGGGCTTAACAAATGCGGAATAAAACTAGCGTTTACTTTGTCAAGCCCAAAGCCTATATACTATGGTTCACCTATGTGCACCAACAACTTATTCTAAGCAAAGGTTCACCTATGTGCACCAACAACTTATGCTAAGCAAGACAAGCAACTTATGTGATAGCAAGATATATATAACTTCAAGCACGATGGCTATCACAAGGTAAAGTGCATAAGTAAAGAGCTCTGGTTTAGAGATAACCGAGGCACGCGGGAGACGATGATTTATCCCGGAGTTTACACTCTTGCGAGTGCTAATCTCCGGCGGAGAGGTGCGGTGGCTTAGTGCTCCCGAACGCCACAAGAGGCTCACCTTGAGGTGTGGTTGCTCGATGCACACCAACGCCACAAAGGCCTCACCCCAAGATGCGGTACTCACACCACACACCGAGCGCCACAAAGGCGCCTCACCTAAATCTCCGGTGACCCTCGCCACAAAGGCCTAGGTCACGGTTCCACTAAGGGATTTCCTTCGAGGCGGAAGCCGGGCCTTACACAAAGCTTGGGGCACGCATCCACAACTTAATTGGAGGCTCCCAAGAAATCGCCACAAAGGCCTCAAATCCGTCTAGGGTTCCAAGAACCCAAGAGTAACAACTTTCTTGCTTTCACTTCCACGAATCACCAGAACTCAAACCGATGCACCAAATGCAATGGCAAGAACACCACAAAGATGCTCAAGTCCTTCTCTCTCAAATTCCAACAAAGCTACAAAAGCTATTGGGGGAATAAGAGAGGAAGAACAAATAGGAGGAGGAACACCAAATTTCTCCAAGATCTAGATCTAGTGGATTCCCCTCACAAAGAGAGGGATTTGATTGGTGAAGATGTAGATCTAGATCTCCTCTATCTTTCTCTCAAATAGATGCAAGATTCATTGGAGGGAGAGGGAGATAGCAAGCTCAAAGAAGGTCAACAATGGAGGCAAAAACGAGCTCTAACGGATGGAAACTTTGGGGAAGAAGACCCCCTTAAATAGGGCAAGATAAATCTGCCCGTTATGCACAAAACTCGTCAAAACCGGAACTTCCGGTCATTTGGGGCGGAACTTCTGCCCCCCGGAAGTACCGGCCAACTTCCGGCTAAAGTAGGGCGCCCCCGGAATGCTCCCGGTATGATTTCTGAGTGCAGAATCGACATTTCCGGAAGTTCACCGGAAGTAGGGCGGAAGTTCCGGCCCGGTCACCGGAACTTCCGGCCAACTTCCGCCCAAAAAACCGCTTCACGAAAATTTCAATAAATTTTGCATCCGGACTCCGATTTCGATGATCTTGGGCTCGTTGAAATCACAACAACTAGCTCTACAACAATATGCATAGAAACATCATAGTCCAGCAAAGGAGGATAGAAACAAATGAATAAAGGTTTTACCTATTTATAAAAGGCAAACCGGTAAAACCTCCAATATGGAAAATGCAACAACTTGAGATAGGAGACTTGGATTTAGGTGAAACCAACTTTGTTGTAAAGAGGATGACAAGAGCTACCACACAAAGAGTGAAAATCTTAAGAACAAGTGGGGTAGGTTTTTCTATGTATTTTAGAGTGAAACCTCTCAATACGAGAAACCGAGAAAAACTCCAATATCGAAAACGCAACAAGTGATTCATGTGGAATCCGTTTTCGATGAACTAGAGCTTGTCATGAGAATAAGCACAAGCTCTAAAACACCACATGGATAAGATCCAAATAACAACCAAGAAATATGATGCAAGGATGCAAAGGTTTGAGCTCTCTCCGAACGATACGATCGAGTTACTCACTCGAGAGCCCTCTTGATAGTACGGCAACTAAACTATAAACCGGTTTCCAACTACACCATGAGACCGGTAAGAAAGAAACCCTATCAAGAGCAAACCTTAAACTTGCGCATTCCACTTGAGCTCGATGATGACGATCTTGACCGCAATCTTGACCACAACAAGATGGAACGCCTTTCTTGATTGTGCTTGCTTGACGAAGTCTTGTGGATTGCTCCCCCATAATCCACCATGGGAGAGCTTCTTGTTCCGCGCATCTTCACATATCCATGATCACCATATGGATGGCAAGAGTCTAGCAAAGGATCTCTTTGAGATGGCTCATCTTGAACTTGCACTTCATTTCTTCATGGCAAGCTTCAAGCATATGATCTCTTTGAGTTGGCTCATCTTGAACTTGCACTTCATTTCGTTGATGTCTTGAAGTTAACTTTGAGAGCTCACTTCATCTTCATCTTCAAGACATACTTGACACTTGATCTTCTTCATTTGCTCCTTATTGCAATCTTGAAGCCAACATATGTTTCAAGCATTGCCTATGGACAACTCATACAAATATAACTCAATGCAAACATTAGTCCATAGGGATTGTCATTAATTACCAAAACCACACATGGGGGCTCCATGCACTTTCACCCGCACCGTTATGAACGAGAGTAAGGTAGAGACATTCGAGGAGTTCATCAGTAGCGACGCCTTGCTCCGTAATGTGGGTAGGGAATTTGAGACTTGGTATTTTCTATAATTTTCAAAGAAGATGATGTCTGCTCGTAGCCCATGGGAAATAAGGTGTGAGCTTATCATGTTGAATGAGAAGTGAAAGACACTAACATGGAAGGATGAAGAAGAGAAGCAAGGGATTTTGAAATATCCAGTACGGTGGGCAGCTGAGAGCGAGGACGGCGATGATATCTTTGAGCCTAGCAGCAAGGCCAAGAGAGCTGCATCATCGAAGGGCAAGAGTGCCAACTCCTTGAAGGGAAAGAGTGATGCACCGCCGGTCGTCGACTCAGACGACGACTTCGAGCCAAGCAGCAGGTCAAAGAGAGGTGCATTGTCGAAGGGCAAGAGTGCCAACTCCTCGAAGGGCAAGAGTGCTGCACCGCCGGTCGTCGACTCGGACGACGACTTCGAGCCTAGCAGCAAGGACAAGAGAGCTGCATCGTCGAAGGGCAAGGGAAATGGTGTGTAGTGTTGTTAGTGTTTTAGTTATCATTAGTCATAGATCTTGCACTATGTTGTAGCGTTGGTATTCATTTAATTTGTAAGCAGAGATGTATGTTCCAGTAAGTTGTATCTTAATTATCGCTTGAAGTTGAATTTGAAATGTTTGTTGAACACAAATAGTACTAATATGTCTCTCGTAGATAGTAATGAGTCGCATGAATAGTAGTCATACATGGTCCATACAAATAGTAGTCATACACTAGATGAAGCTAATAGTAGTAGTAATATGTCTCATCCATACAGATGACTCACTCAGTGCCATCTCTTTGACCACGGGCCGTCCCTCGACGCCTCGGTGGAGGTCCATTCTGAAAAGGTGATGGCGAATACATACGGACATGTGGTTGCCGGTGACAGGGAGGAAGCATGTAGCCCTGGTCGTGCTGACTGTCCTGTGTGGCCTGTGTGGGATCTGGAGGCGGAGTGTGATGTTGAGTGGACATCCACTCTTGGTGGATGTTGTAGTTCTCTTGTGTTTCGTCCTGATCATGAGCACTCGACCAAAAGGATCGTGATCCGGACATAGACGACATCCGTGCTTCACCTATGATTAGATATAAAAACCGTTAGTCATGAGGAATTTGATACATGGTGCACAATTAATATGGATAGTGAGAAATTTCATACGGTGTGGCGAGGCCATACGGGGACGCCACCCCAAGTTTACTATCGTGCCCTCCCTGTAAACCCCCCATGAAGATGGCAAGGTGGGCCACTACAGCGGTGCTGAAGAAGATTCCTTGAAGAACAAGACGAAGAGGAACCGAACAAGGAAGGTTTGGAGTTAGGTATTTTGTAACCTAGTCGTACCCGGACAGATCTCTTGAGACCTGGCCCTATACCTGGCCATGGGCAGCCCGACCCGAAATTCCCGGGCCAAGCCCGACCCGACCATGCCTGTGGGCCGGGCCTGGGCCAGATATTTTGGCCCGATGGTCAACATGGGCCGGGCCTGGGCCATCATTTTGCACGATTTAAGGAAGCGGCCCGGTGATGACCCACAAGTATAGGGGGTGTATCGTAGTACTTTCGATAAATAAGAGTGTCGAACCCAACGAGGAGTAGAAGGTGTTGACAAGCAGTTTCGATGAAGGATTCACTGTAAATGCTCACAGACAAGTATTCAGGGGGTTTTGATATAGCAGATAAATAAAGTACAAGTAAATAAAATGCGAGAGAAATAATTGCAGCGAGTGGCCCAATCCTTTTTAGCACAAAGGACAAGCCGGTTTGTTTACTTATAATGACCAAACGTTCTTGAGGACACACGGGGATTTTAGTCTAGTGCTTTCGCTTCATACGGCTGATTAATCTTCATTGTTTTGATAAGTGTTGTGTGGGTGAACCTATGCTAATGCACCGCCCTTCCTAGGACTAATACATACTTGTGATTATACCCCTTGCAAGCATCCGCAAATACAAGAAAGTAATTAACATAAATCTAACCACAGCCTTAAACTCTGAGATCCTGCTATCCCTCCTGCACCGATATACTAACGGGGGTTTAGGTTGCTGTCACTCCGGCAACCCCACAATTAGCAAACGAATACAAAATGTACTCCCCTAGGCCCATAAAGGTGAAGTATCATGTAGTCGACGTTCACATGACACCACTAGAAGAGTAACACCACAACTTAAATATCATAACATTGAATACTACTCAACAATAATTCACTACTAGCATTTAGACTTCACCCATGTCCTCAAGAACTAAACGAACTACTCACGAGACATCATATGGAACATGATCAGAGGTGATATGATGATGAATAACAATCTGAACATAAACCTTGGTTCAATGGTTTCACTCAATAGCATCAATAACAAGTAGTAATCAACACCGGGAGAGTTTCCCCTATCAAACAATCAAGATCCAACCCAAATCGTTACATCGGTGACGAGATGCAGCGGTGGAGATGGCGGTGTAGATGGTGGATATGATGATGATGAAGATGATGTCCAGCTCGATGACGTTGGCGATGGCGTCGATTTCCCCCTCCGGGAGGGAATTTCCCCGGCGGATTCCTGCCCGCCGGAGAGCTCTTTCTCTCTGGTGTTTCTCCGCCCCGCAGAGGCGGCTCCGTCAATTCTCCGTAACTCCCAGGGGCTTAGGTTTTCGGGACGAAGAAGTACGCGAAGGAGAGGCGGCCAGAGGGGCTGTGGGCCCCCTCCCCACAAGGCGGCGCGACCAGGCCTGGGCCCGCGCGGCCTATGGGGGGCCCATGGTGGCTCCTCCCGGCTCCTCCTTTTGGCTCCCTTCGTCTTCTGGAAAAATAGGATTTTCCGTATAAATTCCGTCAATTGTTAATCTTCAGAAATATGGTGTCCTGACGGTGCTTTTTCCAGCAGAATCCTGACTCCGGTGAATAATTCTCCAATGATCACGAAACATGCAAAATAGATGAAATAACATAAGTATCATCTCTAAATATGGAATATATCAATGAATAACAGCAAATTATGATATAAAATAGTGATGCAAAATGGACGTATCAACTCCCCCAAGCTTAGACCTCGCTTGTCCCCAAGCGAAACTGAGCTCGATAAACAAGACCACATGTTTATGGAGTGAAGAGTCGATAAATGAAATACGGACAAGAAGCATCATATTGATTCACACAAGATATTCTAGTAAACATTCTCTTCATATAACTCAACTTGAGATAAGTAAAGAGAAATCACAAATAAAGGTGCATAGGAAATCATAAGCGGTTATGGCAAACTTTGTTCTTGGTCAGAGAACTACTAACTGATTGCACTAATCTTCTAAGTAAAGCTTTCATATTAGAATTTATATAGCAAGGCTTTCATTCTCAATCATAACCATCTCCTCATAATCATTGATAGCTTTCAAAGTCATATTCATTCAGATAAAATTTGTACTAAACAAGAAAGCATAAAAGACATGATTAACTAAATCATAGCATAAATGGTTGGTTCACAACAACTCAATCGCTTGCTTAAGACAGAGGGAAATAGGTTTACTGACTCAACATAAAAGTAAAAGATAGGCCCTTCGCAGAGGGAAGCAGGGATTAAATCATGTGCTAGAGCTTTTCAAGTTTTGAAATCATATAAAGAGCATAAAAGTAAGATTTTGAGCGGTGTTTGTTGTTGTCAACGAATGGTAGTGGGTACTCTAACCCCCTTGCCAAACGAACCTTCCAAGAGCGGCTCCCATGAGGGACGGCATCTCTACCAGCAAGGTAGATCATCCCCCTTCTCTTTTGTTTACACATGTATTTTAGTTTTATTATGGATGACACTCCCCCAACCTTGGCTTTCTCAATCCATGGCTAACCGAATCCTCGGGTGCCTTCCAACATTCACATACCATGGAGGAGTGTCTATTGCAAAATTAAGTTGCTTACTGATAAATCAGGGCAAAACATGTGAAGAGAATTATTAATGAAAGTTATTAATTGGGGCTGGGAACCCCGTTGCCAGCTCTTATTGCAAAATTATTGGATAAGCGGATGTGCCACTAGTCCATTGGTGAAAGTCCGCCCAACAAGATTGAAAGATAAAACACCACATACTTCCTCATGAGCTATAAAACATTGACACAAATAAAGATAATATAGTTTGAATTATTTAAAGGTAGCACATGAAGTATTTACTTGGAGTGGCGCAAAATACCACATAGTAGGTAGATATGGTGGACACAAATGGCATGGGTTTGGTCTAAGGTTATGGATGTATGAGAAGCATTCCCTCTCAATACAGGTCTTTGGCTAGCAAGGTTTGATAGCAAGCATAAGGGTTGAGGGAAAGAAACAAATATACATGTGATAGAAACAATCATGCATCTTTCTCATAAGCACAAGCAATTTTAACTTCAGAATACTAACTCATTAGCATAAAGATAATAGAGTAATATATCTACATGTATTTCTCTTTTCTATTTAAACATCAAGGTGTTGTTGCTATTGACCAATGCTAAGTTTGCCAAAACCAAATAGATTTACTTGATGCTCCCAAAGTGATATCAATACTAATATCAAGAGTAATCATATAATGGAGATTGCAAACTAAAATAAAGTGTGCAAAAAGTAAATGATAAGACTTCTCATTAATATTCCATAACGATAACTCACACCAACGGATACATAGATAACCAACTAAGAGAGATACTTCCACATTGCAAACTATTCCATATGATAACTTCCCTACTCATGATATGACACTACTTGATAGTAAAAGATAAAGGTAGTGATGATGTGATACCGCGGCACTCCCCCAAGCTTGGAACAAACCAAGGGGATGCCAATACCGATGATGAATTACTCCTTCGGTGGCGATGGTGGTGGATTCTTCTTGTCATCAGACTTCCAGGGAAGAGGCTCCCCATCAACAAACGATGTCTTGGTCTCGGGAATCCTGAAACTAGCAGCATCGCTAATGCGTTTAAACCTGTTTTCATACTCACAATTTTGATTCCAAGCATCATAAAGTTGCGCCTGAAGTTGGTTGGTGTTGTTGTGAAGTGAGAGGGTATCGCTCCATAGCTTTGCAGTCTCCTTCTCGTGTTCACCAATGAGCTCGGACACAATTCTGTGGAAGATGTCCACTTCACGCTCAGCCATCTTCTTGTAGGTGAAGACTTCTTGTTCTAGTTTCTCCATCCTGTCCTCCAAGCTTCCTTCTCTCTTAGGTCCCCGAACATCTTCTATCTGCAACTCTCCATCTACGAGCAGCAATTCCTTGGGATGCATCTTCAACTCGCTTAAGTATGGGTTGACGACGTTCTCAAAGAAGTTGTCCTTCGGAGGCTCCGACGAAGACATGGTGGCTCTAGATCTGAAAACAATATCTGGCAGAAACAGCTCGAAACAAAACACGACGAGAAACGATATACGGACCTCCAGGAGATCCGGGGGATTATATAGCAAATATTTTTACGACAAAAGGAAGGTTCCGGGCCGAAAACGAGTGGAAACGGGACGCCGAGGGCTGTCCCCATAGGCGGCGCGGCCAGGTGGGGCCCGCGCCGCCTATGGTGACGGGCCTCGCGCGTCTCCTCCACTCCGTTTCGATCCCGTAATTTTTCATATTTTCCAAAACAGCAGAAATATTGTTCGGAAAGCTAAACACGGACTTTTCATTACTAAAACTGTTACCTATTCAAAGTCGGACTCTGCAGACTGTCAATTTTATCTTTGATGAAAGCTTCCGGAGTTATCACTTGAATAATATCAATATCTTCATTATAAGAATCTCCAGAAATATAATGCTTGAGTCTTTGTCCATTCACTACTTGTGTGGCGTTACCTTCCAAAGAGCTAATTTTTATTGCTCCTGACCGGTATACCTCCTCAATAACATATGGTCCTTTCCCATTTTGAGAGTAATTTCCCTGCAAAAAATCTGAGACGAGACCGATACAATAGGACTTTATCTCCAATATTAAATTCTCTTTTAATAATTCTTCTATCATGCCACTTCTTAACTTTCTCCTTAAAAAGTTTAGCATTTTCATAAGCTTCGCTTCTCCATTCATCTAAAGAACTCAATTGTAGCAACCTCTTCTTACCGGCAAGTTTAAAATCTTTATTAAGTTCTCTTACAGCCCAATAAGCTTTGTGCTCTAGTTCTAAAGGTAAATGACAAGCTTTTCCATAAACCATTTTATAAGGAGACATTCCCATAGGATTTTTATAAGCAGTTCTATAAGCCCACAATGCTTCCTTTAACTTACTAGCCCTATTCTTTCTAGATTTATTAACAGTCTTTCCCAAGATAGCTTTAATTTCTCTATTCGATAATTCTACTTGCCCACTAGTTTGAGGATGATAAGCTGAAGCAATTCTATGATTAATATATTTGGCAAGAGTTTTTCTAAAACCACCATGAATAAAATGTGAACCTCCATCAGTCATAATATATCTAGGTACTCCAAATCTAGGAAATATAACATCTACAAGCATTTTTATAGAAGTCTCACCATCAGCACTTTTTGTAGGTATAGCTTCTACCCATTTAGTAACATAATCAACAACAAGTATATGAGTGTTACCTTCTGAAGAAGGGAAAGGACCCATGAAGTCGAATCCCCAACAATCAAATGGTTCAATAACAAGAGTATAATTCATAGGCATTTCATTGCGTCTAGAGATATTACCAACTCTTTGACATTCATCACAAGATAAGATAAACTTCCTTGCATCCTTGAAAAGTGTTGGCCAATAAAAACCTGATTGTAGAACCTTTTGTGCAGTTCTATCTCCGGCGTGATGTCCTCCATAAACACTCCCATGGCATTTACTCAATATCTCTTGTTGTTCATATTCTGGGACACATTTTCGCATAATACCATCCACTCCTTCTTTATATAACTGTGGGTCATCCCAAAAATAATGCCTCAAATCATAAAAGAATTTCCTCCTTTGCTGAGCTGAAAAGGTTGGAGGCAAATACTTCGAAACAATAAAGTTAGCATAATCGGCATACCAAGGGCTCTCTCGCGAGCTCACCTTTAGCCAATTGTTCATTTGGAAAACTATCATTAACAGGAACAGGATCATAAGTAATATTTTCCAATCTAGACAAATTATCAGCAACAGGATTATCAGCACCTTTCCTATCTACAATACGTAAATCAAATTCTTGCAAAAGAAGCACCCATCTAATAAGCCTTGGCTTAGCATCTTTCTTTTCCATAAGGTACCTAATTGCAGCATGATCAGTATGAATTGTGACTTTCGAATCAACAATATAGGGTCTAAACTTGTCACACACAAAAACTACGGCTAATAATTCTTTCTCAGTTGTAGCATAATTTCTTTGAGCAGCATCTAGAGTTTTACTAGCATAATGAATAACATTCAATTTTTTATCTACTCGCTGTCCAAGGACAGCACCTACCGCAAAATCACTAGCATCACACATAATTTCAAAAGGTAAGTTCCAATCAGGCGGTTCAACTATAGGAGCAGTTGTTAAGGCTTTCTTTAGAGTTTCAAAAGCTTCCTTACAATCATCATCAAAAACGAAAGGTACATCTTTTTGAAGAAGATTAGAAAGAGGCTTTGAAATTTTAGAGAAATCTTTAATAAACCTTTATAAAAACCAGCATGACCAAGAATACTACGAATACCTTTAACGTCCCTAGGATAGGGCATCTTCTCAATTGCTTCAACTTTAGCTCTATCAACTTCAATACCTCTTTCAGAAATTTTATGTCCCAATACAATTCCTTCATTAACCATAAAGTGACATTTCTCCCAATTAAGAACAAGGTTAGTTTCTTCACATCTCTGCAAAACTTTATCAAGGTTTCGCAAGCAATTATCAAATGAATTCCCATAGACAGAAAAATCATCCATTAATACCTCAACAATCTTTTCACAAAAGCCATGAAAAATAGCAGACATGCATCTTTGAAAAGTAGCAAGAGCATTACATAAACCAAAAGGCATACGCCTATAAGCATAAGTTCCATAAGGACAAGTGAAAGTGGTTTTCTCTTGATCTTTAGCTTTAACAGCAATTTGTGAAAACCCAGAATATCCATCAAGAAAACAGAAATGAGTATTTTTAGACAACCTTTCTAACATTTGATCAATAAAAGGTAAAGGGTAATGATCTTTCTTAGTAACTTTATTAACTTTTCTAAAATCAATACACATTCTATACCCTACAACTACTCTTTGAGGAATAAGCTCATCATTATCATTAGGCACAACAGTTATACCTCCTTTCTTAGGAACACAATGCACAGGACTAACCCATCTACTATCAGCAATAGGATATATAATACCTGCTTCGAGGAGTTTTAATACCTCATTTCTTACCACATCCTTCATCTTAGGAATTAGACGACGCTGATGTTCAACAACAGGTTTTGCACCATCTTCTATATTAATAGCATGTTGGCAGATAGCGGGGGAAATCCCCTTCAAATCATCAAGAGTATAGCCAATAGCTCCTCGGTGCTTCTTCAATATTTCCAATAACCTTTCTTCCTCAATATCTGAAAGTTTAGCACTAATAATAACAGGATATGTTTTCTTATCATCAATATAAGCATACTTAAGATTATCAGGTAATGGTTTCAAATCAAATACAGGATCTTCCTTTGGTGGTGGTGTCACCTAAATCTTCAACCGGTAAGTCATGTTTAAGAATAGGTTGACGAAGGAAAATTTCATCAAGCTCATCCCTTTCTTCCCTAAAAACTTCACTCTCACTATTTTCCAAATGTTGCTGCAAAGGATTACTAGGAGCAAGAGCAATAGATGCACACTGTTCAACTCTAAAATCTTCATTAGGCAAATCAGCTTTATAAGGAGTTTTGGCAAATTTAGAGAAGTTAAACTCATAAGATTCACCAGCAAATTTAGTAACAATTTTCTCTTTCTTGCAATCTATAATAGCTCCACATGTATTTAGAAAAGGTCTACCAAAAATAATAGGACAAAACTTACTAGCAGCAGAACCAAGTACCAAAAAGTCAGCAGGATATTTAATCTTACCACATAGAACTTCAACATCTCGAACAATACCAATGGGAGAGATAGTTTCTCTATTAGCTATCCGAATAACCACATCAATATCTTCAAGTTCACAAGAACCAATTTCATGCATAATTTCCGTGTAAAGCTCATAAGGAATGGCACTAATACTTGCACCAATGTCGCATAAACCATAATAGCAATGATCACCAATTCGAACAGAGAGCACAGGAACACTGGCTTTCATAGACTTATTAGGATGCGAAACAATATTAGAAGCATCTTCACAAAAAATAATATGACCATCTTCCACATTTTCAGTAACAAGATCTTTAACGATTGCAACAGCAGGTTCAACTTTTATTTGTTCTTCAGGTTCTATGGGCTTCTTTGTACTTTTATTAACTACACTAGTTATAACAGAATGCTCCTTCATTTTAGCAGGGAAAGGAGTTTTTTCAATATAAACTTCAGGAAGAACATGATCAACAGTTTTAATTTCAATACATTTACCTTTAGGTGAATCAACTTTATCTTTCTATGGTTCATGATACTTATCAAAATTCTTCCTAGGCAATTCAAAATGAGAGGCAAATGCTTTATAAATATTTGCAACAACTTGAGAGTCAATACCATATGTAGCACTCATATTACGATATTCATCAGTATCCATAAAAGTTTCAATGCATTCATAATTATAATCTATACCTGACACTCTACCTTTGTTGTTCTCCCATCCTTCAGTATTTTCTTGGATTCGATCAAGAAGGTCCCATTTAAATTCTTCTTTATTGCGCGTGAATGATCCAGAACAAGAAGTATCCAACAAGGTTTTATCTTGAAAAGACAATCTTGCATAGAAATTATCAATAATAATATTACCAGAAGCTCATGAATGGGGCATTTGAGCATTAAAGACTTCAATCTCCCCATGCTTGGGCAATACTCTCTCCATCATGAGGCCAGAAATTATATATACGGTTCGGTCTTTGTGAATTTCACTTGGAGGATAGAATTTAGAGTAAAATACAGGCACAATATCCTTCCAATCAAGAGAACGCCCATCCTTCAGCAGTTTATACCAATGCGCCGCTTTACCAGATAGCGACATAACAAATAATTTCTTCCTAACTTCATCCATTGAAATACCTGCACATTTGAATAATCCGCATAATTCATGTAAAAACAGTAAATGATCTCCAGGATGCACAGTTCCATCCCCTTCATAGCGGTTATCCACAACACGTTCAATAATTTTCATAGGTATTTTATATGGTATTATTTCCTCACCTGGCGCCTCATCCACTACCGTTGCAGTAGTAGTAGATTTCCCAAATAGAAATTCAAGGGAGGATCTCTCCATAATGACTTATAGTAGCAAGCAGAAACAAAATCAGCACGTACAGTAAAAGTTTCCTTACCAATTCCACTTAGCAATAGCGCTTCACTCCCCGGCAACGGCGCCAGAAAATAGTCTTGATGACCCACAAGTATAGGGGTGTATCGTAGTACTTTCGATAAATAAGAGTGTCGAACCCAACGAGGAGCAAGGTGTTGACAAGCAGTTTCGATGAAGGATTCACTGTAAATGCTCACAGACAAGTATTCGGGGTTTTGATATAGCAGATAAATAAAGTACAAGTAAATAAAATGCGAGAGAAATAATTGTAGCGAGTGGCCCAATCCTTTTTAGCACAAAGGACAAGCCGGTTTGTTTACTTATAATGACCAAACGTTCTTGAGGACACACGGGGATTTTAGTCTAGTGCTTTCGCTTCATACGGCTGATTAATCTTCATTGTTTTGATAAGTGTTGTGTGGGTGAACCTATGCTAATGCACCGCCCTTCCTAGGACTAATACATACTTGTGATTATACCCCTTGCAAGCATCCGCAAATACAAGAAAGTAATTAACATAAATCTAACCACAACCTTAAACTCTGAGATCCTGCTATCCCTCCTGCACCGATATACTAACGGGGGTTTAGGTTGCTGTCACTCCGCAACCCCACAATTAGCAAACGAATACAAAATGTACTCCCCTAGGCCCATAAAGGTGAAGTATCATGTAGTCGACGTTCACATGACACCACTAGAAGAGTAACACCACAACTTAAATATCATAACATTGAATACTACTCAACAATAATTCACTACTAGCATTTAGACTTCACCCATGTCCTCAAGAACTAAACGAACTACTCACGAGACATCATATGGAACATGATCAGAGGTGATATGATGATGAATAACAATCTGAACATAAACCTTGGTTCAATGGTTTCACTCAATAGCATCAATAACAAGTAGTAATCAACACCGGGAGAGTTTCCCCTATCAAACAATCAAGATCCAACCCAAATCGTTACATCGGTGACGAGATGCAGCGGTGGAGATGGCGGTGTAGATGGTGGAGATGATGATGATGAAGATGATGTCCAGCTCGATGACGATGGCGATGGCGTCGATTTCCCCCTCCGGGAGGGAATTTCCCCGGCGGATTCCTGCCCGCCAGAGCTCTTTCTCTCGGTGTTTCTCCGCCCCGCAGAGGCGGCGTCAATTCTCCGTAACTCCCAGGGGCTTAGGTTTTCGGGACGAAGAAGTACGCGAAGGAGAGGCGGCCAGAGGGCTGTGGGCCCCCTCCCCACGGCGGCCGGGGCCGGCCCGCGCCGACCTATGGGGGGGGGCCATGGTGGCTCCTCCCGGCTCCTCCTTTTGGCTCCCTTCGTCTTGGAAAAATAGGATTTTCCGTATAAATTCCGTCAATTGTTAATCTTCAGAAATATGGTGTCTGACGGTGCTTTTTCCAGCAGAATCGACTCCGTGAATAATTCTCCAATGATCACGAAACATGCAAAATATATGAAATAACATAAGTATCATCTCTAAATATGGAATATATCAATGAATAACATCAAATTATGATATAAAATAGTGATGCAAAATGGACGTGTCACCCGGCCCGAGGCCCGTGGCCCGACGGGCTTTCCTTATGATGGGCCGGGCTTGGGCCAAGATTTCTGGCCCGACGGTCGGGCCGGGCCGGGCCTGGGCCGAGATTTTCCGCGTCGGGCCTTGGTCGGCCCAGCCCGGCCCGAGGCCCGGCCCGGCCCGTCCCGAGAAATGCTCAGGTATACCTGTCCCCCCTATATAAGGGCCAGGAGAGGGGCTGCCGAGGGACACACAATCAATCGTAGCAACTTTAGCCACCATAAGTCCAGAGCTAGGTCCCGTAGTGCTTAGCCTCTCGACGAGATCACAACCGAAACCTTTGGCACCCCATTGTAACCCGATATTTTCATAATCAAGATCAGACAGGCAGGACGTAAGGGTTTTACCTCATCGAGGGCCCCGAACTGGGTAAATCGCTCTACCCGCTTGTCTGTTAACCGATGTCTCGTGTCAGCCTACATGATTCCATCAACCCTAAGCCCCAATCGGAGGGCATTGCCGAGGAGTACCCTCGACAATTGGCGCCGTCTGTGGGAACCCTGTCGGCACAAGATCCGTCATCGGCAGATCCAGCCATGTCGTCGGCAGCTTCGTCGACGCCATCATCGTCATCATCGCCAATCTTGGGAAGTCCGATCCGATTCGGCTCCTATGAGTTCACCCCGCACAGCGACTCTTCTCGCTCGACTTTTTTAGATCTACAAGGAAACATGGAGATGACGTTCGGGAGCGTCCACTACAACGTCAACGCGGAAGGAGTTCTTCGACTGCTAGAACCGTACGCCCCTAGAACAGCGAGGAAATCGCCCCCATCGGCCGCAGGGTCAATCATGTCATCATCAATCGACCTTTCGGCTGGCCTGACAGACTCGATGAATTCATCCTCGCCACCAACCCCTCGATCGACGTCTCCGATGTCTGTTGGATCCGATAACCCAGTATTCATCGGGAGAGGACAGTACTACTGCTTGAACTGCGACACCAGGCACGTGTTGGGATCGAGTGACACACCGTTCATCTGCAGTGCCCAGTATTCATCGGGAGAGGACAGTGGCGACATCGTTGTCAAGGAAGTCACCTGGAGAACGGCGCACCACCAAGTTTACGCTGCCAACAACACAGGAAACGCAAGGAACGGGGGAGGTGGAGATCACACCCCTCGCTCCAGCAGGCGACGTAGCTTTGAAAATAGTGCCAGTAACAATAATAGCGATTACACCATCCCGGAGGAAGAATGGGCAGCCGCCAGGGCAGCCGTGCTTACCAACTCACCGCTTCCCACCGGAACTTCGGTTGGAACCCTCAATGCCTATCGCTCAATATTGGAGAAGAATCGGGAGCGGCTATCGAATGAGCAAGCCACCCTCGAGAGACGTCTGCTCGCGGCAGAACAATCTAGTGAACGACGAAGGGGCTCGTGAGGAAGTGCTTCTCGGAGCAGCCAAGGCGCGGGGAAGCACCGATCAAGGCTATCCAGACTTTCAGAAGACGATGCTAGGGAAATAACGTCAAACTTATCCAGGTCCTTCATGACCACGGACACTGCAGGAATGCTAAGGCCAAAAACCGTCGAGGGAGCAACTGCCAACCTCGCGGCGTACCTCATCAACCAACGACCCGAAGGTTCTATGGCTCAAGCTCATCGGGGCGCCCTGAAAAGCCTCGCAATCCTGGGAGACAATCTGGTTCCACGAAAGGAAAAGACCACGCTCTAAGCTAGCGGCTCAAAGCATCGCTCAAGGGATGCCCGAGACGAAATTACCCAGAGCAGAATCGACAAAGCCAGGCGACAGGGAGCCACGAGGGGGGAATTCGATAGCGACGCCTCAGAAGAAAGCCATGAGTACGACGGCGAGTTGAGGGGGGCTGACTGCTTGAGCTACAAGATCCGTGAGACAATGCCACCCAAGAAGTTCAACCCTACCCCTACTGACGCCGCTAAGTATGACGGACAGCAGGAGCCGATCATGGATACACGATTACCTGAGACCGTGATCCTACACAAAGCAAAGTGCTTGCAGCTTTAAAAGATTCGGCAGGGGCCTGCCAAAGGGATCCATCAAATCATGGGACGACCTGGTGGATGCTTTTGTCGCTAACTTCCAAGCGACATACAAGAGGCCTGTTGGGATCGAAGAGTTACGGCATTGCCAGCAGAAGCCGAAGGAGTCAATGCATATGGAGAGCATACAAATTAGTGTTAGTTCATTATTATTTAATTAAGTTGAAAAATTGTGTTAGTTCATCATTATTTAATTAAGTTGAAAATTAGTGTTAGTTCATTATATGTAAAGTAAATGAGCACTCTCCCAGTATTATCTATTATGTTTGTTGCTGTAAAATAATAAAGAGGAAACTGCAATAATTTGCATCTCCTCTTTTGTTTGATTCAAAGCAAATGGAAACTATCATCTGTCACATAAACATGGTAAAACCTAAAGATAAATCAGGAAGCTCTACCTCCACATTGGGATGTCGACAAAAGCCTTCGCCTCAGCAGAAGTGAACATCTGTAATCTGTTACAACATAGCTCTATGTTCTTCAATATTTCAAATATAAGTTCTGGAGTACGTACACTCTGGTTGGTCAATATTATGAGGATGCTACAACATAAAAGAACTGACATATGTTAGAGCATGGATCAATGAAGAAACCAGATTAAACAAAACAAGTTGCTCTAGTTGCTACCTTCTTGATTGGTCCAGTCTTGACAGCGTATGGAGTAGAATTTTCCTGCAAAGCACTGTGCTTATATGGTATTTACCTGCCAGTGAAAATTTGATACAATTAAACTCTTACATCCATGTACGTTACATCAATTCAAACATGTAGTAATTTAGTACAACAGTAGTATTTTTGTGGAGAAAATGAAGCTCACGTGATACCACTATACCAGTGGTATACCAAAGGGGAAAAGTCAATACTCCAGTATAGTAGTGAAATTGCCTCTTGAGAATTGCTGACATTGGTATTTTCTGGCTCCTACTTACAAGTATACATAATATCTCCTTTGTTGGCAGGAAAATATAAGATGCCATAGTAATCATTCAAATAAACTTAGCATTCAAAATATATTATTATTAATTACGAATAAAAGACTACATGATTCTTCTATATCTCTAACCTTTTTTGTTTTTTAAATATAGCACTATCAACAAATCGTAACCATTCCTCAACCAAAATCACTGTGTACAATAGCAGGGAGAAGAAAGGGAGTTACAATAGTGAGATACCATACAGTTCACTCTAGCAAAATAGATCAAACAATTTTGCATACAAAAGAGGACAGTGCTCAAACAGATAGTTTCTATTGGTCTGCTCTTGTATGTGAGAAGAAACTGAAATACGGAAAGGCTATAAGAAATAACCTTTAGGCAACTACATATTCAATTGTAGCCTGAAATTTCCGATGTCTCCATTCTCCATAAATCAGTGACACTACAGCTACCAATATTTAACAGTATGCAAAGAAATTGCTGATTACTTCAAGACAAGCTTCATTGCCAAATCTAAATAAGTCAGATGCAAATAGCTATTTTAAAAACATGATATGCAGAGGGGTAAATGCATTATAAACAAAAGCAATATATTAGTCTGTGCTATGCACACATTTTTGCATATCAATGACACGTTGATGGGTAAGACTGAACCTGGTCTTTTTCATCATGTGTAGACAAAAATCTGAAACAAATATTTCTGCTAGGTGCTTACTGATGAAACACCTGAACATCACACTGGAAATATTATTTGGGTTAAAACAATTCCAATTTAATGGATGCAAAATGCGTAAAAATATCCTAGTTAAGGAGTTACATTACCACTTAAAGCAGATAATTTCCATGAAGGAAAGTATGAACGTACAGAGCCCTAATGGCCCCATAAATAGCACTCCCACCGATTCATAACAAGTGTCATTGCTTTAGTTTAAATTGGTTCCAATTTGAACTAAAACCACTGTACTTATTATGTATCGGATGGAGTACGTAAGTAGCTTTACTTGCTGATTAACTCCGTGCACTGAATCCAAAGTTTGTGCAGTTGCATTCACTGGCATATTTTCAGTAACATTTTTCTAAATGATTTTTTCAGTAACATAATGCGAAAAAATGCATACATGATACTTCGTCCTGTCTGCACCATCTGATCCAATATTTGAGGTGATGCTAACCATGACTCCATGAGAACCAAGTGTTAGCATCTCTGCGTGCCCAATCCATCGATGTATTAAAACAAATATTGTGTATCAACGTGCGTATAGGTGAATGATCAAAACCATGTACTGATTAGCAATCGGAAATAATATTTGTAACCAATTGGAACTATTCATTCATCGTTTCATGGTATTAGTTAGCAAACCTGAAAATCGATCAGACTGCAAAGCTGCAATGTAGAAGAGAAACGTCCAGGGCTGGGCTCAGGCGATGGAGTGGGGCTTCGTGTGCAGGGCTACTGGAGCGCAGGCTGAGATGCGCGATCGCGTGCTGGGCAGCGTCCTCCCGCGGCGACGGCGGGCAGGATCCATGTGGCGGCGTGCCGAGCGGTGGCTTCAAGTGCAGGATGTCGGCTGCGGCCAGATTCCCCGTGGCATCGTGCAGGGCGCCGGCGGCAGGCAGGATCAATCAGAGGCGGTGGAATCGGCGGCGGGAAGGATCCCTGTGACGCGTGCAGCGCGGTGGTGCCGGCGGCGGGCTCGCGATGTGTCAGGTTGGGGGAAAAGGTGGGAGGGCTGACGGGATTAGATTAGCGTGCAAACCATCTGCTGCAGGCAGCGAGGTGAGGACGTGATCACGTGAAGATGGGGCGAGGAACTCTGCGGGTGCGGTTGCGGGATGCAACGGCGTGGGAGTCGCGGACCGGGGTGGGGCAGTGGGATTAGTGGCGGTGCGGATCGGGGAAGAGTTGTCCGCTCCTTCGAACACGGATAGCTGTGAGCCGTCAGATAAACTGATCATACGTTCCAGATCGTCTGGATCAGCCCCTCTGATGCTTTTATTAGTAGAGATAGAGATTTATTAGTAGAGATGAGGTCCGCGTCCGTAGAACACGGCGTCAACAAGAATCACCGCCTGCGAGTCCATAGAACACGGCAAGATACTGGACAACCACCTCTTCCCTCAAATAGAATACTAGTATCTTGCCCGGCCGTCTTGGCCCACACTTGTTATTGCACTGGAGTTTGTCCATGATCGATTTGTGTGTGAAAGTTTCCATATGGATATAGACTTCGTACTGGTCATAATACTCCTTTGCAAGCTCGCTCTCCAGAACCTGGATCCGCTACTTGTGAACCAGCAATAATGTTCCAGTCCGTCTACAATTTGATCTCTTTATTTTTCGGATCAGCAAGTCTACGTGAGGCTGCACGTATAACCATATCACTGGAACTATGCATTGTACAAGCCGAATGCTTCCTAAAATTGAAGATATGGACCACGTATCTGTTGATAGCTACAACTCAAATTCCCTATACCTCCCATTCCTAGAACCTGTAGTAATCTCACAGCTTGAGCAACTTTTGTGGCATCGTCGTCGCTCTCCTATTCTCGCTAACGTCAAACATTTTGCGGGCGCGTATGATGTATGGTGTAATGTTACGCTGAGTCTGTCTGTGAAATAGGTGGTGGATGCAATGGCGCCAGTGCGCATTATATACTCTCTCAGTCATTAGACTTTCACCAACCAACATTACATGCCTTATGTGAAGATAGAGTAATGAGATTTCTCATAACTCTAGCATGCCACTCTGAACAATTTTATTCAAATTCCAAGCAATTAGAATACATATCAAACTATAAAGATTTCTAATAGCAAGTCAGTACCAATATATTCATCATAATATATACGTTCCTAATGTACTTATTTCATAAAATAGTTCTTGATATTTTCTTCAATATATTTGGTCAAAGTTTGAAAACGTTGAAATTTTTACTAAGTTTATATGCTCTATGGGACAGAAGGACATTGAGACTCTGATTGACCCGAAAGGAAAACTACCTCTGTTGGATCATAGCAAAGCTGAAGTTATAAAGAATATCAAGATGACTGAATGTTGGACAAAACCTCCAGATGGTTGGGCTAAACTTAACTTTGATGCAGGTTTTAGTGATGCCTCTAGCTCTGGTTCTTTGGGGGATATTCTCCGAGATAGCTATGGAGGAGTCATTCTGTCGGCATGGGGATATATTCCTATGTGTAAAAATGTTGAAGCAGCTGAAGCCGTGGCCGGCCTTTCTGCTATTAAGGCAGTCATATCAAACTTTTCTAGTTCTTTGCACATTGAAAATGACTGTGCTACTCTGATTGCTGAAGTGAACATGGCGGGTACAAGCAAGTCTGCGATTGCTAGTTTCACAATGGAGATCAAAAACTTACTTCGGTTATTCCCTAATGTAGTGGTTACTAAAATTCATAGATCTTGTAATGTAGTGGCTCATAATTTGCCTAAGCTAGGGCGTAGTGTTTTCAGTGAGAATGTTATGCTGGGAAGTGTTCCATCCTGCGTGATGGAGAGTGTGTTTTGTGATTGTACATTTATATAAACCAAAATTCAAAAAAAAAGTACTAGGTTTCAGAGCCACAGAATGTTCCACGAAAGTTTCAATAACATTGATACAATAGGGCCTCTAGATCATAGAGCACATTGTGTATCGGCAAACTTTAGTGCGAACTGAATTCATTTGTAGTCACCACTAAAAAGACCTGACAATACGATATAATATAAAGGTAATTTATATGTGCTAAATTGTTTTTGCACGAGAATACAATGTCTTACATGTAAACTCTCTCTCATGAATGCAGTACTTAATTATCTGCATTATACAAGTTTTCCTATTTGAGCATCAGAGATTGTTATTTCATTTTGCAAAGATAAACAAAAGATACTATTCATACAAACAATGACATAATAATTATTTTTACTAATAAAACAGATTCTAACAAATATCATAATGATGTACAATATAAAATCAGAAAATAGAAATAATACACATAAGATAAAAGTAATATAAATATTCACACTAATTTTGAAAAAGGTTCCGATAGATCACCGAAAAATGTTTGAACACTCGTGAAAAATATTTCAACATTAATGAAAATGTTAAAATCAATCACGTGGACACGACAAATAATTTTTTAACATTAAAATAAACAGTAATACACTATTGAAATATAAATTATCGCCTAAGAATAAAAAGTACCTCAAAAGCTTTTTAAACATTTTTATTGTTCACTTTGTTTCTTTTAACTCATTTTAAAAATTCATATATGTATTAGATTTCACGTACATTTTTAACAATTATTATTATTTTAAGCTTTTCAATTTTACCATGACTTCAATGATATTTATTGTTGTATATCAAAATTGAAATTCCCTACTATTCATAACTGATGTTTCTAAAATAACCAGCATTTATTGTTATATACTAAAATTATTTTTAATCTAATAAATTTTGAATATTTTCCAATAATTTTTGAAAAAGTTGCTAAGTTTTTTGAAAATAATATAATTGCCCACAATTTCTGAAATAGTACTTCATGTGTCCTAAAATGATGTCTAAACTTAGATGGATTTAGACACTACTAAGTGTATAGATACGTCACATTAAAAAAAGTGTATAGATATAATTCAGAAAAATCTAGTGCATCATTTTTGGGACCTAGGGAGTATTATTGTAGCTCAGCAAAGTGTAGATATATATGTACAGAAGAAATTTAAAAACAATTAAACTGCTAAAACAAGAAAAATAAGATTTTTTGATCGAATCATGTGTCTAAAATCAAATAGTCAAAATCTCCATATATCTCATAAGAATAAAAGGTAAGAATGAATAATCAATATCGAATGATAAATAGAATGATTTTTTGGGAATAAATAGAATGTATTTAAAATAAAATAAAAATATATAACTTAAACATGAATTATAGAAAAAGGGGGAAAGGAAGAAAAGTACTGGATAAATAGGATGAAAAAGAAATCACTTTTCATGAGACCCGGTGCAGGCTCCTATTTTCTCGGGCCGAGGTGCCATTTGTTTCCTTGGGTGTTGGGCATGTAGAGTTCCTCCTACCTTTGGTCCAAGTGGGGAGGGCCTATTCACTGCATTAAGCGGGAGCAAGCGTCGCTCCGCTCCAAGGTCCCTACACCGGGCCAAGCCCATTCAGTCTATGGGTGTTCTCTATTTAGTGCGTGGCAGCATTGGCTTGCACCGCTTCGGTTTTTTCAAACTATGTCCAAAAATTTAAAAATTTAAAAATGAACAAAATTCAAAATTGAACTATTTAAGAAACAAACAATTTTCAAAGTCGAACAAATTTTAAAATTTCTAAAATGTTCAAATATGAAAAAGTCCTTTATTAAAAATGTTCAGATTGAATTTTTTTCAAATTTATATAAAAAATAAAATCTAAAAATAGTTGAAATTCGAAAAATGTTCAGATTTAAAATTATACAAAATAAAAACATGTTCAAACTTACAAATTGTTCAAATTAAAAAAAGGTCAAACCTGAAAATTTCGAAAAAGGTTCAAATCTAAAAAAGTTCAAACTTAAAAAAATCAAATTCGAAAAAGTTAAGAAGGAACCGACCATTAAAACAGAAACTGGAGCGGAAAGGCAAGCAGAATCAAAGAAAAAAACGGAAAGAAAAAGAACTGAGGAAAAATGAAGTAAAGCACTTACCCTCGCTAATGGGCCAGCCCAAACCTATCCCTCTCTGAGCGAAGCGCCAGATAGCGTCCACTACGAGCGCTGAATAGGTTTCGCCGTCCAAGTGGCAAGACCCAACTGAGATTGAGGGGCCAGTTGGGCCTGGTGAACACTGATCAGAGGCTTCACGGCATTCCACTCTGGAGCAATTGAACATTTCCAGCAACGCGGTTTTTCTAGCGGTGCCGAGGCCTACCGGTCAAGAATCGGCCATACATTCGTTGCTCGCGATGCGTGCGCAGGACATGGGTATTTAGCTTTCTTGTTGGGTATTTCCTTCCAAATCTAAAGACAGGTATCAGGTACGTATTAAATACGTTTCTGGACCCACTCAGCAATAATATCAAAGACCACCCAGTACCAAGAACCTGTACCTGGCCGGTTCAAATAAAGAGATCTGCCGTGGGCCCGTGGCTATGTACAATTTCCCTACCATTGGCCCATTACGTTGTTTGACCTACATCTGGCTGCTGAGCTTCTCCTTCGCTCACTCCCGTCCCCACAACGGCGTAGCTCTGGCGGTGACGGGCAGCCTTCTTCTCCGGTGCCGGCGACCCCATTGGAATCCCATTTGAGGTTTGCTCCCAAGGAGCTGCAGTCCTCGAATTACACAAACATCACATATATTGAAGATCACGTAACTAAAGCTGTAATTAGGCTACTGGAGTACTTCCTGATACAACATTCTGTAACTTCCTAACCAAAGTGATATACAGTATTACAAACTATTGACAAGGGTAATCTCTTTCGGGGCTAGCTTGATGGTGAATTCGTGGCACCATCTACTCAGGTCAGCTGAATGTTACAAAGTATGTTGGCTTTCTTTGCTTTAAACTGAAGTTCAGCTGAAGTTTCCTGCAGTTATCCTTGAGCTGGGCTATCTTAGCTGTAGGATTGGATTAACCTGGTATCCTCTGCAACATATGCTGCAGCTTGCTCCAAACGGATCTTGATGCGTTCTGTTCGAGATGTGCTCCTGTTCTTCGTTTAATGGAAACCTAACAATGTCGGCCGGGACCATAAACAAACACATTTCGGTAATACAAGACGAAATCCTGACCGAAACAGAATATAATGCTATCCCTGTTCAAACACTAAACAATAAAAGAACTCACTGGACTGAAGCGCAGATCTAAATCAGAAACGATGACCCAGACGGCCGACCTGATGCCGCCATCAAGCTCCAGCACCGCGTGGTGCCAATCGCCATCCCAGGCCGCGCCAACGACTCCGTCACTACCGCAGAGCAAGCCATCGTACCCGTCGCCGCCGTCATGCTCCGGTACCCCGCCGTACCACTAATCGCCGCAGAGCACGCCGGGAACTCCGGCTTAGCCGTCAATCACGACGCTGATAAGAGGCCGCGCCTCCCCCGACCTCGGCCGCTTAGATTGTACGGTCGGTACGCGCCGCCGCCGGGCCCGTACGGTCCCAGCCCCACGAAGCAAGGAGGAGGAGATGAGGAAAAAGGAGATGGTGGCCGGTCCTTCGCAGAGTAAATTCGTGTCTGGGCCCACTACCAATACCCCATGAATACTGCGAGTTCGTATTTCATTGTTACCTCGATACGGTGATGGGAGTATCGAGAGAGCACCAATCGCGGCGGATTCGGACGGGCGATCTGTGACCGGTAGGTCACGGTGCCGCTAGATTGGCATTTTCGCATTTCCAGCTATCACATCATGTGTTAGTGTGATAGTGTCCACTTATGGCTGCCGCCGCCTTGCTTGAGTTGTGTAACTGATCCATCGACGGCTTTAAAACGATGAGCCCAGTGAAGAGTTACATAAAACTTGACCAGCTACGCACACCATCAGATGTTGTCTTGCATGGTGCTCAACCACAAACACACACAGGTCTAATGTACAGCTTCCAACCTCCATTCAGAAATCCCTAGCTTAACTTTGTCTATGAATGTATTTACACACTAAAATACGTATAGGTAAATAAAGCTGAGTTATTTATTTTCAAACGGGGGAGTATGTGCTACTGAAAAGCCATTGGTGTGTATCGTGGGTTATTTGTGTTGGAGGGACAAAATGGGTTACGTTTTGTGTCAATATGAAGGATGCCTTGTTTATGTCAGGATATTTTTTGGGTGAAAAGGAAATAAAGGTAAAGAAATGCAATGTACATGTGGTACATCCCGGAACCACTCGCAGATTTGACCCTAAAGCGATGAAACCTGGGAGGATATATATCTTTGACTCATTGGCTCACTTTCAAGTCTAAACTCTAAAGACTAAAGCCATAGGACAACACTAGTATCCCCCTCTCTAGGATCGAGAACGAATCTCTCTTCAAGCCCATTCAAGATAACGAGATCAAAGTTGCCCAAATCTTCCAAAAAAGCAGCAAAAGTATGCCTCGATCACCTGTAGCATTTGCATCCAAAAGAAGATCCAAACCAACAAGTACTTGGGTCCAAATTTCTAATGGCACCGTCAGCCAAAGTGCTGACGCGCACATGATCACGACCATTGCCAGGCTAAACTAGCAATTCTGCTTCCAACCTGTTAAGAAAACAAACAATTGTGCTATATCTCTTGGACGCTCGATGGCTGTGGCCGGGATCGGACGGCTTTTGGTCAGCGTCATGGAGCAAGAGAGGGATAAGGCCGGTGGCCATGCTGGCTCTGCGTGCTGGAATGATGGCAGCCAGCATTGCTGTGTCTACGGTCTTATTATTGGATCCAAGGGCATGTCTGTCTCCATAGATCCCATAAAGCTTGCATGAGTGCATCGTGTATGGATGGCATGCATCATCACGATCCAGAGTTTGGACATTCCTGAATCCTGATGACCATGTGTGTACCGGAGAACAGAAGAAGGGTCTTCTTCTCTCAAAGGAGGAAGGGGGACGCCTGCAATTATTTGTCTTACTGTTGGTCAATATAGCCCACATCTGAACTTATGGCTCCTCAAGGAAATGTCCCCTTCATGCAAATTCATTTTTGTCTGTAGTACTAGGAAATCATCCCTCCAGGCCAAATTAATCAAAACAACAATGTCTAGCTAGTGGAGACAACCCTGACAATGAGAACTCTGTGGAAGCCGCATATCGAATTAAGTTGCTAGAAAATACTAGGAAAATGCAGTGATCTAGAGGAATTGGTAACACTACTAACCTGTAAAATTTTGATCTTGGACATAACTGCATTTGGATGATCCACGTGTGTATTCTGTATTCAAACTGAAAATAAATACAAACAAAGGGGAGAAAAATGGATGATCCATCGCTGCACACATCAGTTCCCCCATTTGCATCTTTGATTCTTTCCCCACATGATTGTACAGCATGGATAGAGCTAAGGAAGACAGAGACCCAAGCCACAGTTGCTTAATTTGGTCCATCCATGTAAGCCATACACACACGGCCGGATTCTACTGTTGCATTGTAGAGACATCTTCTAACGTTACAGCTAGCGAGCGCACCGCACGTACGCTCAAGTTTGTATCTACTTGCGGCGTCCTTGTTGAGCTCCTGCTCTGTGCTATGCTCGCTCTCGCGGCACAGTGGATTCGGGTCAAAAAAGGCTGGAGGAGAAGGCGATGCGCACAATGTACCAGCAACTTGTCCGAAAAGATGCGGATTAGGATGAGATCTAGCAACAGCTGAATTGTTGGTGGGCCCAATGTCTAATTAAAATGAGGCCACTACAAATAAACTGGAGTAGTAGTACATTAGAATGAACACGTCCAGAGTTCATGGGTTGGCTAGGCGCCTCTTCGCGGACTATAAACATTCTCAAACTAATGATCATGAGTGTAGAGGAATCAAAAAATGTTGCATTGGTCTATTTATATTTTTCGATAAAGGGCATTAACATTGAGGTGATACCGAATACACATGGCCTCTGTAATGGCACGATGTCATGGAATAATCAACACTTCGAGAATGCATAAAACTAAATTATTAAAAAATAAATATAAAGGCCAAAAGTTATGTTGTAGCAGCCAACAACATGCAACAACAACCATCAACGCCAACCACCACCATTGGCAACACAAGGACCGCGAGAAACATTCCCTAAAAGTAACGCCTCCAAGAAGAGAACGGCGGCTCTCACCGGTGAAGGCCAGATTATGAGTTTTCACCCCGAAGAGACAAAATGAAGAAGAAAAGAAATATAAAGGCAAAATTCATGCCACAACGGCCAACAATACTCAAAAATCAGCATCAACACTAATCACCGCCATTGAAAACACAAGCACCACGAGAAAGATTCTCTAAAAACAATGCCTCCAAGAAGAGAACGACACGCAAGCACCGTCGTCAGTTCTCACCAGTGAAGGTCGGATCATGGGTCTTTAACCCGGAGATAGAATCCTAGTAAATGTTGCAATACCTTCAACAATGGAACCGTGAACTGTGTCATTTCGGGGTACAACCAACAAATGTCGGACCTATGGGTTAATTTCTTTTTAAAACCATTCGGATCATGACGAGTGTATGTCAGATGGATATATGTAATTTTATTTTTGGAAATGTTTACATTTTCTGGTGATTATGCACAAAAAATCATTGTCGGATCATGACCATAGAGAAAGATAGACTTAAAGTAACACCCAGACTAATAAGGATCGCCATTTGATCGAATGAATATATATTATTTATTATTACTGTGTCTTGATGTTATTATTAGTGTGTCTTATAGCAGGTAATATCATATCACACAGGCATACAAGGCCGATATAGACTTTACATGCCACAAAACATAGAGGGGAACAATACAATCATTTGCACACTGATAAACAAAACGGAAATACATTTGCCTCACGGCTTGTTGAGTAGTCACCCTTACTATATGTTTCGTCAATGATCTTAATTATGATCTAAAAGACAAGAGATGCTTATATTAATACAAATAAAACTTGCAGCAGACATTCATCTCCAGTGCACATGTGTTCTGCTTGGTAATAAGAGACATACTTGGCAACATGTATTTGATGGTGTCCAGTGAAGGTGGCCTTTCATGACACAAAACTAAACTTCACCCTTGAGACGTGGATCTCACCTTTCCTAAAGATCTTTTTTACGGTACCCTATACTGCTAGAAGAGGAAGTACTATAGCATAAGCTTGGCTAATATCAAGATTGGCCATTTCTATACTGGCTAATTGTCGAAAACAAAATCTAAAAATACATGTGGGACGGTGCTAATCACGCGTGCACCAGGAAACACACACACACGCACACACATGAACCCAATAACATTCAAGTAGGCTTAAACAATCAGTCATGGTAACTAACATTGTAATAGACAAGTTTACCTTGGTACTTAAGCTGTAATCTAGCACATGGCATCTTGTGTTGTTGCTTCTGTTGACGCTGTCCCAAAGCAACAAGATCCTTAAGTGGTGCGTCCATGGATTAAACAAGTTGACAGTGGGGAGTAATTAACTCAAGGGTTTACCCTCCCAAGTGGGTGAGTCCATGAACGTAGGCACAGTTTCTGCGTACAGCCATGGCACGACAGAGGCAGATGATCTAGATTTACACAATGCATGCTGATGCATAGGTGGGAGCTCCACATGGCCATATGAGTGTCATTGAAGAATGCAACAACTGCTGCCTAGGTATCCTCATATGGGCATGTGTCCTTACACTGTGCAATGCAATTTTTCATGTTTGTTTATGGTGTCTCTAGCTCCCTTTATTATTATTTCTTGCAACCACAACTCACAGGATATGTGGGAGAAGTTGGTGACATATTTTTTCTTTTTTGCATCAATCACTCCAAGTTTTGCATCTTTTTGCTTTCTTTTCCACCTGAAACGATAGAAATGTTCTGTTAATCAAGCATGGTCGATCTTGTTAGTTGTCAGATCGATGAAAGGGGTGTCTCGTTCTATTTATTTTCGTATTAAGTGTTGTGTCATGTAATCTCCAGATGTGTCTAGGCACAGTATGAGACCATACCTAGGTAGCTACTTGACAAAAAGTAAGAAAAGTAAGATGCCTGTATCTACCAACTAGATTTCGGTCGCATGCTGGATGATCAATCAAGATGGACGATGAATAGATGCATGCATGCTCTCTTGTTGAGGATCATGTACGGTCAGAACATAGCATAGCATATCTATTCAACCTCGGAACAACGATCCCTCCCAGGTTGGTTTAATCATCTTTCTCTTTTCACCTGCTAAATCGCCCAGTCATATAAATAGAAAAATATGTATCCCGGCTGTTCTGTATAGGCAGAGAAACTCACACCGTATATCGGTATATGGTCAAGGAAACCGGAGGGAGATAAGTGGAGCTAGCTCTCGGGAATTATATATTTTGGCTCGTAGGACGAGCTACTTTCATTGTAAAAATATTTCTTTTGAAATTTTAAATAAATATGGGAGAAAAACTCGGGTGTACATCTATATATTCTAGGCACGCATATAAGTTTCATAAAAAAATATTTTTTCCAACATCTGTGAAAAAAATTAAAATTTTGGTGCTACAAAATGATTTTTCATGATAGATAATTTTGTATCTTTTGCAAACAACGCTCAAAAGTTATTCCTGCACAAAACATGTGAGGCATGTAAAAGACACGTACATGTACATTCTAAAAAAAAATGAACTTTTTCTAACGTTTTTCTGTAACGGGAGCATCTAGTCCCATGAGACAAACACCGGTTCATATCATGTTCATTTGTATAAGTCTAAAACAATTCATGTTCATTTGTATAATATACACTACAGGAATGGCTCGCTGCGCCGACGGCCGTGGCGTACGCCGACGGCCAAATGTCGGGGCCGTCGGCGTACGTCCGTCCATGGCAGCGGTCCATCGAGCCCCTCGGCGTGACATACCCTCGGCGTAGAGAACCCCCCCACCCTCGGCATACTCTGGCCGTCGGCGTACAGAGCATGTGCTCCGGTCCCGCTCCGGCCGTGACGGCCCGGTCACGGCGTCAGCGAGGCGCCGAGGGCCACCCTCGGCATAGGGCATCACCCACCTATGCCGACGGCCACCCTCGGCATACATTTTTTTTTCTTTTTCTTCTCGGTCATTAACTTTATATTATGTTTGTTTTATTTATGTACTAGTATGAATTATGTAAAAATAGTTACTTTTTTAAAGAAAAAAATGGTAGATGGCTTATGTAGATCCCACGAGTGACGCTCTTCGTAGACGGGTCGACGGGATCCAGTAGGCCCAACATCTGCTATCGATGTACATATGTCCTAAAACAAAGGAAAAAGTCCATTGCTAACCCTAACTCTAACCCTAACCCTAACCCTAGGGGTAGATTTGCGGGGTCCCCGCCCTAGGGTTTCCCTAGATACAAACCACCGGAGCGTCCGAATCGCTGGAAACTCCTGCTACGGCTCATCCGGGGCCTATTTCATTCCAAACCTATGGTTTCCATGTGCATATGTCCTAAACAAAGCAAAGAAATTAAAAAAATCCATTGGTGAACCCTCGCACGAAAAAAGCTATAGGGGTAGATCTGCAAGGTCCCCAAGGGTTTCCCAAGATACAGATCACCGGAGCGTCGGAATCGCTTGAAAACTTGCATTTGTCCCTAACATATGTGTACAAGTGTGATGTAAGGTTTGTCTAACCTTGCATGTACCCGCGTTGACGATTTCCGCATACATGGGCCGACACTTGGTAAAATCCAGGATTTGTATGTGGAAACTCCTGCTACGGCTCATCCGGGGCCTATTTCATTCCAAACCTATGGTTTCCATGTGCATATGTACTAAACAAAGCAAAGCAAATAAAAAAATCCATCGCACGGAGAAAGCTATAGGGGTAGATCTGCAGGGTCCCCGCCCTAGGGTTTCCCAAGATACAGATCACCGGAGCGTCGGAATCGCTTGAAAACTTGCATTTGTCCCTAACATATGTGTACAAGTGTGATGTAAGGTTTGTCTAACCTTGCATGTACCCGGCGTTGACGATTTTCGCATACATGGGCCCACACTTGGTAAAATCCAGGATATGTATGTGGAAACTCCTGCTACGGCTCATCCGGGGCCTATTTCATTCCAAACCTATGGTTTCCATGTGCATATGTCCTAAACAAAGCAAAGCAAATAAAAAATCCATTGGTAAACCCTCGCACGGAGAAAGCTATAGGGGTAGATCTGCAGGGTCCCCGCCCTAGGGTTTCCCAAGATACAGATCACCGGAGCGTCGGAATCGCTTGAAAACTTGCATATGTCCCTAACATATGTGTACAAGTGTGATGTAAGGTTTGTCTAACCTTGCATGTACCCGGCGTTGACGATTTCCGCATACATGGGCTAGCACTTGGTGAAATCCAGGATCTGTATGTGGAAACTCTCGCCACGGCTCAAATGAAGCCTATTTTATGGTGAAGTATGCCCAACCTATGGTTTCCATGTACACATGCCACATGCGCGCGGAAGCCATCTGGGAATCCCACCCGCTTCCTGCGGTGCCCGCCGATCGGCCGGAAACGTCCGGATTTGAACTGGGGCGACACTTTCCTTCGCTCAATAAATGGAGGGAAAATGTTTTTAGGTCTAGGACGCGTTATTTTATGTGCTAAATGTTTTCCGTTTCGCGTTGGCGGACGGGTGCACGCGCGCGCCCGGTGGCCATACCGCATGTCCCGCGGCCCCGTTTGCGCAGTTGGCAAAGCAAACGGAGCCAAAAAAGCGAACCGCGTGGCGTCATTTTATGTGTCCTAGTAACCACTGCAAAAGACGGAACTGGATACGGCAATTATCTTGGAGAACCCTTCACGAACAGGGCTATCTCGTCCGGAGTTCTATGGCTTTTAGGGGAAATGAGTAGGAAACGGCCCGTTTCACCACATAGTTTGTCGGAACGAGGCCATATTTGGCACGTGCGTGGGCCTTAGGATGGGAAGCAAGGCCCCGGTCGCGGATTTCCAATCCGAACCACGGGCGACGGTTTTTCCATTTTCGGGGTGCCGGAAGGGCTTTTTTTGAAAGAGCTACATGGCGCGCATTTCAGTATCGCGCGGGACCTCCGCGGGCGGTAGGATACCTCCTACGCACCACCTATCACATGCCACATGCGCGGGAAGCCATCGGAATCCCACCCGCTTCTGCGGTGCCCCGCCGAATCCGGGAAACGTCCGGATTTGAACTGGGCGACACTTTCCTTCGCTCAATAAATGGAGGGAAAATGTTTTTAGGTCTAGGACGCGTTATTTTATGTGCTAAATGTTTTCCGTTTCGCGCGTTGGCGGACGGGTGCACGCGCGCGCCCGGTACGGCCATACCGCATGTCCCGGCGGCCCCGTTTTGCGCAGTTGGCAAAGCAAACGGATATCATGTATTTCTACATTCATTACTTGAAATCAAAATTATGACGTAACATATTTTAGTTAAGACAATTGTAGTTAAATAATTATGTGCACGAATTAACTACAGTACAATTTATGGTACATAGCGCCCACTACACAATTCCAGACTTTCCTTCATGGTGTTTTTTTTAGATGTTCCTTCACGGTGTTACACTAACTTGATACCGTAGCTGGGTGACCTCCCCCTTTACATTAGGGGGGAGGGGGGCTGTTTTGAGATAAGGGCTTCTTCAAAGACTGTTTGAGCATGTGTGCATTGGAGCACCCTAAACGGACAGGACAAGTATCTGTTTTAGGCTTTTAGCCTTCTTTTTCTCTTCATATTTTTATACATGATGAATCAAAACTATTGCAAGACTTTTAACTCCCAATTAATTATACAACAATTGAAACATTCAAGTAACATAGTTCATACAACATATTAAATTTAAATTTGGATACTTCCTAAAAATAGACAAAGTATCCACTACAACACATTATATGAAACCTATTAATTTTCCTCGATCCAAATGTGCTTAACAAGATCATCTTGGGGTTGTTGATAAACACTTTGGTCACAAATTTTGGCGGTGCATCTCAGGGAAATCTTTGAACTCAGCCGGTGTATGACCTGGTTAGACTAGAGGGGCCATGATGTACCAACCATAATATGTACTCGATGATAATCATGCTCATTCTCCATAATCATGTATTGCATGATGACACAACCAGTTATGACCTCCGGTGTTCTATTCTTTTTCAATGTGCTAGCAGGGTGGAGAACAATATTCCAACGAGGTTGGAGCACACCAAATGCACGCTCCACAACCTTCCTAAAACTCTATTATTTTTGTGCAAACAGAGATCTTTCACTACCTTGGGTGGCAGGGATTGTCTCGGCGCATGTTTCCACCAAGGATAGATACCATTAGGGTTTTTTTGACAATCAATACCACATATATTCATAGCAACCAATAGTACATGGTAGAGATACATGAACTGACTCCAACGATTACAAAATAAAGTCTAAAAGATAGTAACAAATCTTCGAGGTCTTCAATTTATTTCTTCTTCCAGAACACAATCTTGTACTCTTCTGAAGGAAGCCAAAAATAGATAACCAACCATAGATCTATAGATACCGACGAAAGTTCTCCCACAATTTTTGAGCCGCAATGCCAAGGCTGCGTGCACGCACGCAACCATTAAAGCAGTCATACAACATCGGCAAGAGTACCAACACCAGTATGTTAGGGAATAATAACCAACTAGTTTTGTCGTCGTCGACGGAGAGCCGAGAGTACGAATCACCATTGTCGAGGACGTAGCAGTCGGGACAAAAACTACGAGGATAATCCTCCCCGCGGCAACAATGACAAAAGATCCAAAATCGATCTGGCGAAGCAAGATCCGAAGGCCCATACCTAGAAAATTGTGATCGTTCAACACCACCATTGACGCCGGGAAGAAGATCTCGTCGCCGAACGAAAGGCCGAAGATCACTTAGTGCAGACGATGCCATCTCCATTGAGAGAAAACCAACAAGAAGGCGGCTACCAAAATCCTAACATAATCTAATGAAAACAATACTTTTATTTGAAACTCCACGCATAGATCGGGTTTCCCACTCCTCCCGACGCCGGCGAAGCCAACCGGAGGAGGGGAACCAATCTATGGAGGAGGATGAACTGGAGGTGGCTAGGGTTGAGGCGGCGGCTGAGAGGAGAGACGGAAGGAAAAGACTTCGCAAGTTCTTGACTTGTGGGCCTACATACCATTAGGGTAGGTTGTACCCCTTGTTGTATTGGTGGACATTGATCTCAAAGTTGCAATCTAGAGTGTTGTCTTCACCAAGTGTTGCAAGTGTTTCTTGCAACATGTTGATGTCATTGTGAGATAACGCCATGCCAAAAAAAGATATCCAAATTCAGTGATCATATGATGATATAACTTCAGCTAACATTGGACGCTCCAATATGACATTTATAATGCATGACATCGATGCTTTTAAGCATCTCAAGGAAGCCTCTTTCAGCTCCAGCAGCCAAGAGACGAGCTGTGTCTCGAGCATTTGGCTCCCTAGAGTATTTTTTTCCGAAAACTTTCACCGTTGCACAAAAAGGATACATGGCATCAAGACATACAGAATCTCCCATGTGAATGTACTTTTCTATCTGATCAACATCAACTCCATATGCAAGAATCCAGATAGAAGATGTGCATTTTAAATAGAAGAGAACCCAAGTAGCCCTATGCAGTTAGGGGAAACCTAGCGCCCCTCTAGCAAGAGCGGCCGGAGCAAAACTGGTATTTCAGAATTTTCTATATATATATATATATATATTTTTTTTTAAAATGGTATTTTAACCTTGTTTTACCATGCTTCCGGAAGTTCCTATTCCACCACTGGGTGCAATATCTCTTGAGTTTGCGGTAGTCATTATAGTCCCTCACACCCTCCACAAGACATACGAACACATTGTTAGCCAAATTTGCATTGTTTCTAAAATAGTCGATGTATAGGAGAACATGTCTGGCAACCCTATCACGATCAATCACCAAGTGCATCAGCGTTGTACCTCGGAACCAGGGATGCATTGTGCTCCTTGAATGTGAGAAGAGCCATGACAACAATTATGTGATCATCGTCAGACCATTCATCAAGGGATGGTGTTTCCATAAATTCATCATAGAATAACTCATGAACTCTATGCATGGCCTACACATCAAGCAATGCAACACATGTCACACAAGTTATATGTTTGCAACACCTACAAGCTTTTTCTGTCAAAAGAATGAACAACTTGTGTACGGGTGAGACCACCGGGAGCTCAATGGCTAGGACAAATGACCAGAATGAGGAGCGGTAGCGGGCGAGAACTGGATATAAGACGCTCGAGCTCGATCCGAGCTCAGCATGGAGGCACCGCTGACGGGGTTGTCGCGGCCAGATCCTTGCGCGCCTGACCTCAACATGCACGAAAAAGCGGTGGTGGGTTAGCGGGTGGCGGTACAGGGAAAGGGGTGACAACAACGGAAACAAGGACATGGGCGTCCACACTAGCAAAACGACGAGAGAAAGGGGTTAGTAGGAGAAAGAGGACACCGTCATGGCATTTGTGTCTGAATTTAAACCTCCTCAAAAACTAAGGGTGTGGCAATGAGGCCGAAACAAACAAAAAAGACACGAATACCGTTAAGGCAGGAAGGACCGGAGGAGAAATATCAGGGCTCCCTTGAAGATGCCCTAACATGGCACTAGAGGAATAGCTATAACCATGAGCTCTATAGGCAACAAAAGTAGGCTTATGGTTGCGGTCTTGTAATTTTTCAAATTCTTATTTATTGGTGATATATATGGGCTAAAAAGTATCTCTTTTACAAAGAAGAAGAAAATAAATACAGGAGGGCCCAACCTGTCAGAGAATAGCTTGAGCTAAACAGCCGATCTTCAAGTGTGATACAATGCAACCATGGAGAAATGGTCAGCAAGTAGTAGCTAGGCTAGCACGATGGCTCTGGCGCCGAATCATGGCACACGAAACACGCTTGCAACGACAGAGAAATTAAGGGCGCGTTTAGTTGCATGGGCTGAATTCCTGCATAGCTGCGCCAGCGAGATGGGAGGCATTGCGCGTTTAGAACGGGTCATGGGCCACTTTTGGCGGGTCGTTTGGTAGCCTGTGCAGCCTTTTGCACGCCGGAGAAGGAACCCAGGCCCCATCGTTTGGTTGCCCGTTTTCAGCCCATCTTGCACGCAGGAAAACAAGAATCAGCTGTATGGTTGCTCAAATCACAGTTCCATATCCTTACCACAATTCAAATAGGGTGAGATTACCATGCCATGCCATATTACATACGATCATAGACCACTTAGAAGAACACGATCCTCACGATCACCACGATGAGGAAGGCGATGATGTAGTCTTTGACCCGGCTGGGACGTACCTCCGGTGGTGCTCCTTGTAGAGCATGCACTTCCTCCGGTGGCAGCTGTGCTAATGGCACTGCATCATCGATGGCCTAATCTTCCAGGAGCTCCTCTTCCAGGAAGGTGAGGTACTCTTGTTGTGCCTCCTCCAATGTTGCATATCCTCGGTAGCTGTTGTTGGAGTAGTCATTGACTTGATCTTGACAGACTCTTCATGAGCTGTAGATTCCTCGAACCCGCCCGTGAAACACCACATACCACTAGCATGGCATAAGAAGTTAGCGATCACAACCATTAAGCAATTCAGAAATGAGCAATGTAACAACACAAGTGTTGTAATAATCTAACAGGGGCATGCATGATCATTCCAAAAGTCGATCAGAAGTTCATCCTAAACTACCATGGTGTCATCCTACCACCACAACAAAATTGGGTGTCTCATCCTAACACCGCAAAGTTCACCATGACCTGAGGGGTTAGTATATACCACCTCATCATACTTACAAAAGGGGGCCATCAAATGTTTTCATCCTAGCTACTGCCAGAATATACTTCATCACATCATTATCATCATCATCACCATCTCCATGCATGCCTGCCTGAACCACCCCGTCAAGGGTACCACTACACCTTGGCGTGGTACTTGCCAAGGTAGTTCTCAGCCAGAGGACGCGGTGTTGCTCGATCATGCCGACGAAGCTGGAACCCTGGGCCTTGTGGTCGACAAGGTGGCTGAGAGCGGCCATGGGATCATCATCGGCGAAGCTAAGCATGTCCATGACCGCATTGTAGAGGTCAGGGTGCATGTCTGTGGGCTTGTTGTCCCTGATGGCCTGTGCGACGTCCTTCACAGCAACAGTCATGTTGGTGAAGGCCACCAGCTCGTCGTCGGCGAAGGCACCTCTCTTCCTCTTGCCGGCGGTCGGCTTCTCAGGCGCGTCGTGCTTGTCAGCATCGAGGTTCACCATGTCGGACTCCTGGGTATCAGCATCCTCAGGTGCAGGATTTGCTGCAGCAGAGCCCAGGGGCTCACTGGATCCCATGGCGTACTTGCCGGTGGCAGGGCCGAAGGAGAAGATGGTGTGCATATCGTCGTAGTTGGCGATGGGCACATTGAGGAACTCCGCGTCCTTTGGGTGATCCTACGATACGAAGGGACAATGATGTTAGTTGTGCTCGTGGCTGATCACAAAAGTTAGTGAGGAGGACTGAGTTATTGAGGTGCTCACCGCGACGTGCCCGCAGTAGTGCTCACCCTCAAGGACGATGCATTTGGTGTCCTCGCACCACTGAGCACCGCTTAGATCGCGGAGCCTGCTAATGGTGAGCCACCTCTGCCTCCACTTCCTCAGGTGGTTGTACACCTGAGTGGAGCAGACGGAGACACCACAGTGCTCAGCTAGGCCCTTAGCCACGGAATTCAGATGGACTTCCTTGAAGCCTTTGTCAGTTCTCACCCCGCTCTGGATCAAGCCGCACATCTTCTCCAACACGAAGCTGGACATGAATGGAAGCCATTTCATGGTGGCATTCCTTTCCTGCCCGATCTTCAGGGCCCTCTCCGCTTCCCTGCGGTTCTTGTTCTTCTTAGTGGTGGCAACCTAGCAGCCACCTCTGCCGCTTGATACGTCTCCAACGTATCGATAATTTCTTATGTTCCATGCTACTTTATTGATGATACCTACATGTTTTATGCACATTATATGTCGTATTTACGCATTTTCGGAACTAACCTATTAACAAGATGCCGAAGAGCCATTCTGTTTTCTGCTGTTTTTGGTTTCAGAAATCCTAGTAAGGAAATATTCTCGGAATTGGACGAAATCGCCGCCGGGTCCTATTTTTGCACGAAGCTTCCAAGAAGACCGAAGGGAGTCGAAGTGGGGCCACGAGGTGGCCGGGATAGGCGGCGCGGCCCCGGGCCCGCGCCGGCCTGCCCCTGGGCCCTCGTGCCTCTGACCTACCCTTTCGCCTACTTATAGCCTCCGTCGCGAAACCCCCGAGAGAGCCACGATACGGAAAACCTTCCAGAGACGCGCCGCCGCGAATCCCATCTCGGGGATTCGGAGATCGCCTCCGGCACCCTACCGGAGAGGGGATTCATCTCTGGAGGACTCTTCATCGCCATGATCGCCTCCGGAGTGATGAGTGAGTAGTTCACCCCTGGACTATGGGTCCATAGCAGTAGCTAGATGGTCGTCTTCTCCTAATTGTGCTTCATTGTTGGATCTTGTGAGCTGCCTAACATGATCAAGATCATCTATCTGTAATACTATATGTTGTGTTTGTCGGGATCCGATGGATAGAAAATACTATGTTATGGTGATTATCAATCTATTGTTTATATGTTGTTTATGATCTTGCATGCTCTCCGTTATTAGTAGAGGCTCTGGCCAAGTTTTTGCTCTTAACTCCAAGAGGAGTATTTATGCTCGATAGTGGGTTCATGCCTTCATTGACACCTGGGACAGTGACAGAAAGTTCTAAGGTTGTGATGTGTTGTTGCCACTAGGGATAAAACATTGATTCTATGTCTAAGGATGTAGTTGTCGATTACATTACACACCATACTTAATGCAATTGTCTTGCTTTGCAACTTAATACTGAATGGGGTTCGGATGATAACCGAAGGTGGACTTTTTAGGCATAGATGCGGTTGGATGGCGGTCTATGTACTTTGTCGTAATGCTCGGATTAAATCTCACTATATTTATCATATCATGTACATGCATTGTTATGCCCTTCTCTATTTGTCAATTGCCCGACTGTAATTTGTTCACCCAACATGCTTTTATCTTATGGGAGACACCTCTAGTGAACTGGACCCCGGTCCTATTCTTTACATCGCATACAATGCAATATTTGTTTTACTGTTTTCTTGCAAACAATCATCTTCCACACAATACGATTAATCCTTTGTTACAGCAATCCGGTGAGATTGACAACCTCACTTTCGTTGGGGCAAAGTACTTTGGTTTTGTTGTGCAGATTCCACGTTGGCGCCGAATCCCTGTTGTTGCGCCGCATCACATTTCGCCACCATCAACCTTCAACGTGCTTCTTGGCTCCTCTTGGTTCGATTAAACCTTGGTTTCTTTCTGAGGGAAAACTTGCTACTGTGCACATCATACCTTCCTCTTGGGGTTCCCAACGAACGTGTGAGTTACACGCCATCAAGCTCTTTTTCTGGCGCCGTTGCCGGGGAGATCAAGACACGCTGCAAGGTGATACGTCTCCAACGTATCGATAATTTCTTATGTTCCATGCTACTTTATTGATGATACCTACATGTTTTATGCACATTATATGTCATATTTATGCATTTTCTGGAACTAACCTATTAACAAGATGCCGAAGAGCCATTCTGTTTCTGCTGTTTGGTTTCAGAAATCCTAGTAAGGAAATATTCTCGGAATTGGACGAAATCTTCGCCCGGGTCCTATTTTTGCACGAAGCTTCCGGACCGAAGAGATAACGAAGTGGGGCCACGAGGTGGCCAGACCACAGGCGGCGCGGCGGCCCGGCCGCGCGCTCATCGGGCCCCTCGTGAGCCCCCCGACCTACCCTTCCGCCTACTTAAAGCCTCCGTCGCGAAACCCCCAGTAGAGAGCCACGATACGGAAAACCTTCCGAGACGCCGCGCCGCGATCCCATCTCGGTGGATTCAGGAGATCGCCTCCCGCCTGCCGGAGGGGATTCATCTCCCGGAGGACTCTACACCGCCATGGTCGCCTCCGGAGTGATGAGTGAGTAGTTCACCCCTGGACCATGGGTCCATAGCAGTAGCTAGATGGTCGTCTTCTCCTTGTTGTGCTTCATTGTTGGATCTTGTGAGCTGCCTAACATGATCAAGATCATCTATATGTAATTCTATATGTTGTGTTTGTCGGGATCCGATGGATAGAGAGTACTATGATTATGGTGATTATCAATCTATTGTTTATGTGTTGTTTATGATCTTGCATGCTCTCCGTTATTAGTAGAGACTCTGGCCAAGTTTTTACTCTTAACTCCAAGAGGGAGTATTTATGCTCGATAGTGGGTTCATGCCTTCATTGACACTGGGACAGTGATGAAAGTTCTAAGGTTGTGATGTGCTTTGCCACTAGGGATAAAACATTGATTCTATGTCTAAGGATGTAGTTGTCGATTACATTACGCACCATACTTAATGCAATTGTCTGTTGCTTAGCAACTTAATACTGAATGGGGTTCGGATGATAACCTGAAGGTGGACTTTTTAGGCATAGATGCAGTTGGATGGCGGTCTATGTACTTTGTCGTAATGCCCAATTAAATCTCACTATATTTATCATATCATGTATATGCATTGTTATGCCTTTCTCTATTTGTCAATTGCCCGACCGTAATTTGTTCACCCAACATGCTTTTATCTTATGGGAGAGACACCTCTAGTGAACTGTGGACCCCGGTCCTATTCTTTACATAGCATACAATCTACTGCAATTGTGTTTTACTATTTTCTTGCAAACAATCATCTTCCACTCGATACGCTTAATCCTTTGTTACAGCAAGCCGGTGAGATTGACAACCTCACTGTTTCGTTGGGACAAAGTACTTGGGTTGTGTTGTGCAGGTTCCACGTTGGCGCCGGAATCCTGTTGTTGCGCCGCATCACATTTCGCCACCATCAACCTTCAACGTGCTTCTTGGCTCCTACTGGTTCGATTAAACCTTGGTTTCTTTCTGAGGGAAAACTTACTGTGCGCATCATACCTTCCTCTTGGGGTTCCCAACGAACGTGTGAGTTACACGCCATCAAGCTCTTTTTCTGGCGCCGTTGCCGGGAGAGATCAAGACACGCTGCAAGGGGAGTCTCCACTTCTCAATCTCTTTACTTTGTTTTTGTCTTGCTTTATTTTATTTACTACTTTGTTTGCTGCACCTAAACAAAACACACAAAAATTAGTTGCTAGTTTTACTTTATTTACTGTCTTGCTCTCTATATCAAAAACACAAAAAAATTAGTTACTTGTCTTTACTTTATTCGCCTCGTTTACTTTTTGCTTATTGCATTATGTTTCCTTTTAATTTTACCACAAAATACATACCGGTAGGACGTGGGTCTATAGTTGGGAGAAATAATATAGAAGAATTTTTCAATCATGTTAGTATTACTGAAAATTTTGAAGATAAACACTTGGTAGAACTTGCACCTACCTATGAAATTGCTGCTGCTGCTTTAGTTCGCATGTTGGAAACTAAATTTGTTAATCTCAATCCTATAATCCAACACATGTTTCTCACACTTGGTGATATGAAAGAAGGGGAAAAGAAAGATTTTGTTCTATAAACTCTTCTTAGAGAATTTGGGGGATTAGCAAGAGAGGCTAGAAAGGTTTTTGCTAAATTTAATATGCTAGGTTCTCATACCAATTTTATTGATCTCCTTGAAAAAATGGACATGGATAGAATAAGGTACACTAATAACATTAATGATGGTGGGGAAATCAAAGCACCAATACCATGTAAACTCCTAGCTATGAATGATGCATTAGAAAATAACTATGCTTGGCTTGTTCCTGAAAATTTGTTCGATGAGAGTAGCAAGCCCAAGACTAATGAAAAGGGAGACGCTAAAACTTATGTATCCAATATACTATGCTTGGTTGATAAAACTCCCAATACCCCTAGTCATGATGGTGATGCTTCTTCGTTTGAAAATACTTGATTTGCACTTTCTGCGCCTAGCTGAAAGGCGTTAAAGAAAAGCGCTTATGGGAGACAACCCATGTTTTTAGTACAGCAATTTTTTGTTTTGTTGAGTCTTGGAAGTTGTTTACTACTGTAGCAACCTCTCCTTATCATGTTTTTGTGCCAAGTAAAGTTTCTATGTCAAAGTTGATGTTATATTTGGGATCGCTGCAGAAACAGCATTGCTGTCTGTCACGAATCTGGGCACAGTTCTGCAGAAAATTCGAAAAAATCTGGCAATTTACGAGCGTGATCCTCAGATATGTACGCAACTTTAATTAGTTTTGAGTTTTTCCATTTGAGCAAGTCTGGTGCCAGCTTTAAATTCGTCTTTACGGACTGTTCTGTTTTTGACAGATTCTGCCTTTTATTTCGCATTGCCTCTTTTGCTATGTTGGATTCATTTCTTTGATCCATTAATGTCCAGTAGCTTTATGCAATGTCCAGAAGTGTAAATAATGATTGTGTCACCTCTGAATGTGTGAATTATTAATTGTGCACTAACCCTCTAATGAGTTTGCTTGAAGTTTGGTGTGAAGGAAGTTTTCAAGGGTCAAGAGAGGAGAATGATATACTATGATCAAGAGGAGTGAAAGCTCTAAGCTTGGGGATGCCCCGTGGTTCACCCCTGCATATTTTAAGAAGACTCAAGCGTCTAAGCTTGGGGATGCCCAAGGCATCCCCTTCTTCATCGACAACATCATCAGGTTCCTCCCCTGAAACTATATTTTTATTCAATCACATCTTGTGTTCTTTACTTGGAGCGTCGGTTTGTTTTTGTTTTTGTTTTTGTTTGAATAAAATGGATCCTAGCATTCACTTTGTGGGAGAGAGACACGCTCCGCTGTTGCATATGGACAAATATGTCCTTAGGCTTTACTCATAATGTTCAAGGCGAAGTTTCTTCTTCGTTAAATTGTTATATGGTTGGAATTGGAAAATTCTACATGTAGTAATTCTAAAATGTCTTGGATAATGTGATACTTGGCAATTGTTGTGCTCATGATTAAGCTCTTGCATCATATGCTTTGCACCCATTAATGAAGAAATACATAGAGCTTGCTAAAATTTGATTTGCATATTTGGTCTCTCTAAGGTCTAGATAATATCTAGTATTGAGTTTTGAACAACAAGGAAGACGGTGTAGAGTCTTATAATGTTTACAATATGTCTTTTATGTGAGTTTTGCTGCACCGGTTCATCCTTGAGTTTGCTTCAAATAACCTTGCTAGCCTAAACCTTGTATCGAGAGGGAATACTTCTCATGCATCCAAAATCCTTGAGCCAACTACTATGCCATTTGTGTCCACCATACCTACCTACTACATGGTATTTCTCCGCCATTCCAAAGTAAATTGCTTGAGTGCTACCTTTAAAATTCCATCATTCACCTTTGCAATATATAGCTCATGGGACAAAATAGCCTTAAAAACTATCGTAGTATTGAATATGTACTTATGCACTTTATATTTTATTAAGTTGCTTGTTGTGCGATAACCATGCTTCTGGGGAACGCCATCAACTATTGTTGAATATCATGTGAGTTGCTATGCATGTCCGTCTTGTCTGAAGGATCTATCATTTTAGTGGTTGGAGCATGCAAAATTGTTAGAGAAGAACATTGGGCCGCTAACTAAAGCCATGAATCATGGTGGAAGTTTCAGTTTTGGACATATATCCTCAATCTCATATGAGAATAATAATCATTGCTACATGCTTATGCATTTAAGAGGAGTCCATTATCTGTTGTCCATGTTGTCCCGGTATGGATGTCTAAGTGGGGAAATAATCAAAAGCGAGAAATCCAAAATGCGAGCATTCTCCTTAGACCTTTGTACAGGCGGCATGGAGGTACCCCTTGTGACACTTGGTTGAAACATGGCATGCGAAGATCCGGTAGTCCAAGCTAAGTAGGACGAGTGCGGACACTATTAGTATACTATGCATGAGGCTTGCAACTTGTAAGATATAATTTACATAACTCATATGCTTTATTACTACCGTTGACAAAATTGTTTCATGTTTTCAAAATAAAAGCTCTAGCACAAATACATCAATCGATGCTTTCCTCTTTGAAGGACCATTCTTTTACTTTTATTGTTGAGTCAGTTTACCTATCTCCTTCCACCTTAAGAAGCAAACACTTGTGTGAACTGTGCATTGATTCCTACATACTTGCATATTGCACTTGTTATATTACTTTATGTTGACAATATCCATGAGATATACATGTTACAAGTTGAAAGCAACCGCTGAAACTTAATCTTCCTTTGTGTTGCTTCAACACCTTTACTTTGATTTATTGCTTTATGAGTTAACTCTTATGCAAGACTTATTGATGCTTGTCTTGAAGTACTATTCATGAAAAGTCTTTGTCATATGATTCACTTGTTTACTCATGTCATTACCTTTGTTTTGATCGCTGCATTCATTACATATGTTTACAAATAGTATGATCAAGATTATGATGGCATGTCACTTCAGAAATTATCTTTGTTATCGTTTTACCTGCTCGGGACGAGCAACTAAGCTTGGGGATGCTGATACGTCTCCAACGTATCGATAATTTCTTATGTTCCATGCTACTTTATTGATGATACCTACATGTTTTATGCACATTATATGTCATATTTATGCATTTTGGAACTAACCTATTAACAAGATGCCGAAGAGCCTGTTTTGCTGTTTTTGGTTTCAGAAATCCTAGTAAGGAAATATTCTCGGAATTGGACGAAATCTTCGCCCAGGGTCCTATTTTTGCACGAAGCTTCCGAAGACCGAAGAGATAACGAAGTGGGGCCACGAGGTGGCCACCACGGCGGCGCGGCCTGGCCCCCGGCGCGCGGCTGTCATCTTGGCCCTCGTGAACCCCCGACCTACCCTTCCGCCTACTTAAAGCCTCCGTCGAAAACCCCAGTACCGAGAGCCACGATACGGAAAACCTTCCGAGACGCGCGCCGCCGAATCCCATCTCGGGGATTCAGGAGATCGCCTCCGGCACCTGCCGGGAGAGGATTCATCTCCTGGGAGGACTCTACACCGCCATGGTCGCCTCCGGAGTGATGAGTGAGTAGTTCACCCCTGGACCATGGGTCCATAGCAGTAGCTAGATGGTCGTCTTCTCCTTGTTGTGCTTCATTGTTGGATCTTGTGAGCTGCCTAACATGATCAAGATCATCTATATGTAATTCTATATGTTGTGTTTGTCGGGATCCGATGGATAGAGAGTACTATGATTATGGTGATTATCAATCTATTGTTTATGTGTTGTTTATGATCTTGCATGCTCTCCGTTATTAGTAGAGGCTCTGGCCAAGTTTTTACTCTTAACTCCAAGAGGGAGTATTTATGCTCGATAGTGGGTTCATGCCTTCATTGACACCTGGGACAGTGACAGAAAGTTCTAAGGTTGTGATGTGCTGTTGCCACTAGGGATAAAACATTGATTCTATGTCTAAGGATGTAGTTGTCGATTACATTACGCACCATACTTAATGCAATTGTCTGTTGCTTAGCAACTTAATACTGAATGGGGTTCGGATGATAACCTGAAGGTGGACTTTTTAGGCATAGATGCAGTTGGATGGCGGTCTATGTACTTTGTCGTAATGCCCAATTAAATCTCACTATATTTATCATATCATGTATATGCATTGTTATGCCTTTCTCTATTTGTCAATTGCCCGACCGTAATTTGTTCACCCAACATGCTTTTATCTTATGGGAGAGACACCTCTAGTGAACTGTGGACCCCGGTCCTATTCTTTACATAGCATACAATCTACTGCAATTGTGTTTTACTATTTTCTTGCAAACAATCATCTTCCACTCGATACGCTTAATCCTTTGTTACAACAAGCCGGTGAGATTAACAACCTCACCGTTGGGACAAAGTACTTGGGTTGTGTTGTGCAGGTTCCACGTTGGCGCCGGAATCCCTGTTGTTGTGCCGCATCACATTTCGCCACCATCAACCTTCAACGTGCTTCTTGGCTCCTACTGGTTCGATTAAACCTTGGTTTCTTTCTGAGGGAAAACTTGCTAATGTGCGCATCATACCTTCCTCTTGGGGTTCCCAACGAACGTGTGAGTTACACGCCATCACAAGGGGAGTCTCCACTTCTCAATCTCTTTACTTTGTTTTTGTCTTGCTTTATTTTATTTACTACTTTGTTTGCTGCACCTAAACAAAACACAAAAAAATTAGTTGCTAGTTTTACTTTATTTACTGTCTTGCTCTCCATATCAAAAACACAAAAAAATTAGTTACTTGCATTTACTTTATCTAGTTTGCTTTATTTACTGTTGCTAAAATGAATAAAAATAATAAGTTGTGTGACTTCACAACCACAAATAATAATGATTTCCTATGCACACCTATTGCTCCACCTGCTACTACAGCAGAATTCTTTGAAATTAAACCTGCTTTACTGAACCTAGTTATGAGAGATCAATTTTCTGGTGCTAGTTCTGATGATGCTGCTGCCCATCTTAATAATTTTGTTGAACTTTGTGAAATGAAAAAGTATAAGGATGTAGATGGTGATATTATTAAATTGAAAGTGTTTCCTTTCTCATTAAGAGGAAGAGCTAAAGATTGGTTGCTATCTTTGCCTAAGAATAGTATTGATTCATGGACTAAATGTAAGGATGCTTTTATTGGTAGATATTATCCTCCCGCTAAAATTATATCTTTGAGAAGTAGCATAATGAATTTTAAGCAATTAGATACTGAACATGTTGCTCAAGCATGGGAGAGAATGAAAACTTTGGTAAAGAATTGCCCAACCCATGGACTGACTACTTGGATGATCATCCAAACTTTCTATGCAGGACTAAATTTTTCTTCGCGGAATTTATTGGATTCAGCTGCTGGAGGTACCTTTATGTCCATCACTTTGGGGGCGGCTACAAAACTTCTTGATGATATGATGATAAATTACTCTGAATGGCACACGGAAAGAGCTCCACAAGGTAAGAAGGTAAATTCTGTTGAAGAAACCTCTTCCTTGAGTGATAAGATTGATGTGATTATGTCTATGCTTGTGAATGGTAGATCTAATGTAGATCCAAATAATGTTCCTTTAGCTTCATTGGTTGCTCAAGAAGAAAATGTTGATGTGAATTTCATTAAAAATAATAATTTCAACAACAATGCTTATAGGAACAACTGGTAATAACTATAGGCCATATCCTTCTGCTAATGGTAATGGTTATGGTAATTCTTATGGGAATTCTTACAACAATAATAGGAGTGTACCCTCTGGTCTTGAAGCTATTCTTAAAGAATTTATTAGTACACAAACTGCTTTTAACAAATCTGTTGAGGAAAAGCTTGATAAAATTGATACTATTGCTTCTAGAGTTGATAGACTTGCCTCTGATGTTAATCTTTTAAAATTGAAAGTTATGCCTAATAATGATATTGATAATAAGATTACTACTACAGCAAATTCCATCCAAGTTAGAATAAATGAGAATATAAGATTAATGGCTGAATTGCGTGCTAGGTGGGATAGAGAAGAAAATGAAAAACTAGCTAAAGAGAATAATGTAGCTAAAGTTTGGACTATTACCACCATTAGTAATGATAATGATTCACATGTTGCTGCACCTCCTACTATCAATGGTAAAATAATTGGTGTTGGCAATGTTTCTACTCCTAGTGCAAAGCGTACAAAACTGCCTGAAATTGCTAAAACTGCTGAAACTGCTTGTGATAAAACTGCTGAAATTTTTTCCAACCTTGGGAACAATGATCCCATTGTTGTAGCTCATAATGATTTAGATTTTGATGATTGCCACATCTCTGAAGTTATAAAGTTCTTACAAAAACTTGCTAAAAGTCCTAATGCTAGTGCTATAAATTTAGCCTTTACAAAACATATTACAAATGCTCTCATAAAAGGTAGAGAAGAAACTAAAACTTGAAACTTCTATTCCTAGAAAGTTAGAGGATGGTTGGGAGCCAATCATTAAAATGAAATTCAATGACTTTGAATGTAATGCTTTATGTGATCTTGGTGCAAGTATTTCTGTTATGCCTAAAAAGATTTATGATATGCTTGACTTGCCACCATTGAAGAATTGTTATTTAGATGTTAATCTTGCCGATAATGTTAAAAAGAAACCTTTGGGGAGGATTGATAATGTGCGCATTACGGTTAACAATAACCTTGTCCCCATTGATTTTGTTGTCTTGGATATCGAATGCAATGCATCTTGTCCTATTGTGTTGGGAAGACCTTTTCTTCGAACCGTTGGTGCTGTTATTGATATGAGGGAAGGTAATATTAAATATCAATTTCCTCTCAAGAAAGGTATGGAACACTTCCCTAGAAAAAGAATGAAGTTGCCTTTTGATTCTATTATTAGAACAAATTATGATGTTGATGCTTCTACTCTTGATATTACTTGTTTTGCACTTTCTGCGCCTAGCTGAAAAGCGTTAAAGAAAAGCGCTTATGGGAGACAACTCATGTTTTTACTACAGCAATTTTTGTTTTGTTGAGTCTTGGAAGTTGTTTACTACTGTAGCAACCTCTCCTTATCATGTTTTTGTGCCAAGTAAAATTTCTATGTCAAAGTTGATGTTATATTTGGGATCGCTGCGCAGAAACAGCATTGCTGTCTGTCACGAATCTGGGCACAAGTCTCTGTAGAAAATTCGAAAAAATCTGCCAATTTACGAGCGCGATCCTCAGATATGTACGCAACTTTCATTAGTTTTGAGTTTTTCCATTTGATCAAGTCTGGTGCCACTTTAAAATTCGTCTTTACGAACTGTTCTGTTTTTGACAGATTCTGCCTTTTATTTCGCATTGCCTCTTTTGCTATGTTGGATGAATTTCTTTGATCCATTAATGTCCAGTAGCTTTATGCAATGTCCAGAAGTGTAAAGAATGATTGTGTCACCTCTGAATGTGTGAATTATTAATTGTGCACTAACCCTCTAATGAGTTTGCTTGAAGTTTGGTGTGAAGGAAGTTTTCAAGGGTCAAGAGAGGAGTATGATATACTATGATCAAGAGGAGTGAAAGCTCTAAGCTTGGGGATGCCCCCGTGGTTCACCCTGCATATTTTAAGAAGACTCAAGCGTCTAAGCTTGGGGATGCCCAAGGCATCCCCTTCTTCATCGACAACATCATCAGGTTCCTCCCCCGAAACTATATTTTTATTCGTCACATCTGTGTTCTTTACTTGGAGCGTCGGTTTGTTTTTGTTTTTGTTTTGTTTGAATAAAATGGATCCTAGCATTCACTTTGTGGGAGAGAGACACGCTCCGCTGTTGCATATGGACAAATATGTCCTTAGGCTTTACTCATAATGTTCAAGGCGAAGTTTCTTCTTCGTTAAATTGTTATATGGTTGGAATTGGAAAATGCTACATGTAGTAAATTCTAAAAATGTCTTGGATAATGTGATACTTGGCAATTGTTGTGCTCATGTTTAAGCTCTTGCATCATATCCTTTGCACCCATTAATGAAGAAATACATAGAGCTTGCTAAAATTTGATTTGCATATTTGGTCTCTCTAAGGTCTAGATAATATCTAGTATTGAGTTTTGAACAACAAGGAAGACGGTGTAGAGTCTTATAATGTTTACAATATGTCTTTTATGTGAGTTTTGCTGCACCGTTTCATCCTTGAGTTTGCTTCAAATAACCTTGCTAGCCTAAATCTTGTATCGAGAGGGAATACTTCTCATGCATCCAAAATCCTTGAGCCAACTACTATGCCATTTGTGTCCACCAAACCTACCTACTACATGGTATTTCTCCGCCATTCCAAAGTAAATTGCTTGAGTGCTACCTTTAAAATTCCATCATTCACCTTTGCAATATATAGCTCATCGGACAAAATAGCCTTAAAAACTATCGTAGTATTGAATATGTACTTATGCACTTTATCTTTTATTAAGTTGCTTGTTGTGCGATAACCATGCTTCTGGGGAACGCCATCAACTATTGTTGAATATCATGTGAGTTGCTATGCATGTCCGTCTTGTCTGAAGGATCTATCACCTTAATGATTGGAGCATGCAAATTGTTAGAGAAGAACATTGGGCCGCTAACTAAAGCCATGAATCATGGTGGAAGTTTCAGGACATATATCCTCAATCTCATATGAGAATAATAATTGTTGCTACATGCTTATGCATTTAAGAGGAGTCCATTATCTCTTGTCCATGTTGTCCCGGTATGGATGTCTAAGTTGAGAATAATCAAAAGCGAGAAATCCAAAATGCGAGCTTTCTCCTTAGACCTTTGTACAGGCGGCATGGAGGTACCCCTTTGTGACACTTGGTTGAAACATGGCATTGCGAAGATCCGGTAGTCCAAGCTAAGTAGGACAAGGTGCGGGCACTATTAGTATACTATGCATGAGGCTTGCAACTTGTAAGATATAATTTACATAACTCATATGCTTTATTACTACCGTTGACAAAATTGTTTCATGTTTTCAAAATAAAAGCTCTAGCACAAATACAGCAATCGATGCTTTCCTCTTTGAAGGACCCTTCTTTTACTTTTATTGTTGAGTCAGTTTACCTATCTCCCTCCACCTTAAAGAAGCAAACACTTGTGTGAACTATGCATTGATTCCTACATACTTGCATATTGCACTTGTTATATTACTTTATGTTGACAATATCCATGAGATATACATGTTATAAGTTGAAAGCAACCGCTGAAACTTAATCTTCCTTTGTGTTGCTTCAATGCCTTTACTTTAATTTATTGCTTTATGAGTTAACTCTTATGCAAGACTTATTTATGCTTGTCTTGAAGTACTATTCATGAAAAGTCTTTGCTTTATGATTAAGTTGTTTACTCATGTCATTACCTTTGTTTTCATCGCTGCATTCATTACATATGTTTACAAATAGTATGATCAAGATTATGATGGCATGTCACTTCAGAAATTATCTTTGTTATCGTTTTACCTGCTCGGGACGAGCAGAACTAAGCTTGGGGATGCTGATACGTCTCCAACGTATCGATAATTTCTTATGTTCCATGCTACTTTATTGATGATACCTACATGTTTTATGCACATTATATGTCGTATTTACGCATTTTAGGAACTAACCTATTAACAAGATGCCGAAGAGCCAGTTGTCTTTCTTTTTGGTTTCAGGAATCCTAGTAAGGAAATATTCTCGAAATCAACGCCCAGGGTCCTGTTTTTGCACGAAGCTTCAGAAGACCGAAGGGAGTCGAAGTGGGGCCACGAGGTGGCCGGGGATATGCCGGCGGCCCAGGCCCTGGCCGCGCCGGCCTGCCCCGGGCCCTGCCGCCTCTTGACCCTTTCGCCTACTTATAGCCTCCGTCGAGCCCCAGTGCCGAGAGCCACGATACGGAAAACCTTCCGGAGACGCCGCGCGAATCCCATCTCGGGATTCGGAGATCGCCTCCGGCACCTGCCGGAGAGGGATTCATCTCCGGAGGACTCTTCATCGCCATGATCGCCTCCGGAGTGATGAGTGAGTAGTTCACCCCTGGACTATGGGTCCATAGCAGTAGCTAGATGGTCGTTGATACGTCTCCAACGTATCGATAATTTCTATGTTCCATGCTACTTTATTGATGATACCTACATGTTTTATGCACACTTTATGTCATATTCGTGCATTTTCTGGACTAACCTATTAACAAGATGCCGAAGTGCCGTTCCTGTTTTCTGCTGTTTTTGGTTTCAGAAATCCTAGTAACGAAATATTTTCGGAATTGGACGAAATCAACGCCCAGTTCCTATTTGGGAAGCATCCAGACACAGGAGCGCGGAGGGCCTGGTGGGCAGATGACATGGTGGCGCGGCCCAGGCCTGGCGCCACCCTATGTGGTCGCCCCTTTGACCCTCTGCGCCGCCTCTTCGCCTATATAAAGCCCCTGCATCGAAAACCCGGAGGCCACGATACGAGAAAAAGTTCCAGAGCCGCCGCCATCGCGAAGCCAAGACAGGAGTCTCTGTTCCGGCACCCTGCCGGAGCGGGGAAGTGCCCGGAAGGCTTCTCCATCGACACCGCTGCCATCTCCACGCCATCTTCATCACCGCTGTTGCTCCCATGAAGAGGGAGTAGTTCTCCATCGAGGCTCGGGGCTGTACCGGTAGCTATGTGGTTAATCTCTCTCCATGTACTTCAATACAATGATCTCATGAGCTGCTTCACATGATTGAGATTCATATGAGTTTTGTATCACAATTCATCTATGTGCTACTCTAGTGATGTTATTAAAGTAGTTCTATTCCTCCTGCATGTGTGTAAAGGTGATTAGTGTGTGCACCGTGTGGTTCTTGTCGTAGGCTATGATCATGATCTCTTGTAGATTGCGAAGTTAACTATTACTATGATGGTATTGATGTGATCTATTTGGTTATGTTGATCTATCTTACACTAAAGGTTACTTAAACATGAGCATTATTGTGGAGCTTGTTAACTCCGGCATTGAGGGTTCGTGTAATCCTACGCAATGTGTTCATCATCCAACAAAAGTGTAGAGTATGCATTTATCTATTCTGTTATGTGATCAATGTTGAGAGTGTCCACTAGTGAAAGTATGATCCCTAGGCCTTGTTCCTAAATACTGCTATCGCTGCTTGTTACTGTTTACTACTGCATGTTTACTTCCGCAATATTACTACCATCAACTGCACGCCAGCAAGCACTTTTCTGGCGCCGTTGCTACTGCTCATATATATTCATACCACCTGTATTTCACTATCTCTTCGCCGAACTAGTGCACCTATTAGGTGTGTTGGGGACACAAGAGACTTCTTGCTTTGTGGTTGCAGGGTTGCATGAGAGGGATATCTTTGACCTCTTCCTCCCGGGTTCGATAAACCTTGGGTGATCCACTTAAGGGGAAACTTGCTGTTCTACAAACCTGCGCACTTGGAGGCCCAACAACGTCTACAGGAAAAGGAGGGGGAACGTAGACATCAAGCTATTTTCTCGCGCCGTTGCCGGGGAGGAAAGGTAAAAGGCACTCATACTCCGGTTCCGGTAACATACTTTTCTCGCGCCATTGTGTGTGTGCTCAAGCTATTTCCTTTAGACTACGCAATTGCGACATTTGGTTTCTTGTTTACACTAGTTAGGCATAATGAACAACAATGACCTTTTTATTCTATTTCCTGATTTAAGACATGGATGGTTTGATGCGAAAATTAAAAAACCCATGGAACATATTAATATGAATGCTTTGAACACTATTGTTGCTAATGATATGGAAAATTCTAAGCTTGGGGAAGCTGGCTTTGATGAGCATGATATTTTTAGTCCCCCAAGCATTGAGGAGAAAATTTACTTTGATGATACTATGCCTCCTATATTTGATGATGAGAATAATAATGATAGCTACTTTGTTGAATTTGCTCCCACTAGAACTAATAAAATTGATTATGCCTATGAGGAGAGTAATAATTTTATGCATGAGACTCATGATAAGAATGCTTTATGTGATAGTTATATTGTTGAGTTTGCTCATGATGCTACTGAAAGTTATTATGAGAGAGGAAAATATGGTTGTAGAAATTTTCATGTTACTAAAATGTCTCTCTATGTGCTGAAATTTTTGAAGCTACACTTGTTTTATCTTCCTATGCTTGTTACTTTGCTCTTCATGAACTTGTTTATTTACAAGATTCCTATGCATAGGAAGCATGTTAGACTTAAATGTGTTTTGAATTTGCCTCTTGATGCTCTCTTTTTCTTCAAATACTATTTCTTGCTAGTGCATCATTAAAACTGCTGAGCCCATCTTAATGGCTATAAAGAAAGAACTTCTTGGGAGATAACCCATGTGTTTATTTTACTACAGCAATTTTTTTGAGTCTTGGAAGTTGTTTACTACTGTAGCAACCTCTCCTTATCATGTTTTTGTGCCAAGTAAAGTTTCTATGTCAAAGTTGATGTTATATTTGGGATTGCTGCGCAGAAACAGCATTGCTGTCTGTCACGAATCTGGGCACAATTCTCTGTAGAAAATTCGAAAAATCTGCCAATTTACGAGCGTGATCCTCAGATATGTACGCAACTTTCATTAGTTTTGAGTTTTTCCATTTGAGCAAGTCTGGTGCCATCTCTAAATTCGTCTTTACGGACTGTTCTGTTTTTGACAGATTCTGCCTTTTATTTCGCATTGCCTCTTTTGCTATGTTGGATTTATTTCTTTGATCCATTAATGTCCAGTAGCATTATGCAATGTCCAGAAGTGAAAATAATGATTGTGTCACCTCTGAATGAGTGAATTATTAATGATGCACTAACCCTCTAATGAGTTTGCTTGAAGTTTGGTGTGAAGGAAGTTTTCAAGGGTCAATAGAAGAGGGTGATATAATGTGATCGAGAAGAGTGAAAGGTCTAAGCTTGGGGATGCCCCCGGTGGTTCATCCCTGCATATTTTAAGAAGACTCAAGCTTCTAAGCTTGGGGATGCCCAAGCATCCCCTTCTTCATCGACAACTTATCAGGTTTCTTCTAGTGAAACTATATTTTTATTCGGTCACATCTTATGTACTTTACTTGGAGCGTCTGTGTGCTTTTATTTTTGTTTTTGTTTTGTTATCTTAGTTCTCTGAATAAGTTCATCCTTGTGTGGGAGAGAGACACGCTCCGCTGCTGGTTCGTATGAACACATGTGTTCTTAGCTCATAATATTCATGGCGAAGTTTCCTCTTCGTTAAATTGTTATATGGTTGGAATTGGAAAATGCTACATGTAGTAATTGGTAAAATGTCTTGGATAATGTGATACTTGGCAATTGTTGTGCTCATGTTTAAGCTCTTGCATCATATAATTTGCACCTATTAGTGAAGAAATACATAGAGCATGCTAAAATTTGGTTTGCATAATTGGTCTCTCTAAGGTCTAGATAATTTCTAGTATTGAGTTTGAACAACAAGGAAGACGGTGTAGAGTCTTATAATGTTTACAATATGTCTTTTATGTGAGTTTTGCTGCACCGGTTCATCCTTGAGTTTGCTTCAAATAACCTTGCTAGCCTAAACCTTGTATCGAGAGGGAATACTTCTCATGCATCCAAAATCCTTGAGCCAACTACTATGCCATTTGTGTCCACCATACCTACCTACTACATGGTATCTCCGCCATTCCAAAGTAAATTGCTTGAGTGCTACCTTTAAACAATTCAAAAGTTATTACCTCTGATTTGTGTCAATGCTTTATAGCTCATGAGGAAGTATGTGGTGTTTATCTTTCAATCTTGTTGGGCAACTTTCACCAATGGACTAGTGGCTTCATCCGCTTATCCAATAATTTTGCAAAAAGAGCTGGCAATGGGATTCCCAGTCCAAATTAATTAACAAAAATAGACACTCCTCCATGGTATGTGATTGTTGGACGGCACCCGAAGGATTCGGTTAGCCATGGCTTGAGTAAGCAAAGGTGGGGAGGAGTGTCATCATAATAAAACTAAAATAAAAAGGCACTCCTTCATGGTATGAGATTGTTGGCGCACCCGAGGATTCGGTTAGCCATGGTTTGTGAAAGAAAGGTTGGAAGGAGTGCCACCCAAAAACAAAATAAAATGGGAGCCGCTCTTTGAAGGTTTGCCTGGCAAGGGGGTTAGAGTACCCACTACCATTCGTTGACAACAACAAACACCTCTCAAAACTTTATTTTTATGCCCTCTTCATGTTTTCAAAATAAAAGCTCTAGCACAAATATAGCAATCGATGCTTTCCTCTTTGAAGGACCTTTCTTTTACTTTTATTGTTGAGTCAGTTTACCTATCTCCTTCCACCTTAAGAAGCAAACACTTGTGTGAACTGTGCATTGATTCCTACATACTTGCATATTGCACTTGTTATATTACTTTATGTTGACAATATCCATGAGATATACATGTTATAAGTTGAAAGCAACCGCTGAAACTTCATCTTCCTTTGTGTTGCTTCAATGCCTCTACTTTGAATTATTGCTTTATGAGTTAACTCTTATGCAAGACTTATTGATGCTTGTCTTGAAGTACTAATCATGAAAAGTCTTTGCTTTATGATTCATTGTTTACTCATGTCATTACCATTGTTTTGATCGCTGCATTCATTACATATGTTTACAATATGATCAAGTTTATGATGGCATGTCACTTAAGAAATTATCTTTGTTATCGTTTTACCTGCTCGGGACGAGCACTAAGCTTGGGGATGCTGATACGTCTCCAACGTATCGATAATTTCTTATGTTCCATGCTACTTTATTGATGATACCTACATGTTTTATGCACACTTTATGTCATATTCGCATTTGGAACTAACCTATTAACAAGATGCCGAAGTGCCGTTCTTTTCGCGTTTTGGTTTCAGAAATCCTAGTAACGAAATATTTTCGGAATTGGACGAAATCAACCCAGGTTCCTATTTTGCCCGGAAGCATCCAGAACACCGAGAGCGGGGCCCCGGTGGGCCCAGATGACATGGTGGCGCGGCCAGGGCCCTGGCCGCGCCACCCTATGGTGTGGTCGCCCCTTTGACCCTCTGCGCCGCCTCTTCGCCTATATAAAGCCCCCGCATCGAAAACCCTTACGGAGGAAGCCACGATACGAAAAAGTTCCAGCCGCCGCCATCGCGGCCAAGATCTGGGACAGTCTCGTTCCGCACCCTGCCGGAGCGGGGAAGTGCCCCGGAAGGCTTCTCCATCGACACCCATCTCCACCGCCATCTTCATCACCGTTGCTCCCATGAAGAGGAGTAGTTCTCCATCGAGGCTCGAGGCTGTACCGGTAGCTATGTGGTTAATCTCTCTCCATGTACTTCAATACAATGATCTCATGAGCTGCTTCACATGATTGAGATTCATATGAGTTTTGTATCACAATTCATCTATGTGCTACTCTAGTGATGTTATTAAAGTAGTTCTATTCCTCCTGCATGTGTGTAAAGGTGATTAGTGTGTGCACCGTGTGGTTCTTGTCGTAGGCTATGATCATGATCTCTTGTAGATTGCGAAGTTAACTATTACTATGATGGTATTGATGTGATCTATTTGGTTATGTTGATCTATCTTACACTAAAGGTTACTTAAACATGAGCATTATTGTGGAGCTTGTTAACTCCGGCATTGAGGGTTCGTGTAATCCTACGCAATGTGTTCATCATCCAACAAAAGTGTAGAGTATGCATTTATCTATTCCGTTATGTGATCAATGTTGAGAGTGTCCACTAGTGAAAGTATGATCCCTAGGCCTTGTTCCTAAATCGCTATCGCTTGTTTCTGTTCTACTGCATGTTTACTTCCCGCAATATTACTACCATCAACGCACGCAAGCACTTTTCTGGCGCCGTGCTACTGCTCATATATATTCATACCACCCGTATTTCACTATCTCTTCGCCGAACTAGTGCACCTATTAGGTGTGTTGGGGACACAAGAGACTTCTTGCTTTGTGGTTGCAGGTTGCATGAGAGGGATATCTTTGACCTCTTCCTCCCCGAGTTCGATAAACCTTGGGTGATCCACTTAAGGGAAAACTTGCTGCTGTTCTACAAACCTCTGCACTTGGAGGCCCAACACTGTCTACAGGAAAGGAGGGGGAACGTAGACATCAGTCGTCTTCTCCTAATTGTGCTTCATTGTTGGATCTTGTGAGCTGCCTAACATGATCAAGATCATCTATCTGTAATACTATATGTTGTGTTTGTTGGGATCCGATGGATAGAGAATACTATGTTATGGTGATTATCAATCTATTGTTTATGTGTTGTTTATGATCTTGCATGCTCTCCGTTATTAGTAGAGGCTCTGGCCAAGTTTTTGCTCTTAACTCCAAGAGGGAGTATTTATGCTCGATAGTGGGTTTATGCCTTCATTGACACCTGGGACAGTCACAAAGTTCTAAGGTTGTGATGTGTGTGCCACTAGGGATAAAACATTGATTCTATGTCTAAGGATGTAGTTGTCGATTACATTACACACCATACTTAATGCAATTGCTGTTGCTTTGCAACTTAATACTGAATGGGGTTCGGATGATAACTTGAAGGTGGACTTTTTAGGCATAGATGCAGTTGGATGGCGGTCTATGTACTTTGTCGTAATGCCCGGATTAAATCTCACTATATTTATCATATCATGTACATGCATTGTTATGCCCTTCTCTATTTGTCAATTGACCGACTGTAATTTGTTCACCCAACATGCTTTTATCTTATGGGAGAGACACCTCTAGTGAACTGTGGACCCCGGTCCTATTCTTTACATCGCATACAATCTACTGCCAATACTTGTTTTACTGTTTTCTTGCAAACAATCATCTTCCACACAATACGGTTAATCCTTTGTTACAGCAAGCCGGTGAGATTGACAACCTCACTGTTTCGTTGGGGCAAAGTACTTTGGTTTTGTTGTGCAGATTCCACGTTGGCGCCGGAATCCCTGTTGTTGCGCCGCATCACATTTCGCCACCATCAACCTTCAACGTGCTTCTTGGCTCCTACTGGTTCGATTAAACCTTGGTTTCTTTCTGAGGGAAAACTTGCTACTGTGCACATCATACCTTCCTCTTGGGGTTCCCAACGAACGTGTGAGTTACACGCCATCACCGCTACGTGAGCCACCAGGTCAGACACGGGCAGAGGGGTGACCTTGGACTCGTACGTGGGCTGCGAATCGGGAACTTGGGAAGGGATCTATGAATCCCCAACGCAGACAAGCGCCTGGCTAAAGTCATCGCAGAAGGAGTCCTACACACATCAATGTACATCCTAAATCAGACAAGCAGTTCATGGCAACGTTAGCAACCGGACAAGTTCATCCTAAATCAGACAAGCAGGTCATGGCAACGGTAGCAACCGGACAAGTACATCCTAAATCAGACAAGCAGGTCATGGCAACGGTAGCAACCGGATAAGTTCATCCTAAATCAGACAAGCAAGTCATGACAACGGTAGCAACCGGACAAGTTCATCCTAAATCAGACAAGCAGGTCATGGCAACGGTAACAACCGGACAAGTTTATTCTAAATCAGACAAGCAGATCATTCGACTAACCCCTGCTACAAGACCAAACCCTAGACAACATCATGGCAGTACCAACCGGAACTGTCGAATCCTAGCAAGATCATGATAGCTCACCACAATCCGAACTAACCCCTGCTACAAGACCAAGCCCTAGACAAGATCTGACTACTCCTAACCTAGATCTAAACATTTCCGCGGTACAGGGATAAGGGATGTTACAGTCATGGCCGGAGGTGAAGATGTACTCGCCCAGCCAGCTACAATC